>JACJUM010002525.1:12792305-13038870 GCA_020976665.1 Heortia vitessoides | reverse complement strand
CATCCTCGATAAATAAACTGTCCAAGACTGAAAGAATTGGGGGTATAATAGCCATCCTCGATAAGTAAACTGTCCAAGACTGAAAGAATTGGGGGTATAGTGGCTAACCTCGATAAATGAACTAACAAACACTAAATTAATTTTTCAAATAGGACCAGCGGCTCCTAAGATTAGCGCGTTCAAACAAACAAAGTCTTCAGCTTAATGATACTAGTATAGATTATGAGAGTCATGATGACTCTAATGTAACCAAATTTACACATATTTGAAAAAATACTATGATGGTTTGTGTTAACTTTTGATATAATTCAGTTAAGAAACACGTTTGTACACCGGTTTATCTCAAAGAACGATGGCTGAACGGCTTGGTATGATTGTTTTGAAAAAGATACTGCAAATGAGAAACTAAGAGTATATTATGATCAAGTTCAGCTGTTTAGATTTGTATTAACGATAATAAAAATGACATATAACAGAAAAATCAACGTTTTTTTTGGTAATAATAAATAAATAATTAATCAGTGCAAAGTATTTGTGTTAATGTTTATTTCAGAATTTAAATAAATTAGTTACGTTAGGTCTAACATAGTCATATATCTAACATATACATCTTATGATGCAATGCCCTAAAAATAGACCTAGTTTCATCGAGTACATGTAATACATAGGTTTTGACAACATTCATTACGCTATCGTTTCAAAAATTTCACCAAGGCATGACTATCATTGAACGACTCTTTCGCGTCATCGCCGCTCAGTCACGCTTCAACCGTCATTGAGGGCAGTCGCGTGACGAAGCCGCGTGAATAGGGCGACCAAAAAATTGTACGCAGTCGAGTTACATTAATTTTTAGTAAGTTGACTCAAAAAATGTTATCAAATACTTCTACGGTTTTTATCATTAATGGAGCGTGACTATTTGTCGTATTCTCAATTTTGCTTGTACCTTTGGACTTATTTATATATATACTAGGAGCGCCCCGCGGTTTGACCCACGTTAAGTTGTAGAACTTTAATATTAATAATAATACTCTTTATGTACAATAAAGACTTAAATATTACAGACAATAGTATTTATAGTTATGCATAGTGAAGTACAATTGGCGGCCTTATCGCATAGTGGGAATTCTTTCCAGGCAACCTTTGCATGGAAAATGTGTGGAAAACATATTTTAAAACATGAGGTAGTATGAGGTGTACCAAATAATAATAATATAATAGTAATAATAATAAAAATAACGTAATATCACAATAATACTAACTTTGTACTTTTCTCCCCTTCCCCTATTTCCTTAAGGATGACTTTCGAAAAAATATTTTACACGTGTTTCATGATTTTCAATGAAGAACCTTTATACTGAATTTCATACATATAACTTCAAAAACTGCAAAGTTTCATACTAACATTGCGCCCCCATTTTACCCTTTATTTCAGACTATCAATAAGCATTTTCTCAAATATCATTCAGATATATTCAGTCGTTACGGCGTGAAAGAGTAACTAACATACTCGCAAACTTAAGCGTTCATTATATTAGTATACTCCATCGAATTCGTAGTTAAGACGGTACGATTTATAATAAAATAAATGTAAAAAATATTGCAATTAATTGATGCCATGCTAGATTATACATCTAGTGTCATTTAGAAAAGTGAATTATGTTAATTTAATAGGCAAGGAGTATCTGGTTACCCTATACCAGCCGGTAATTATTAAACGTCCTTGACTGGAAGCAAGTCGATTACGGGCAAACTAGATTGGAGACAGGTGTTGAGCACCGGTTGTTCGGATATTGCAACATCACTAAGTTACTAAATCGATTGAACAATTGTAAGACTGCTGTTAAGATCGTGGTGATTTGTAAGACTTTGAAGAATTATATGTTATCTATCATATAAACAATCTTTATGTAAAGAGATGCGATTGTAATTAACATAATAATAATAAATAGACTTAATTAAACATACACAAAAAATTAAAATAGATCACATCAATACATTTTACACAAATCTGTAATCGTCTGCGATAGGCGTTTTTTTTATTAAAATCAACCAACAAATGTGTTTAATGTGACTTGTGAAAAAGAATTGTCAATTAAGTTAAAAATTTCTAATAACAAGAAATCTTCACGAACTAATATACTTAAAAAAAACTTTATGTTAGGTTCGTATCGTGACTAGAATACTATAAATAGCCCTCAAACTATTTGCGAAACATTAATTGCGTATCGTGAGATAACGTTCAAAGATCTTTATTGTTATACAAAATTACATTTAATTTACAATGAGATATTATCATAGTTTATAGCCGAGTAGAATAGTACCTCCCTCTGCACCAGGTGTGGTAAGAGGCGGCTGCCGTACCGGGACCGACAGATATATGGGATAGGTGGTATAACCATCCTAAACAGCGCAACTCATATGCTACAGGGTGGGGATAGGCTGCAGCATCTCCGTCGCAAAAGTTGTGCTCTGCGATTATCAATACGCTTGCTCAGCGCGGCAATTACGGGCAAAATTCCCCCTCTCCTTGGGGAGGCCTATTTCTAGTGGACATCCAATGACTGATATGATGATGATGTTGAAATATAAAATCTTTTTTCCACGGACCCTCCAAACACTTATTCCTACTATCTAGCACTAGTCTATCGCTGCCCCGTGCAGTGCGGCTACATTGTTTTTGTATTTCAAGTAAACTTTTTTCGAAGGTTGACTGTGTTGTTTTATCACTTTCGCCTATTTGTGTTGCAAAATACCAATGTTTGTAAAGCTGTGTTTTCGTTTGAGATTTCATGTCGCATAATCTTATAAGTTGCTGTGTCTGGTACATCTTGTAGACTATGCTAAGTAAAAAAATGCATACAACCTCTAAAGTCATTGATAGAAAGTTTTGTAACTGGCAGTCTTACGTGCCCACAAAAAAAACAAGTTCTTGTAATCTAAAACGGGTCTGCCGCCAATGGAAGTGTGCGAGTGAATTGACGAGTTATTCCTTACTCTTATAATTGATATTCGAATTGCCACAATACAAAACTCGATAAACTACTCGATAATTTGCGAATAATTCTAATTAATTTATCACCAAATATTTATTATTAAACGTTCATCTCATACTAAGGTCGTCTACTTTGGTACTTCACTCTCACCTTCACCTTCTACCGCCAAACAACAGTGTTCGCGTTATTGTGTTCCGGTTAAAAGGGTGAGAGAGGCAGTGAGATTGGGATATGTGACCTCAAGTCACATGGCCACGCACTAGTGATATCCTTTTAATGATACAAGCGTCTATGGGCTGCACTAACTACCACGCGGACGTACGCTTGTTTGACGACTTAGTCAAATACAAAAAGTATAATAGAATAGTAAACTAACTACAGCAAAATTTAAGAAGAACATATCCGAACTTTTTATGGAAGTTTCTGGGCGGCGCATTCCTTATTATCAAAGTTCAAGTCGTCTATTTATCAGACTTTGAAGATTTATCTCTCCGATTGAAAAATGCATATGTAAAATTGCTCTAACCTTGATTTAAGACAATGGTTTGTTAGCACCGACGCCGGTAGGGGGAACGCCTATTAACTATTAACACTAACAATTTGGTATTCATGGAACCTTTATCACCACTAGTTTTGCTTGCAGGTTCCTTTCTCATGCCTTGTGTAAAACCTGCATTTTACTTAGTTTTTAAGACAGGTCTGGTGCCGGCCGAGTTTATGCTTAATTTACACATGTTAGATGACTATTGATCTTATTTTTAAAATATTAATAATTTTATTTATTTAAATTTTGACAATTGTGAGAGTGCTTGTCCTACTATAAAGTATATTTTGAGTTAAGTTTTATTGTGTGTATGTTTGTCTGTATTAGAGTGACCTTAAAATGAATAAATAAAAAATACAACTCACCTGTAAGCTTCCAATAGACTAGGGTTAGAGCAGACCACGTCAGAGACGCTCGTGGCTTGCCTCAGGACAATAGATAGGTGCCTCTGGAGTTTCTCTCTCAGCAACGCGTATAGGGGAAGTGATATAGCCGCTGTGAGAGGCAGGTCATCTGGAAGGGACCAACGTAATGCAGTTGTTTAGAGCGTCCATACAAATCCAAGTATTGAGTCCTCCTCAAGAAACAGGGAATTTGGCTCATAATTGTCACGCTAGACAGGTGTGATGGCAATCGCAGAGTGTAGTTTTGTCGTAGTTCCCTTTACTGTGAGAATTATAAAAAATAAAGTAGCCTGAGTTGATCCATGAGACATGATTGGCTGTCCCCGGTGAAAGTCCTGTTAAAATCTGTTCAAAGCTGTTATTTTGATATTACGAACCAGATACTTCAATTGTTTTTTTTATCCCACAACATCTCATACATTAACTCCGAGGTAAGTCGCTAAAATCACTTGTGTTACGGACGTCAGACAACAGAGGAATTAGATATATACCACTTAAATACATATATTTAAACACCCAGACACAGAGCAAATACATATATCATTATATAAATATTTGTCCTGAGTGTCCACGACCCTTAGCGCGCAAGATAGGATGACTACCATCTGCGCCATCGAGCCAGTCTATTTTATTTATGAATATATTAAATTAAAATTGAAGCCGTTACAAGAGTAGCGTTATTATGAGTAATGAAAGCGTATAAGTTAGAATATATCTTATAAAGAAGTACGGGCTGCGAAATGCCAACAAGTTAAAAGAGAAGTTTTATTATTAGTTTCTTTTTTATAAGGCCAGATCGACAGACGCACGTATGCTTATACAGTTCGCGTGATATAGACGCTTATAATACCACAAGGATATTAAATAAGCATATAAAATATATTCTTTAAAATTAAGAAGAGTTTACTTGCCTGAGGTAAACTCTGAAACGGATTAATCCATTTCAACGGGATTTTCAGTGGCGGATGTCTTCAAGTACCTTAGGCTATAATTTATTATTTATTAGCGGCACGGAAATTGGCAACTACGGAGGTAAAACCGCGGGGCGAGGCTAGTAACTAATAATTATTACATGTAGTACTGACAGAGTTATATTACTACCTTATAAATGTTAAAAAATGGTCAATTTGAGGTTAAATAAGTGATAAATTTCTGATCTAAAAACGGATATATCAAAGGTGCAAGCAAGTAAGTAACAGGGAATATCTTACTCACGACATCCCTACTTATTATTAAAGACTAGACTACCATGACTGATTCACACTTACAACGATCATTTGTAACCAGAACTCAGACATTGATGCAAACAAATTTGACACGTATTGCGTTGGGACATATTTTGTTATTTCCCTGTGCTCATTATATACGGTGTCTGTGTCTGTAATGTGAAGTAAGTAATTGAACTGGCTTTTGTTTCATGTGGTTTACCGGCAGGAGTATATTTCGCGACTTTCTTTATGCAGCTATGTTGAACATTGCAGATATGCTGCTCACGTTTTAAGAATTAATTTTAATACTACTCTTTGAACGCGGTTTATTTAATTTTTTTGTTCGACGATTCGGTTACATTATGGCAACTGGACTGGACAAATAACAAAATGTGAACGTGTAAATATTGTATTAGTTTTAAAAGACTCGTAAGAATCCGAATTTATTTTTGCCGCGCAATATACTACATAACTATAACCAAGCCTTTATCTTCTCTTCTCAGAAATATATAAGTTACCTATCCAGATCTAGTCTATCTAGAGGTAGATCTGGATAGACTAGATCGTTGGAAGTTTCAAGTAATACAATAAAAAAATATATTTATTAGCTATATTGAAAGTTGGTTGGTAAATAGTAAGAGCTAAATAAAATTATGATCAAGTCGGGCATAACCATTGTATAAGAGAGGAATACCTATTTAACCTAACATCTTTCTATAGTGTATTTAATTTTATTGAAATCATAAATCTTCTCCTAGCAGTAGTATCTTGGTAGAGTTACGTATTCAATTATATAGACGAACATGTACACAAAGCAATCATTTCACTAAACTTTTGTTCATTAATTCGCAAAAAAGCGTTCTTACGGTGGATTATTCAGACGTCAATTCCAGCACGAATGAATGAGGTTTATACTTAAAAAAACGACATTCGTTCGGAGTAGGGAAACGTAATTTTACTACTGTGTTTCGGCGTGAAAATGTATTCATGTATGTATCGTATTCTTGTCTTTGAATGTAGAATTCTTATGAATATTCATAAAATAACACGGAACTCAGTTTTTTTTTCAGACTAAAGCTAGACTCTTTTTATAAATTACTACACATTTCATTTTAATATATATATAAATATACAAATATACTATAAATTACAATACATTTCAGTTTTTCGTCCAGATACATTGCTAAGTCGTGCACATATCGCGTGATCTAAAGACAACCTTTATACCTACCACTTTCTGAAATTACCACATGTTTTGTGACCATAATTCAGACACCGAAAAGAATGTGCGTTATGAAATCGAGCACAATTTTTTTTGTAGTGTCATTTGCCTAATAGCGATATTAAATTATAAAATCAGTATTGCAGTTTCTTTAACTTCAGTAACACAGGTTTTATTTTTGAAAAGGCGAAATTACAGGATTCTTATCTAAAACTCAAATAATGCTATATATGCCAAGTGTTTCTATTATCATTTATATTTTTATTACTTATTGTTTAAGAATACAAACGTAAGAACTTAGTCTTGTAATAGGATCTTGGCAGGCGGTGACTGTAAATATGACACGAGCACAATAGGTACAAGTAAAACTTAAGAAAATAATAAAAGAAATGCGGAACAAGATTAGAAAATGTAATAACGTAAGTTCAAATAATTACATACAATTATTCCGTACGTTGTGAGGCATAAATGCACCTGGAGATACTCCAGTTGCATTTATGTTTTACTAATGTCAAAATATTTTAAATTCAATACGCACTTTTAAATAGTCAAAAATAAATGAACAATACTTTCGACTTTCAGATGCGCAGACAGAATCACATATCACATCTGTCATCGTGCAGCAAGCCTATCTATTAGACTGCCATCTTTGGATAGGTCTTACAACTAAGTTTACTGCAGGTTTATTACCCGATCCACAAAGAGAGCCAGCAAGGAAAACTGAGGGTGATGAAGGAGGGCCCTGTGTTATCTTGGGCTTCTAACTAATCCGTTACACGATATTAATCCTTAAGTATGGAATACTGGCTTACACCAGTTGATGAAAAGCCACCTTTCTATGTATCAGTAAACAATAATGGATCGCATGTAACTGGGTCGGTACCTACCACATTAATATGTATTGGTATTCTTTGCATTCTTATATGCAGCGACAACGCAAGTTCCATTAAAGGGGACAGACAAAAAATAATTTTCAGAGCCGGCGTCGTAAGCCAATTACTAGAGGCTTGTGCAAAAATAATTAAGTAAGAGAATTTATTTACGCTGTTATTATAAAATTGCATTTTGTTTCGAAGCAATTAAAAATGCTGTAACGCTTTGTGATTTATTAATACGCTTGTTGAGTAGATTTTGTTTAGATTTTGACCAAGTTGTTAATTTACTTTTACACCCGTCAATTACATTTGACGACGATTGAAATTGCTCGATCTAGATAGATGTCATATTTGGTGATACTATTGAGACAAGTAATCGTTTTGTAAATTAAAGGTTTCAAAGTCTACGAATACATATTAAGTTAATTACAAAAGCTACCCAATCGCAAACCCGACAAGCCTGTGACTAAATAAAATGCAACGTTGCTAATAAAAAAAATCATAGTGTATTGTCGGCTTCACATCATTCCTCCCCATTTTTGAAAATTACAAGCAATTTTAGCAAGTCTTTAACAATACCAACCCTAGTGCCAAATGGGAGGAATTTTTGTGGGGTTAACTGTGAATGGCCGATAATTACTCCTCACCTATAACTTAACTCAGCACTTTATATATATACATGAAAAATAAATTTAATTTAATTTATAATTTTAACTTTTTGCGTGTACAACTTTACTAATAAAATTATTAAATTCACACGAATCACATAAGAATAACAGGAACTTCAACACAGGAACTACAGATAAAATACTTATTTACATATAAATAACACCTAGACACAGTACAAATATAAATATTTATCATCGGTAAGGATCGAACCCGCGCCTTAGGGCTCGTCTATTTAACAAATGTATAGAAATAATTATTAATCATCGAAATGTATGTACGAGCATATTTTTAGAACCACTGCGATCCAAATTGGATAATAAGTTTTTCGGGATGTTTGTATAGAAAAAATTACTAACTAACGTTTGTACGTAGGTGGTTAGTTTATGTTACATGGTCCATAGCGGGAAAAAAACTCCCACAGTAATGGGATCAATACGACAGAATATTACCTCACCTAATAAATATAATAAACAATATGTTCGTCCGGATGAGGGTGGAGCGGGCCGCTAGTTAATTATATCTACACTACATTAATATCATAAAGAGGAAACGATATATTTTTGGATGTTTGGCACGAATAAACTCAAAAATTCCTGAAAAGATTTAAATAATTATTTGACCGTTAGAATGCTACATTGTGTCTGAGTAATATATGCTATTATATTTTTTAGTAGAAATATTAGAAATCCCTACTAAAATTTCAATAATGTAATAAAAAATATAACAAAAAGTCATCGCATGCGCTTCGGAAACTATGAATGATAGCACAAAAATATCTTCTAAATCTAAATATTCTTTTTCTATATCTAAATATTAAAGAATATATCTAATAAAAATATCTATTAACCACATTTTTTAAAGAATTTTTACCAAAAACCACACTATGCTTAAAATGCCATGTTATTCACGTTTTTATGATAATTCTTATTAAAATTAATGATTTTTTATTTAAGACCGTTTCAGTATCTGCAGATAACTTTTGAATGATTAAAATCGGCCATTGCATTCAAATGATATTACGAGTTTGAAAATCACAATCTCAACAAAATATGCCCAAGTGTTTTAAACGATTGTCTATCCGCCCGAAGCCGGGATGGACCGCTAGTAATCATTATCATAACAGCCGAAAGACGTCCACTGCTGGACATAGGCCTCCCCAAGTAATTTCCAATAGGACCGGTTGTATGCAGCCTGTGTTCAGCGAGATCCTGCGGGTTTAGTCAGATCGTTACAATTCCGTTGGCCATCGGTTCTGTCTAACAATGGCGCTGCCCACCGCCACTTCAACATAATAATCCAACGGGCAATGTCGGCAACTTTGGTTCTGTTGCAAATCTCCTCATTCCAGATTCGATCGCGCAAAGATACTCTGAGCATTGCCCTCTTCATAGCTCGTTAAGCTATTCTGAGTTGGCTTAGATGGCTAATGATGAGAGACTACGTTTCGCTGTCATAGGTCATCGCAGGTAACACACATTGGTCTTGAAAACTTTCGACTTGTGAGACCGAGGTAAGTCGGACGTTGATGCCAAATCCTTGCCATTCCAGGAGCTTGAAGGCGTTTCCCAAAGTGGCATTAAACAGTTTCGGAGATATGACGTCTTACTATCTAACATCCCTTTTGGGAGGAATAGCCCACAAGGTCGCTAGTAAAAACATAAATTAACTCACCTATGTGCTTGGCTAGTTGTTCAGTCGTTGCGAAGTCATAGCCTCCGCTTTTCTGTGGCGACGGCCACGACAGCTTTGCAAAATATAATAATTTTTAGCCAATACATAAAAAACATCAACACATTTCAATATTAAAAAATAATTACTAATTTGTTTAAAGAGATGTAAGAGCTAACTGCTGTGCTGGAACAGACAAATGGCCCTATGTGCATCCATAACGCTCAAATATAGTAGTATCCCTATTGCTTGCCACTACACTTTCCAGGCATAAAAACTAAGAGTAAATCTATTTAGAAAATGATATAAACCACTTGGAACGCCACCCAATGCACCATTGGGACTGTCCTTACACACAGACATTAAACAGGATATCACTCTAATTCAACAGCTGATGTTACAACTAATAAATATACTAATGCTAATAGGTTTGTATAGTAGCCATGTATACTACTTGGTGTTTTTTATTATAATAATTACCTTAACCAGCACCTCGTCGTGAGTAAAGTCTATTCCAGGGTTGATGAACGAGTATGAGTCGTCGTCGTCCAAAACCAGACCGACATTCACATCGGCCGTCATGTTGGACAGTGAAATTCTACAATACAACAATATAATCTTAACATTTTAAAGGAATAATATGTGTTGCCAAAATTATTATTATTTTTATGATAAATAAAATGAAATACTAAGTAGGCCAGTTTTTTTTACCTTTTTATTATTGGGTTTAAATAATAATAGAATTGGATAAAAAATAAGATTCTTAAGAATGGCTTTTTTGGACAATTACAGTAGAGATAAAGATTTTATTGTAAGCAATATTTTCACTAAACGATTTGATAATATTTTCAGTCATGATAGATTTCTTACCATATTTCCTATCTTTGAACAGACCTGGTAGTAAAAATTATGCATACAAGTTAAACAAAATAAGAAAAGAATTGAGTGATAGTAGTAGAAGATAAAGAATTATTAATGTTACTGTAATAAATCAGCAGAAGGTAATAAATATGATTGTATAAAAAGTCAATAACAATAACAAAATGTAATATGATTAGTGTAATTAAAAATAACTTAACTAACTTTTTACATTGACCAAAATGTATGTAATAAAATATGATATGTTGGTACTTACAAAACATGTCCCTCGGACATTACAGGAATGAGATTATAAAGGTTCTCATTGAAGGCACTGTACAGTCCTCTAACATTGACCTCCCCGAGAGAACAGCGGAAGGTGAGCCCCATTGACTTGAGGTCCAGCGAAAGAGTTTGCATATGGAATGTTGGTGGTTTTACTAATTCTAATCTGGTAAGGTTTCTAGAGTGATAAAAATATAACTGTGAGTCCAATGTGCTCTTAATTTTATTCTATTTTATTAATAAGAAACTAAAGTTTTTAATAACATTTTTTACAAGATAACAAAATTATTAAACAGACATCAATATATATATTTTTTATTAAGTTCATAGAAATTACGCAAAAGGATAAATGTATATTCAATTTAATACTTACACTTGGGTATTTTTAGCAAAGTAGGAAGTATCTTCCAAGATGTCCTGTTTAATTTGTTCACCATTTTTAGATTGTTGTAGAACAACATTCGTGAAACTCTAAAATAAAATATATTAATATAATCTGGTGCTTTATAGCTTGAACTAGAAATATTTAAATAAAGACGAAAAATTACCCTTTTGATAACGTCCTGCAAATTTGGTTGTACTTTCGTTAAAAGTTCGTCCAATTCCTGGTCAATATCCACTGTTTCTTCTTCAGACATATTGATAACTGCATTACCATTTATCTTATATCGACTAGAATTTAATTTTTATTACAAAGTTAATTATTACCTGGAAAAATTGCGAAACATATTGCACTTGAGCATAAAACTACACAAGTATCCTGACACCTGACAGATGATTTAGACAAGTTATTGTTGTGTTGTGTTGTCACTGTCAAAATGTATGAGCGGCTGTTCATAAATTTTTATTAATATTTTTATTAATAACAATATTTTTCTATTGTTATTAAATTATAAACATATTTTAGAGTTAAACTAGTAAACTCAATTAAACATGTTGTATATTATATAGAATTTCGAGTGCATATTTTAATATATAATCCAAGAAATGTTTCAAATAATAGTTAGAAATTTAAAACCGATTTTCCTAGGTTATTGTTTTTAAACGTAGATACTGTCAATACGTTTAGAAATATATCAGTTTTCCAAGAAGTTAAAAATAAAGTGCTCTTTTCTTACATATACTTATGACGGTGGATTAAGATTAGTAAAAATATATTTGATTCTTCTTAAATATAATTGGTACGGTATCATGTGAAAATAATTATCCGTGTACTGTTAATACGCCTTTATGGCCTTATAGGTAAAATATAATGACATATCTAAATAACAGATATGAGAAGTTAAGGTAATAAATTTAACCACTCAAATAAAGACAATCAAACAGCTCAACAAATATCAGAAGAAAATATTCTACAGCTGGTCACATCAAGAATGTAGAATGTTCCGGTTTTTCAAGCATTGGGTTTTCTAATGACCTCAGAGTTTTCTTGTGCCTTTAACCATAGCATACAAAACGTTTTTAATAATAAGTGTATGTTTTATGAGAAGGGTGTGAACCTTGTACAGTAGAAAGATAAAAATATCCTCTTTCTACTCATATCATATATGACTATTACAGCAAAAGCGAATAGGAATTAATTTTGGTTGAAATTTAGAAACGTTATCAAATTTGTGTAATCCATATATAACTTTTCGTATTAATCCTCCGTTTTGACTCGACTTGTCTCAGGTGTCAGGTGGGACTCGAACCTGAACCGTTCCCATACTGGAGGACCGTACTACAGTTGTGCTACAGAGGCCTTAGCGGAAATGTTAAATTTTCCCTAGTTTTTTGTTTGTCTAATGTTTCCTATTGTTCAGAAGTGTGCTGAGATGTCAGCGCCATTTCTTAAATGTTGTAGGTACCAAAAATAGTCCTAGTTCTTGATAAGGGTTATATTTATCATATTGACAAATACTCATATAATAGTTTAAGTATTACTACATTAAAAATCCGTTTAACATATGCATTGAGACGAATATTTACTTTATAAAATAATTTTATTGAATTAAACAATCCTATTAATGTATTCAACTATATCCCATTACTAGTAATATATTCTACTTATATGAAGATATTTCATTTTTGGATTCGGAGTAAGAGTCTCTATCCGACTTGCTTTCTTTAGTGACACTTTCGTCGTTATTGATTTCATCTGAGAATTCATTCTCTATTTCTTTAGAAGTTGTTATTTCGTTGTCATTTCCAAATAGTCGTGGGGCTGCAATAAAGAAAATAAAAATTTATTTTATTTATATTTGCATTTTTACTTGGAATGGTACAGGGTAAACGGAATGTGACTGTGTCATGCACACAGTCGTACGATTTACGAGAATTTTTATTGTTATGTACGGATTTTTTTTCATTCATTATTATCTATCGAGCGTTTAGCTAGCAGCCCCGGTTCCGCTATCATGAGTTTTTGAAATGCCATCTGATTTCCACTATAAAGTTAAAAAATAATGGAGTATTTTGACTTTTATGTGACACATTTTTCTTGCAGCCATATCAAAATACATAGATATATCAAAAGTGGAATTTAGTGAGTAAGGAATTTAGTACCTAATGCTTAAATTTTTTCCGGGATATGTATCAACGAATACAATTCTGTTACAAATTTATAATAATTTATTTACATTATCAATCAAGAAATTACAATATGCGATAGTGCACAAATCAACCTACACAAATTTGTCAAAATTTTACAATTATTATTGAACATAATTTCTCGAAAGATAAATGTCGTTTGTGATATTTTTTCAGAACTGAGCGGGACCGGCTGGGCGCCTCTGAGTTTCGACCTCAGCTCGGGTGGCCTTTGTAGGGAACAGTTAAGTTTTTAAGCAAAAGAGGTAGTGTAAAGTAGTGTTTGCATAGCTTGGTTTGTTGCCTCGTATCGTATTAATTTGCATAAAGTTCAGTAACAGAAACAACTACGTTATTAAAATTTTACGTAAAATTTGTGTGCTATATCTAAAAGTAAGCTTAGTACTTACAGCACTGTGACAGAGTATTGAGAGCCATGATCTTGTGGTAAATTGCGTTAGCCATTAAGGCGTTGACGTGGTAGTCCAATATATGCTTGAAGTTAGCGATCACCCGGTTGGCCGGTCCTTCAACGACTAAACTCTGGGGTCTACAAAATGGTAAAATTACGTATAATGCTGTTAAGGAGATATACCTGCACATTTATCTAACTTATTTAGCATGCTATACTTTATCATTAGTACGCATCCATTTTAAATTAAAATCTAAGTAAGAACGAGTTCAATAAATCATGCCAAATAAGCAATATAGGATCAATTTATTTGAGTATTAGAAGCCGAAAGGTACCGGCAGAGTAGAATAGTATCTCCTTCTGTACCAGGGGTCATAAAAGGCGACTAAGGTACCGGAAACGACAGATGGCGGTTTATCTATACGAGACAGTGTAGTTCAAATGCACAGGGTGGGGATGGGCAGCAGTATCCCCGTTGTGAAATCTGCACTCTGCGATTGCCCACACGCTTGCTCAGCGCGGCAATTATGGGCAAAATTCCCCCTTTCCTTGAAGAGGCCTATGTCCAGCAGTGGATTTTTAATGGCTAATGATGGTAATAATAATAGGTATTAACAAAAAATTGGTGGACCCCGTAGGGTGCAGTCTGTGAATCACGGGTTGATTATTTATGATTTTCTATCTATTATCCTGGCCAGCCAGGCAAACGTTGTTCTGCCATATTAGTTATATTAAATTCTTGAATTACTTAAAAGACTTAAAAATAGGCGCTGGGACTAGAAGGGAGAAAATTTAGGATTGCATGCAATTTTTTATTGCAACGTTATAAAAAAAATCAAACTATTAAAATGAAATGTTAGGGGTGGTGAACTCGTATCAGTTGGGTGTATGAAGAATAGATTAAAGCCGAGTCTAAGACCTACTGAATATGCATATAAAATTACACAAAAATCGGTCGATCCGTTTCGTAGGAGTATGGTAAATAACATTGTGACACGATAATTTTATATATAAAATAAATGAATAAATTGAGTTTTAATGAGTTGCTCCTTGAATGCGAAAAATTAAAACTCAATATAAGGCTACGGAAATTGCGAGATGAACTATTCTGTGCACTTATGTAAATGGTGTAATATCATCATTTTCTTGACCCGCTCTAACAAGGTTCTTGCAAAGCAAATTATTAAAATAATCAAAAGACGTTTTGGGATTAACTCGAATTTTTAGTAAATTCTTTGCTTAGGTTGCGATCAAATAAATGTTCGTAATGGCCTGAAGTTATATTTATAATTTTACTAAATCCATGTCTGTCCAACTATGACACAAACAGAAATGGTCTCTTTAATAAGGATTAGCGTACGCGTAAATAAAAAAAAATACTTATTATTATATACTAATAATTTATTGTCAACTTACTTCAGGTACTCCACACAATCGATCTTTAAGCTAGCGGTAGGTGGGTTCTTTAGCAGGGTGATTGCCATTTCGGCTACGGCCTCGTTCGCAGTCATGATCAGGATGCCCTCTAGGGGAGGCGCGTCTGGCGTCATGTGAGCAGTATATTTGTATACCGCCTTTGTATGCAATTAAATACATATTGAAGCTGGTTAGTCCTAGCCCATAGACAACTTTAACATCATCAGTATATTTAACCGTAGGACGTAAACTGCTGGATATTTTATATTATTGTTATTTATTTTAATCATGAATTAAGCAAACATGCTTACTGTACGCTTGATGGTAAACGTGACCGCAACTTATAGACGTTAGTGCCATCACATAGATATCACTAGCGTGTCGCCAACGTTGTGAACTGAAGATACTATGTCACATTTGCCCAGTCATTTCAAAGTCAATCTCATTATTAAAATTGGCAAACACTGCTATTTGGCGGTAGATATAGGTAAAAACGAGGTACCTATGCAGACGAACTGTGTAAAATCTACCTTTTGGGATCGGATCTTAGCCGGACGGTTGCATGCAGTCGTCGGGTACCTAGTCGTGCCTTGCCCCTCAGGTACGTTGCGGGTGAACGCTGCGTTGGGTGGTCTCCATTCTAACCCTCGGCTTTATCGGTTAACAGTTACGAGCGCCTACTACCGTTTCAACTTGCTAATTCTTTGGGCACACTTAAAATATTCTTAAGTTAAGTTAATATGACGATAACCACCGCATGTGTCATCATCAAAATGTATTAGAGAAAAATATCTCTTTACACACCTATTTTAAATGAATGTCAGTCAAAAGCATAAGTCATCAGTTTTAGGCGCTATCTACATTAAATTCATCACCTTCATAAAACAAAATAGTCGTAATATTTAGAAAATATATTTCTTTTTACAAGATTATTTTTAAAATGTCTTATATCTGTCTAATTTCTTTCGATATAGTTAGAAAGAAGCGAATATGGCAACTTAGTTTAAATGCATTTCTAAATGTTGTATGCAATTTTTTTTCAAACGAAAGAATCCTAAATTATGTATGAACTGGTCGTATTAACAACTGTAATTTTAAATTCAGATTACTTTGACGCTGAGTCGTAGCTTTAAAAAGTAGTTACTAATTTTTTTTCTAATGTGTAACAAACCTAATATGAATATATTGTAATGAATACGTGAAATGTAGGCAAATTTAATATGATCCTGTCTTGTGCTCCAAAGGTCGTAGGTTCGATCCCCACCCAGGACAAATATTTTTCTGATTATTCTTATATTTATGTTTTTTCTGTGTCTGGGTGTTAATTATATGTATTTAGTTGTATATTTGTGATTCCTTCCGTTGTCTGATGTCCGTAATACAAGTACTTTAAGCGACTTATCACGGAATCAGGTTAATGCATGAGATGTTGTGGGAAATTATTATATTTAATTATTTCATATGGTGACAATGATGTCGTTTGTTGTACCTTTACATTACGTAATCAAATTTATACTTTTAGTCAAAGAAACTCTATATTTACGGTAATGTTGCTTCCATTCGCATTTTGCAGGTAAATAGGTTATTACATTTCTCCATAAAAAAGTCACGTTCGGTGTTGCACAGCCCGCCATCGTGCGTGACACCAGAAGGCACTCTGCGATGATACCCTGCCTACCTTGTTAACGCTGCGTGATTTATGGAGGGTTTTGGATATCCGGATAATTTTTAAATATATCGATGCAACCTTCTCAGGTTTTTACGACGTGGGAAGAGCACGAAGCAAGGGCAGAAAATATGTATAAAGAGTACGTAATTTCTCACCTGGCGTTGTCTATTTATACATTTTATTGTTGTTTTAGAAAAAATATGGCACATGAATGGAAAAGAGCAGATTTAGTTAATTCTCAATACCGGCCGTTTAAATCCATCATTCGATTGATTCTTTTTGAAAATAGAATTACAAACTGTGTGGCAGTGAAATTACTGGGTAATGAGACATAATGTCTTTAAGGTTGGCAACGCGTTGGTGATATCCTCGTGATAATACGAGAGACTACAGGTGTCTAATATCACGCTGTATCGACTACTACGTCTGATACACGATCTGATAATACGGTAGCTTGTCGACTATGTCTAATAAAAAAAATTCGCCTATTTTTTTAGTACAGGCCTTATTATTAACTGTAACCAACATGTAGGAACGATTTCAGTTTTTTGTTCGACCCCACCTATTATATCTTCATATTATGTTTTTTTTTTTCGGCTTAGGTCGACTGCAGATAGGATATATATAAAAAGGCTTAAATTATTAAGCTTAATATTAGTTGTAAACAAATTTAAATATAAATCTGTAAAAAACACGCACACTTAAGTGGAGATAGCGCAAGATACAAGGTGTTCCGAAGACCGCATGGATTCCGATCATCTTCACCACACTACTCTCGTTAAATGATTATTATTGGTGTTTTTTTTATGTTATTTGAATGTGTTGCTTATGGTGTGTACAATAAAGAATATTATTATTATTAGTGATGACATCAAAATAAATTTTCTGCTGGTCAATAAGTGATAGGATAAAATTAACTGAGTAGGCAACTTAAACCTTTAAATGACTGAAGCCAATAGCGAAGTCCACTTTTCGGTATTTGTCCTCGTTTTTGCCTGTCGCCACTGATCTTCGGTAGAGGGTCTCCAGGCCTGTCAGGTTGCCGTTTGCTAGCGTCAATTCCTGATGGTGGCAAAAAGGTTTTAAGTTTTAATTAAGGTCTAGTACTATGTAAAATAAATAGTAAATATAATTATAGCGAGGGCAGCAGCATAACTGTCGCGAAAGCTGCGCCTTGCAATTGCCAACACGCTTGCATGGTGCGGCAATTATGGGCAAAATTCCCCTTTTCTTGGGGAGGGGGAATTCCCTATGTTCAGCAGTGGACTTATATTGGCTGATATAAGTATAATATCGAGGAAGGGGGAATACAACCTAAGCGCAGAAGGTTCCAATTCAATCATCAATGTAATTAAAATTATATCGAACGTTGATGGAATCTGCCTGCACGTAATTATTATGTAATTATGTTGGTTCCATGGTGAACAAAATTATTTTTAAACTGCAATTTGGTATGGTTCGTTGTTCATTTGTTTTTGTTTATATATTATAAATAAAAAATTCGTGATTTAGCAGTCTACGAACCTAAATTACACATTATTTTAAAATTATCGAAAAAGCTGACAACTGAATAAAGCTTACAAAAATTTAATTCTAGAAAGTGTAAATAAGTGTACTTGCTACGAAGTAATTAGTTATGTTGTAAGATGTAGAAAGCATGATACCCATCCATGAATAGTGAGTAAAGTTGTATAAGATTACCTTTTAAGAGATATGACTTACCATAGCGTTATCCGTCTTTATGTCGAAATTCGGCAGCATCACACTAGAGCCGTTGAAGTATTTTATGCGAGATCTTACGTAGTTAACAGCCACTTCAGCATAATCATTTAGGGCTACAGTTTTTTTATTATCATATTCACTGTAAACAAAAATATTTTATAATAGCAAAACAGTATAAAACACTAAATCTTCACGACATCTCAAGACCACACACTGCACAACAAACAACCACTAAGTTAGATGAGCTATAGGAATGTCTGCGACATCTACCGTACTCCTCGGACCTTACTCCAACATATTAGTATTTTTTCGGAATTTGAACAACTTCCTACAACGATATCATCATGATTCAAATCCAAACCGCTTTCAAAGAGTACATTGATTCACACCGTAAAGATGAAATGGAAAAAGTGTATAGATAATATAATTGGTCAACACAATATTGCTCATATATTGTATGTTTTTCGACTGCGTGGGAATTGAATCGTCGCTTACAACCCAACCGTAGTTTAATAATATTATAATATATCAAGTAATTTTTGAGTTAAAGACTCAATAATCGGTATGCTATAATTGAAACTCTGTAAAATTGAAAAGTTAAAATAATTACCAATAAGCTTTATTAGTCGCAGCTTTCGCTTCAAAGAAGAAAATAAGGTAATGATTGAAATAATCTTTCAACCACTTGTCCAAATCATGTTTCATTCGTTCTAGAAAATCACCTGAAAAAGAACAATGATTTTATAAACAATCAAAAAATTTTCAACCACTGTATCTATGACTAAGACGAACATGTTGAATTTCACTCACTTATTGTTTTTCTCGATATCCAAATAGGTTCCTCAACTTGATTTGCTATGTTTTTATACTGAAATTTAAAACACAAACCATAAACTTAATTACAAAACTTAAAGTACTTGCTAAATCCGGTGGACTTTGTGCAACCAGAATATATTTATTTTTTAACAGTGGTTGCCATCTACCATCACCAGCCATCTATGTATATGCATTTTATTTCACTTTTAAACTGTGTTTGCGATTATCAATCCCGACACATGTCCTAGCAATGTCTTGATATTAGGGCACTGTACAGCCGACACGTACACTGCTCATCACTGCTCATCATCTGTTCACTGATTTTTCACCATCAGCAAAACCATATGCATGATTTTCTTGACCACATGAGATAATCAAATTTAATTGAATGTATTTACTTATGAATTATATATTATTTATTTATGTCATATATATTAAGAAATAACAAAAATTACATTCGTAACATTACCAATGTTATAATTTTTAATAATATTGACTTTATTGTTATTATTTTTAATGTATATTATTTAGTCTTATAAGTAATTTGGGTATGCCCACCTGTATTAGATAGAAGTATCAACATATCAGCCGTTGGGTGTCCACTGTTGGGCTTATACCACCTCAATAAAGAGGAAATTTTTGTTCTAATTTGCTATATCGCTATTGCGCTATTATATTTTATAGCGTAGCTTCGCGACGGGGATGCTGTCCATCGCCTTCAAGTACGATACACTATGATTGCTACACTGTTTTAGATAATATGTACGGTTGCTCCATTACCTTTGTCGCCTCTTACGACTCCTGGTATTTGAGGAAACTATTCTCCTCAAATACCTCTCTGCCGGTACTTCCACGGCATTCCATTTTAATCATTAAAATTTTGTCAAATATCGCTGGTGTTCGTGTCCGTTAATATTTGGTCGTTGTCGGGTGATAAATTAGGAAAAATGTCTATGCAAAAGATTTGAAAATAAATTACCTGCAATAAAGCTGCTTCTAAGTCTATATCAGATTGTATAGTCGCAATGTTAAGGCTGTTATGAATAAATCTGAGTCGTCCTTCTAGATTGAATTTTACGGCTTTCAGCTGAATCCTGTGGGTAACCGGCATTAATTATTTACATGGGGCATATTTACATGATTATGGAATACAATTCGGTCTGGTTATTCGGATATTCTTTTTATCACGACATATGT
Source organism: Heortia vitessoides (assembly GCA_020976665.1). Lineage (NCBI taxonomy): Eukaryota > Metazoa > Arthropoda > Insecta > Lepidoptera > Crambidae > Heortia > Heortia vitessoides. The sequence continues at coordinate 13,018,341 of JACJUM010002525.1, read as the reverse complement.
ATGCTAATATCTTTAAAACTAAAACGGATTTTGATGCATTTTTGTTTATTTATAGTCATTTAAGAGAAAGGTTTATATATATATAATACATGTATAATATTGTTAAAAAAACTGATTATTTTGGAGATCGTATGTGATGTCGTAAAAACACTTCTTTGCGATTACATTGAACCCGATAAGTTAGATTAAAATAATGTGTTATATAGTATTGTATACCTTAAAAAAGTCTACAAAAAAGTCCCGCATGGTATTTCGCTATCTCATACAGATAACTCACAATAACCATAGTTTTATCCTCTTTGCACCTCTCTATCTATATTTTTTATCCTCATTTGACCTCTACATAAGGTAGGCAAACATATAAAATGTCCGCATTGGTACCTCACTCTCATCCATTTCTACAGCCAAATAGCAGTACTGGCATTATTATTTTCCGGTTTGAAGGCTAAGGGTGGCTTTGAAATTACTGGGAAATTACGAGTGCACGTAGGCTGCTGTGACACTTTCTATCACGCGGACTGTATCCTTGTTTGTCGACTTCAATTAATAAAAAATGCCCTGTGAAGCCGGGGCGGGTTGTTTGTTTACATATATTTTTCATACTAAGTCAATTTGTACAATAAGTTGAGCAGGCACATTATTCGGAAGAGTATTTATAGCTTTTTAAGTAATTTTTTTTTTAATATTTCAAATTGAAGGATAGCATAAAGTTTCGTATAAAATTACCAGGTGACAATGAAATGTAGTCTATAAATTATTTCGAGTAATTTAAAAAGACGTGTTTAGACTTTTTATTGTTTCTCTTGATGCGAAAATGTGCAATTTCACTTTCAATGGAAATAAATAATTAATTGGTGCACCGCAAATGAAATCATTGGTCAGTAGAATGGTTAGTTGAGTGTGATTGTCTTATTTTTAATTTGGTGAAGTTGCATAATTGACGTTTCAGCTTAATTTTAAATGTCTCGAAATTTACTTTCAGTGAGGTGTATTTGGGAATATATATATACATATTATTAATATATATATATATTTCTAAAAGGGAAAGTTAACTGACTGATATACAAATCAACGCAGGGCCTAAACATAAACAAGGGCTAAAAACTTGAAATTAAGCATAAGAGTTCGTTTTATAACTTAGGGGAGCAAGCACTAAGAAAGGATTTTTGAATATTCATCCCCTAAGAGGGTACGGGGATGTTAAATTAGTATAAAACTTTACTGTTTTCAGTTATTCGATTGACATTTAGTACAATAGTTCTTCATCGAATGTCATGAAATACGTTTAGAATATTTTTTCGAAAACCATTCATTAAGAGTGTAAAAGCGGAGTGCAAAGTTAGTATGAAAGTTTACTGAGACGAAGTTTGGTCTACAACTTAACACGGATGAAACCGCAGGTTCTTGCTAGTTATGTAATATGTATATAATATTCTAAGCAAAGGTCAACTACCCTGCCGGTAATCAAGAAATTTTATCATCATCATATTAGCCATAGAAAATCCACTGTTGGATGTCCAATTTGCCCATAATGAGCAAAAAAATATTTGTTTGCCCATAATTGCCGCGCTGGGCAGGCGTGGTGGCAGTCGCAGAGCGACACTTCGCGATTAGGATACTGCTGTCCATCTCCATCCTGTAGTATTTAACTGCTCTTTTTCGGAATGATATACCGCCATCTGCGGTTTTGATACCTTGCCTCTTACGACTCCTGGTACAGAGGGAAGTACTATTCTACTCTGCCTGTACCTATCGGCTTCGATTTAACAATCAAATCAATAACTTGACAAGAAAATACCAACGTAAGTAAATTAACTTGCAATTGATAAACAAAGACTCACTCAATCTGTCCGTAAGTAGGGGTGTAAAATAAAACAGATTCGTCGCTGGTGCTGGTGATGGCTCGTTCGTAATTGCCCATCAGGTGCAGGTCTTGAAGGTTCAGTTCAGCTGTGAGAGTCATTTTCGCCAGATCTGTGTGCAGTCGGTTGATCTGGAATGTAGTCGAGTTCCGAAGCTTCATGCGGTTGAAAAACCTATAGAATAACGAATATCCCTTTTTAATTCTCTTTGATTTCTACCTCTAGTATTAAACTGAGAAAAGGAATTAATATCGGTATCGGTATTGTGAGGTACCGGTAGTGTCGAATAGTACCTCCCGCTGTACCAGGTTTCCTAAAAGGCGACTAAGGTACTGGAACCGACAAATGGCGGTATATCCATCCGAAACAGTGTAGCTCAAATTTACAGGGTGGGGATGAGCAGCAGGATCCCCGTCACCAAAACTGCACTCACAACGATGCCAACACGCCTGCTCAGCACGGCAATTAAATAAACTTCCCCCTGTCTTTGGGAGGCCTATGCCCAGCAGTGGACTTCTAATGTCTGTAGGAATAAAAAATTTGTTTTAGAGAATATTTAAGATGTATGTAATTATCTTTATTAAGGGTCATGGTATAAAAATAGACGTATTATGAGTAAAGGTCAGTGTATATGAAGCGGACAATATTCAGAGAGTGGACATTCCCATTAAAACTGAATGGCTTATGAAGGACATTAATCGGCTCCCAAGATTATATGCTCAGCGCGGGAATGCTATAATGTAATAAGGAATTAGGTCGGTGTGACTTTATGACCATCGGCATGGGTGTCAGGGACTAGGCGTTGTGGATCCGTTTTTCGGAAAGACAAAAACAAGTCAATCTATTTTGTGAATAAGAAATTAGTGGGATAACTTTGATAATGGGCTCGATGGTGCTTTCGGTTGTGTTCCTATCTTGTGCGCCAAGGGTCATGGATTTGATTGCCACTCAGGACAAACACAATATGAGGAATATTTGTGTTTGTTTTGTGTCTGGGTGTTTAACATTATGTGTGATTCCTATGTTGTCCGGTATCTGTAACACTCGACTTATTTTGGGATAAGATTAAAGTAGAAGTTTTTGTTTGCTATTTTAATAAAAATAAGCAAAAACACTTGCAGCAAAGAGTTTTTCATCCTCATTATGCAATCCCCTCCAAGGTTGAGTCCTGCAGGAATTTCATCTATCTTGATCCCGTTACTTTCAATCCTCCCTTGCGAAGCCAGCATTGCCTAATAAATAACATTATTATTTTGTTAGGTGGTGGTACTGGCAGAGTAGAATAGTACCGCCCCCTGTACCAGGTGTCGTAAGGTACCGGAACCGAAGGATAGCGGTATATCTATCCAAAGCAGTGTAGCTTAACTGCAAAAAGGTTGGGCAGCAGCATCCCTGAAGTGAAGCTACGCTCTCCGATTGCCACCACGCTTTCCCAGCAATGAAATGATTGCAAAATCCCCTTTTTTTCGTCCACAGCTGTCCTATGTGTTTTATGGCTGATAACATGATATTTTTTTAAGTTGTAAAACTATGTGCTTAGATACAGGATACAATTCAGATCGGATTGCACTAATCACTTGGTTTATATCAATGGAGTGATCGCATTGTCTCCGATATTTCTGTCGGCTGAATGTGCTATAAATTTGGAGAAGGTATGTTTCAGACTAGTTTGGTGATTCTTACATAACTCAGTGTCTCAGATCGTAAGCCTTTATTCAGTATATGTTACAGCAATAGCTTATAGTAATGAAACGTTGTACTTAACCCACCCAAAATAACCCAACAAAGAGGGCAATACTCGGAGTCCCCTTGCGCGGTCGAATACAGAGGTCCGTAAAAAAACTAAAGTTACCGACGTAGTCTAGCAAATCGAACTGGCATTCGACAAAACATATAGCTCGCAGAGCAGGCGGCAGGAATGGAGATTAGGCTCGGGTAAGCGCAGTGTAGATCGTCCTCACGACTGACGATCTGACTAAAACCGCGCTGGATGCAGGCGGCATCCAACCGGTGTTATTATAAATTACTTGGGATGCGAATGATGATTAATTCTTATGATGTAATCCGTTGTAGTTTCGAAGATCTAAGTGTACATAGGGGCAGACAGATAAAGAAAGACGGTTTTGTTTTATACTATGTAGTTTCACACTTAGTTTCATACATTGGTGTGTCAATAATACCAAGTTTTGTAATTTCTACTTAAACATGGTTTCCTAACGTATTTATAAGAAAAATTGTTATTCGTTGGTCACGTGTTTATCCAGTAATTATACTTTGTTTAATACATGAATAATTGTTTAACTTTAAGCTGCCTTACAATTGATCTACTTACTACAAGTGTCTGGTTGTCGAACGTCTCACTTGCACTGGCTGATTCCTCAGCGAACCTTTTTATAGCTGCAGCATATTGTCCTGAAATTAAAGAGACAATTAAGTAAGTATCATATTTATAGAGAAAAGAAATTAAATAAATAACTATAAAAAGTTTTTGTTTGTAAGCGCTGAAGAAAATAATGATAGCAGAACAAGAATAAATTCTTCATTATTAATATATATTTATAAAATAATAAAATATTAGCGTACCATATTCTTACTATTGTGGTTCTAACACTCGAACAATAGTGGTAAGGTTAATAAATTTTAAAATGTTAAAAAAATAATTATTTTAATCGTAGATAAATTAGAAATCATATATATTATTTTATGGAAAGAACGAGGGTTTATCCAAACTTAAACAACACCGTTTACGAAAAAAGTTTCCTAATGCATGATAACTCTTTCTCTGAGTCGAACGCATACAAAAATCCTCCTGAACATGCAAATAATTAACTTATGACGGTAACCTGGCCCACTCTTCGGTAGCGGTCTAATTTCTAGCATTGTCTAAGGGCGTCGTTGTCCTTGTGATGTCGTATTCTTGAAGAGTGTTTACAGTTTATTCTAAATGGCTTAACATTTCAAAGTAGCGATTTTTTTTGTACATACTACAGGCTTTGTGCTTCAATACGGGTTTGAAGGCGTTCTAGCACCAACTATTATCCTCCATAAAAAAAAACACCGATTAATTAATTTATTAATCTTTTTGTACAATTAATGCCAAGTGGCATTATCTACCAGTAAACTATCGGGCATAGCAGAAAAGGGATCAAGGCGGGGCAAAACAAAAAGAAAGTACTAATAGATATCTATATATATAAAACAAAAACGGGTTTATTACAAGACTTATAACTCTAGATATGCTGAACCAATTTTCATGGTTATTAATCCGTTGGATTTGTCTCCGCCCCGAATAGCAGATTACATATTAGAAATAATGAAAACTCGATATGTGTAATGAATAATTAATCATTTCAATAAATGCTTATTGATGCTCATGTTTGACATTTAATAAAGTGTCAAACATTTGTTGTCCAATCCTGTCAATGTTTTGAATAGTTTATATATATTTAAAAACCGTGAGGTACCGGCAGATTAGAATAGTACCTCCCACTGCACCAGGCGACGTAACAGGCGACTAAGGTACAAGAACCGACAGATGGCTGTATATCCATCCGGAACAGTGTAGCTTGCAAATGCACGGGGAGGGGACGGGCAGCAGCATCCCTTTCGCGAAAGCTGCGCTCTGCCAAAGCTGTGCTCTGCTATTACCAACACGCTTGCCCAGCGCGGCAAATATGGGCAAAAAACCTCCTTTCTTGGAGAAGCCTATGTCCAGCAATAGACTTTCAATGGCTCGTCTGATGATACACGGTGAAACATGGTGTGCGTACATACTACCTATACTCTTATTTGAGTTACATAGCATGACATATTTTCTTTATTAGTTTTTAATCAGAACTGATTTGATAAGTTGCATAATTACGTATTTGGGATTTCAATTTATATTTTGTTCTCTCTAGAACTCTGATTTATACAGGATTTTTTTTATTAGTCCAGGCCGAAAAACATACAGTTCGCGTGATAGTTAGCGTTACTGCAATCTATTCACGAGAATGTTATCAGTGTGTTGTCAACCTTCCAACCGGAACACTGCACTAACGCAGACGACCTCTATATGATGTCTACCTGACGTGAAGTGTCCTACATAAACTCTTCGATTGCGATTGTACTACCTTAAATATACAAAGGTATAACGGTATAAGGAGAAGATTATGTCTATTCCTTTGTAAAAAAATATCCCACGACAATAGTACATAGCTCACAAAATCTTGCGATAAAAATATTTTAAAGGATATTTTTTATATCGACGATGATGATTGAAAGTCATAAGCCTTGATATATAGTCCGTTTTGATTTTTGGAGACAAAGTTACCTTCCAGTTCATCCATTGTAGAGAAATGGCTTGCTGCATTCATTGTCATCCAGCACGAATTCTTCGAACTCGTACTCATATTGCCGCCAATTTCATCATAGTTTGTTTCTTCGCTGGAGTCTAGATGTTCTTTAAAATAAGTTTTCGATTAGTTAAACTGACTATTGTTTTTTAAAACTTCACCGAAACCAGATCGTTCTCAAAAACTATATGGCACATTGCTTTATACATTTTGATCAAGATTTTTGTAAATATATACGTAACGAATATATCCAAGTTACCGTGCCATCTCTACCAGGTGTCGCAAGAGGTAATAGCATAGCTCAAATGCAATAAGCAGGAATGGGCTGCAGCATTCCCATCGCAAAGCTACGTTCTGCCATTGCCACACATGGCTAGAGTGACAATTATGCACTCTTCTACAAAACTCACTAACTATTCTGCAAAATTCCCCCTTTCAACAGTAAACGTTCTATGGTGCTATGATGATATCTATAATAGCCTAATTATCCGACCCAATCTTGACTAGAATATACTCGAAGTCGAATATTTAATGATTTCTGCATCCACCCAAAAACATCATCATTATTATGATAAGGTTATTTCCGTAGCAAATCTGAAATAAGAATGTATTTCTAATGAACAAAAAACAGGCACGATCGATCACCGCCGAGAATCTGTCATTATTGACGCAATGTAAGTGGTAAAAAAGGAACCGTACATACTCATACATACTTGAACTTAGTTTAATATTCATTATTATGTTCATATGAAAGCGTCGGTTAAAGGCAGGCCGCACCAGATTTTCTCTAAGAATTTCCTCATTTTGGTCTGAGGTCATAAATCACTTATGTAATTCTACTCTCATGTACAACCCTTTATTCCTAGTGATATACAACCTTGTATACTACATCTCCCTTCTTCTATCTTGTTAGTTACTAACGAGAAGTAGAAGATATAGATTACAATCCATAAGTTAACTCTTAACAGCAAATTGCCCAGTACTCGTTACGCGTTAGAAACCAAAAAAGAGACTCACTTAAATATAGACAACTATTTGTGAACATATTGCGGCGTTACCTGAAAATTGTCTTCTGACATAAGATCCTCTAGCGAAAACAAGTAAAAAAGTAAAATGATAAGCATTCAAAAGCAGTGTTTTTAACAACATTATACAAAGTTAAAATAAAAAGTTCAAATGCACATTTTCTTATCAGAAGAAAATCAATTACAATCGGCTTCCAATAATTTTAAAGCGAATGTATATTCCGTTTTATTACAAATTTATATTTGTAATCAAAGAAGTTATCGTTTTCAGCTCCTATCTTTAATATGTTCGTACTACAATTGATTTAAGAAGGAAATGTATCGAATTTTATCATATTTTTTTACTTTGTTGACCGTTTACCACCTTGAGTCAAAAGCGGAGTATTTGGATGATATTAGTACTTACTTTGAACATGGTAATTGTTTAATTTTCTTATTTATGATAATAATCTTATATCTTAGTTAGATCTGAGGAAATTGCAAGTTGAAATAATTCTATTGGCTCTCGGCAATTCTATCATCGTGCTCACTATTGAATATTATTCGAAGTGGATGTGATTTTGATTTAAAAAAAATCGAATTATAACCAACTAACATTGCTTCTAGATATTACTCGCCAGTTATCTGAGAAATGGAAAACATATCGGCGATCTATAGAAGATGTTATACAACGAGTAAGTTAGAATAATAAAAATAAGAAGACTGGAACAATCCGTTGAAATTCATAAACATGTTTTGCACTTTTATTTAAGATGAGTTTTGTGATAAAACTTTTTATGATTGCAATAAATTGTACTGCTGAAGTTTCTCAATTGGCGACGAAGTTGTTAAACATTTACAGAAAATACGTTCTCAAAGTTGCTCACAATAAGTTAAATATTTGATTTCTAAACAATTGACTTACAATAGTATTTTTTATTATACTGTAGAAGTTATGAATAAAAGATCTACTGGACACTCAAACAGTTTCGAGGAAAATGGATAAAATGTTCCAATATATCTTGCCAAATACCTATTTTAAAGCAACAGCACGGTGACGCACGCACGCACCTCAGCCGGACTCTAGTGATGTCAACCAAACAATAGATCACCACAAATCTTCGCACAAATTTTAGATTTCAGTCTAAAAAGGCGATTTTTTCTTAGTTACCAAAAAGTGTATATATATATATCGTTATATATATAGTTATCAGAACCTCCTCTTAAATGACAAGTTCTGTACCCAATGACTTGTATAAGTTTGACATAGGTAAAGTTACGATGTAATAATAATATGATATATATATATCAAAGTCACTTTTGTGTATATATAGGTACTTCAATTGCGGATGAAACCTCAACGATAGAATAAGTTACTGAAAACATTTACATATTATTATTTTTAGAGCAGTGGAATTTCTTATGTTGACGTGCATTTCTTTCAGTCACTGGGTGAAACCTTTAATACTAAAGGAATGAACATCTATATGCACAAAAATGGCGATGAACTGCAACTTACTAAAGGTTTCTTGGTAACTGATAATCTTGTACATGTGTAAGTCGACATTTATCTAAATAATCTTATTATTAAGTTAGGTTAGGTACCGGTGTCGGATCGGTGGTGTGCGGTACCGGCAGAGTAGAATTGTACGTCCAGCGACAGAGGCACCGGAATTGATAGATTACGGTATACACACCGGAAATAGCGTAGTTCTATTGATGCTTATTCCCGCCCGAACAGGGCGTCACATCTCTGCGCTCTGCGATTACCTCCACGTTTTCCCAGTGTGGCAATTATGGCACAATTCGCCCTATCTTAGGAGGCCAATGGCCAATCGCTGATATTATAATGATGCATATTTTGTGACATTTTTCACTAATTACAGTCAAAAGTTATTTAGAATGTATTTAAAGGTTTTTGATATATATATTAATAGCGTTTTATGTTAAAACAATCAATATAAAATATTACAAATTTTCATAGAGGATTTACTGAAAAGAGTGTAAATAGAATTATCTTTTTTTACCAAATTTAAAACTTGAATCAATAAAATAACTGAAAGATTTTCACACTAAAATGTTCCTCATTTTTCTACAATTTTACAATGGTTAAGTATGTTTTAGTGTTGCTTTACTATCATCGTAACCAATCAAATATATAGCTCTTTAATAAAATTTGAGCTAAAAAATATCAATTCCTAACAACGCAGTCAAAAATTTTGCTAAGGCATTATATAAATAACGGCCCTTGACCAAGTAACGCTAAGATTATATCCGTAGGTTGTTCACTGATATGAATCTAACGCAATTACCCTCGTTGAAATACCCTGAAGTGTCATTCGACGTGGCTGGGAACGTGCTTGGAGTGGACTCCCTGGTCAGTGACATCTTAGTGCAAGCCAACTATGTGCTGTTCAAGAATGACTCCGATACTGTGATGCCGTCTGATGCGTTTCCCATAAACTTTTATAAAACATCTCCGTTTATGGTGAACCCAATGTCGAATAAGGGCGAAGTAATGTAAGTAATCCATTGTATAATAGAAAAGCAATATATATACATAGAAAACAACGGTTGGTACTTGAATAAAAATAACATTTGTTTATTTTTGTCATCGTCTAATGAGGCACGTTCATTTCCCTAGAAAAATGGGCCATATAATAACTTATAACTGATTTGGAGACGTCGAAGCGTTCAGGAAATTCAGGAAATAAAAATCTACCAATCCGCCAAACAGCAGTGTTCGCATTGTTGTGAATGGCGAGAAAAGCAGATATTACAGGTTGATGCGAAATTATAACTTCTTACCTACCCAATGATACGAGCGCCTGTAGTCGCTTGGTGCAGTGGCGCTTATTATAATGCGGGTTGTACGCCGGTTTGTCGACTTAGTCGTAGTATACATATATGTATATGAAAAGATAAGTATTTTAGTTTGTACGAAAGTAGACCAACAGACTAGACTAGTAGGTAGTATTAATAGTTTATTTGTTATACTGTAGACTAGACTGAATGGTACCTCATTCTGACCTACCATTTTGTACCCCTAAATAGTAATCCTCACATTAATGTAGTCCGGTATTTAAACTGGAAAGATAGATTGTGAAATTACTCGGTGATTTGATATATGAGTAATATCTTCAGGTCACAAGGTTGGTGAGGCGTTAGTGACATCTTTGTGATAACATGTGAGTCTATAGAGTACGGTGATTTTAACTATCACACCATCACGCGGTCTGTTTGCTTATTTCTTTACTTGGACATACATAAAAAAATGGAAAAGCCAATACAGTAGGAGATAGCAATGGGAATTAATTTCAGCCAACCTGGTACAACCATGACTGACACTTTGCAAAGTTTTCTCAATTCTATTAATTAGAGTTAATTCTCTTTAAGTCATTTTTCTCTAAGGATCTCCCTGTAGTATATGACTTCTAGTACTGATGTGTAACTTTTTCGTTAGAATCACTGCTGAGGGTTGCGTATTAAGTGGGTCGGTGATGACCAGGCTGGAGAGGCAGTCGCTGAACTTGGGACATGATTGTTTTGAACTCAAAAATTGCAAGTTCAGTATTGAGGTAAGTATTACCGTACGTATATTCAAATTGTAATGTGTATTCTTTATTTAGGTTAGGCGAAATGTATTTGTTTTTTTAAGACTGTTAAATAATAAACACAACAAAATAACAAATGTAGAAAGTAACTTTAAGAATTTTACATGAGGTAGACCTTATACAGATCGTCGGCATTAGTACCTCACTCTCACCTATTTCTACCGCCATATAGCAGTGTTCGCATTGCTGTACTCCGAAGGGTGAGAGAGGCAGTGAAATTCTGGGTAATGTGATATAACATCTTCAAGTCACAAGGTTGGCAGCGCACGAGGAATATCTCTGTGATATTACATGCGTCTATAGGCTGCGTTGACTCATACTCTCACGCGGACTGTATCCTTGTTTGTCAATCTGGCCTAATTAAAAAAAAACACTATACTTATGTATGGTCACATATATTCTATATGTGGCGTGGCGTAACTTATACAAATCATTGTTCATGGTTCTTAATCTTTATCATTATCATCATCATATCAGCCGTAAGCATTTTTGGTTTTTATTTCGGAGAACCTGATGCTGGACTACTCAGACGTCAATTCCATCGTCACCGGGCGACGCCGCTCATTTATTAAGCGACCCTATGTGTGATTACACCATGTATGTTGTTTTTCAGTTAAACAAGCGTTTAACTACTATTGTAGCGATTTTATTGTATGAGCTATGTAAAATTTGTTTTTATAGTTTTCGTCCCGTGGCCGGAAAACGTCCAAAATTAATTGTTTAATACTCAGAATTAGTAGTTTTCATATTTCATCATTCATATACATCTTGTATAAAAGTTTTATGCACTTTTTTCCCTTATTAACTATAAACTTTGACTTACTAAATATTTCCAATAGATCTATATCCATGTTTAATTAATACATTTTTTAGAATTTACTAATAAAATTATCTTATTTCATGGACTTTAAAGAGTAACACTCGGCACCGAAAATGTCTAATGGCGGTATATCTGACTAAGTGTAGGTACAATACAATAGGGTAGTGATGGACATAGCATCTTCATCGTAAATCTACACATTACGATTGCTACCACGTCTGCCTGTCTTCTAATTGCGATTGATGAAATTAAAAGTTTTTAGATTGTAGACGTAGAAAAACATATTTAAAAAGACATATTTTAATTTTTTCACTAAATGATTAGTGATTTGTTGGCCTTGTGTGGTCGATGTGTTTGAATGTTTTCAGATATCAAATTCACTCTACAGTGCCTCGCCCCCCGTTATAGCCCCATATTTTAATGAAAAACAAGGTAGATTAACTAAATATTTATCGTGATATAATATTATAATTATTGAAAAATACAACAGGTTACGTAAATAAAGACATTACATAGACATAATAAATACAAAGAACAAGACAAAAATAGTGTTAACACGATGCAATTGAGTGATTGACGTATAGTAGCCAGGGGAAGTTAAAATAGTTATCCGTTTAAATTTATCTCAACTCAGAAATAAAAGCGAAATCAATACCTACACTGAGATTGAGTAATAAATACAAACAGAGTTAAGTTTAAACGGATAACGGTTAGTTCGAGGGAGAGACCAGAAATACACACAGGCAGCGTAGTAACATATGATTCGACTAGAAATGCAGGATCGCGCACATAGGTCCTATTTGAAATCTTGATGCAACCTACGTTAAGTTTGTGCAATACTTTACGTGCTTAGTATTATTTTGATTAATATAAATGAAGGATGTATTTTCATAATTCTGATTATTGCAATAACTATATTTCGTAATAACAGGAAAACCTTGTTATTTACTTAAGATACTTTCGTTTAATAGAAGGTTTGGTTTTATGAGTATCTTATAAATGTGTATTGGTATTTAGGTGATGCTCTAAAGAATCTAATACGGAAGCCGATTGTGGATGAGCTCATCACAAAACTCCAAGGGCTCGTGTACTCCTATGTCAACTCATCCGCTATCTTCGGCAAAGATTTGGCTAAATTTCGGTAAGTCAATCTATTTTTTACTAGCTGTGCCCGCGACTTCGTCCGCGTGGATTAGTTTTTTTTGATACCATACCTTAACTTATGAATGTCATGTTTATTTATATCGAATCAATGGCCTGAAAAATAAGTTTCAAGTTTCTAGCTCTAAAAATAGCGATACTTCCATACAACTTTTCACCCCCCCTTTCGACTACTTACAACCCTTAGTAAGAATTAAAAAATAGCTTATGTCCTTTCTCAGGGTCTAAGATTGTGGCAAATTTCCAATTTTCCAAAAGAATGTGCCATTTTTGCCAAATCAAAATCGGTTGAGAGGTTTAAGCGGCAAAGCGAAACAGACAGACAGGCAGATAGAGTTATTTTCACATTTATAATATTAGTAGGGATTTACATGTTGGAGTAAATTTGCTTTCATATCTCGTGAAGTAAAAGCTGCTATTTGTTTTGTTGCTAGTCTAATATAGTCTGCATTAGGTATTAAAAAGCTTCAACTGTTTAATTCTTAAGACAAAGGTTTTGTAAGCTAATGGAAGTTCTATATCCCGACCAAGGTGAGATGGGATCATCATCACGATCAGGTACCACACGGCACAAAGATTAATATTCCGAACATATATATATTTATTCTCTGTCTGGATGTGAAATATATATATATTTAAGTATTATATCTGTGATACCTCTGCTGTCTCCGAGTCAGGTCAATTAATGAGATTGAGAATGAGTTGAATGAATTAATTATTATTGATATTATACGCAAATGTCTGTTTCTGTGATTATTTCTTCAGTTGGAGTCCACGGAAACAATCTTGCGAGTGGAAAGCTATTTGTTGTATTAATTGCTTCTTACAGCAAACATCAGAGTAAAGTGTTCGAGGACAGCTTAAAGTTTCTGACACTTGCTGTCCAAAACATGAACAAGATGACTGTAACGAATGACACTGCTTCTAAGGCACTCTCCAATATAAAAATTAAATGGATGAAGCAGGTGAGTGTTCCCATCCCAATCTTTTTCAAAGTAATCGTATTGTTTACGACATCTCGTTCATAATATGTGAAATGGTATTCCATGATCAAAAAACATAATAAAACACAATAACTTGTATGTTTTGCTAAAAAATAGTTTTTTTTATGGAACAGCTACACATTTGCATGTTAACTGAATACGAAACTTTTCATTGTAATTACAAGTCTGTATATAAGTTTAGTAATACACCCTTCTTTATAGGCTATTTGGGTAAAATCAATAGTTTATCTATAGTCTGTCCTTCAGGATAACGGCAAACCAACACAGTTTATTATAGACATAAACAACAGCTCAATAAGTGGTCTCGACTCTGCATACTCTGCACAAATTGGAGGCGCAAGTAAAACGGATTCATTGAAGGTTTGTGAAACAATCCGTTTCGCCAGTATACAGGTAAGAATATTTTTTGGTTACTTTGGTAACATTAAAGTTTGATCTTTTGCAAAGATCGTTTGCATTGATACCTCGCTCTAACCTATTTCTACCATCAAATAGCAGTTAGTATTGCTATGTCTCTTCACCCTTTAAATAGTGAGAGAGGCAGTGAAATTACTGGGTAATGTGACAATTCTTCAAGTTGTTTGGTAACATGCTCGTGATATCGAATTTCTACGAGCATCTAAAGGCTGCTATGCTAACAATCACGCAGATCTATTGTCTGTCGACCTGGTGTAATAATAATAAGTAAATGCTTGTTGGAAAATACTTGGAAACTCTTTACACGATTAAATCAGAAATTAAGTTACCGACATTGCCAGGCGGATTAGCAAGTTGTATTGGCTGTGGGCAGGGCACTTAGTACGCAGAACCGATGGCCGATGGAACTGCAAGATTCTGTAATCGAGACCACGAACTAGCAAAGCGTAGGTCGAGAAGGACCTGTCCACAAGGTGGACAGATGATCTGACTGGATACAACCTTTCATATTGGAATCACCAGGGCCTCCTATGTCCCGTGGACGCCCTGCAGCTGATATGATAATGATGCTGATATACTTGTCTTTTTATGAAGTATGATAGACGATTTTGAACGATTTGATAGTTAGACTCTTTTGTAATCTGATAACTGACATGCTCTGCTATTAGCATTATTAGATATTGAATAATCTTATGATAACTTTTTGTTTAAATTACATTTCTTGGTTTTAGGTGAGAGGAACTGGACAGATTCGTATTGAAAGAAGCTTGGACTACTTCATTTTTTCTGGTGAAATCCGTGACGTGGAGGTCCATATATCTCACTCCATACAGCCAAAAAACGAAGAACAGCAGAGCGGGACATTTCAAGTTAAAGTAATTGGATGGAGGTAATGGATATTTTAAATTCAATATATGCTTTATTGCGATATACCCAGCAAACTGAGAACAGTTTTCATAGTTAAGTTTTATAACTTTAAACTTGGCACGAACGAAAGCAATGAAAACTCTATAAACTACTGACTATTTATATAATTTACAAGTGGTATTAGGGTATATGTCTAGGCTTGTATTTGTATTGTCTATTTATATTATTTTTTAACTATATATTTACAACGTTTTCTTGATTTCACCAATAAAAGGTTATTTTTATTAAAACCTAAAAAATAAGAATGTAATAAGTGACCTTGTGGTACCGGCAGAGTAGAAAACTACCACCCCCAATGTAATGCACTAGGCGGGGACGAGGAAAAGTATCCAAGTAAGCTATTATGTAGCAGTATTCCCCCTTTCTTGAGGGAATTCTGCTCCATTCTGTCTTGCTTATGTCCAACAGTGGAATTCCAATGGCTCATATGATAAATAGATAAAATTAATAAGTGAAACAAATTTAAATATATATTTTTATAAAATAATTTTCCACTTCTATATGCTTGCTTTAAAATTTATATTAAAACTTAAAACGTCTTATGAAATACCGAATTTTCAATTTTATCAGAGAAACTAAAAAATGGAAATTAAAGTATATATAAAGCAGTTATAAAGCATGTTTTTCAGTGAGATAACCAGTAGTAAAAGAATTTTCAAAATCGGTCGAGTAAACAAACGAACAATCTCTCTATATCAGTTTATCTTTTTTTTCCAGGAGTTTCGACTTCTACGGGCCGCAAAATGAACTCGTGTCTCCATATTCTCTAGTAAACGGAATTTTACTAAACCAGCTGCCCACCATTCTGTCTATACATCTCGAAAAGTTTTTAATATGATTGGCTGCAGTAAATATTGTAGATGCAAAGAAGTAAATAAATTAACACTATAAAATTTTGTTACAAGAAAATGTATTTATTATTTAATAAATTGCCACTAAAATACCCTTTCGAAATACACCTAGTCAATGTATAAATACAGGTAAAATACAAAGTTAAGAAAAATGTTAAAGACCTTCTTCGAAAACAATTGACATATTCATTACAAACAGATATAAAAAAATCATCTTAATGTAATAACAGTTTTCATATAAGCGTTATTCAAGTCAGAAATAGGTTTTCTGACTGTCTTATGAGGTATCCTTTCTAGGTTTATGTTTATTTTCTCGTCGTCATCTTCAAACAAAGCAGCGGTTTTCCCGAAAAAGTTCATGGCGATCGTGCGGAAACTAAATAAAGAAAACATTAAGTTAGTAACTGTAATGTAAAGAAGTCTATCAGGCAATGAATGAACTGGGAGTATCGTTTTCTCAGCAGGATCAAATAAGAGGATAAGAATGAAACAAAGATTGAAGTATATTATATACTAAGGATTCGTAATATTGGGTCCAGATATGTTGTTTTAGTCCAAATCAAATCGTTTGATTTGTTTTATTATATAATAAATAGTACATGTTATTTTTGGGTAATAGCAATAATTGGACTCAATAGTATTACTAACAAGTCACACATCAATAGCGCATTGAATTTATTATAGAATTAGTAAATCTGGTATTTAAAAAGTAGTAGTTAAATATAACTACTACTTCATTTAGTCACGATTTTGATTTTATAGTACCAAATTAATATATTGCTTATAATATACCAATATCATAACAAACATAATTTCTGGTTATGTTGTTTACATTTTTTAAATTAAAAGATTTCCAGGTTGTATTTTAAACATTATAGGCTAAAAACTCTCAAAATGTTACATTGTTTGGAGACCTACAGTCCAGCAATGGGCGCCCTAAGGCTGGTTTGATAAATTATCTACCTATAGGGTATTTTTTGTATATCTTAGAGATGTTGATTACACTTTGATGTATGAAAAATTTGATGTAAATTAAACAGACGGCCGTATTTTGAAAACAACATCCCCATAATTTGAAACTGTCAAGATAATTTATCTTAGATAAAAGAATAGTTAATAAAATCACACAACAGATAAGTCGCAAAAAGCACTTGTGTTTCGGACAGACAACTGAGGAATCACAAATTCAATACTTAAATATTATTTATATTAACAGCTAGACACAGAACAAACACAAATATCATCATATACAAATTTATCCTGAGTGAGGATCGAACTTACAAAGTTTGGTGTAAAAGACAGGATCACTACCATCCGCGGCATCGGGCCTGACCACCCAAAATATGCGTACTGTTGTAATTAAAATTGGCCGTGAGATACCGGCAGAGTAGAATAGTACGTCGCAATGTACTAGATATCGTAAGGTCGCGATTAAGGTACCTGAACCGATAGGTGGCGGTATATCCATCCAAAAGCTAAACCACTCAAATGCACAGGGTGAGATGGGTAGTAGCGTCCTCGTCGAGAAAGATGCGCTCTGCGATTGCTTTCTTGGGAAGGCACATGTCAGGCACGTGGACTTCCAATAGATGAAATGATGATGTAATTAATGTTAAGATAAACATTGAAATAACACCTTGGATGCCTTTTTCTAGTTGATTGCAACTTGTCATAAAAGTCTTTAGTCTTCCTATAAAGTAATGAGTTTTCAATTCTGTCGACTTTCTCAATATAACCTTCATCATTTTTGCTGATTTTATCTTTTGAAACGTATTCTGGAGCATTCTGCGTTCTGGCTGGGGCGCTAATGATTGTGGAATTGAAATTCCCTTCTTCTAATTCCATAGTGATATCCTCGGTACTGTCACGTTGAAGCCAATCCGTGGGTATCTGGGTGTTTGAAGTTTTTGACATGATCAGTGCATCGAGAGGGTGCGATGTCAGAGCGTTAAAGAATAATGGGTACGAGACCTGAAAAAAAGATAGTTGATTCTTTATATTTTCTAAACAACCCAGTGCAGAAGCTGTAAAAAAACATAAACATACTAAATAAATGTAAAATCAACTAAAATTAAAGGTCAATAGTGCTTATGAACGTCGTGAAAATAGAAAATTGTATAATTCATTAAATGCATTACATCATCATAGCATCTGTAAAACGTTCACTGGTACATATAGGCCTCCCCAAGAAAGGTCGAATTTTGCCCATAATTGCCGTGCTGAGCAATTGTGACAGTTGCAGTCCAGATCGATAAACTGGCATAGAGTCCGTGAAAGCGTCACTGCAGCCTATAGACGCTCGTAATATCACAAGGATGTCAATATCGCGTTGCCTACCTTTGGACTTGAAGATATTATGTCACATTACCCGGTGGTATAATAGTAATCCTATCTTATGCGCCAGGGGTTCATTCCCCACCCAAAACAAATATTTGTGTTTGTCCTGTGTCTGGGTGTTGGATGTATGCATTTGAGTATTATATTTGTAATTCATCTGTTGTCTGATGTCCGTACAACAAGTCCTTTAAGCGACTTACCACGGAGTCAGATCAACGTATGAGATGTTGTGTGAATATTATTATATAAATTTATTTCACTTCCTCTTTCACATTTTAAACCGGAACACAGCTATATGAACTTTAGTATTTAGCGGTAGAAATGCTGCCAGTACCTCACATGGATTATTACGGTTCATTCCTACCCCAAGTATTTATTTAAGATATTAACCAACTCTTGGAATGTTGTACCAAGAAAATACCTCACGGAAAGAAACTTCTGAGCGAAAGAGTATCTTAAAGGGAAATGAATCCTCAATGAGACGACTTCGTTGTTGCTTTCAAAACTTTTAACTTTTGAAACAACAAAATTGAAATAAGAGGCCAGTTACGCTGCATATTACGTCACTTGATGACAAAGGAACTAAACTCTAAGAGATAAATCATACAAGAATCATAAATTGACAAGTTGTGTAAGACAAGTAAAAGTAAAAGCCTTAAACCCGTAAATTTCTTGTTATTTATTCATACACAATTTTTAAAGATTCAATTCTTGTGATAAGTGGTTTATTTACAGAGGATACGAGACCTTTTCTTTTTCCCTCCTTCACGTGGTTTCTTTTTGTTTTTTTAGTTATCTTTGGAGTCAATGTTTAATTAATATTTATCTGGGGGTATATTTTTCAACTGTCTTTTTGTAATATTAAAAATCCGTAAGTGTAGTGTAGGGTGTATACTGTAGAGGTTTTCTATCTCTTTAAAAATGCAGAATTTATCTTAAAGGTAATATTTACTAGAACAATACAACTGGTATCAGGTGCCAGATAAGACTCGGACCTGTATCTATCTCTTACCGGTGGATTGCCTTGTCATTGTGCTACTGAGAGCTTAATGTAGACTAAAAAAAATTCTAGTGTTATTTTTGTGCTGAGAAATCAGTCATCACTTTAATGATGTTACAAACATATAAGCAATCATATGTAAAACTTTCACAAGTTTACAAAATAGATAAAAAAATATATATTTAGTTATTTACTGTACAGGTTTCATGCATTGGAAAATGCTGAATTTTATATTAGAGAAAAGCACTTAACATCTGAAGTAAGATTAATTTTTCTAGTAACTATTGTCTGTGAGTTATATATGTGTATAATTTATTGTAAACTTACTAGTGTATCTTCCGATTCCATTTGCACGGTCAAATCATTTGTTGCATAGGCGATACCAAAAGTTTGTGGTTCACGTTTGGTGGAATATTTGTCGAGTCCCTTGACCAATAACCCTGAATCCTCGGTCCTCTGCCACTCTATAGCAAGTGATGATGAACTCGATTCGTTAAAGAATGATGGGTACGTGACCTGAAAAAAAAGAAAGTTGATTTTTCATATTTTATATACAACCCTGTGTGTATTATTTTAGACGTAGTAAGAGAAAAATCCAAGTGCAGAAGCTGTAAAAAACATAAACATACTAAATAAATATAAAATCAACTAAAATTAAAGGTCAATAGTGCTTATGAACGTCGTGAAAATAGAAAATTGTGTAATTTATTAAATGCATTAGATCATCATAGCATCTGTAAAACGTTCACTGGTACATATAGGCCTCCCCAAGAAAGGTCGAATTTTTCCCATAATTGCCGTGCTGAGCAATTGTGACAGTTGCAGTCCAGATCGATAAACTGGCATAGAGTCCGTGTAAGCGTCACTGCAGCCTATAGACGCTCGTAATATCACAAGGATGTCAATATCGCGTTGCCTACCTTTGGACTTGAAGATATTATGTCACATTACCCGGTGGTATAATAGTAATCCTATCTTATGCGCCAGGGGTTCAATCCCCACCCAAAACAAATATTTGTGTTTGTCCTGTGTCTGGGTGTTGGATGTATGCATTTAAGTATTATATTTGTAATTCATCTGTTGTCTGATGTCCGTACAACAAGTCCTTTAAGCGACTTACCACGGAGTCAGGTCAACGTATGAGATGTTGTGTGAATATTATTATATATATTTATTTCGCTACCTTTCTCACACTTTAAACCGGAACATAGCAATGCGAATTTTGCTATTTGGCGGTAAAAATGTATCTCTCATAGATTCTTACGGTTCAGTCTTAGCCGTAGTATTAATTTAAGATGTCAACTAACTCTTAGAACGTTGTACTAAAAAATACCTAACGGAAAGAAATATCTAAGCTGAAGTGTATCTTAAAAGGGAAATGAAACCCCAATGAGACGACTTCGTTGTTGCTTTCAAAACTTTTAACTCTTGAAACAACGAAATTGAAATATGAGGCCGGTTATGCTGCACTTGATGACAAAGAAACTAAACTCTAAGAGGTAAATCATACCAGAATCATAAATTGACAAGTTGTGTGAGACAAGTAAAAGTCTTAAACCCGTAAATTTCTTGTTATTTATTCATACACAAATTTTAAGACTCAATTCTTGTGATAAGTGGTTTATTTACAGAGGATACGGGACCTTTTCTTTTCCCCTCCTTCACGAGGTTACTTTTTGTTTTTTTAGTTATCTTTGGAGTCAAAGTTTAATTAGTATTTTTCTGAAGGTATATTTTTTTTAACTGTCTTTTTGTAATATTAAAAAACCGTAATTACTTAGACGTTTTCTATGTATTGAAAATGTTAAATTTTATATTAAAGGCAATATTTACTAAGAAAATCCAACTGGTCTCAGGTGCCAGTTGAGACTCGAACCTGTATCTATCCCTTACCGGGGGATTGCCTTGCCATTGTGCTACTGAGACCTTAGTATAGACAAAAAAATCTGTGTAATTTTTGTGCTGAGTAATCAGAGCCAATACTTTAATGATGTTACAAACATATAAGCAATCATATGTAAAACTTTCACAAGTATAAAGCAATAGATAAAAATATATATATATTTAGTAAATTACTGTACAGGTTTTATGCATTGGAAAATGCTTAATTTTATATTAGAGAAAAGCACTTAACATCTGAGGTAAGATTAATTTTTCTAGTAACTATTGTCTGTGAGTTATATATGTGTATAAATTATTGTAAACTTACTAGTTTATCTTCCGAATCTATTTGCACAGTCAAATCATTGGTTGCATAGGCGATACCAAAAGTTTTTGGTTCACGTTTGGTGGAATATTTGTCGAGTCCCTTGACCAATAACCCTGAATCCTCAGTCCTTTGCCACTCTATAGCAAGTGGTGATGAACTTGATTCGTTAACTTTGTAGTCTTCAAGGCTCGCGGCGGTATTTGATAATGCTACAACGTTAAAACTTTAAAAATCATTTTAGTGTCTAGATAATTGAAAAGATGGCACAAACTTGCAGTATAAGTAAATTTGGTACAAATAAAATAAAAAAAAATGTAAATTTACATTTAGCATGATATCAAGTTCAGAAACTGTCTTCACCGAAAGGATGTGGGTTTGTGATCTACTATAAATGTGAGATAACAAAAAAGGCATAACTGTGGAAATATATTTATTGTGTAATAAAGAGATCTTTTTATATAAAAGAAATTCAAGAGATATATAAAATATGAAATTATAGTCAAGATACAAAAATCTGTATGTTTAATAAAGACACTAATAAAAATGCATCTGCTGATCGCGGGTCGGATCGATTTCCCTAATAAAAAAAAGACTCGACTAATAAATGCGAGAACATGGAACAAATTGCTGTAACTAATTTAACATGGTAGGTAGCCGCGATTCGGTTTGAACTTGTAAGAAAGTTTGAGAACAGATGTGATCTATTGCTGGAGCATTCATTGAAACATTTATTGCATTATTCAACTTTCGTCTTTGTTATTTTATAGGGTTACACTCAGAGCGGAATACCTAATTAGCAGATGTTTGCCATTTCAATTTTTTTTAATTACCCGATGGCGCTTGTGGTAGTTATACTATTTTGTGGGTTTGATTTGTTCTGTGTCTGGGTGTCAAATATGTTATTACGTATTATACTTTCATCTCACCTCGCCATAGAGTAACTTTAATGTATGAGATGTTGTGGAAATTTATATTTTTTATGATTTATTTCATACTTATAACGCTATCTTACCATCCAGGTCACTGCCCAAAATCCGAGAGAAGACTGTTTTCTTGTCTGTCCTTTCATTTGATTGGTTTCGTTTAATATAAAGTTTTACATCGGGCCCTGAAAAACATTATAAAATAATATAAAGTGTACAATAGAATCTAATAATCTAACTATTATTCTAAGCAGTTTCGTTTCTAAATAGTTCGAAGACATCTAGGTAAAATCTAATCACTAGTTGTGTGATTACTGGTTAGTAGTATTCTTGATTAGAATGACAGATATCAATGTAGAAACATCGCATCAATTACTTATATTGGCATTATGGTATTACTTAATATTGTTTACATTCCAAAAGTTTCACAGATAAAGCATATTTTTTAAAATCATCCTTAAATCAAAAAAAAAATAAACCCATTATAATCACTTAAAAACACTTAAGTTTGTTTATTATATAGTTATGACTTGGCACGTTAGTAGAGCTATTATCAAATAGGTGAAATGTCAGAAATATTACAAACATATCAAATGCACAATAACATCTCTCTTTAGATTTATCTCAGATATCTCTTCAATAACTAAAAACGAATGTTCCAGTTGCGTGCAAAGACACGTTTCACTCTCTACACAGGGAGACGTTGACGAAATGGAAGTTAGGAACAAGTGCATTCTATTCATTTAACGAAAATAGGTTATTTAACTTATTTAATGTTACAATGATATTCCAATATAAACACTAAATTTAATGGCTTTTAAACGCGCTTTTAAAATTATTTTACGTTTTACAGTGAAATTTCACTTTCTACCTACTCAATTATTTTTTTCATTTATCGCATGTCACATTATAGTCAACTGTGCTTTCTGTGCTTAAAAACGCGATTTGGAATGGTCCGAAAAAAATTCACTAACATCGTAGCTCCGTACAATACAGAAAATATTTTTATATGTTATTAAAGTTTCAGTTTAAAAACAGACAAACCGTTTTCAAATGCAACAAAGTTTAAAGTCATCATCCTTGATGTTATGCCATTACCACCGAAATTAATTTAATAAAAAATTCTAGTCCCTATCATGATTGTTAGTCGTGGGATATACACAAGGTAGAATAGTGGCCTCCCTCTGTACTGGTGTCGTCAGAGGCGACTAAGTTACCGCAACCGACAGATGGCTATACATATATCCATTCGAAACAACGCTAAATACTACGGGGTGGGGATGGGCAGCAGCATCCTCTTAGCGAAGCTTTGCTCTATGATTGCCACCACGCCTGCCTAGCGCGGCAATCACAGGCGATAATCCCGTATCTTGGGGAGGTCTATGTCCAACAGTTGACTTTCTAGGGCTAACATGATGATGTACCTACACGAGACGATATAGAATAATAGGAATATATTTATTACTAATCATTCGTGCTACCTTTTATAAGACAAACATGCATAAACCCTTTCTTGTGTAGACAACAGTTTGCTAATAGAATTACGTATTTTACGAGACATGGCGAAGTCGGTAATCCTCTTACATCTGATGTATTTGTCGAGCGAAACGATGGAACCAAAGATTTACACAAATCCTCGAGAATCCTATAACGATGAGATCATCAATGTTAGCAACTTGCATTTGTAGTGACTAGGTATTGTTTTAGATGAAGTAAAAAGGAGTCGAATGTGCATTCTTTTAATTCAGAAGTCTTAGTGCAAGTTCTTAAGATAAACGATACACTTATAGGAGTTAAGGAATTTCTTGGTAAATTAAGTTTAGTTCTACATGATTTTATTTATCTTTTAACCGACTGGTAAAGTTGTAACCACTTGTACAGGTTAAACAGTTTTAGGAAGTTAGAATGGCAAATAAAGTTACCCAAAAATGAAAAAGAAACCCCAGGAACGGGATAAAATTTACCTATGTTTTCGGAAGAAACCGGTCAGTCTGCTAGTCTGCAGTTACGGATAACAATAAGTATGAAAATTGCGAGAGACGTCATGACAAAAACTAAAGAAGGAGTCGATATACTTCCAAAGGTTCCAGATGGCCTAGTAGTCCCTATGTGTAGCACTTTCAGAATCGAGAGTACATTATTATGATATATATATAATGATGTATATAATGGTATATTTCTGTAATAAGAAATTAGTAAGAATACATATAGTCCATGTTTTTTTTCAATGAAGTTACGTTTATGATTCTCTTATATGAATTTTGCATTTACGAGCTAACTACTCATACATAAGAATTACTTTTACGATCGATGTTTCGGCTGCTTTGCAGCAACCGTTTAAGATTGTCGCAAGGTAACCGGTAGGTAACTGAAACGTGTTAAAAATCTCTACCTACGTTTGTCCTTTGAGAAAGCCCGGTTAACTTTTGTACGTTGTCATCATAGATTTCATATGTCTGACATGTAAAATACGAGCTGTCAAACCGTTGTATAAATTATAGTAGTACACATCACCATTCCCATAATTTTCATTTCGATTTCCAACATCGATTCCATCAGGAATGGTATGAAGACTAAATTTTCAAGATGTTGAAACATTTTTTTTTTTGCAATTTTTGTTTACTAACTGGTGTGATTGAAGAGTTCAGCCATAGAGTAGTTGTATCCGTAAGCGACACCCGCTGCTGTCGCCACTATCAGTCCGCAGCACACCACGCACGCCATCCAACACGCCAGGCAAAAAGTAATCATTCTGGAGAAAGCAAGACATGACTTAAATCAGTATGTATGTATGTACGAAAACATTTCACTTTTACATACTTATCATAGAATTTAAGGGTATGGTGGAATTCATAATTAACTGGTGGGATAACTACATTGATAATATTGAAGAAGTTGCCATAGGTAATATATTTATATTTTAAGCAATTGACATTAAATCTTCTTGAAAAAAACATCGTATTAGATCAATATAAAAAATACTAGTAAAATACATTGACAAATTTAAATTATAGATTTAAAATGACTATTAAATAATATATCTAAATCCGCAGAATAAATCATTACATGCATAAACAATTATTGAACTCAAAATCATATATAACTATACTTATCCTTTTTTTTAAATCTCTGTATTCACATGAAAAATATTGATTTTATTATTTTAAAATGAAAGGGATATATAGTCTGTTATTTAAACTTCCGTCCGATAGTGCAGATAGCAGTGTTCCTATTCTGTGAGGGGTGGGGACCGAACCCGTGACGGTTCGGTTCCCACCCAGGACAAATATTTTTATGATAATAAAAATATGCCTGGGTGTTAAATAAATGTATTTGAATAGTATATTTGTGATTTTTCTGTTGTCTGACGTCTATAGTACAAGTGATTTAATAGACTTATCTGGACACGGAGTCAGGTCAATGTATGAGATGCTGTGGGAAACTATAGTAAGTGACTCCGAGATAAGTCGTTTAAAGTACTTGTGTTACAAACATCAGACCACTAAGGCATAACAAATATAAAAAAGAAACACAAATTTAACACGAAGGCACAGAATAAACATAAATATTCATCATACAAATATTTGTTATGGGTGGGGGCACACAAGATAGGAACACTAACGAATGCTCTATCGTTCCTTCTCTATTGGTTCTATAAATTGATATATAAAATAACATTTGTATGAAAATCAATAAACTAGATTTACTGTTCATATTTGAATATTATAAATTCCCTTGGTAGTAAACGAACTAATAACAATCTATGTTAAATATTTTACATTCTATTGAACTGAGCTTTCACTTTTCCTCAAAGTGTAAAAAGTAAAAGGACACCCTAATAAAGAAGCATGGGCTTAACCTTCGCTAAAGAAATTGAATTACGTTTGCTTACACCTTTCTGGAGCCAAATGCAAATCCAGAATCTGCGTTCCCAAATCAGTACACCTAGTATACGAGCCTTGGGAACACACGATTCCACGCCGAAGGCTTTTCAGTTCTCGTGATTTCGGTCCAATTGTGTTAAAGTCGTCCCGCTTTAATAGACTCCGGATCGATTCAGGTGGAATTGGATTCGACTGTCGATGTTTTTCTCATTACTATTGAGTTTTGAGCATTGGAACGAGAAATTGAAATGGTAACTATGAGTTATTCGTTTATCTTTATTTTCCTTTAACAAAATGTACCATTCAACGTGGATATAGGCATTCTGTACAGAATATTTATATGTTTGTATTTAAATATATATATGTTTATTTGTATGTATGTTTGTTTGTTGTACTAAATTCACCTCACACTTCCACCAGCTTTAACATTACTTCTATCCAAAGGTTGCCTGTAAGAAATTGCATTTAGCGATAAGGCTCCTTACACCTACTATTCCATGTTTTTGTGATCTTCTTGTGTTGGTTTTGTTGACAAAGAGTATATTATTATTATTTATTATTATTATTTTCGAAAGAATGACGAATTTGCAAGTTGAAGTCGCATTGGGCATGGCACTTAGCACGCAGAACCGATCAACGATGGAGTCGTAAGATTTTGGAATGGAGACCACGTACCGGTTGGCACAGTGTGGGATGTCCACCCACAAGGTTGACAGACTATCTGATCAAAACCGCATGATCGCGCTACATACAAGCCGCATACGATCGGTCCGATTGGAAATCACCTAGAGAGCTATGTCCAGCAGTGGACGTGTTGGGGCTGATATGGTGGTGACGAATTATTTTAAGACGGTATGACGGTGACGAATTTGACTTTATTCAAATGTAAATATTCAATTGAAAATAGTTAATTATGGTTAAAACTTACAACAGATATTACATTTGCTGATTATCGTCTAGTGCCATCTATCCAAAGTCAACAAAGAGGCCATGTACCAATTGCTAAATATTATATTTGAATTTGAATAGGAACCTTAATGATGGGAACGCGATAGAATCCAAATTGCAATAACACATCATCCATTAAGCGAATCATTATTCTGGTCAAGCGAGCGTGCTTAAGGCACCCTCCTTAAGCGGAATAAATAGTCGTTTGGGGAATTGCGTTACAAGCAAAGAGCGTTTCCGCCTAATACCTTGCAATCAAAGAAAATGCTTTAAGCTATAGGAGTACATTTTGATAATACACAAGTATTGTTTACTGTTCTAATAGGGTCAGAATGAGACTTCTATTGATAAAAATATATAACTTTAAGAGCAATAGCTGAACCGACAGATGTTTGCCTAAATTTTAACTATATTTGGTATTTAAAATTTAGGTGCTTTTTAATGTTTATCATGGAATAAAAATTTGACTATAAATTGAGATTTACACTATCCTATCTCTGGAGTTAGATCAAACTGTACACAGTCAGCAAATTATTATTAAAATCGGTTCAGTAGTTTATCCCAAACAAACACCGTGACACGTATTTTTATATATAAAGATATGGTCAATATTAGTGAATTAGTTTGTAGGGTGATTACAGATGTGAATTCGGTTGGTTGTTCATCCTAGATAAACACAGTGATACGAAATTTTATACATAACGACGTATGTAGACGAAGACGGGGGTGGCTGCTATGAGTTCATATGTATATTGAGTATGAACTAAAAGTTTATGAACGTTACACTTTCACGCCAGTACCAGTAAATTAGAAATATGATGAAATATAGTCTGGAATAACACATAAGCTACGAATAGCTACGAATAGCTACGAGCTCCCGAGAGATAGACGTGTTTTTGTTCACTACAGAGAAAGTTTATATGATTTTTTTATACAGCCATATTACCATGCAAAGTTGCAACAAACAGCTGGTATTTTCAAAAATAGTACCTCGTTTTACATGTGGACTTCTATCGTCCACCTAGGAGAAACGCCGGAGCGAAGTAATCATAAAAAGTACGTGTGCAAAAAATTATAATTACAAATTATTCCTTATAAGTAAACAGTAAACTTAGTGCTGAATTTTTTATTACTAACTAACTTTTAATTACTAAATTACAATACAATTTTAACTATCTGTGCAGGAGTTGTATTAAGATTATATTTACCTATCTATTGGAAAATTTAAAGGAAATAGAAAGAAAATATACTGTCTAAAAGTTATGGTTGACTCAATTACAATCAACCTGCATTTTGTGAGCCTCTGTATTCATAATGTTATCCATAAGACTTCCGCTGCTGGACATAGAACTCCCCCGGTGACTTCTATTTAATTCCAATATGGCCGGATGTATACAACCTGCGTCCAGAGTGATCGAGTAGATTAAGTCATGTTCAATTGATCCACCAAGTGGATGTAAGTATTTTGCTGCTGTACGTGGACTGGACTCCATTCTAAAAACTTACCGCCCTATCTCATCCGCTAGGCTATGTCGGTAACTTTGGCTCGTTTATGCATCTCCTCACTCCTGTTTCCATCAGGCAAACGGACTCCCACACAATTATGTAATCTGACCCGCTGTGGGATGACAATTGGTTGCGAATGAGGGATGAAATGCTTTTTCTTACCTGTTTTCGTCCCATAAAAGCTTGTTTTGTATTCCGTTACTGATTTATGTGTGTTGTGTCTTTCCACTTGTGTTTGTTATGTGTGTAATAACAAGCTAAGATTGTTCCACCAGACGTCAGGAGACAACTGAAATTCAGCTTCGAAGTGCCACACTGTGGTGTCATGATTAATATTATCACGTTTTATTGGCAAACTTGGTAATTTTCAATATTACTTAAATTTGTTTATTGTCTCATTTCTATTTCAGTGCTAAATATATTGGAATACTTTTTTAGGTATGAGGTATGACACCCACTGATAGAAATAAGTCTATTCTTATATGACTACGTCGACAAAGAAGTATACGGTATAGATACAAGATCTCGTATCACCAGAAGGATATCACTAGCGCGATTTTGTGACCTTCAGATCGGGTCACATTATCCAGTCATTTCACTGCCTCTCTTACCTCTAAACCGGAACACTAGCAGAATAGAATAGTACCTTTCACTGAACCAGGTGTGAGAGGCGACTGAGGTACTAGAACCGACAGATGGAGGCATATCAATCCGTAACAGCGCAGCTCAAATGCACATGCATGCAGATGGGCAGCAGCATTCCCGTCGCCAACACGCTTGCCCAGCGCAGCAATTATGGGTAATAAACCTCCTTTCTTGGAGATGCTTATGTCCAGCAGTGAACTTCCAATGCTGGTATGATGATGATATATATATATATATATCTGGTCGGGGTTCGAACCTACGACCCTTGGCGTAAGATATGGACTCGGGCCCGTTCACAGAAGTTGTTCTGGTACCATAGTTCTAATTGTTTATTAAACCTATTTAATTTAAAAATGGAAGCATTCGTTGATTACAGATAAATAATTAAAGCAAGTAAAAAGTAATTATCGATCTACACAAAGTATGTAATGCCAAGTAAACAATTTTGACGGAATGCGAAAGTACCTTCTGATTTTACAAACAATTTACAAGAGCATACCAAGATCTACAACTTTTGTGGTATTCAAAGATAATTAATTAATTGTTAATAGGCACACTATTTATAAACATAAAGGAACGTTTTATAAGCATTTATGAACATTAAATATATTATTATAATGAAATAATCTGTTTTTATAAGCTCGTTTTAAGGTTTATTAAAATATAAAAGTTTCTATTTCAGACCGCGGTGCTTTGCTAGCAGACAGATTCAAATATATCTTTATTTAAATAGGCCTATCATAGGCACTTTTAAATCGCCAAAAAATCAATTATATAGTTTTACTAATTACTAATTACAATATTATTAATAATTACAATAGATGTCTTAGTAGTAGATGTAATGTAAGTAATTCAATTCAATCCCAAGGAGTTTCATCATTAATATTTTGCTAATATATGGCATCAGTAATATATACAATCACGAATTGTACCAATATAGTGCGTATTTGTTAGTTACAAATTAAATCCTAGTGCATAATAGCGCTTTATGCACCTTCCTATTTATCGTAAGGTATTTTATAGTAAGGGCGAAATTCCCCCTTTCTTGGGGAGGCTTATGTACAGCTGTAGACTTCCAATAGACTGTAGACAATTCCATATGCATTTAGTAATAAACAGTTATTTTAATATTACAAACAGAAATCAATTTTATGTATATGTATTGATCATCAAAAATATTGTGAAATTACCTGTATGAATTTTTATACTAATAAGTTTCAGTTCCATCCCATACCTCTACAAATGATAGAATTAGATTTCAAAGCACTTGTACGGGACTGGAGCATGTTTATAAATAACAGCGTGTATAAGGCAGCACTCTAACAGGCTTCATAATGTAATTAATGTGGCAAATTAGGCGTCATCATGACAACATGCACAACATCAATTTAGCTCATTGTACAGCGAAGTAAATCTTGTTTTGGTTCATTATATGTATGTTTGTTTGTTGTACTAAATTCACCTCAAACTTCCACCAGCTTTAACATTACTTCTTTCCAAAAGTCCTGTAAGAAATTGCATTTACTATTCCGGATTTTTGTAATGTTGTTGTGTTGTTTTTATTGGTGTTCAATAAAGAGTATATTATTATTCGATCATAGGTAGTTCATGATCATCAGCACCATATAAAAGCTATTGGAAGTCCACTGCTAGACATACGCCTCTACAAGGAACGAGGATATGTGCCTATAATTGCCGCGCTAGTCAAGCGTATTAACAACCGCAGAGCGCAGCGTTCGCGACGGGGATGCTGCTGCCCATCCCTACCCATTGTTTCGGATGGATATACCGCCATCTGTTGGTAACTTAGTCGTTTCTTACAACACCTGGTACAGTGGGAGGGACCATTCTACTCTGTCGGTACCTTACGGTAAGGTAGTTATGGAAATAACATTGTATAACATAGGATGACTTGTTGACTCGACAGACGTTGTCGGGTGTCTACTTTATTTAAATAGATTTATATTTGCAGATATACATATAACAACCAAAGAAATAAATCCGGATATCATATATACCAATTATTATATATGATGTCTGCATCATTTAGATTTTAGACAGTTATGAATGACACAGAATTATTTACAATGCCAAAACATTATTCCTCTGTTTACTGATATCCGTAACATACGTGCTATAAGCGACTTATTATTATAGGTATATATTATTCGATGGGCTCGGTGGCGCAGAATGTAGTGATTCTATCTTATGCTCCAGGGGTCGTGGATTCGATCCTCACCCAGAACAAATATTTATATGGTGCTACTTGTGTTTGTTGTGTCTGAGTGTTGGATGATTTAAGTGTTATATTTGTGATTTCTCTGTTGTTTAATGTCCAGTAACAAGTGCTTTACCAATTCACCACAGAATCAGGTTTACGTATGAGATGTGTGTGAATATTATATTACTTGCTGCCCACACTGACTTAGTCCAGCTATTATACCGTTGATCGCGTTACCCTGTTAGCTACCTTGATCCTCGTGTAATAATAACCTCTAGTCCATGGGTTTATAAACTATATACCTAATATAGTGTGCAAATATTAGTTAATACATTTTCCCCATATGAACTTTACAATGCCATTGATCCTTGAAAAATAGAAACATGATGGAGCAATGAAAATATATATCCAATTTGTTCGTTGTAGAGTTATGTGCGTATGCACATACACACATTTGCAAAAAAACGGGCACCTAAGCAATGAACCATTTCAAATGTTACTATTAGTTTGTTTGATAAATTATAGGTAGTTTTACTTTCAGAAATGTAAATTAATAAGCAAATAATCGTTTTCGTCAGTATTGTCATACAATTTTGATAACATTTATGGGTTTTAATGCTAAAGTTCACTAGTAATGAATGCTCGCTAGTAGTGCATATGCTCGTGAAGTAAAAGTTAACAAAGATTGTTGTTTGTTTTCTCTTTAATAAAGTAAAAGCAGATAAATGTTTAGTATCGAGTGTGACCTCCCCGAGCTGAAATCAAAGCTTGAATTCGTCTGGGTATGCTAGCGAGGATATCCCGGATACTTATTGCGGAATACGTTCCCAATCCGCGGTAATCACATTCTTCAGCTCTCTAATGGTCTACGGAGCCGGTTGTATTGATCTCACGCGTCGTTTTAGAACGTCCCAGACATGCTCTATAGGATTGAGGTTGGGACTTCTAGCTGGCAAATCCTAACGACGAATGCCACCTCTAGCACATACGCATACCACATCGCCAGACCGGTGGGCGCGAGCGTTGTCGTCCATAAAAAAATAATTTTCGCCTAAAGCGGCCAATGCGGGTTGTGCATGAGAAATTAGAACTTTCGTTATGTATCGATGTCTAGTCAGTGAGCCGTTTTCAATGAAGACTAACTCTGTACGAAACATTGAATTTATTCCTGCCCAAAACGTAACAGAGCCACCATAAGGTGTGATTTCTTCAAAACAAGCCTTTGCAAAGTGTTCTCCTCGTCTTCGTAGCACTCGTCGACGTTGATCTTCACCGAACTGAGATATCCTGGCTTCATCGGAGAAAAATACCCTATTCCAGTCTTCTTGAGTCCATGACTCAATATTTCGAGCAAACCTAAGCCTGGGAAATCTGTGCTCACAGAGACCTTATGGCCGCGGGCTGGGCGATGACTGCGTAGATTGGCCGCGAGAAGTCTCCTCCTGACCGTCTATAGACTAATGCACATTTCTTACTTCTGCAAGGTTGTTCTTAAGGTCCATATAAGAAGACTTGCGATTTCTCAGTGCGCGACTCTCAGGAAAACGACTATCCCGTGGTTGGGTACATGGTTTTCTTCCAGAACCAGAACTTCTCTCGACGGAACCGGTGTCTTGATACCGCTGCTAGGTCTTTTGAACCATCAAGCGACTCACACTTAGCCTCTGAGCCACGAAGCATTGGCTGCAACCCTCTTTGATAAGCGCAATAATTTTGGTAGCTTTTACCACTTTCTCTAACATTATTGAGACAGCTAAACAGCAATAAATGAAGCTTTGACAATTAAGAATATGAAATAAATGCATACATATTAACTAAAAGTTATAAAAACCGATATTATCTTTTGGAACTTCGCACCAAAAATGTAGGATAAAAAGTGGTTTTCTGTAAAAACAAGCATCAAACGAAAATTTGAATTTAGAACGTACTGTTTTGAACACCACGGCATTTTAAAAACCGGCCAGTAGCATGTACAAATGATTGAAATCATTTTGGTACCGTATTTTTTAAAGAAGAATTAAAATCAAAACCACCCGTTTTTTTGCAAATGAGTGTTCATTGGACGATAATTTTTTATTTATACAAATTGAATTCAAAGCAGGTAAAACTTTCATACTAAGACTGTACCTATTGGACTGACAAAAGATCGATCAAACCCGGGCACCCGGTAAAATTTCGCAAACACACCCGGATCATTTTTTATCCCGGATAGGCAGGAACTGATTACATTTACGGTATATTTGCCACACAATAAATAACTTATACGCTGAGAAGTAACATATTCAGATTCTTCGTACCGCACCTAGGTATATAATAGTTGATCGGAAAGAAGGAAGAAATATATCAAATTGTAATCATTTAGGAGATGCAACGTATACAATATTGCATCTAATGTAAAGTAGTTAATACGACCGGCGGTTGTTAAAGTGAAGCGACTTTAAGCTATGAGGACTATTGGGATGGGTGAGTCATTTTTTTCCGATAGAGTAGAACCGTGTGTTCTGTCCTAGACTCTTATTCCGGGTTTCTGAACATTGAAACAGCGCAGCTCAACAACAGGCTGGGGATGGACAGCAGTCATGTCAACGTCATGACGTTTTGCTATTTTCACCACCACAGTGCAGAAATTACGGGCAAACATCCCCCTATAGGAACTTTTTTTCTTCTTTAGTAATTTTTGCTAACCCAATTAAATTAAAACACAAAAAAGCGCAGAAAGGTGTCAAGCTACTAAAATCTGCTTAAACTGTATTTTCATGATGACTTACTGCTTTTGTGAAGTTCATGAAATTCGAGTAAGCGGGATTATATTCATATGAGTAACCACAATAATATTATTTATTGTACACCAGTTAAACAAGCAGAAATTAGCATGAAGTAGATATACAAAGGTCGTCTGAGTTGGTCCTTGATACTCAGCAATTTCTGTCGCTAAATAGCATTGCTGTGTTCCAGTTTGGAGGGTGAGAGAGGTATTGAAATTACTGGGTAATATGACATAACATCTTTAAATCAGGGTTATGACTTAAAACTGCCTCTCTCACCTTTCAAACCGGAACAGCATGCGGTTACTGTTACTTGGCGGTAGAAATAGGTGAGAGTGGGGTACCAATGTGGCAGTAGTATGTTAATACTGTAACGAACAGTGATTGCAGATTTATTTATTTATTGAACTTTATTGCACAAAATATTACAAAATGTTAATTTAATGCCAGTTTTAATGCCAGTTGGCATTATCTCCCAGTTACCCATTACACGAAACAGAAAAAAATAAATATAGCGGTGCAGACAATATAAATACAAATAGATTAACGTTACTTTTTTTTTAGATTTATATTTTAAGTTCGTAAATAAGCGATATTTTAACTCCTTAGCAAACCTTCTTTTGGCATAATCTTAACGATGGATTATGTCGTTGTAGGTTTCAGCATTCGCAGCGAGAGGATGTTGAGCTGCTCGTAAAAACAATACTTTGCCAAAAGAACAGTTAAGTAACCCTTACTTCTATAAACCTCTTTATCTTATGCTGGGCGACGACAGAGACAGAAACCAAGGTGTTTTAAGAGACGAATATTTTTTTTATTGGTATCCCATATTATATGTATGTATATCATCATTATAGCCATTGATAGTCCATTGCTGGACATAGGCCTCCCTAGGTTAGCGGGTTTTTTGGCCAATAATTGCCGCGCTAGGCAAACGTGTTGGCAATCGCAGAGCACATCCCCGGCCTGAGCATTTGAGCTACACTGTTTCGGATGGATATACCGCCATCTGCCAGTTTTAGTACCTTAGTCGCATTTTACGACACCTGGTACGGAGGGAGGTACTATTCTACTCTGCCGGTCCCCACGGCCATGTACGAGTATGTATATATAAAAAAAGTATTTATACAAATAACCTATTGTTTTCGTTGTAAAACACAAATATTCACATAAAATATTTAAAACGAAAGATGAAAAAATATACCTTTACCTACATTGTTGTTTGTCAGGATGAACTTCCAACTGAACTGATTTAATCAATTTTTGTTTACTGTGTAAAGTTAAATCCAATTTGAGGATAGTTGAGTTGAGTATTTCCAATTTGAGATTTATTAAGTACAATCTCAATATTATTTTGTAATAAACGGACATAGTTGAGATAGGGCCAACGTTTCCCATTCTTATTTTCATCATCACCATATCAGCTATTCAAAGTTTACTGTTGGACAAAAACCTTACTATGATAGGGGGCTATATGGGGGCTATATGGCAGGCTGGGCAGGCGTGATGGCAATCGCAGAGCGCAAATTTGCGATGAGGTTGCTGCTGCCCATCCCCATTCCGTAGTAATTAAGCTGCGCTGTTTCAGATAGATATATGATGCTGTCGGTTCCGGTACTTTAGTCGCCTCATACGACACCTAGTACAGATGGAAGTATTACACCGCCGGAACCCCACGGCCCTTTTGTATTACTTATGCCTTGATGATTTGTTAAATATGCCATTGTAGAAATGCGAATTAATGAAAGAACGAATGATTTCAAGAATTGTTTCGTTATACAAACGCGCACGTGTCTATCCGAAGGGGACCATAATGTATTATTTAGCTCTTTGGACTAATAAAGCCAATGGAGCTTTACATTTAGAAAACAAACAATGGACTATTAAGTACATGTAAATATATATGTGGACTTCAGAACAACACTGGATCTAAACCAGATTAGATTGCTGAAGGTACAATAGATCTCAGTAGAGAAAAGAAAATAATCCACGAAAATGTTTTTTACGTCCTTTATATTGTTTTGTTTTTCTCGTTTACTTTAACGAAATGGAAAGGGCATATTATTAGTCCATATGATTTGTTGAAGATTTGGAAAGAAACGTAGGTTAAGCAATTGTCTTATAAATAACTAGCTGTGCCCGCAACTTCATTCGCGTGGTTGTCGGAAACTCTATCGAGATTATTTTTTGATTGCTCACGTTGGTTATGTTATTGAATATGCTTGAGTAATTTTTTTTTAATAATATGAAAAAAAATAATGTTATTAAAATAATGGGTCAAAGTACTTCGGCATAAATAATATTTTTACTTTTGTTTAATATAAAGCACACTGTATTCAACAGTTCCGTAGGAAGCCGACCACGCGTCTGAGCCGCGCGGCATGGTACCTCGCAAAGATACACTCGCGAGTGGTAGTGGCAAGCACGGCGGTGGGGCGAGGCCCACCTCGCCTTCACCTGCCGCCGCGCGGCCTGCTTGCTCATTATAATGGTAGCAAGCCTTCTTCGACAAATAATGTTATTATAAGTAAATCTTGAGAGATAGATATATACTGTCGCGGACGTTTTTTTTTATTTTTAAAAAGGAATAATTCATTCATACATAGTTTTTGAATAACTTAAACCGTTTATGCAACGCATGCGACGAAAGACCTTAAATGTGAATCCGCGTTTTTGCAACATTTCTCGCTGACGCATCACTCCTATTAGTCTCAGCGCAATGTTATATAGCTTAAAGCCTTCCTCTATAAATGGACTATTAAACAAAAAAAAAATTGAAATCAGACCAGTAAATCCTGAGATTAGCGCGTTTAAACAAACAAACAAACAAACTCTTTCGGTCTATAATATTAGTATAGATCTTTGGTTTTAATGATTATTTTAGCTAGTTTTTATGTAGTGATTACTACATAAAAACTAAAAGGCTTAAACAAACTTTTAATTATAACATGTTTGTACCGTGAACGGAATTTGTTGAGCGTAAAGGATTGATGTTAAGCATTGTAAATTGTTTTTATTTGGATTAATTCCGCGGCATCTCTAACTTTTATTTAAGGTAAAGGACGTTGTTCGATGTTTTGGTTACTTTTGCGATAATAATGCCAAAGTAAGTGTCAAACGAATTAATAACTGCGTGTAAGTGTAACCATCCGCTCATACATCTGAACAGACGTTCGTGATTGAAATATGTTGATGACTGTTAAAGGTTTTCATCATCATCTTATCAGCCGTAGGACAGCCACTTGGACGTAGACCGTAGGGCATAGATTTTAGTACATAATTGCCACGCTGGGATGGTGTAGTGACTTGAGGTAGACCTCTTATCACGGTCGCCTACACTGGTATATGTATGGTATATCACTCCCACTTAATATTACAGCCAAACAGCAATGTTTGCACTACTGTGTTCCGGTATGAAGGGTGAGAGAGGCATAGCATCTTTAGCTAACAATGTAACAATGTTAGCTACACGATAGTGATATCTTTGTGATGAAACGAGTGTCTATAGTCAACGGTCTCGTTTACCATCAGGCGGACCGTATGCTTATTTGTTGACGATTGATGGGGATGCTGATGTGATTTACACTCTATTGCATTTTTATTGCGCCGGTTTCAAGGAGTATATTCCCCTAGTTACCTCTTATGACACCAGGTGGAGATAAAGGTACTGTTTTACTTTGCCGTTAACCCACAGTTAAACATTAAAGAACTTATAAATTTATATCTGAAAGGTAAATAAATTCACACGACAGCATTAGTTGACCTGACTCTATTTTTACAAATACAAATATTCATTATATAAGTTGCTTTTGGTCGGGATCGAACCCACGACCTTTGGTGCACAAGATAGGATCACTACTATCTGCGCCATCAGCGCCGTCAAGGTAGTAGTCTACGTAGTCGGTAGGTAAATGTTAAGAAAATAATTTTATTAGATTATCTAAGATAATGCGTATTGACCGTGAGGTACCTGCAGAGTAGAATAGAACTGTCCCTGTACCAGGCGGCGGTATATCCATCTGAAAGAGTCTGCTTAAATGCACAGGGCGAAGATGGGCAGCTGCATCCCCGTCGCGAAAGCTGCGCTCTGCGATTGCAGCGCGGTAATTATAGGCAAATTTCGCTGGGGAGGCCTATGACCAACAGTGGACTTCCAATGGCTGGTATGATGACGATGTTGATGAAAACGTGTATTTGTATATATATAACTACTTCGACCACACTTATTTTCAACCACCTCATATTCAACCACTCTTATTCAAGTCAAACTCTGTATTCTTAGCAAATAAACCAATAGCTTGCTACGTGTTCTGTACTACTACGCTATCTGTGATGAACGACCAAAAATATTAGTTAACTGACTGTTGTGCCAAGTCGAGGATCCATCCGAAGCAGCTGAAAATATAGCACATGCCCCAAGTCCAGTGAAGTGTTGTGCAGTCTACCACCTAGCTGCAGCCAGTATCTTCATCAGTTGTCACCCTGAAAACAACAAAGTCAATATATTTGTCGCCGAATTTGGTAATTGGCTCTTATCCGCAATAGATTGTAAGTACTGATGAACAGAGGAATAATCTGCGAAGTGCAAGAAAAAATGGTTCAAGTGTTGATTTGAATCGAGCAGCGTTTCTAAATGATTGCACCATCGACTACAGCTTGCATCGTTTAGTTTACAG
Source organism: Heortia vitessoides (assembly GCA_020976665.1). Taxonomy (NCBI): domain Eukaryota; kingdom Metazoa; phylum Arthropoda; class Insecta; order Lepidoptera; family Crambidae; genus Heortia; species Heortia vitessoides. The sequence continues at coordinate 12,979,233 of JACJUM010002525.1, read as the reverse complement.
ATTTAAAGCCAGATTTTTTTTTTGATTTTGACATTAGATCATTGCAATCTATTGAAGATGCACAGAATAAATTCTTGCAAATTTATTTCACGACTTGACCAGCGTCAAGGGATCAACACAGCAAAAAGAGCAATTCTACAAGATTGGCAGCAAATGCTTTATGAACATCATGCATTGGTCAGGCTGTTCAAGACTGCTTTAGAGCGCATGCCAAAAAGTTAAAGCCTATAAACTTGTGATCAGAGCAGATATAATACCAGCTGGAACACATCAACGCACATTTAATGCTCCAACAATATATAAAGTGGCAATTCTGATTGTTGGTGAAAACTTGGAAACACGTGATATTGTACCTACACGACGCAATACAGGGCAACTACAAAGAATATATGTACCACACCGTTCATATGACGCGTTACAATACCCGCTGATGTTTTGGCAAGGAGACGATGGATATCACTTTAATATCAAAATGATTAATCAATTGAATGGTATGATCAATATTATTGTTTTCATTCTAACTTGATTACATTTTATTCTGTTTGCTTTTGGTACCCAAAAAACGTTGTCATTTTTAATTTAGTACAGAGTAGCAGGAAGAGTCGTTAAGCTATTAGGGGTTCTAAAATACAATTTCAACTGTATTTGTTTCAGGTGAGGAAACGACCAAGAAAGTTATTTGTCGACTGCTTCAACATTATTGCGTTGACATGTACGTTAAAATCGAAAGGGAGCGCTTGACTTTCATTTGGTTGAATCAAGCTAAATTGCATTCGGATGAGTATTATATAATATTTTCATTATATAATCATTTGACATGAAATTATTATATAAATTATTCAATTGTTGCTTCCCTGTCAAACATCAAGTGATCGACACGAAATCACCGTACGAGTTTTTAGGCAAAAAAATCGGTCACTAATGAATTACATTGTTAAGCAACACGTCATTGGGATTACTCGATGCTGAATGTATTCAGTTGAATGGCAAAAACGAGCCGTATCGCATGTGTGAGCATGCGGTAGGCCTTTTTATAGAGCCATCTAGCAATAAACGTTGAATCCTTTTCAAAAGTATATATAGGAAAACCTATACATTTTTTCTGATAAGCATCTCAAACCACGGCGGCATATCCTAATTAACTAAGAATATATGCATCGTACAGTGTTAGCCACCTGTCACGCATGCTATTGCTATTTATATATGCTATTTCTTGTTTTTAAAACCGGAAGATCCCAAGTGGTGGACCCGTGCTTTTTAATAACCTATAAACAAGGCCAGAATCTGCAGCAAGGACATTCGAAAATGGCTGAAAACAATATTATTATGGTATTCATTAATTTACTCTTTATCGTCGCTTGGTGTACTACCAAGAGTAAATAATAGTAATATAAAAACAATTAAATGTAATTATCGTATACACAATAGACCGTAAATACTGTAACCTAAATGGTAAATAACACCATTTACTTTCAAATCCACTGTCCAATTCATCTAAAAAAGGGTTATAATTTATTTGAGATATATATCCAATACATGGAAATATTAGTAAATACGCAATAAAACAGACATCAATCAGAGCAAATTAAATTTAAAATATAATTCTTAGACACATATTTAACACCCAGACACAGAACAAACACAAATATTGATCAGATAAACAGTGGACCTTGTTGGGGATCGAACTCTCAAACTTAGACAGGCAAGATCATGGTATGAGAATATTTTTTGCATTAAGAAACAAAATTGTGTAAGATAATTGAAATGTCGCCCACATCAGTATGAGCGAATGAATTAAAAATATAACTATTGTTTAGTCTTCGCTGCGCAATCCAGTGAGGCGGAGTGGCAATAAAACCTTTGAACAGCAACGAAGGTCGGTCTTGGACTAATAGTGGTCCAGTGTTTGCTTGTTTTGGCACCGCCACTTGATATGCGGGTACTTATTCTTTGTGATGAGTCAAACATTAAGGCCCTTTCAACTGCTCACCAAATAGCTTTTTGAGTGAATTCGTGGTTAATTGAGTTTTTACTGCTATTGTATGTATCCTTTGTAATATTTTTAGGTGAATTATACGTCCAATCCTAATGCGAAACATCGCACATTATCAAATGGATAAAGTTAAAATCACTATGATATATCACATGCTCACCTCACAATGATTGTCTGTGTGGGTACCTCAGTATCACCTATTTCTATCACCAATAGCAGTGTTCGCATTGCTGTGTTGTGGTTTGCAGTGTGAAAGAGGTAGTGAATTTATCTGGTATGACCTTTTAAATCACGAGGTTGGCAGCTCGCTAGTGAAATGTTCGTGATAAAACTAGCGTATATGATCTGTGGTGTCGCTTGCTTGTCTACTTAGTACTATAAAAAACAAAAGAAAATATAAACGCGATGGTTTGATCGTATGAATGTATGTTTGCTACTTTTTCACGCTGTATCGATCGAACATATCTGTATAAAGTTTAGCACAGTGAATATTGAGAGTCTGGTATAAAAAATAATAATAACGCTGGCAGGTTTTATGCATAAAAGATGCTAAATTACATTTAAGATGATTTTTGCGAGAAAAAAATCAATTTGTCCCAGTTATCAGGTGGGACACGAACCTGCATGTTTCCCATACCGGGAGACTGCTCTACCGTTGTGCTATCAAGACCTTAGCGGACATGTCGAGTTTTTTGTAAAGTTCTTTTTGTGCTCAGAAGTCGCGGCATTTTTTTAAAAAGCTAACTTTTACAAATTTGAAGTAATCAATAAAGAAGAAATAGTTACTTAATAACGTTGACCGGTTTCAATCTTAGAAGATGCTTGAGCTATTACGTTTATTACGCCTGAAGGCGTCATATTTCCTGTGGAAGTGCTTAAAACATCGCTAATTTATAATTGGTCTTTTTTGTTAAGTCATTGGAGTTAAATTCAGAGCAGTCGAACGATAGGGACCACACAAATAGAAGTTTAAAAGCACTTAATTCTCTTAATAATCTTAAATATAACATTTTCTAACATTTACTAAATACATAAAACTACTTTCATATTGGCTTTAAAAATACGTTTTATTTCTTAAACCTTTTAATATTTGTGTTATAAGTAAAAAGAAGTATAAGACTTTACGTGTTACTTTAGTTTTAAAGTAAAACAATAGTTTATTATGAATAGTGCAAAGACCGAAGTATTTTAATGTGTTTACAATGACAAATGCAAGCGGAATGAACGAATTTAACCCATTCTTCAAGAATCTAGGCTAATGGCTAATTCATCAATTGAGAATCATAAATCATTTATGATTCAATAATTGGCAATGAGGTGGACGGCAGTGGGATAATTAATACCAAAAAATGAAAATGTAATTCGAGAACATTAGAATTATGTTGAGTATATTCCAAACATTTTGCTAAATTCACTGGAAAGCACACTAATAGGCCTCTCCATAAAAGGGGAAATTTCAACCATCATTGCCGCGATGGTGGTGTACGTGGTGGCAACCACCATGGCAAAGAGACGTAACAAATCTGCTGTCCATGTCGACTCATCGTCGAGATGGACAGCAGATTTGTTACATTCAAGTCACGCTACTTTAGTGGATATACCGCCCTCTGCCGGTTCAAGTACTTAGTTGTCTCTTACAACATTTATCACAGAGGAGGTACTATTCTAATCTGTTATGATTGCGACTTGATTTAATGTGCAAAGACAAATGTCTTGATCAATGCCGAGGCAACTGTTTTTCTCACGTGTCCACATATTTTTATTATCTTGGATATATAGAAATTTCGCAGACAATTTCATGGTTCAGTAAGCGAGACAAATCCCATTAGCAATAAATTCTGTGGCAGTAACAACGGGTTGATACATAACTTTTGTCATTCTACTTTACGGCAAAGCAAATGTTTTGCGTGTTAATATTATATATTAAGAAAATATACGAAAAATAGGCCCTTTTGTTTCTTCTTTTACTTAAATGATAGTAAGTTAAGTTTAGAAATGTATTTTTGTTTCTTTTTTTTTGGCTAATAATGACTCACGTCAATTCCAGCGCCATCGAAGGGATAGGCGTAATGGCATATAAAGAGCAACTCTATGCACGTTATCTGATTAAGAAAAATCAATCTCCGATGCCTTGGCTCGAATGGCAGTAGTCGGGGACAGTTAATCGTTGTTAGCAAAATAGGAGACTAAGCTTAGCAGCTGAGGAACTGCACGCGTTTGCAGGTAAAGCGAGGTACTGCTCATGATTGTGTAGTGTTTGTGAGTTTGGAGAGCCAGTGAAAGAAGCATTTATAAAAGTGATGCTATTTGACAGATCGTCACGGTCTAATGATGATGAGGCAAATATTACGATTTAGGAGCAAGACCAGACAATAAATAATAAAATATATTGATAACTCCCGAAGCTACTCGGATTTTATTGTGATACACTAGTGACCGCTAGCATAGACAATATCATCACATCAGCTATTTAAGTCCACTGTTGCAATTAGGCCTCCCCAAGAAACGGGAAATTTTGCCCATAATTGCTACGCTGGGCAAGCGTGTTTGCAATCTCAGAGCGTAACTTCGCGACGGGGATGCTGCTGCCCATCCTCGTCCTGTGTATTTAAGTTTCACTTGAGTTAAGGATGGATATATCACCATTTGTTGTTTCTGTCACTTCAGCTGCCTCTTACGACACCGGGGTAGAGGGGGAGGTACTATTCTACTCTGCTGGTACCACACCGCCGACAATATAATTATCTAATAAAAATTCTGTTAACCATTACAAAACCAATCGATCTACAGACATTGATATGTTTATGATATAGTCATATTTCAATTTATATTTTTTAATATACGAGACGTTCCAATTGGTTTAAGAAAGCAGCCGATTTTGGTAGGTATGAATTTCAGAGGTATTTTCATTTCCAAAGTACTACCAATAAATAAAGCTGTACGAACCATTGTATAATAGAGAATAACAACAAACATTTTTGAACGAACAAATGAGTCCAAACTGCTCGCTCCATCTCCCTGTACAACAGATGTACAAAAATATTGAATAATTAACATATTCAATTTTAAAGACTGCTTCGTTTCGAAATAATTTTCCGTGAAATGAGGCATGATGTTAACGGCTTGGGTGACTTTTGTGTCTATACCAGACTGTGCAGACGAGGTATTGATGTATTTTGGTCAGCAAGTAATCTATTTTTTTATATGACTACATCGACAAACAAGCACACGGTCCGCGTTTATAGGCTGGGACGTTTACTATAAGATTCCTCATAACCTATATACGGTATCTATTATTACAAAGATATCATTTGCGCGTAACCAACCTTGTGACTTGCAGATATATTTTACATTACCCAGTAATTTTAATGTTGGTTTTACCCATCAAATCGAAACACAACAATGTACACGTTCGCCGGTAGAAATAAGGGAGATACGGTGTTCAGTGTTTCCTTGTTTTGTCAAAAGAATGTATACGATTACTAAGAATAACGTTTTCTCTCAATCCACTTGTGAACTATGTAGCACAGTGAATTTGCTCCCGTCTACGCGGTCATTGTTATGGACAAAAATTTAAATAAATCATGCATGGAAGCCCTGGCCATTGTTGTTATTTTGGCACAACTCATTCAGTATTCACCGACGAAGGACGTGGCTTTACCACGCGTTCATTTCTTTGTTTATTGTTGGGTGTACCTGAATAATATATAGTCTGTAAACACCAAAATTCTATTGAAATGTGGCCAACTTTTACGTCCTTGGACCAACTTGACGATCTCTAAAGGTTACTCAATTAGGGTCATGCTTCTGAATAAAATGTAAAATAGTTCATTCCACGTTTTATTGCACGAAATAAAATATTGTCGACGTGTCATAAAACAAAGTAACATAAATATACTTATTTGAATTGCAGAAGAGTAGAATTGTTCCTCCTCTACCAGGTTGTAAGAGCCGTTGCAGTAGAACGAGCGAAACCAGAACATAATATAGATTTATTATGTTAGATTGGCAGCATAATTCCCGTTGCAAAGCGACACTCACGTTTGTCATCACGCCAGCTCAGCCTGGCATTTATCAATAAAATTTCCTCCTTTTATGGGGACGCTTATGTCCAGCAGTGGACGTTCTGCAGTAGCTATGATGATAAAGATAATAGTTTTACATGATAATAAGTGCATAGTTTTTTTAGCTGTTCTTACATCCCTTTGGAATTACAGCTTGCCAAGATATCTTAGATTTTAAGTGTACATTTTGATTCTGTTTAGTATGCCTTATTAACTACCATTATGTACACGAGAGAATCTTTATTCGTATTCCCATTTTTTATTCCGGGGTAATACGCATATATCTTCGCAAAATCATACAACGTATATATGCGATACCCTGTTTCCCCTTTTCCAATGCAGATCAAGTCTGATCGGAGTGAGATAAGATTTTTTTACGAGCGTTAATATTTCAATCCATCCACGCAAAACTTTTAAATTGTTTTGATATTTGAATTTCGGTCAGTGCGCAACATTAAGTAATATTAAAAATGTGAATGTTTGTCTGTTTGAAGGGTAAATGAGGCAGTGAAATAGCTGGGTCATTATTACAGCCATTGGAAGACATAGGCCTCCCCGAGGATGGGGGAATTTTGCCCACAATTGCCGCGCTGGGCAAGTGTTGGCAATCGCAGAGCACACCCTCTACGACGGGGATGCTGCTACCCATCCCCACCCTATTTCAGCTACAGTCTCAAACGGATATACCGCCACCTGTCGGTTCCTTAGTCGCCTCTTACGATACCTGGTACAGAGGGAGTTACTATTCTACTCAGCAGATACCTCACGGTATAGGAACTAGGTAATGTGACATAATGTCTTCACGTTACAAGATTGACGACGCGCTTGTAATATTTCTGCGATAACACGAGCGACCATCACGCGGAGAGTATGTTTGTGCGCTGATTTTGTAATATAAAAAAAAAACTAGCTGTTGCCCGCGTCTTCATCTGCGTGAATACCGGAATGATAAAAGGTGTTACTGTCCTCCCTTGCACAAGCTCACCGGCGTGATTCTGTTGCCGAGTTATTTGTGCTGTATTTGTTTGGATGAGCAAAAACACTAAATGGACTAACCCACACAAAAATATATTTTAAAATCAAACATGTAGTGCCTGAAATTGGCATGTTCTGCAAAAAAATTAAACAAACACACTCCTCGAGCTATATAACATTAGCATAGATAGGAATGATTTTGAAAGGGACTAACGGAGCGATGAACAAAAACCTTATGTGACAACTTTTATCTTTATATTGAAGTTAGGGACTTCAATATAAAGAGAGCTGTAGTTTGACTTAAAAAATAATTCAAATTCTTTGGAAAATTCTATAGAGGAAACGATAAAACTTGATGCGACAAATACGGTACTTTTTTTATACTGAATTGTATACATGCGAGAAAAGGGCAAATAGAATACAAAGTACTGTAGTGAAATTTGTGAAATATTTAAAAACACTCACCAATTTTGTAAAACTTTGAAAATAAGGCCGCACGAACCAGTTTCAACAATTGTATAAAATTTCTTCAAATAGTAGCTTTGAATGTGATACTATATACCTGTCACCTTTGATGGGACTTTATCGTTCAGGAATAGAGAATATTTTAGTTTTGACAAATACAAAGAAGTTTAAATGAGCTTGAAATTGATTTATGTTTCTTTTATTGTGGTTACAAGTATTATGCAAAAAGTAGAAATAAAATTGTCGATGAATTTCTACTTTGGGAGGATTGCACCATTTACATAATAAAATGAGAAGTTGACTGACTGTTTTACTAACATATTAACGCAAAGGTAAGGTAAGGTAACTATAAGGATTAAAAACTGAAGATATTGCACAGGGGTTTCTTTTATTTTGAAATGGTGGAATTTTGAAAATTCAACCACTAAGGGCGTAGAACGACAGATCTTAATTAAAAGTCAGTCATGAAACAGGTATAAACATGTTCTCGAAAACCATCTCTCTACGGGGTAAAATGGGGGTCTAAACTTAGTATGAAAGTTCTACAACTTAACGAGTGAAACCGCGGGGCGTTGCCAGTAGATAAATCTTTTTGTGTCGCCATTGTACTCGCTATGTAGATCAATCTGCTGGTAATATTATAAATACGAGAGTTTGAATAGGTATTTTGTAATATTATTGTATGGAAATTGGCACAGAGGTAAATAATAGTAGAGTGGAATAGAAAGTTAACATTTTTCGGGATGATTACCGCGGGATAGTTTGTTAGTTACTGATGTTATTGTCATTGTCCACAATTGAGCAATTTGAATAAGCACCAAATAATGCCATTACCGTTTGACAACTGATTAAATTGAATAAGTTGATCATGCTATTTAGGACTCTATGATGCTAAGAGAGAGTTCATATTACATAGGTTGGTGCAGGTGTGTACGGAGAAGGAAATGGGTACCACCTATTCAGAAAGGAGGCTGTACTCCAAGCATAGAATGACGTGAACAAAGCCGCTGATAAGAGCTAGTCGATTGTGTGCGCTTAGTGCTAAAAGATAATGTAAGGGGCATCTCGCAAGCTTCCCTATAACACCCACATAGTTAGTTATATTTGTTTTATAAATTTATTACACAAATATTAAACGTGAAAGCCTTAGGTTAAATTAGGTCTAAGAACTCTTAGAAGACGAAGTAATGTAGATGAATTCGTAATGTTAAAGTTTAAAACTGGTCATGTACCAGGTGTAAAATAAAGTGTTCTAATAAAGGATATTGAACAACAGAGGAATTGCAAATATTTAACACCCAGACACTGAAAACATACAAACGTTCGGTAAATATTTGTTCGTTGCTGCATATGATAGGAATACTAACGAACGTGCTATCCGCCCGTCGAATTATTGCATACCTGTCATTCTATATATTGGCTATTAGTTAATATATAGAATTTTTTTAAGGTGTACTCAAATATAGCAGTACCTCCCCCAGTAAAAGTAAATTAGATATTAACTTTCCGAATTTATCATCTATTTTAATTCTTAAGCTTGACGTTTTCGTGTATTGTCATGTATTTTACCAAAAATTCATCATCATCATACCGGCCATGTATAGTGCACTGCTAGACATCCTCCCTCCATCCAGCCTCCCCAAGAAAGGGAAATGTGCCCATAATTGCCGCGTTGGGTAAGCGTGTTGGCAATAGCAGAGCGCAGTTTTCGCGACAGGGATGCTGCTGCCCATCTCCACTCTGTGCTGCACCGTTTCGAATGGATATACCGCCATCTGTCTTTAGAAACCTCTTACGACACCTGGATCAGGGGGGAGGTACTATTCTACTTTGCCGGTAACTCACAGCACCAAAATTTTTAAATAAATAAATAAATTTCCACAACATCTCTTATATTGATCTGATTCCGTTATAAGTCACTTAAAAGCACTTGTGTTACGGACATCAGAAAACAGAGGTATCACAAATATACAACTTAAATAAATATATTTAACACCCAAACAGAAATAAGACATAAATATTATCATATAAATATTTGTCCTGGGTGGGGATCAAACCCACGACCTTTGGTGCAAAAGATAGGAACACCATCATCTGCAACATCCGGCCCGTCAAAAATGTATATTTTATAACATGATACTTTAAACATCGTCAATGAATAGACATGTTAGAATAAGATAAATCTAAAAGTCCCAGAAAGAACGAAAGTACTACAAACATATATGAAGATTTGATAATATTAATTTAATATTTTATAATATTTTTGGACGGAAATCGAAGAGCCACTCCTATGATCCAATGAAGCGAAGTTATTATATTTTGAATCCAGTAATATGTTCTTCTTGTAATTTTAGTAGTATTTACTCGACTCTACTACTTTAATAATAGACGGCACATAGGCGAAGAGCACATTATCACTAAATTAACTATTTTTGTCCATAGCCGCAGATTCCGGGTTACGTAATTCACAAAAAGCTCGCGCAGCTAATTGACAAAATTATCTATCCAAATACTCGTTTGAATCCAGGCCAAGATCTAAAGTGACAATAGATTTATTGTAAAACCAACAAAGTTTGATTGCAAGGGCAAAAGTGCAGCGGAAATACCAAAGTATTTTTAATGGATAGCTTCCACTAAATTAGGTTACAACATTTACCTTGGAGAAGGATGAGTTAATAATGATAAAGAAAGAACGAAATGCAAACTTGAATTTATTCTAGTAGTCAAGAATTTGGATAATTTCGCTGCGTTCGCTCAGTGCGGGATTTGGAACGAGCAGGGTAAGTCGTGCCGCCCGCCCAACCGCGACTCGCTCCGTCGCGTGCTCGTAAAATTCGAAACAAAGTTTTCTCAACCACGTAAACATTATTTAAACCTGTGTCACGTTTGGACGATCTGTGTGGTGCTTATGTGATTTGTGCATCCATTTCACGTTGACTTGGATTAACATCTTAAGGTAATTACATTTTTTATGCTTAACATTTGCTGTGACAGGTGTCAAGTTATTTAAATCGGAGGAGATTATCTGTAGGATTATTATTTAAGATTTAGGAAGAAAATTTAGCGTAGAATTTAACGTTTTTAATATAAGATTTAGAAGAACAACTACTTTTATCTGTAGATTCAAAGTTACTTAATAAGAAAATATAATATATTTTTTAATGCGTTGATAGTAATTACAACGAGAAAGGAGATTTAATCAAATTTGATTTAATCAAATCAATTGTTTGTACTTTTCATGCTCCTAAAGAGATTAAATGATTTTGCAAGGACTTTCTCTGGCAGATTTTCTATGAATTAACTATATAATAAGGATAATTTCAAAAATACCCCTATGAAATTGTGAATGGAATGTGGTTAGGGATAAGGATTATATTTAATAAGGAAGTATTAATAAAGTGTTGAGTCTTGAGCACTTTTAGCAATTTTTTTTTTGGTGCTGTGATCGAAATTTGTATAGACATATCCTTCAAGCGAAATTCCTCAAAGAATATTTAAATCATTTTTGTCACGCTAAAACGCAATATTATCCGCAGTCCAATAACCTAATGAATTATAAGGTCATATTTTATTACTAAACTGTTTACTATATAAGGTGCGTACGAAAAATTAACTTTTAAAGGGGATATTGTAATGTAATAATGTAATGCAAAGTCTGTAAGTAACCAATAGAAACAAAAAAATAGATTAGAGGCAACCGCTTAAGTATATTTGACGGGCCCGATGGCGCAGATCCTATCTTGTGCGCCAGGGGTTGTCGTGGGTTCGATTCCCATCCAAAGCAAATATTTATGTGTCAATATTTGTGTTTGTTTTTATTCTGGGTAATTAATATAAGTATTTAATTTAAGTATAAGTATTTAAGTAGAATATTTGAGATACCTCTGTTTTTTTGTCTGGAACACAAGTGCTTTAAGTACCATGGAGTCAGGTCAATGTTTGAGATTTTGTGGAAATTTATTATTATTATTATTATATTGGTATATCTGTATCAGGTCTTTTAAGGGGCTACTAACATGCTGGATCCGACAGATGGCATTATATCAATCAGCTGTAGCATACCAGTCGAAGCATCGTTCTGACATTGTCATCACACCTGCTTAGTATAGCATTTATGGGCAAAAGTTTCCCCGAAAATGGCAAATTGACATGAGATAGACGTAATACAAAAAATCATATGCATTGGTTGAGGTTCTAATCTCTTACCTATTTCTACCGCCAAATATCAGTGTTTGCATTGCTGACTTCTGATTCGCAGGGTGGAGGCATGGAAATTACTGGATAATGAGAATATATATAAACAATATCTTTATCAAATAGTCACAAGTTTGGCAACGAGTAAGTGATATACTTGTTATTACAAGCGAGCGGCGATACGAGCGTCTATAGGCTGCGGTGACATTTACTATCACGCGTACTCTACGTTTGTTTCTCAACATGGTGTTATAAAATAGTAATTTCAACCGGTCCTACAATCGGTGTCATTGAAAATCACTGAGAAAGGTTTACGTCCAACAGTGGACGACCTACGGCTGATCGGTGATGAGATAGGTGATTAATGTTATATCATAAATGCTGACGATACTGAAGATCTGATATCGATGCTGGAATACACAATCTAGTTTTTAGCCGAGCAGGTCACATAATGATTATGGATGAAAATATATTATTGTGTAATCTCCATGTAGTACTCGCTTCAACAGAACTCGTATCTTAAAGTTTTTCATTCCTTCATATGACTAGGACAAATTGTCTAGCTAGGTAAATTAGACTTCAGTAAAGAGGTCAATCAACGATTCCAACTCGGCAGCATTCAGAAAACTATAAAATCTCAGTATCTCATGTCTCTAAGAGATGGCTATCTCTGATTATTGGATATTACCAGCTATGTAATGTGGTGCTGAAACGTAGTCTCTAATGTCATACTCTATCCGTAGCCCAACGAGCCACAGCCATTAAAAGTACTGATGGACATAGGTCTCTCCAAAAAAGGGGGTATGTTGTTCACAATTGCCGTACTGGGCAAGCGTATTGGTAATCGCAGAGCGCAGCTTTCGACAAGGAAGCTGCTGCCCATCCCCGCCCTGTACATTTGAGCTGACATTTTTGCATACCACCATCGGTATACCACCATAGATATACCACCATCGGTTCTGATACCTTAGTCATCTCTTACGGCACCTAGTACAAAGAGAGGCACTATTCTACTCTACCGGTACCTCACAGCTACACGACGGTACGAGCCACGTGTAGGGCTGTGTATAGAATTAAGCGTTCAGAAATGAGGATATCGCAAAAGAGCTAAAATTATCGACATAACCCTGTAATAGATAGGTTCTGGAATGGAGACTTGGCAACTGCATTGTAGGACTTCCTTCCACTATTCGACTAATCACAGGATGGCTAGGTGCGGGCAGCACACAGCCGGTCCTATTGGAAATCATTAGGAAATATCTACGCAGTTAGCAATGGTAATGTACTACCTCTCATATGACGATGATGATTGTAATGTTAAAACCTTCTAGGCAATGTGTATTATTTTAGTAATTATAGAACAAAAAAAATAATTAAGCAAATATTTAAGTACTAGAATAATCAGTACTTATATTAAATAGACAATTTCTATTTTACGATCAGCTGGAATAATTTTATAAAGATTAGTACTAGCAAAAAAGCTGATTTTGTAATGAGTAATTAAGGTTACTTTAATTTTAGAAAATCAATTAGGGCTTCGCGCTGTAAACGTAAACAGATGAAATTAGAATTACTTTCTTCAAGGTCATAACACTTTAACGCGAATGAAGACGCATGCTTCAGCTAACATATTAATATTTTCATAAGTAGCTTGCAAATAATAATAAACAAGCCACCCGTCCCGACTTTGTCCGGTTACATATTAAAATTGTATCCGTTACATTTAGTATATAATAATAATAATAACTTTGTTTAACAACAAAAGGAAACTTAAACTAAAATACATTTTGATACTTAGGTACCTAAATTAGGTCTAGCCTGTTCTTATAGGCACCTAAATAATAGTATTATATTAGTATTGGATACCTGTTAATTACCTAACACCGCCATCTGCTAGAATCTTATGCCACTCACAGATTATTATAACACGTTGTCATATTCAAACCAATTGCAATAAAAAACATATTGTTACTAGACCTATCCTAAATCGCAAGTTGGATCAAACTGCACACAGTGAGCAAAATTTGCTCAGTAGTATATATATAACTAGCTGTGCCCGCGACTTCGTCCGCGTTGAATAGTTTTTTTGAATGGTTCTTACCTTAACTTATATAAACTTTGAATGTCATGTTTATTTATATCAAATCAATGACCTGAGAAATAAGTTTCAAATTTCTAGCTCTAAACATAGCGATACTACCATACAACTCTTAATCCCCCTTTTCGGCCCCTTACAACTCTTATTTCGAATAAAAAATAGCCTATGTCCTTTCTCAGGGTCTAAGGGTTGTCTGTGCCCTTATATGTAATTTCTTCAAAATCGGTTAAGAGGTTTAAGCGGGAAAGCATAACAGACAGACAGAGTTACTTTCGCATTTATAATATTAGTAGAGATTAATAGTCACAATATTTGTTTCATGACCAATATATATATATAGTTAATATAAGACAAGGTCGGTCAAAAATTTCCTTTTCTCGGGGGGCAATGTCCAGCCGTGGACTGATGATGATACATTCAAAACAGTGTCTGCCCATTTCTGTGTTTTTTACGTTTTTATTATTTTACCAATAGCTTTTAATAGTTTTAAAACGCGATGTTACGTAAATTAATTCTGCGGTTTCTAGTGTGTATTAGAAACCGCGTACGTACGGCACGTATAAATTTGAATCCAAAAGATAGATAGGCTTCGATCCCACAACTGTTCCCGTGGGACGTGATAGAAAGTCAACAAATTTGTCGGCGGAGAGCTGTAGTCCTATAAAAATAGCATTATTATAATGAAAGCAGACAAACAGACGTGTCTTTAAATTATTTTAATGGATTTTTATATTAATATTATGTAATTTATTTTTATTTTAATATAACGTTGACGCTATATTTATCATGAAAGTAAGCAAGAAACAAAACAATAATCTAGTCATTAATTTAGTTTTATTTGTATGTTTATTTATATATCTATGAAGGAGATGCTGTTTGGCTGGCTGACTGACCAACTGACAGACTGAGTCAACGCAGGGCCTAAACTATAAGAGTAAGAATATCTTAAATGTTGCACAGGGGTTCCTTTTTAACGTAGGCGAGTACTTAGAACGGATTTTTGAAATGCACCTCCTAAGGGGGTGCAAAGTTAATATCAAACTTTGATGTTTTTAAAGTTTTATGAATGAAATTCAGTATAAAGGTTCTTGATTGAAACCTAAAATAAAACGAGTAAAATATATTTTTAAAATTATTCCTTAAGGGGGTAAAAGGGGTTGCAAAGTTAGTGTGAAAGGTCTACAATTTAACGCGAATGAAACTGCGGGGCTCTGCTATTTTCGCGAACCAACTACTTTTAACGGTCTCAAAACGTGGTTTATTTTGTTTCAGACGTATTCTTTCGTTCGACATTTCGGTTACGATGCTCCAACCGTTATCAAGATGGGCAATAATGTTGTAGTTATTTCGTGTTTTATCTCTTTGCCACGAATTTCAATGACGCGAGAACATGATTATCGAGTTATTAAACGTTGATCGACTGTTTATGTGGGAACTTTACAATGGCGTTTACGATACAATAACATAGGGTGTGTTCATTTAATTATAGATTAACGGAGCATGTTCTCACATTTGCTTGACGGACCCGTTGGCGCAGATGGTAGTAATGAGATTTTAGGCGTCCATTGCAAGTCCACAGTTGCACATAGATCTCCCCAATCAAGGGTGAATTTTGTCCGTAATTGCTGCGCTGGGCAAGCAGTTTTTGCAATAAGAACGCTGCTGCCAATCTCCACTCTGTGCATACCTTAGTCGACTCTTACGACACCTTATTTAGAGGAAGGTCCGAGGTACTATTCGACTCTGCCGTTACTCTACGGCTAATAGTACTGGGTCCGGGTGTTAAAAAAGTGAATTTAAGTATTATCCTCTGTCGTCTGATGTCCGTAATACAAGTGATTTAATCGACTTACCTAGGAGTCAGGTCGATATATGAAATATTGTGTGAATATTATCAATTTACGTGAGTTAATGGTTACCTAGACTATGTATATCACCACAGCAGCCTTAGCCCAACATTGGGCATAGGTCTCTCTAAGAGAGTAGAACTTTACGTATAATTAACTGCCCAGGCATAGTGGTGATGACAGAGCGCTGTTTTACGGCGGCAATACTGCTGCCCAACCCTGCCCTGTTGCATTTCCCTGGCATGATGAATCGATTGACTGCCTTCGTCCATTACGGATCCTCAGTCGCTTTAGTCGAATGATCAACGTCGGCCTTTCTCAGATCTTCAAGTAGATATCTTTCAAGCTTCACGCAGATATCTCTTGAGGTGGTAGAGAAGTAATTGCACAGACCTGGGGTTGCTCAAATACAGCCTTTTTACCATTATGACGATGACGCAGATATTGACGTTTGTCTTTAATCAAGTGCGATCTTTTTTCCTTATTTTTTTATTCACGTAACATCATATTTTTTACTACTCATGTTCTGGTTATTTTCTAAAGGCTTTTATATTTCACACATCTTATACATTGATCTGACTCTGAGATGAGTCGCTTAAATCACTTGTGTTACGGACATCAGGCAACAGAAAAACAAATATAACACTTTGATACATTTTTAAGACTTAGGCATAAAACAAACACAAATATTTATCATATAAATGCTTGTCCTGGATGAGCATAGAGCTCACAATCCATAGGGTCCACGATGTTATTTCACATATTAAGTATTCAAGTACATAACTAACAATTACGTATACACAATTTTGCAGACAAAAGCAAAAAACAGCAGTGTAAACTTTGTAACAAAACACTTACCCTAATCTGACCTTCATTATATACCCGTTAGGAAGGGTCCACATGAAATTTGTGTGTACTGTGTGTTGTTATTCGGTAAATAAATTTAAAGATAATGAAAAAGTTTGCTTATGTTTCAGATCTGGTTTTCACGACATATTTATGAGTTATTATTATTAATTGCGCTCTGACGGACCCGATAGCGCAGATGGTAGTGATCCTATCTTATGTGCCAAGGGGTTCGATCCCTACCTAGGACAAATGTTTTTATGATGTTATTTGTGTTTGTTCTATTTCTGGGTGTTAAAAATATTTTTAAGTATCATATTTGTAATTCCTGTATTGTCTGATGTCCGTAACACAAGTGCTTTAAGAGACTTACCACGGGAATGAGATGTGTGAATTTATTTACTTTACTTTTAAAATAAAAATACACGGATTCTAATTTCGGTCCACTGGTGGTCATAGTCATTCCCAAGAAAATGATGTATCGGGGGATTTTTGTCCATAATAAATTCACACATCATCTTATAGCACATAGATCTGTTCTGTGATTGATGCTGATAATTCGCTTAAAGCACTTGTGTTACGGATTTCAGAAAAATCACAGGTGTTTTACTTAAATTCACACATTTAAAACCCAGACACAGAACAAACACAAATATCATCATATAAATATTTGTCCAAGATCGGAATCGGATTCACGACCTTTGGCGCAAAAGATGATGATCGCTACCATTTGCGCCGTTGGGTCCGTGAAATAACCGCTTCTCGACGAGACCCCACTATTCCATCCCCACTCTATTATATTGGTATAACGCCATTTGTCGATACTGGTATCTCATTTGCTCCTAGTACTCAGGAAGTTCCTTCAAAACAAGTCATGGATTCTCTTTAAAATAGAATTTTAAAGGGAATCTATGACTTGTTTTGATTGGAGAATTTTTACTAGGAAAAACATTTTGCTGCTGACTGGTAATATGAGACACTTTGAATTAATTTGTTGGATAATAAAATTTTCTGATGATATGTACATAACAATAACACTCCCTAATGTTCAAGTATTACATAACGCAATTGGAGGGGATGGGGGTCTTATAAAAAATTACGATGTGTTACAATGGCGGGAGCGGATTGTTTAAACAAAATTGTAACATTGTTTTATCATTTAAATAAAAAATGAACTGGGCAATTAAAATTTGCCAAAATGGCAACCCTTTATAGTTGATTTCGTTTATGTTTCATGCGGAACTCCTTGATTGTGTACGTCACTTTTATTAGGTTCTTCTAAATTGTAAAGTGAATTTAAATCAAACTGGCAGTATTATGTGCTATTTTTTTTTAATAATGGTATAAAGCGTTGAAAAGTAGTTTTTATAGAAAATATTATACATTCAACCCGTTTTATTTTACATAGAACGTCGCAATTTAATCAATTTATAATATTTCTTTCCACTTTTATTACGCGACTATTAAGTGCGCAAAAAGTCTTGGATTCAATATCCACACAAGATAAACGTTTATATGATAAATATTTATGTCTATCCTGCATCTGGAATTTATATCTGACTTCAAGTTACAACATTTAAAGAACTTGTGTTACGGACAGACAACAATAATCATAAAAAACATCATATAAATGTTTGTCCCACTCGGAACCTACGACCCTTGGCGCATAAGATATATCTCACTACTATCTGCGCCATCGGAGACATCAATAAAAATAAAAGATGGCAATAGCATTTAGACCAACCTATTATTGCACTTTTCAAACGTCTATTCTAACGCCGAGAGTAGGCCAGGTTGCTTGTAAATGCATGAGCTCTTCTAGCTCGTGTGGGGAAAAGGGGGCCCGGCCAATATGGGGGGATTGGTATACGCTCGAAGGGTAGCGACTGCACACGGACTTGCAGGCGAGTGTACTCGT
Source organism: Heortia vitessoides (assembly GCA_020976665.1). Taxonomy (NCBI): domain Eukaryota; kingdom Metazoa; phylum Arthropoda; class Insecta; order Lepidoptera; family Crambidae; genus Heortia; species Heortia vitessoides. Next base: position 12,960,833 of record JACJUM010002525.1, on the reverse strand, counting down.
ACTTGTAGGGGTTTATAGTCTTAATACGTGGCGTGGCGTACGAGGCGTCTGCTATTTCTGGAGATTACCCTATATGAGGAAGATGAGATACAACAAACGAGTCAAGAAAAATAATTGAAATTCAACAAACAAAAAAAGATTAACATAAAAAATTAAATAGCCGTGGGGTACCGGCGGAGTAGAATAGTACCTTCCTCTATACCAGGTGTCGTAGGAGTCGAGTAAGGTACCAAAACCGACAAATGGCGGTATATCCATCCAATACAATGTTGCCCAATTGCACAGGGTGAGGATTGGCGGCAGCATCCTCGTCGCAAAAACTGCTTGTCCAGCGCGGCAATTATGGGCAAAATTCGCCCTTTATTGGGGAGGCCTATGTGCAGCAGCTTTTGTTTAACAGTAGTCTTTCTATAGCTGATATGATGATGAAGTAAATATCATGCAATTGGATAGTGTGTGAAAATATAATATAAATAACTTCACTTCACTTCTTATTCTATCTCTTATCTTGTGTTATTTTTATTCAATCTTCTTAGTTTATCACGACGATAATCATTGCGATTACGTACACCAAGAACACTTGGTCAAAATATTGTTTGGTCAATTAATAAAATGATAGAATGATATATACTAGACGTGAGGTACCGGGCAGAGTAAAATGGTACATTAATCCCTGTACCAGGTGTTGTAAAAGGTGACTAAGGTACCAGAACCGACAGATAGCGGTATATCCATCCGAAACAATGCAGGTCACATGCAATGGGGATCGGAAGCGGCATCCCCGACGCAAAAGCTGCGCTCTGCAATTGCTAACACGCTTGCCAAGCGCGGCAATTATGGGCAAAAGTCCTCCTTTCTTGGGGAGGCCTATGTCCAGCAGTGGACTTTTAATGACTGGTATGGTGATGATAAATGATATATAGGAAACTTAAAGCTTTTTCTGTATATAAGAGTAAAGAAAATGGAATAGATGCAATTCATTAATCTTTTATCGTGTAAATTTGTACCTACTAAAATAAACGGAAAAATGTATACATTACCTTTATTTTACCAATCGGTTTTTGTGTAGATTTTTCATATACATCTCGCGTTCACATGAACAATTTATTCTTTTTAAGAGCAAAATGTTAAATTAAGTTTTACTTTGGTAATTGAAAATTTGTAAAGAGAATATTAAAATAATTATGATTATAGTTTGCGAGGAAAAGCTATCTCCTCACATATCAGGTTTACAGGCGATAAAAACAAAGTAACAGAACAAACAAAGAAAATAACTACAAGGCTAATATGTTTGCTTTTAAATTTATTGTCACTCTTGGAAATAGTGCTTAATAATTAAACAAAGTAACAGTATAACATTAAATTAAATCGCGTTAAAATGCTCGGAGTCTGTTTGCGCAAATTTAATCTAATTTTGATTTTTTTACGGATCTCCACATTTCTGCCCGTTGGATTGGCAAGTTGATGTTATAGTGGGCATTTGGTACGCCTAGACGATGGAAGATGGACTCGTACGGTTTGAGAATAAGATCGTAAGGTCTCCATCTCATACCGGCAATCGTAAGTCTCCATAAGGAGGACAAACGATCTGACTTAGATGCAGGATCATACCGGACGCAGGTCGCATATGACCGGTCCAATTGGAAATCACTTGTAGAGGCCTGTGTCCAGCAGTGCACGTCCTGCGGGTGATATGATGATGATAATAATGATGCGTCAAAAAGCACGTTTTTCATATATCTACTTCGCGTGTACAAACAATACTCGATTAAGCTCAGCCCGTGGCAATATTCAAACTTTGTTCGAGGCTTTCTTACCATAACTACTTAAACATCAAAATCATCTTTGATTTTGGCTTGCTCGATGGCTTAAACGATAGTCATCCTGTCTTGTGCAAGGGTTGTGAAAAGGTCGTGGGTTCGATATTTATATGACTCAAGGTTAATAATTTGGTGATATTTATACCAAAGAAGAAGTTTCCAAAGAAAATCACTTTGAAATACTCCAACGAAAGTCTCTTATACTGGAACCTTGTATTCATTTTGGATATTACCTAGCCAATGGAAATACACTTATGCACAACTATTCGTCGTTGTCATAGCAGTCGTAAAACGTCTACTGCTAGACATAGACCTTTTCAAGATAAGGAGATATTGCCCATAATTGCCGCACTGACCTGGTGCGTAGATTTTTGAGCTTCGCTGTTTATGTAAATATATCTCTACCTGCTGGTTTCTGGTCAGGTTTTACGACATTTGGAAGAGTACGACTCTGTACTATCCTACTCTATCTATATATAATATTCTCTGCAACTTGGCGCTCTAAAAACAATATCAAAAACATATTTGCGAGTCATAATTAATTTGAACAACAAAGTTCTTTTATATGCCCGTATATATAACCAACTTATGTATTTAGGTTACATTATTTTAGCAATAATGCCCCAACAGGTACTTCAAACATCTACCTAAAATTATTTTATAATACTCATACACTATTACTGAGGTGTTTGTATTACGCTCGAAGGTAGGGTACATTGTCGCGGGGGTAAACATCCAGCGGGTGAGTTCTAAGAGTGGAGGCACATTAATATTAGTTAGCAACTGTTAATAGTCGCATACTCCACCTTTGTGTGCATTAAAACTTTGCCCACAACATCTAGGCTGGAACCGATAGTCTTACGGAATAGAGTTAGCAACTTCGTGGCACTGGAAAAGTTCCATATAGTAAATGAAAGTTTTTTCTTCAGCAAGTTGCATTGTGTACTAATTATAGATAGCCTTAGTTAAAATAAATATTATTGAAGGTAAGCCCTTACTAGGAATATTCCCCTATAATGTAGTGCCGTGGTGTACCGGCAGAGTAGAATAGTACCTCCCTCGGTACCAGGTGACCCGACAGATGGCAATATATCAATCCAACAGCTCAAAAGACACGGCAGCATTATCCCCGTTGCGAAAGTTATGGTCTGCTATTTCCAAAACACTTGCCCAGCACGATGTCCAACAGTGGACATCCAATGGCTGACATTATGATGGTGATGATGAATGTAATAGTTCAGCTATATTGGAAACAAAAGTGGTGCTAGCGGCGTCACTTCTAGGATACGTCTATGGCGAAGGGTGAAGATCAATATTTATGTGAAAAGGGAAAATTTGCGAGGTTATGTGATATAAAGACCAGGGCTGCATCTACTACAATTGTGGATTAGGATACGTATAGAAATCAAAACATTCTATGCGTGATTCAAGATTTGAGTTTGAAAGACAGATTAAAAATAATGTAATAAGAACAATAAAACAAGGAATGATGAGATAGTTAGGAATTCTATAAAGGATGGATGGAATTAGAATAACTGCAGAAATATATAGAAAGGAATGGTAGAGTTGGTATAGGATGATCTAGGTAAACATATCTACCGGCTAGAAAAGGTATTAAAGAAGGGCCAGGTCAGAAGTACCAAGAATAAACGAAAGTGTATGAAAGGACTGATGCAAGTAAGGGATCAATAGTCTCTGCGTACCCCAGAGGGACACAGGCGTGTTGTGTGTATGTATGTATGTTGATTGGTTTAATATAGAGATTACATAATCTTTATTTATGCTATTTAGACAATTATCATTATATTTAATGTTAACACTATATCAATAGTTCGGTCTGCGGTTATGGTATCAAAATATTATCTATATTAGCGGTATTTTCTAATATTCCCTTGGAGCGAAGACCTAGAGACGATAAAATTTTTTTTTATAAAAATGTCCATTGGATATCAAATCAACCCTTTTCAATCCAAACTCAACCACAACGCTTTCAGGGACTTGATAATATCTAAAATTGAATCATTTATTTACTTAATAAACTGCAACAGAACCTACAAGAGGTTAGCTCAATAAACAAGAATGTTTTGATAACCAAAATCTATTATAGAAATACTAGAAAGCACATTCAAATAGTTTCTATATATTTAACAATAGTAGCACCCTCGTTTTACTTGCGTTTGGCTGTTAAACTTTTATACTAATTTTGCACCTTCTTTCTCTCCCTTGAGGGATGATTTTCGTTCATATCTTTTACGTCAAGGGTTTGATCTCCACCCAAAAATTAATTTGTTTTTTCTGTGTCTTAAATATGTATTTGAATATTATATTTGTGAAACTGTAGACAAATGTTCGTAACACAAGTGCTTTAAGCGACTTATCTCGGAGTGAGGATGAGATGTTGTGTGAAATTATTGTAAATATACCGCTGGAATTGACGTCCCCCCCTAATCCTCCCAAACGATCAGGCGCAACCCGTAGTCAGAACAAAAAAGGGCGTAATAAGCGTCTTAAAAGGAATGTAAATGTAGTTACTTAGTAAGTTAGTAATTTAGTCTTACCGAATAATTCGACTTTCCCTTCATCGCTGCCGAGTTTGACGTACTGACGTTTCTCGATCGTGATGACTCGAATCATCGTGACAGTGAACTTGTCCGCTGTCACGACGATTCGAGTGGGAGATCCTATGGGGGGGGGGGGGAACAATAAAAAATAGTTTACACGTGTGTGTTTTATAACTTTCAATGAAAAACCTTTTATTGAGTTTAATTTGAATAACTCAAAAAACAGCAAAGTTTTATACTAACTTTGCACCCCTGTTTTATCCTATTAATGGTAAATTTTCAAAAATCCTTTCTTAGTGCTCTCATACATGATAAAAGGAACCCCTGACCAAAATTTCAAGTATCTAACCCGGGTTTAGACCTTGAGTCAATAAGTCAGTCCGTTACTTTCTCCGTTTATATATTATATACATATTACATAGTTTTTAAATATTTCACGTGAATTCGGTGTACAAGTAAAAGTTTTAACCTACCGGAGTATGGAGTTCTGCTAAGCCCGAGCACGGGGGAATTTAAATCCACTCCGAGGACGACATAGAGGCGTGATTTTTCTACGAAAGACTATTTCAGTATCGAGAAATCGGAAATTGCGCAGGAACTTAGGATATCTACTTTGCCTCTAATCTTAGCAAATATGCAACATTATTTTTACGTATTTGAATAACAATTATTGTAGGTTTTTATATACCTTTTTAAGATGTATATATACAATGCTGTACATAGTTTTGTTTCTCTACTATATTATGCATGTATTATACATATCTTCCCATTGAATCACTCTTATTTATTAAAAACCGTATCAAAATCCGTTGCGTAGTTTTAAGGACCTATGCATACATAAGAACAGATAGCGGAGAGCGGCTTTGTTTTATACTCGACGGGCCCGATGGCGCAGATGGTAGTGATCCTATCTTGTGTGCCAAAGGTCGTGGGTTCGATTCCTACTTAGAGCAAATATTTATATGATGATATTTGTGTTTGTTTTGTGCCTGGGTGTTAAATATATGTATTTAAGTAGTATATTTGTGATTCATCTTTTGTCTGGCTTCCGTAACACAAGTGCTTTAAGTGACTTACCACGGAGTCAGGTAATAATGTATGAGACGGTCAATCTATGAGATGTGGGTATTTAATTTATACTACGTAGTACCTTTAACTACGTAACGGGTGCTGCTGTGTGCCAGTTTGAAAAATTAGAGGCAGTTACTGTTTAATGTAAAATATATATAAATATAATGACATTGCTATGGATAACCCGCAAGTGTTATCCATAGCAATGTCATACATGCCTATGATATATATAGTTTATTCGCTTAACATCATTCGAATTTATTTACGGTTGTTTGCCAACCTAAAGTATAATTACGCATTACATATTATTTTACATTCACGATAATGCTGCTTTTAAACACTGTTTATTGTATCTTTTACATTTTAGCCATTAAAACGTAATCCAGAGTCAGTTCAAGGCGATTCTAAATGAACTTTTACAAACTTAAAAGCCGTTAAAGTAGTTTTACATTGTTACAATGTTTGTTATCAAACTTTGGCTAACAAAATGTTGGCAATAGCAGCTTGGCAGTACTCAGTTAGATCCTAAATGTGTGCGTTACTGGTTAGCTTAGTATTGATGTGAGCTTTTAGAATTACCGCCACCGGGCGGCAACTGATGGTATTAGAAAGTAAATTTGGCATTTCTGTTTATTAATTGATTATGTACTTTTTGTTTTTATTCTCTGGCTTTGGTGGCGGATGATATTTGTGTGTTAAATGATAAAAATGTCTTGTGCCAATCATTATATTAAAGTTTTTGCTTGCAAATTTACCAGCTTAATGTTATGTCATTTATTTCGAACACAAATTCCAATGTTAGTAAGATATTTATTAGGATTATACCAGCCGTTGGACGTCCACTGATGGATATAGGCCTCTCCAAGTGATTTCCAACGATTACGACTGAGTATGCGACATCCAGTGCGATCTTGCGGTTCTGCCTAGATCGTTTATCCATCATGTGTGTGAACGTCTGACGCTGCGCTTGTCGGCACGTGGTCAACTTGCCAATCCACTGGGCATCATCGGCTTAAGTTCTTCTAATGGTCTCTTAATTACTGATTCATCCACGCAAATAGACTTCGATTGATGGCCTCTCCATAGCTTGTTGGACTACTTTAAGTTGGCCAATAAGGTCTATATTGAGAGACCCTGTTTTTGTGTCATAGTCGTCGCTGGTAACACATTGGTCCAAGATTTTCCCAAGCAAGTTCGGCGATTGACCTCTTTATTGAAGTTGAAATAACCTACTTGTGCTATTTGTCCTAAGTAATCGTGCAAATCAACAACTTTACGAAGTGAATATTCCCCGAATCTGGTAGGGATACCACATGAAAATTACACTTGTCTTTGGTTTCATCCATATTAAATACTAAGTACTACCTGTAGAGAAACTGCGATTTGGGTCTTCGGGTACATAAGTTAATTAAGAACCCACATCGGGGTAGGCTGATACTATGGATCTCCTCTTGTTACTATCTTGGCATAGCTCTCTTGCTTCCCTTACTCGCATTTGTACTTTCATACGCGTTCGTTTATTCTTGGCACTTCTGACGTGGCCCTTCTTAATACCTATTTCTACCTGGTTCACCTCTCCATTCACTTCCGTTCTGTATATTCGTGCAGTCATTCTATTTTCATCTATCCTCTCTACGTGTCCAAACAATCTCATCATTCCTTCTCCATTGTTGTCACAACATCATCATTGAACTAATAATGTACTGTACTTCTCTTAATAAATAATTTACAGTGTAATTGGCGACCGCAGTTAGGGTCGCGACGGGTTATGAAATGCTAGCAGAAGCGTATATAACATTTGTTAGTAATTGCACAAGTTTCTTTTAATAGTAGTAGATAAAGGATATACAATTTGGTTTTTAAATATGTGAACTATTATTCGCTGAAGTAACTAGGCAATTCTAAAGATACATATGATACATAAAGGATTGCAGTAAGGTGATCGAAATATCAAACATGAAATGTTAATATCACATCTGCCGTGGCTTACCGGCGGTATAGAGAATATTGCACTTTCCTCTGTACCAGGAGTCGTAAGAGGCGACTGTGGTAACGTAACTGACAGATTGCTGTATATCCATCCGAAACAGTACAGTTTAAATACGGACTAGCTCCGCAATAATGAGCAAGAGCCCACTTTCTTTGCGACGCCTATATCTAACAGTGGAGTTTAATTCATAATCTGGTCATGCATGCTCTAAATCTGTTGCGTTTTACGACACCGAATATGTATCATATCATACCTTTCATACATTGCTAACTAATCTTATTTTAAGTCAACATGTATGTATTTCATAGAACATTCAAGTTATTATGAGCAAATAAATGTATTACAAACCTAATATAAAGCGGTTTAAAAACTAGTACATTGTGACTTGTAAAGGCGTAAAAATTCTGAAGCAAAAGCAACGGCAAGCCAATCAGTTGTTCTCCTATAAGAGTATCGGGTATCTAATACCATATTTTGTCAGGAATGAAAACCGACCTGTTCAGAGACACAAACACGAGATAATTATCCGTCTCATCGATTTACCTTGTTCCCGTATGAAAATAGAACCCCCAGTTTGAAGTGTGAGTACTGTGCTATCTGCAGCTGGAGCAATCGATAATATCAAATTTAAAGACAGGTTTCGTGTATACTAACGTAACCAATGAAATAGATTAAGATAATTTTCATTCTGTGTATGAAGGACATGTAAAAGAAATAGAAACAAGAAGAAAAGCATATAATGTAATAAAAAAAAATATTTTCGTATTAAAAATGGACAAGGTTCAAAAGAACCAAGAATAAACGAGCGTGTATGAAAGGGCTAATGCGTGTACAGGAAGCGAGGTAAGATCGTAACGAGTTGAGATCCATAGTATCTGCTTACCCCGATGGGACACAGGCGTAATGTATGTATATATGTAGAATAATTTTATAAACTATTTTGATGAATATTGACGCCTAACTCCAACATAAGAAATGAAATGTCATTTTCCTTAAGTCTGTAATTACTTCCATAGATGAGGTAAATAAAAAAAAAGTTAGATAACAAGATCGTGGCGTCCAGTACGGTGCTGTTAGCTTATTATCTATATAAATGAAATTGAATTATACTATTTTAAAGATGTAGAGTAATTCGTCAAAATAAATGTTACTAACCACGATATAGTTATGAGCACTCATATTTATTTTAATGATATTTATTTCACGTTGAACATCATTTTACTGCGATAAAAAATGGTTGGGTTGTTATCTGTCCTTCAACTTACTCTTTTATAAAAATAAACAATTCTACGGTGTCATTCATTATTCCGAAATAAAATGAAACAAGTACCGAATGGTAAGATGCAGATTAATGGGTATTTTATCAAATAATAATAACTGATTAAACTTATGAGACTAGCTCTGTGATAAGTAGCTTTAAGCACTAGTGTATATAAATACTTTAAATATATTTAAAACTCAAGCTAAAATATTATTATATTCTTCACATGAACGTATGTCAGTGTGGGGATAGAATCCACGACCCTTTGCGCATAAAATGCTAATACTACCAAATGCGTCATCTGGTCCGCGAATTTGTATCTTATTTCTTAATAAACTTGTTATTTGCAAAGGATTTATTGGAAAGGGCAAAGTAACGAACAAATTCACGCACAGTAATTATATACACGTGTATTATGAACCAATTCACCAACTACAACTTAGTAAATCGGCCTCTAATTGATTTAATACTTGAGGCCATGAGCGATGCCGCCCTAACTTACACTCTGTTGTTCTTGTTGATAACCAGCCTTCGAGCACTTAAAGGTCACTAACAAACTTTACTATTTAACAATCATTGGAATATAACTACTACATTATTTTGATTTCGATTTGATCCTAAAAAAATCACAGTCTAGTGATAGAATTTAACATATCATGGTGTTTGTCCGGGATGAACTTCTAAACTGCTGTACCGATTTTAATATATTTTGCTTACTGTGTACGAATTGATACGACTTGAGTGACAGGAAAGTTTTAATCTCAATTTTTAGTTGCAGTATTTTTATTTTTCAATATACATAAATATAGTTAACGTCTGTTGGGTCAGCTAGTAAAGTTATATAAAAAAGGACCGTAAGTAAAAAGACAGCCGGGAGGTACCGGCAGAGTAGAATAGCACCTCCCCTTATACCAGGTGTCGTAAAATGCGACTAAGGTACCGTAACCGACAGATGGCGTTATAACCATCCGATACAATGTAGCTCATGTACACAGGGCGGGGATGGGCAGCAGCATCCTTGTCGTGAAAGCTGCGAACTGCAATATCCAACACGCTTGCATAGAGCGGCAATTACGGGCAAAATTTTTCCTTTCTTGGTGAGTTATGTCCAGCAGTGGACTTTCAATGGCTGATGTGAAGTAAAAAGTACACAGAAAAATATACCTACATAGAATTTTTTCATCATCATCATAGCAGTCGTTAAACGTCTATACTTGCTGCGCTGGGCAGGTTTGGGGGCAATTATAGCGTCTCTTGGCTTTGACGGGAACGCTGTTATACATACCCGCACTGTTTGATGTGAACTAAGATGTATTGGGTTCCAGTTCCTCGATCAGTTTTTACGACGCCTGTTACCACTTTTTCGATACTCCACTAGGTTTTTTGCAGGTACAAATTTTTGTATAAAATAATAATCAATATTTTATTTTCACTATATAGAATACATTTAAAAGAGACAAATAGGCTTATGCAATAAAATAACACCTTTCATTTAATAACGGTATATTTTTTGGTAATATGGCAACACAGAAGCCTAAATAATACACAGTTTACCTGATGATTGATGTTTATAGTAATATACGCATGACATTTTATACTAAAAATAAATAAATTCAAACATCTCAAAAATTTAGCTGACTGAGATACGTCGCTAAAAGAACTTGTTTTACGGACATCAGACAACAGAAAAAACACAAATATAATACTTAAATATACATATATATATATATACATAACACGCAGATACAGAACAAACACAAATATAGTCATAAAAATGTTTGTCCTGAGTGGGGATCGAACCTACGACCTCTGGCGCACATGATAGGATCACTTCAATCTGCGCCATCGGGCGCCCGTCAAAAATATGTCTTACAATAACTTTAGGCATCCAGGTTTCAATTTAGGTTGCAAATGTTCTGTCAGTCCATCATGGTCATTTGTGTATACACAAATATGCAACTGAAACGACTTCATTCCAATTATGAGTATTTAAAACATCTGCCAGTAGATATAAAGTTACACGAACCAAAGACCTATTAAAGTTGTTTTAATATCGGAATACCTAGTCCGTATATAAAGTAGGAGTTATTATGTCGCAGTTCACTGTCGACCTTCGGGTATTATTTTCAGGGATATTGATTGATTTAGTACTTCCTGTCGTAATGTGTATGCCATGACATCACGACATTGACCGCTATAAAAGATTTTTATAAGCTTTCACATCACGCGAATAGCCAGTCTGAAAGAACGCGAACTGACACTCTGCTCTTTGTTCAGGTTATCACCGAAATTCCCCCTTTCTTGTGGAGGCCTATGGCCATCAGTGGAATTTCAGTAGCTGGTATGATGATGATGAATACAACATATGTTTATAATTAGGGTGTAGTGCATCAATATCAGCCGTATGTATCAACCTTTGGCATACCTAACCGTGAGGTACCGGCAGAGTAGAATAGTACCTCCCCCTGTACCAGGTGTCGTAAGAGGCGACTAAAGGACCAGAACCGACAGATGGCGGTATATCCAATGGAAACTGTGCAGCTCAAATGCATAGTGCAGGGTTGGACAATAGCATCCCCGTCGCGAAAGCTGCGCTTGGCGATTGCCATCACGCTTGTCCAGCGCGGCATATATGGGCAAAATTCTCTCTTCTTTAGCGAGGCCTATGTCCAGCAGTAGACTTCTAATGGATATTATGATGATGATGATGATGATATCCTAGAAAGAAAAATTTTGCCGTTCATTGGAAATCCCACAGTGTAGCTTCGCGACGGAGAACCTGCGTGTATGGAATTGAAATGAATTGGAATGGAAGCCTATGAGCGCATTGTGCATTTAAGTAACTAACGGTTCTTACAATTACAGGCAATCACATCATGCATAATTATTAATATTTAAAAAAAGGTAATAATCACTTAGTAAGGATGTATAATAAATAACGAGCGAAAATCTAAAATCAGTACGCCATCAAACAATTTTATCAATGACAAAAACTCGGGAAAGTTGCGCTCTGCGATTTTCAACACGCTTGTCCAGGGCGGAAATTATTGTCCAAATTTTGACTTTTTTGGGGAATAAATAAATATTCTTCGGTACACTTCCCTTTTAGACAACTACAAACCATCACAAAGGAGACAGACGATTATATCTAGCGATGAACAAAATTGGTTAGTGATGTGGAGTTATTACTGTCTACTGTCCTGGTTCCGCAACTTTGCAATCTGACTCCAGCTCACAACAGTCAGCGGAACTTTTAAATTGATAACCTGCGGGAAAAGCTCCAATATTTATCAGACCAACAATGCGGTGAACTGAAAAGTGACCACTAGATAGAAAAAATGGTATCTTAATAAATAAGCATTTACGATGTGTTTTTTTTATAATAGAGTATGCACCGGCTTGTGTGTCCGTTCTACACTTAATTATTTAAGGTATTCAGTCACGAATGCTTATTGAGACAGTCGCTTAAGGCTACCCAATGCATGTACTTTTTAAATAGATAAAGTTACGTTAAAAGATTTATGCATTGCAAATTAATAAATTATATTATAAATAATATTTACTGGCACAAAAATAACACTAGGAAACATTTATTAATATGTCTGGAAAAAATGTGCTAAGGTCTTGTTTACACAAAATTAGTGCAGTCCACTGACATAGAAAAGATGCAGGTTCGATCCCCTTCTGAGTCCTGTTTTTTTTTCTAGTAAATATACTTGCACTTCGTACTGTAAATATATATGTGTACTATATATTCATACCCCTTTTGGTTGCAAAGGAGAACGCACTAATAATAACCTACTCTAATACCAGCAATACTCATAAAGCAGACAGACCATGATATGCTAGCATGAGAGTCTGTAAAGCATATTTCTAATCTTATTGTAGGTACATGCATACCTAACATCTCCCACGCTTAGTTCGTCTTCTATAACTTAAACAAGAGACCGCAAAATTGGTATTTTTTTTATGCACCACTACAAGTATAGGATCTCTAGGTTTAATTACTGCAACAACGACTAAACATTTATACTTAAACTCTTTGTTAATTTTTTGTTATTTTGTTAACAAAAAGTTTGCAATTTTAGTTCATTTGAGGAAGGCACTGACCTCTGTAAAACAGGTGATAAACTGAATATCAGGGGTCAGAGACTTCATTAAAACCATGTACCATTTTTAATGAGACAATAAATATTATTATTATTTTTGGATTTCCATTTCTGAAAATATTGAGGGTGTTTCGGTATATAACTAAAATTTACGGGCTTAGGTCAAGTGAACTTCAAGATAATGATAGGGGGAAGGAGTATCATCTTGCAAGAACTTTCGGACAATACGAAAGGTGTTAAGAATTTCTTATTATTATTAATTGTAAACGGGTATAAGTATCACGTAACCACACTTAAAGCTTGTCTATTTATCCAAAGAGAAAGAATTGAGGTACAAACAGCAACAGATCAACCTACCCAAATCTGTCAAAACTTTGCAATAGATATTAATCCTATGACTGTGACACATAAAGTTCAAAATCGACTGTAAAAATTTTACAGATTTGGGTAGGTGGAACTGTTGCCCACTATACTTCTTATTTTAAAGCAACAAGTAAATATATTCACTACACTAACACGAGGCTATATATGTTTGAAATACGCACTTGTTCAGATAAACTAACATTTGGTAAATCAATCAATAGCCACTCATTAATAATGAGTAAAGGACGTGTGACCTCTACGTTCGTTTTCAATTAAAACGGATAATAGAATATGCCTTCCTTTATTCTTTGATATCGAGGTATTGTGTTTTCCGAAAAACAAGGCTATCGCAAGCTACTTACGAGAACATAACGAAAATATTGCCAAGATTGCACATGTTGTGTACCGTTGGAAAATAATGAGATAGCATTGCTAATAACTTTAGTTTGTTTTAATTCAAAATAATTCCCCGGGAATTTGAGTCAATTCTTCCTGTTCCGACGTTTTTAAATTTAAATTATTAATTTTTCTCCTTTCGAATTGCTATGATAGTCAATTTGAATATATACTGACAAAGAAAAAATTATTGCAAAATTTCATATAAATTTTAAAATCAATTACTTTAAAAGAAACACGAAATAATAATGGGTCTGTGACAAAAGAAATAGTACTGGCAAAGTTTAATTTAGTCGGTTGCAGCGAAGATAAACTAAAAAACCCATTATTTGCTTGTCGAGTTACTTTTATGCGCGATACAGCTTTAAATTTTGGATTATATCCAAATTTTTATCATATAAAATAAACAAAAGTCATGCATTATATTTATTTTTACATAAGTAATAAACACATATATTTATAGTATAAATATCAGCGTTATGATGCTGCCATTTTTTAATAGTTCTTATATATTCATATAATTTGACCATACCTTGCCCGATTACTAAAATAAAACATAGTTTCCAAAAATATATTTAAACAGTAAAAACATGGGAAAGATGTATCTTTGTAGTCATCTTGTTAATATACCTGCAATAAATAAAACCCGCCGTGAGTATAATATTTTTTTCTAAAATACATAATAATATATATAACATATATACATAATATAGATAACTAAGTATTTGCCAATCGCTCTGTCTGTTGAAGCCCTGTCGTTCACGATAAACAAAATATTTATTGTTTTAATTTTAAGTATGTATATTTTTTCACAAGAATTACAAAATAACCCCCCAACTTAATACCAAATAAACAATAATTTAATATAAATCATTATTAGTCAGTATTATATTGTATAAATGAGAATTTTCTATACTTTCTGGTTCTGTCATTATTTTTGAAATGATGGATGATTCCTATCAATATCACATATTATTATGAACATGGTTTAGCTTTTGCTTTAAACTATATAATTCAATTCAATTTATTTCAAAACAATATACGTTGTAACCTAACATGACAAAACATTTAATATGCACAAAATTATAAAAACATATATATTCAGTTCTATATACATGGATATATTGTATTATATAAGTTAGATCTCATACAAAGGTCGTCTGCATTAGTACTCTTACCCTTTAAATATCTAAATAGCAGTATCCACATTGCTTTGTTCCGGTTTGAAGGGTGAGAGAAGCATTTAAATTACAGGGTAATGTGACATCTCCAAGACAAAAGATTGGAAAAGCACTAGTGATATCCTTGTGATATTACGTGCGTCTATAGGCTGCGGTGACGCGTAACATCGCGCGGACTTAAAGTTTTACTTGTCGATCTGGTCTAATATAAAAAAAATATTTATATTATAAAATAGTGCGCAGTGAATGAAAGTGAACTCACGACTAATAGTTCAAGTGATTCACAATAACTATACGGTATAGCTTCTGAAAGTTCTAACGCAAAAGAAAGATTCTGAAATAGAAGCTATCGTATGAACCTCTTACATGTAGCCATTTCCACCCAGGATATTCAACTCAATTTAATTTTTTTCAAAACAATATACATTGTGTGGAAAGCATAGCTTTACAATATGATAAGCACAAAACTACATATACAAAAGATACAAAATTTTACACAGATATACGAAAAATAAAGTTATAATTATGTAAGAACAATGATAATTTAATAAAAATGTTAACACAAACAAAAAGAGTAAAATTTCATTCAAAAAGAGATAATCAATTAAACATTAAAGGCAATTCAAATTATAAAGTGATTTATTATTATAAGAGTAATGACGAGTTTATTGACGGTAGGGAACTACCGTCAATAAACTCGTCTACACTTTAAAAGCTATAGGTAAATATTTATATGATGATATTTAAACTTGTTCTGTGTTTTGGTGTTATTTAAGTAGTATATTTGTGATTCCTCGTTTGTCTGTCGTCCGTAACACAAGTGCTTTCAGTGAATTATCACGGAGTCAGGTCAATCAATATCAATGTATGAGATGTTGTATAAATTATACTTTTATTCTATTTATTCTCACGGGAACCGGAACTACGCGGGTGAAACCGCGGGGCGCTGCTAGTTAACGTATATCATTACTGACACGAGAATCGCAGCGACCACACTAGTCACCTTGGCAGCTTGACATCGATTTAGTTACAGGGCTACAGTAATAATGGCAGTATTGGTCAGGTGGCGATCCACTTCCACTTCTCTGACTCAGGTATTAGAGTTCTTTTCAGTATATAGAGAGGTAAGGGCAAAGAAAATTTAGATTTTCTGTGATATTTTAATAGCCAATTCTTGATTTTGACGATTGAATTTTATAATATATGCGAATAGCAGACGTAGGAATGATAAAAAATAATCCAGTATTTATTGATGATTTTACTAGAACTGCAACATTATGGCCATCAGTTGACGGGCTATGATGATGATGATGAAAATGGCTTGTAGAGTGATTGCCTTTCGATTAAAGGCAGTGCTGTCAATTTGTTGGATGAGAACCGACGCCGACCTGGATTGGTTGACTGAGCTCTTTCTTGAAGTTAGACTTCCTTGCTGGTCTATTTGTTTTAGATATACATAGGAATCAACTTCTTTGAGAATCGAGCTGATAATGAGGTGGGCGCAACATGAATATTACTTTGGCTTTCATCTTTAAAAAGACTTAGACAAAGGTTTAAAAACTATATAAAAAATTAACGCATTTTTTATATATACAGTACATATTTAGTGGCCAATCTAAAACAAATCTGCCAATAAAGTTAATAAACTTCTTTTGAACTAACTTTTTATTTTGACAGGTAAATCTACCCCCTTGTCAAAAATTTTCAATCAATATTAGACTCTATGTTCAAAAACGATAGTTGATAATAAATAGTCAATATTTTATATATTTGCATATATTGACTGTAGTCATTAAACATTCTTTCTAAATCTGATCACCATCACATGCTAAAGTTGTGTCAATTAAAGTTATTAACTGAACAAAACTCTATACTCTTTCACAGTTTCCATCTAAGTAAAAGTGTCTGGCCGCAAAATACACTCGCGTTCCACATTAATTCTATCTCACTTTTATGGTAACGAGGAAATGTGGGAATATGCAATGTGTAAAACTCACCGCTTTTTTTGGGCTTCAACGTAGCGTTTATAATTCTAGAACTTCCCACGCTTAAAATGCAAAAAGTTTGGCGTCAAATAAAAAACCTTACCCTTTTTAAAAGCGACCGAGTGGAGGGCAACTACCTTTTTTATATAATTTGAATGAACCTTTGTATAAAAATCATTTTTCTTTTATCACACGGGTTTTATTATTCGTAATAATTAATGAAACTATTAAGACCGACACTTAACGAATTATCTGCTTATTTGATAAAATAAGATAAGTTTTTTGTTTTTATATTTAATATATAATACGAGAAAATATACAAAAATTGTATTATCAGTAATATTTCTAAAATTTTAAAAGTAAATGTACGCAACGCATGCATGCACTATTACAGCAGTATATATACAGCTTTGTCATTTAATTTATTTTTGTTATTATTTTACGTTTTTATATACTAGTCAACACATCGCCAATAGTAGGTCATCAGTAGTATTATTTAGAAATTACAGTAAATACCAAAGACATATTTGTTTGTTTAGAACAAAATTACACACACACCTGAAATCTTTTTTTTCATAATTTTGTGTCCAATGAAGCATCGCACCTTTTCCGTAATGTAAAAGTGATTCCAACAATAAATAAAAGGATGTTTCAGCAATTCTATCTTATCCAAAAGAGTTGATCTAGCCGTTGGAGGCTCTGAATTATTTAGAAGGTTTCTTCGATTCAGTATACGGCACGGCTAGTGATTGCATAATTGTGCAATTTTCGTCTCTGTGTCTACCAAGGTAAGGTTTCAGCTCTATCCAGGTATAATACACTGGTGTTTTACATTATTTAATGTCATGTGCTGACTTGTTTAGGGTTGCCAAAATGACAAGCAATATACGCTTAAGTTGCGGTGTATATTCGAGAATTTTTCGTAATGGTGGATGCAGAAACCTCTTAAATCTCTATAGTAATTATCAATTCACGAACCCCCACTTTAATATTTAAAGTTCATAACTACCAAGTGCGTGAATGTGATATTCTCTGATAAATTATAATGATATGTACATAGTTTCATGTAGTCAGGGCAACTTTGTTAGCGCAACTCTATTATTCTTTAGTTTATTTATTTTTGTTATAGCTTTATACATAATGGGAACATTAACGTGAACATTACAAAGAAATTGTGGATTATCACTGATATATTAGATAGTATAAATTAAACGGTCTGTTTTCAATTTACCTACAGAAAGAACCAGATATGGTTAGAATTTAAATTTTAAATTCAATATCAAGAATCTGCAGTACGAATTCTTATTTTCCAAGTAAACTTAGACAGTCAGTTTTCAGAAGTACATGTAAAGCAAGGAACGCAGATATTTTTCACTGATTTTGTGACGAGGAATTCTGAACATTCTCAAGTAGGTAAACACTGTCTGTTTTATCTTGAAGCCATTTGCGTATAGATTAACGTAAACGCCATGCCATCGAAACTATTTAAGGAATCTAAATTTGTTATTTCAAGTCTAAGATTTTCGTTAGTATTCGTTAGTTCTCAGAATATATATCTCAGGAAAAATACCAAGCGGGAAAATTGACTGTAAAAATAGTTTCAGCCCTATTGACTTAGTCTGTTTACAAGTGGGCCTATGAAAAATGTATAAGGGCTTCGACAGTGAACAGTGTCGCTTATCGACTACCGGGGCCGGCGTAACAATTGAGACGCGAGGTCGGCCTTTCTCGGCGTATCTACGCTCTAGAAATACGTGTGATATTAATAGAGTCTCAATGTTCGTTTTATATTGACTATAACATGCATCCTTACTTATATTTGTTTAGAAATGCTGTCGACGTTGAATGCCAAACTGATGAAAAACCAATGAATTGAGTTTCATCCGAAAGAAAGCCGTTAGGTACTGGCAGAGTAGAATAGTACCTCCCACTGCACCAGGTAGCGGTACATGCATCCTAATCAGAGTAGCTCATCGGCCCTGTATTGCCTGACTGTCAGACATACCAACACAGGGCCTAAACTAAATGGGTTAGAAACCTAACATTTGCACAGTAGTTCCTTTTATAACAGAGGAGCACTGAGAAAATTTGAAAACTCACCCCTAAAGGGGTGAAACGGGGGTGCAAAGTATGAAAGTTTTACAACTTTTTCAGATATGTTCTAACCCAACGTGTTAGGAACAACAGAAAAAGTATGAATTAAAAATACAATAATTAAATAAATATTTAGTGCATAGACACTGTACATATACGAATGATGATTGACATAAACGTCTTGGCACTCAAATTTGAGACAAAAACGCTGTCAGGCACGTAAAGTTGTTGATAAAAAACCTGATTAAAACAAAATAAGGGAAGGAAAAATCGAGTGGAAATGTACCTTGGACCCAAACGCGTTTCAAACTTAAACGCAACGGTTATTTCCATTTGAGGAATGATATTTAAAATCTTTGTTTACCAAATAGTAAAGACATTATGTACTTTATAAACAAAACGATTTTAAATCTATCTATGACCACGACACATTTCTACTCCATTATTCCTTCTACCACTATTACCGAGAGACTCCGGTAAAGTTTGGTTAAAAACTTTTGTTCTTATTTTGAAAATCGGTTTATACATTGATAGCCGTATTTTAGGAAGATCCAAGAACTCCCATGGGATTTACGAAATAGATCTGAGCTGATAATTTCACCATACGTTCCATCACAATAAACAACACGACAGGGAGGGAATTTTACAGATACGAAGTTATACATATCATGCCAAGGGGTAACGGCAAAGTAGAAAGAATGAATAGAAGAAGTGACGTTCCTAAAGCGACAGATGGCGTTATATTCACCCGAACCAGTGTAGATCGCCTCTAAACATGCCCATTACGGAAAATATACCTAAATTCTTAGGGTGGCCTCTATCCAGCAGCAGTATGATGATGATTATAATGATTATATATTATCAAGAACACAATATCTAATCGCGTCTGTTACCTAGTATATTATCTACTTTATAATGACATTAATATCAACCTTAACTAAGGCTGTGTACAAGTGGCCTGTGAAGAAATTATGTAGACCTCGGGAATGGCCTATGGCAGCGACGGACATCGAGTGCCTAAGCCCTTAGAGTTGACTGGCAAGGCCGTCGTCTATTGATGGAATCGCGTTAAGAAGGCCACGAGAAATGTTAGTGCACTGATTTCAAGTTTAAAAGCTTTGTTACACTTTGTTCTCAGAAATAATTTATACTATACACATTTATCATTATTATCATCGAAAAGAGCAGCTTTCGCGAAGGGGATGCTGCTGCCCATCGTCACCCTGTGCATTTGAGCTACACTACCTCGAATGGATATACCGCCATCTATCGGTTCTGGTACTTTAGTTGCCTCTTGCGACACCTAATACTGTAAGAAATACTATTCTACTCTGCCAGTACCTCACGGCTATATACATTACGTACAAATAGTACTTTGGATAACTATGTTGAAATGTCTAATATTGTATTCTTAAAAAGAAATCAAATGTATATGCCCGAAACATTGAAATTAATTTTGCAGCTTTAATTTGTTCTCTAACAGCAAAAGCTTGACAGTGGCCTTCCTAAGAAGGGGGAATTTTACTGTTAATTATCGCACTGGACAGGCGTGCCGGCAATCTTTGGATAAAAGTAGCTTTGCTTCGGTTGCAATTGGATAGCTGCCTATTTTCGCCTTGTTGCTTTTGAGTTACGTTGCTTTACATTTTCTTTTTACGACTTGGTATAGGGGAGAGTTTAATTCTACTCCACAGCTCTCTTTTATTATGGAATCATTTTATTATGGAATCTTATATAAGTATAGATATTATAATAATATACCCTTTTTTGTACACCAATCAAAACAACACAAGATCATAACAAAAACATGGAATGGAGGTACAAGAGGCGGTCTTATCGCTAAATGAAATCTCTTACAGGCAACCTTTGGATGAATATATTTTATTAACTATAATTATAACGTACACATCTACACTAAGAAATGTTTCCCATATAGAATAAGGCTGGATTTCCGTGGCATTGAGCTGCCATTGTCCGTGTTACATTTCAACCCTTCTCTAGTTTTTGTGCATTTGAATGAAAGGCCTTTTGTTACTGAAAATGCGGACTCATCGAAGCGATTTGTAGCTCTCGCGTGTTGACAGGCAGCTCATCCGTTTCGTTCTTTGCTAAGAGCATATTTCGGCATATAGTCAATATGTAAATATAATTTTAGCGCTTATAAATCAGGTTTCAGGGAAACAAGCAGATCTATGAATACTAAAAGAAATAACGTTCGATCATCGAATGACCAATCATCTAAACTAAATAGACATGTATAGACATTACGCACTTTACGACTCTAAAATAAGTGTATGATTGTTAAGATGGCACAGTAGGTTATGGAGGCGAGCAAGAGAAATATCACTAGCGCGACGTGCGGTTGCTACTCGTATATAGACGTATGTCATATTATTCAATTTAGATCATGAGAACCTCTTTAAGAGGTCTATATATAGTAATTTTTAAGCGTTTAGTCAATTAATATATGTGGTATCGCTTAAATTATTTCAATCAATGAGGTAGATCGTATACAAAGATTGTCTGCATTGGTATCTTACTCACACCTATTTCTATCGCCAAATAGCAGAGTTGGTATTGCAGTATTCCAGTGTGAAGGGTGAGAGAGTGAAAGGTAAAATTACTGGCTAATATTACAAAATAACTTTATTTGATAATGTTGGAAACGCTCCTGTAATATATATACGTCTATAGGGTGATAAATTATGAAATAAAATTTTATTATAGAATTAAAAGGAAAGTAACTTATAAAGTACTTTAATGAAAAGAAATAAATCGATATAGGTATTAAAGTAAAAAATAAGTGTCTTAATTTCTATACACTTAAGTGAAGAATTACTATAGACATGTATGGATATGTAGGTCTGAAAAACGTAGGGTGAGCTTCATGCACGGTCATTTGTATTCATTGGCGCTGCCATCCTTTCTACTTTAACTTTCGGAGTAAAAAATTCGGTTCAGACAATTGTTCTGATAAATCGAATAGAACAATTGACGGAAACTCTTTGTAGACACGTATGATTCTGTATGTGAAAAATAACTGAAACTTGGTCTGTGTACTTATTTTTCGTAAATGTCTTCTATTCTTAGACGATATTTAAATTAGTTGTATAATAGTTGTTTTGTAGTTTTGCCGTCATCTAAAACATTAATCTTCATAAACTTTGGCATTTTTATTATTTGTAGGATAGAGTTAAAATCATGGTAATTTCAACGTTTCTAACAAGTTAATGCCGTGGGGTACCAGTAGAGTAGAAAAATACCACCCCTGATCAGGTGTCATACGATGCGGTTAAGTCACCGGAACCGAGGTATATCACAGAGCACAGATGGGCAGCCACTACCCGGGAATTTCGCAAAAATCATTCATACTATATATATATATATATATGTCCAGCATGTATTTTTTTCAGAATCCAAATTTTAGTAATCAAGGCGTCCCGGCCTTGATTACTGAAATTGTTTATAACATATATTAATATATCATTATATACAAAGAATTCTATATTTATATATAATTTTACATATAAGAGATATTATATATTAAGAATATCTAACAAAACTTATAATTTGTTAGATATTCTCGTTTAAATTATTTGATTATGTGTAACATATGATGGATATGTATCTGGCATAAAGTCCGCCATTTGTACATTTTGTAACATTTTGTGCAATAAAGTTAAATAAATAAAAAAAATATATATATGTATCTAAACTACAGTCACTAATCAGTTATGTAACTGACAAAATAAAAGGGGACCTAGGTAATTCAAATTGTGGCGTATTTAATTTTACCTACAAATAATTTGTTGATAGTTATTTTTAAGGGATAAAAATATGTTGGATTTTAGGTAAACTGAAATAAAAATGTTTGTAGCGATGTTAATTTAAATTATTTAAAATAAATAATATATATTTTTGGTACGGCATAAACCTGCATGCCTGCATTTTAGTTATATAGCTGATGTGATAATAAACAAGTTTAAGTTAATACTTATCGTATTATACAAATTATCAGTACGGGCTGTAATAAAAATATTGCATTAGGTCAAAAATAGAATCAATCGGAGTCTACGCTTCGGCCTTGAGGTACACAGGTAGGTAGCACAAGGAATATGCAATAAATTGGAGTCGGAAGAGAGCTATTTTATAGACCAAGGCCGTGCTCTTCCAATTCTGTAAACTGGGAATCAATAAACTTCGCTCTTATCTAATTTAAACTAATATCGTAATGGGGAAAGAACATTTTTATGTTTGTTAAAATTTAACTCAAAAGTAAAACGCCCAGTTTTCATTTTCTTTTCACTATAAGAAAGCTGCATTTTCACCAAGGAACATATTATATTCAATTTTAAAATAAATGGGAGATCCCTTAATGTAAGAAATATTTTAATTACATGTTTTTACGAAAACGGGGATTACACGGATGGAACTGCGGGGCGCTGTTCGTAATTAATAAATAGTAAAACGTTCGAATAATATGGTCCTTTAAAAATAAATCTCAGTACTTTTAAATAAATAAAGTAATCCACATAATAGACCAGTACAATGTGGTTTCTGGTTTCATCACAAAATATAATTAATTTCAATATGACTACGCTGAGTTAAACACTCAAAAGCTGATATTATATAAAGTATGCCTATCTGTTTGCTTACTACCTTGAACAATAAAAAATTGAACTTCATCGGGGACACTAAATTCCGGAATAGTTCTTTCTGGAACGATATAACGTAATGTTGATGCGGACGAAGTCGCGGACAGTAAGCTAGACGTTTGTCAGTAGTAAAAAGTGTGCGACTTGAAATTTTGTGTTGCTATTCATGAAGAAAACTTGATTATATTTATTGTCAGAATATTTTCTGTTTCATAGATGCTTTAATACGCGAAATTGTCATTGTGCTTAACATACTATTCATGATATTTAATTCATTGTCATCATCATCACATAAATCATCGAAAGTCCACAGCTGGATATAGACCTACCCAAGAAAGTACTGCCATGCTGGGCAATCGTGTTGGAAATCGCAAAGTGTAGCTCCGCGGCGGGGTTGATGATGATGCCTGCCCTGTGCATTTGAGCTACACTATTACGGATGGATATACCGCCATCTATCGGTTCTGGTACCTCAGACGCCTTTTACGATGACTGGTACAGCGAAAGTACTACTCTATTCTGCCGGTACTATGCGGCAAGACATTTTATTAAGACATAATTATTAACAACATTGTTATTTTCAAAGCATTTGAGTCTCTTGCTGGCGAGAATGTTTCTACATTAAAACTCGGTTATTTAAACTATTTGCGGCGAGGATGACGGTACACTTCAGAATTGTTATAAAAATGAAAAGAAAATTAAGAAAACTTAAAAGCAACGAATTCAGTAAATGTTGTTCGGACAGCAGCAAAGACACGTCTAGACGGGACAATGCCCTGGAGAGTGAAAATCCAGCGAACATTCCACATTCTCTTTTATCTAGCAAAGCAACAAGTACGGAGCTTAAAAAAACGTCACAAAAATATGTTTGTTAGTTATATACTAACTGGGAGTTGTGTAAATTAACAATTCGAAATTGCATATCCGTTTCTAAAGGAGCAATAAAACAAGCCATTCATGTTGTCTGTGCCTCTGTTGGATACAGGCAGAGTTAAATAATATAATAGGTGTCGTAAAAGGCGACTAAGGTACTAAAATCGGCAGATGGCGGTATACTCGAAACAATATAAGTTACAACAGGGCGAGGTTGGGCAGCAGCATCTTAGTCGCGAAACTACGCTAATACCTGGCAAGTCTGATAAAAAGCTCTTAAAATAATAAAAAAGCGAAGGTCTACATTCGATTATTTGTAAATGTTTGTTTTTCTGAGAATTATATCGTTCAAAATATAACAATCGTGTTGAATTAGATACAAAGTTACTCTTACTACTGATTAATAAAATTGAGTCATCTTTGTATGAGGTGTACATTTAGGACGTCTGCATTGGTACCTCATTCTCATCTATTTCTACCACTCCTGCCAAATTTATTATTCATTAATGATAATAATATATACTTTTTTGTACACCAAACATAAAAATATATGAAAAAAACAGTAATTATAAAGTACAATAGGCGGCCTTATCGCAAATAGCCATTTCTTCCAGGCAACCTTTATACTTTAAAAACCTTCTCGCTGAAGATTAATGGGTGGGGTCTCCAGAACTATCTGTTTCACAGGTTTTATCGTTTTAATCATTTTTATTTAGTGTACGCAATTAAAAGACCGTAACCCGGTTAACATTAAACACAACATAAAAAGATATTTATTTTTTACCGTTGGGTACCGGCAAAGCTGTATCAGGTGTCGTAAAAGGCGACTAAGGCACCAGTATAGGTGGCGGTATATCCATAATAGTATAGCTCATATGCACAAGGTAGGGATAGGTAGTAGCATTAACTTCGCAAAAACTGCGCTCTGCGATTGCCAACACGCTTGCACAGCTCTGCAATGACGGGTAAAATTCCTCCTATTTGGAGAGGCCTATGTCCTGCTGGGGACTACCAATGGCTGTTATGGTAAAGATGATACTATGTTTCTTGGATTCCCATGGATGGATTAAGAGAGAAAACGCGGGCCTAAAGGACCTGACCAAAAATATTCTATGAAAAGTTCTAGTGTATGAAGAAATTTGTCGAATGTGATGAAAGCAAATAGTGTTTATTCACTTAAATTAGTTGGACAAGTTTGCGTGATAATTTGAGTTTGAGTTTAATCGGTTTAAGGATGGCCTGTATGATAAACTGTATTCAAGTGGCAATACGACCAAATTGATGATTTAGACTTCAAATGTGTTAAGTGGCGAGATTTGAAGGTGAAGTCCAAATGTCAGAATCGCGTGACGGTCGCCAATGGGACATTTATGTTGTTTTCGCTGTATTGCATCTCCCGTTTGTGTAATAAAACTTTAATTATAAATGTTTTATCATTAATAGGTGTATAGTACCCTTAGAACTATGGAATAGTATATCCACCCGTGCCAGGTGAGAAGAGATAGAGAAGAATTTATTTCGTTATTACAACTAAATTAGTGCAGGAATCTGGAAATTTAGCTTAGTTTTAAGTCGGTAAAGCGCTTAGAAAAATTTCATATCAGCGTCAAGTGGTCAAAGTTACATGCGAATCATATACGATTAAACCTCATACGAAGGTCATCTGTGTTGGCATCCTACTCTGACCTATTTCTATCGACAAATGCAATGCAATGCGAATAATGCTGTTCGCATTGCAGTGCTCCGGTTCGAAAGGTGAGAGAGACAGTGAAATTATTGGGTAATGTGATATAATATCTTCAAGGTTAGCACACGAGCATCTGTAGGCTGCTGTGACTGACTGACTGACAGTGCATATATCACGCGGGCGCTTGTTTGTTGACCTAGTGAAATATAAAAAAAGTCATAATTCCAGGTCAAGGTCATATAAAATATTTGTCACAATACCGAATGAACCTCAGTTCTGTCGCAAATATGTGCATCTGGCATTAACACAATTAAATATCTAAGTCACCAAGTAGAATACAGATTAACAAGAAAATAATCACGCAAAACAGAACATATATTTTTTTCTATTATCATTTATAATTAACTTTGCTTTTGTATTGTATCCTTCAATCTCACGAAAATCGGTAATGCGTGAAGAGGTTACAAACAAGCTCACTTTAATATTTATGACATAAGTTAGTTGGGATGGAAAAATGGGATTTGGATTGGTATATTCTTATTAGTTTATCGTAAACTTCACGGGTATAGTACATTTTTTCAGGATGAAAGATACTGTATGTCCTTCTCTCTCTGTCTGTCTATTTCCAAGAAGTAGAAAAAGCATAAAGAGGTAATAAGCAAAGAGACGGACAAACATACCGAATATATTGTCAATATATACATCACTGATCTCTAACTATCTTTTAGGTATCTTTGTAAAATAGTCTGAAACCCTTTTTCGGTATTAAGTAAAGCCGACGTAATTTCCGGACCAATTATCTTATTTCATTTCAGAGGATTTTATCCAGTACAACATTATTTATTTTACACCCTGTTCTTACTATTTAAAAACTTTAATTAAATTAAATTAATTTTTGGACATTTATAGTTTAAGGCGTTACGATTTTTTATACAAGGGTGTTTAACCCTCTGAATCCCCTTAATATTTACATTTTAAACAACCCTTTAGTTACGCTTGCTTACGCCATGAAATCAAAGCCTTGTGTAAAAAATCAAGTCCCAGTTGTATATCTATGGTTGTAGTCCAAGCAGTTTGAGGTCTGTGTTGGTATATCAAACAGTCAGCTAATTTCTTCCTTATGTATAGACTAGCAGTGCCCCACGGTTTACCCTACGTTAAATTGAACCACTTTCATGCTAACTTTGCACCTCCTTTTTACCCCTTTAAGAGGTGATTTAAAAAAATATCTTATATTTGTTTTCATATAAAAAACTTTTATACTGAATTTCATTTCAATAACTTCAAAAACAGCAAAGTTTCATACATATTTTGCACTTGTGTTACGGACATAACAAAACAGAGAAATTAAAAATAAAATACTGGAAGCATATTTAATATCCAGACACAGAACAAATATAAATATCATCAAATCACAATTGGCCGTACAAAAAATAATCATTACCATCTGCGCTATCGGACCGCCGAATTATATACTCCTTTTTACGAAATAGTCTAATTATTTAAATGTGAACTTAAAACTAATTTAATTTATTTTAAATACACCTGTTCACCAAATTAGAATCTTCTCATCATCTCAGAAATTTTATATTGACCAGATATTTGTGAGTTTCCCCTCTGCAATCAACCTATCCCAAATTAAGGTTTTGTATTCTGAATATTTTAGAAACTCATTTGGCTTTTAGACTCCAATAAATAATATAAAGAAGGTATAAAACTGAATGAGGGTAGCGCCTTATTCCAACGTGAATAATTGATGGTGGCATAAATAGAAGGCTTTTATTGTTACAGTAATCGAACACTTATGGATGCCCTTCATTATTGATTGTGTACTTTATATTACAGATTTTTTGCGGTTAATTAGTTTAAACTTAATGGCGCATTTGGTAGTGTTTCTATCTTATGCTCCAAGAGTTCGATCTCTACCTAAGACAAATATTTATTTAACTTATGTTTGCTCTGTGTCTAGGTGTTAAATAGATATTTTATTTATACTATTTGTGTTTCTTGTTTTTACTGATGTACGTAACACAACTGCTTTAAGCCACTTATTTCAGAATCAGGTATGAGATGTGTGAATTTATTATTATAATTAATTATCTGCAAGTGCTGCCTGCATCGTCATTTGCTTAGATCATCTTTTTTCTCAGAATAGTACCACCCCCTGTTCCAGGTGTCGTAAGAGGCGACTGAGGTACCAAAACCGACAGATGTCGGCATATCTATCCAAAGCGGTGTAGCTCAAATGCAACAGGGTGGGTATGGGCTGCAGCATTCCCGTCGCGTAGCTATGCTCTGCAATTGCCACCACGCTCGGCCAGCGCGGCAATTATGGGCAACGTTGCCCTTTCTTCGGGTAGCCTATGTCCAGCAGTGGACATTTAACGGTTGCTATGATGATAATGACATTAGTATGGGTAAAGTATACATATAATATTATGTACACATAATAGTTTGTCGGCTATAATCTTGTTTATTCACGTTTTTGGAAGTACATTGGAATAGCTTTATGGAAAATGTGCAGTCAATCTTATTTATACAATGGAATATAATTAAAGTTACAGAAATGTCATAACTCAAACTTTGGTTTTTGTTTTGACAGAAGCATATGAGCGTCGGTGACCTTGCTTACTTTAGAATTGAATTTGATTAAAGTGCACTAAGCAAATATGATATTAAATTGAAACTTACTTGAGAATGTGTTCCGATTCAAACAACAAGGTATCGCATACAGTTTATGTTTAATTTTAATATGGTTTAAAAACTCTCCGCATCTTATATGCCGTGGTGGAGTAAATGTGCTTACTTACGTACGTACTTTTGTGTCATTTTTATTTATATTATAGAAATAGATAAATGCTGTGTATGCCTAGTATTAAATAGTTATTTATAAGTATAGTTATTTATAAGTTATATATGTACTACCTTAGTGTTTTTTTATCTCAAGAAATAGTGTGAATAGAAATAGTCACTTTTCGTACTTACGGCTTTTGCTAATGTTTCCATTCTCTTATTTTAAATTTTTAGTTACAACTTGCCATTAAAGCAGCGCATAGTATTCATCAATTTATTATTAATTTATTTGTAAGTAAATTAATAATAATAATAAATGATTATGTCATTAAATAAATTTAAATCGAAGATTCTGTTCTTGGAACATCTTCTGGAATCACATTCATATTGTGGCCCGACTCGGAGAGTTCTTAAACAATATTAAAGTTAAAAACAAACTATTCGCGATATCTCGTTGATTGAATCGGGACACATTTCTACCAGTTTAAATTTAATGTCATATTTGCTTCATTCACCTTAATTAAATTAGATTCTAAGGTAAGCAAGGTCACCAAAGCCGGTAATTGATATACTTGTGGCATTCGTTATATTTTTCCCTACTTCTGTATCGGAGGTTTGCAACTTGAGGGTTGAAGAAAATCCAAGATGACTGGCTATTATCATCATCACCATATCAGCCAGAGGACCTCAATAGCTATTTATTTATTTATTTATTTTGTATATATATTGCCTGCACCACTATATATATATTTTTTTTTTTTCAGTTTTGTGTAGTGGTTGACTGGGAGATAATGCCATCTGGCATTAAGTCCGCCATTTGTACATTTTGTAACATTTTGTGCAATAAAGTTAAATAAATAAATAAATAAATAGCTGGACATAGTCTTCCTCAAGTGATTTCTAGTAGGACTGATTACATGTGACTTGCATACAAGGTAGAATGCGTCTCCTATGGCTAATAAACATCTCAGCCGTAAGGTGTCAAGTATTCTACTCTAGTAATTTCTAATAGATTTAGCTGCATGCGACTAGCATACAATTTGAAAAGGATTTTCCTGATCATTGGCTTTAGCATGCCTATAATATTGGGGTCGGTCTTTTTAGGGTTCACCTTTAATATGGAGCCATGCATTACATTGCAATAAAGGTTCGAGCCTGATTAAATTGGCGCACATTGGAGTTCGGATATAGCCCGAAAGGTCATCCTAAGTTGATCTATTGTATGTGACCCCCATTAGATATAATCCTCTCTGGAGGTTACAACCCTGATATTGAAGTTTGGGAGTAACCTTTTTGTTAAACAACGTTAAAGGGACTCGGTACATGTTAGGAAAATGTAATGTGAATATCTTATAAGGATTTCCAATTGTTTGAAAGTGTCATCGAGAACACAAATACAACGAAGTCAACTGAATATGTGGCACTTGTTTTTTGATTATTACATAATTTAGCTGTAAGGTACCGACAGAGTCGAGTACCTCCCCTTGTATCCGGCACACAGCAATGCTAATAATGCTATTTGGCGGTAGAAATAGGTGAGAATGAAGTGCTAATGCAGACGACCCTTGTCTACCTCATGATTTATTGTTCTTGTCTTATTTCCGTAACACAAGTGCTTTTAGCGACTTACCTCGGAGTCAGGTCAATGTATGACATGTTGTGTGAAACATATCAGCCTCAGTAGGTAGGTTGTTTACTGTTGGATATAAAAATCCCCGAGAGATTTCCAATACTACCATTTGTTATGTTTTTGGCCCAAATTTGTATTTATGCTATGCTTTTTTAAGTGGATGTTCTGCGATTTGTCGGTTCTGGTATCTCATTCGTCTCTTACGACACCTGGTATAAGGGAGGTAGGGTAGGTGAAGACGAAGATTGGGATACTGCTGCGTACCCTCACCTTGAAGTATTAGAGTTACGCGATTCCGGATGATTTTAAAGCCATCCGTAGATTTCACTACCTAAGCCACCTCCTAATACCTCGGTACAGAAATTCTACTTAACTGGTACCCAATGGCTAACAATTTATAACAAAATATTCAAATACTTTTAAAAATGACATCATCATCATCATCATAGCAGCCGTAAAAGCCTCCCTAAAATAGGGGGAATTTCGTATAATTGCCGCGTTGGGCAAGCATGGTAGTAATCGCAGAGCGTAGTTTCGTGATGCTGCTGCTCATCCTCGCCCTGCATTTGAGCTACATTGCTTTGGGTGGCTCCATCCCGCCATCTGTCGGTTCTAGTACCTGAGTCGCCTCTTATCACACCTGGTAAAGGGCAGGTACTATTCTACTGTACTGGTACCATCCGGCCAATTATGACATAGTTATGACAACTTAATAGCATTCTGGTTGTTGATCATTATCATCATCATCATATCAGTTATGGAAAGTCCATTGTTGTACATAGACCATTACAGGATAGGGCGATTATTGCCCATAACTGCCGCGCTGGGCAGACGTGGTGGATTAACCGCGGAGCCCAACTTCGCGACGAGCTGCTGCTGTCCATCCCCACCCTGTAGTATTTAAGTTGTACTGTTTTGGATAGATATACCGATAACTGACGGTTCTGGTACCTTAGACGCCTCTAACCTGGTGCTAAGAGAGGTAAATTAACGACACCTGGTGCTACTCTGCTGGAATGATCCTTATACCGGCATCAATTTGCATATAAATAAATTGCATATGTACTAATTAACTGTCGAAATCAATAAACATACAGTACTGAGGTTCGGGAAATTCTTTTGTTTACTACATATAAAATGTTACAATTGAATGACGCAATAACCCTAAAATTAATTTATGTACAACTAATTTTGTTCCCACGCCCGTGTTGCCATTATTAGAAACCACAAAAAAGTACTTTGAATGTAACTAGCAGACCACTTTGTCTAAAAACCTTAAACTCCATTAGAAATTCCGAGAATTTCTATTATTCGGTTTGTGTGAATGCTTTTGTGGCCGAGTCAAAGGGCAGTCAGGTCCTTGAATAATCTAAACGGATTACGTGCTTAGTAATCGTTGTCTAAACCGGTATTAAGATTAATGCGTATCTGAAATATCGAAGGTAAACACGCTTCAGGAGATAAAAAGTTGAATACATTTGAGCGTTGCACCCTTTCATAAGGCTTTTTGTCTTGGCTCATCGCAATTATACCGTCGATTGAGACTGTATGGAGCGCGTTCTTGATGTTCTATTTATGGTTCGCTTTCAAAAGAGTTTTTTTTTCACTTTTATATGTGTACTAAGGTGCCGCAGTACCAATGTACCTTTTTCCTTACTAAATGTTACAGGCGTCTGAGGTACCGGAATCTTCAGATGGCGGTATGTCCATCCTAAATGGCGTAGCTCAAATACAGTCGGATGGGGTTGGGTAGAAGCATCCACGTCACGACGCTAGGCTCTGCGTTGTCATCACCACTGCCCGGCGAGCCCGTAGTGTGTTTAACACCCGCAATTATTAAAATTACTTTAGGAAGATGAAAACTATGTAGATGACCTTTTTAGAGGACTTAAGGCAACACATTTTTTTTTAAATTTTATTTGAAGAAAATAACCAAATTCTGCTTTATAAACAAAGTAGAACTTTATTATAATTTTTTAAATAAATCCTGTAAATCCTCCATCCTGTTTATTGTTGCCAACCTGATGGCGCAGATGGTAGTGATTCTATATTGTGCGCCGTGCGGTCGTGGGATCGACCCCACCCAGGAAAAATATTTATTTATTGATATTTGTGTTTGTTCTCTGACTTGGGGTTAAATATATGTATTTAAGTAGTATATTTGTGTTTCCTCT
Organism: Heortia vitessoides; assembly: GCA_020976665.1. Classification (NCBI taxonomy): domain Eukaryota; kingdom Metazoa; phylum Arthropoda; class Insecta; order Lepidoptera; family Crambidae; genus Heortia; species Heortia vitessoides. The sequence goes on along the minus strand of JACJUM010002525.1, from coordinate 12,928,190 downwards.
GTTTTCTGGCGTCCGTAATACATGTGTGATAATGCGACTTACCTCGGAGTCAGGTCAATGTAAGAAATGTTGTTGGGAATTTATTTATCATTATTATTATTGTACTTTTAGGAACTGGAAAGTTAAGATGAATATTTGGCTCATACTTCTATGCGAATATTAAAAGAAAATATATTCGCGTTAACTTTAAGTCAAATTAAATAAGACGCTTTTTAGGTCTAACCTTGATTGTGTTTTAAAAATGGATTAATCATAGGTGATAGAGACCATCTAAATAAAATAAAATTTATCTGTTGATTGTCCTCGTATTATTATTTTAGTGAGTTTGGAGGTTGTGTGCTGTATTCATCGTAAAATGAAGTATCATAAAAGTGTATCTGCTGAAAGTAATGTCGCTGTACAAGCGGTATTAAAATCGACCTCCAGTCTTATTTTAGTCCAATCGATCATATCGTTCAATCAATTTATGTGTTGGTATAAACAGCCATGACAGGCCACTTTTATACTTCATGTTTCGAAGTACTGGCAGGAGTGAAAATGTTAGTTATATACGCGTTTTTTTTCAATTATTTTCGAGAATGACTTTTAATCGCATTAACACCACAAAGCACATTCATATACATCACCTGTGTCGTATACTACATACATATCTAGACTGTGTGATTATTATGAAGTTTACAATTTTGGGAAGGCAAAGTGGCACTTGTTCAAGTAATATTTAATCATATTTGTATACACAAGTATGACATGACGAAATACGTATTATGTATTAGATGTAGGCCTCCTTATGACAGTAGTAATATTGACCATAATTGCCGCGCTGGGCAAATGTAGTAGCAATAATGGGACAGAACGGAGTTTCGCAACGGGTAGCCCCGCCCATTCCTGCCCTGTTACGTTTGAAGTACGCTGTTTTGGGTGGATATACCAACGTATACAGTTCCGGTACATTAGTCGCTTCTTGCTACACCTGAACATGCGAAGGTACTTTACTGTTTCACCGGTAACTCATGGAAAATTTTGGTAATGGCTTTTCTGTTATATTATCTTTATATATAAAAATAATATATCACCATGATTGACCGGGATGAACTTTTTTGATGACAATACAGAATTTAAAAGTTTTTTGCTTACTATGTACCGTTTGATCTCACATGAGAGACAGGATCATTTATATCTCAATTTCTAATCGCATTATTATTTTTATGATAAACATAGGTATATAGTTAATACAGGACAACGCCTGTCGGATTAGCTAGTGATTAATACGATTTAATATTGAGTTGAAATTAAAATTAATTGTTAAACAAAAAAAATCGTCTCGTACAAAAAAAAAATGAATATTGGAAATCTGACAAATAACCTAGGTAAACAAAAAATCTGATATTTAAACGGAAGCAAGCGGTGTTGTTAATGCGGTGAACTGTGGTTCTGTCCTCGACTATTATAATCTTAACTTTAGCATGAAGAAATATAATATCCGTTTTCCTCGGGGCATTTCTTGTGTGCACTGCGATGTCAATTAGCGAAACGGGTCTCAGTTGATAAGAAGGTAGTGCTGCAGCCGGGTCCTTATCTTTTTATAATTAAGAGATGCATTTTTAAATTTAAAATATCAAATTGTTATTATTATTTTTATATTATTATTTTGTAAGGTTCTATTCAGAGATAAGGAAAGGAGAATAGATATTGGTTCAACCTAAAGCGTACAGTTTAAGCGTCTAAGTTATGTCAAGCAGCGAATATCTTGGCAACAAAGTTGTTTATCATAAAGAATAAATGACAGTTGTGAAGTAGTTCTTGTGTACCGTAAATATCACAATCTCATTTTCCGTCACTGAATATTTAGGGCATATTTGCCCAGACCACTGGCCTTGTTTGTTTCAAACAAGGCCAGTGGTCTTACGAATTCGCAACATTTTAATATCTCAAAGGAATTATTGCAGGTGATATAAATTGTGATTTTTCGTACAATCGTCTGAAATCGCTGACAATATATATATATAAAAGGAGATTTGCTGCCTGATATTGGCACAACGCAAGGCCTAAACCTAACCATAAGGGTTTAAAATTTTAACAATAACAAAGGAATTTAAAAAATTCATCCCCTAATGGGATAAAACAGGGGTGTAAAGTTAGTATAAACTTTGCTGTTTTTGATATTGTTCGAAGAAAAAACAGTATGAAGGTTCTTCATAAAAAATCATGATATACATGTAAAATACCTTTTTTTTAATCAAAGGATGGTGCAAAGTTATTATAAAAGTTCAATAAGTTTCAATTATTTCAATCAAATATTACATACATATGTGTAAGGAGAATCAGACTGATTGACATATCAACGCAGGGCCTTACCTTTACCCTGGATCCCACTACTGGATATAAGCCCCCCTCCCAAGAATAAGGGTATTTTACAGGCGTGGTGGCAATCGTGGACTAGCAGTTTGTGACGGGGATGCAGCTGCTCATCCCCACCCGGATAGCACCATCTGAAGTTCCGTTTCCTTGCCCATTTTGACACCTAGAACAGAAGGAACTAATCTACTTTTCCGGTAACTCACGGCATAATATACATAGCCTACTTTTTATTAAAATAAAATACTAAAAATACATGTACTGAAAAAAGAAGAGCTATTGCCTAAATTTTTGTCAAAGTATCGTGCGTAGCTTCGCGATGAGAATACTGCTGCCCATCCCCGCCTTGTTGTATTCGAGCTTCGTTATTTTGGATGGATATACCGCCAGATCCGGCATCTCAGTGATCTCTTGCGACAGTTGGTGCAGGGGAAAGACACTATTCTAACCCTACAGCAAAGTAGAATAGTAGTCGACATAATAATAAACGTGATTACGCGGCAAGTTCGCTAATAAATCCAGGTAAAGCATGCCGTAATCGCGAAGTATCCATTATTTTTATGAAACAATCAGTGGATGGCTACAGTCGGACATAATAGCGATTCACGGCCGCTTGACGTTATAAAAAACGTAGGTACGTAAAGAAACTAGCCGTGAGGTACCGGTGACTAAGGTACTGGAACTGACAGATGGCGTATATCCAGAGCAGTGCAGCTCAAATGCACAGGGTGGGATGGGCAGCAGCATCCCCGTCGCGAAAGCTGCGTACTGCGATTGCCATCACGTTTGCCCGGCGTGGCAATTATGGGCAAAATTCCCCTTTTATTGGAGAGGCCTATGTCCAGCAGTGGACTTCCAATGGCTGGTATGATGAAAAAAATCTCCACAATGATTTTACAGGATTAGATAGATATACGTATACGGTTTCAGGCAGTACGCCGTTTTTGGTCAATTATTATCTGGTATTGCTTTTTTTTAATGACTGGCAGCGTTAGGTTTTCACTCGAATGAAGTCGTAAAACTTTTATATTAAATTTGCACCCCTCGTTTACCCTCTTAGTGAACGTGTTTCACGACTTGCACTGTATTTATTTATTGGTAAACCAGTCATTGTAACCAGTAATATGTATACAAAAGCTAGAATTTAAAACTAAGTGTACAATAAGTAGGTTCATACAGCATGCATTAGAACCTTTATTCTAGATACTATTCGATATCCTTTCTAAATGCTCCCAATGCTCACAAGTGTAAAACTTTAAGTTTCTGACCTTTATAGTTTAGGTCCTGCTTTAATACGTCACTGAGTCAAGCAGCTTCTCTTTTTTATATATAGACTAAGTCGGCGAATAAGCATTGGGTCCACGTGATAGTAGCGTCAGCGCAGCCTCTTGGCGCTCCTATTATCACAAGGATCTCATTAGCGCATTGCCTACTTTGTGATTTGAACACAACCGTCTTACATTACCCAATAATTTTACACTATCGCCAATCTTACCCTTCAAACTGGACAATTGGTTACAGTCTTGTGAACATTGGTGTTTGGCAGTAAAAATTAGAGAGAATGAGGTATGACCGTATGAGTTTTTTTTCTATTGAGCTACAGCCTAGGTAGCCTGACAAGTAGCTAGATAGCCTAGACCAGCGTTTTACTATGTAAGCTTTATGTGGACTTATATGGGAGCATATGCGTTGAATGTTTAAAAGTAAACCTGGCTTGAGCAGGCCTAAAGCTATCATGGCGATACCCAAATCAACACACCCTACTTATGCTTGCCAATATCTATTTATTTTGCCTGTCCATCTATACAATTGCTTTATAATAGTCATTATAATATTTTAACAACTTATTTCATTTATCATTTACTGCACGATACATCATTATTTTGTTGTGTAATTTTGTGAATGAAAAATTTTATTCAGATTTTTTAATGTATTATTTTTATTGTGTGCTTTGTAGACATGTCAACTGCAAGTAACGTAGGGAACTTTATGTATTTAAACTAAAACACTGGCGGTCTTGTATTTTTATGGGGAAAACTACATGATTTTTAATATTATTTCTAATTGCAGTATTAAAGCTCTGACGTGACGATACTTTGCATTTTTGGCGTCTAGATGACATATGACTTATTTTTATTAAATACGGATAAAATATCAGATATCGACAACTAAAGTGTCAGATAGACTAAAAATGCCACTAGTATCTAAAGAGATAATAGACGGATATAGTTACTCATCAAGATTCGATTCAATTTGTCAAAATAAGATTTGCATGTGCATTAAAGAGTGGAGGATTCATTTCTAATCTCCGATAACTGAACATGTATTAGGAGCATGTATTTGCAGGACTGTTCGATACTGCCAGTGCCTCACCGCTAGCTTACAATCACAGCAATCAGTTGTTTTGTACTAAGTATGCACTCATTAATAACAGACTCTTTACTTAGTAAGAAAACGAATTGCTAAAGCTGTTCACTTAGCTGCAGGCAACGAACATCTCTGGGTCCATAACAAGACATTAGTCCGCGTCTTGTCGCGAGCACTCTCCTTGATTATTGCCCTGGTAGGTGCAGCCATACCAGCAATAATTCACAACGACTTGCAGTCTATCTGTAATTACTTTCACTTACGGACTTGCCCTGTTTTCGTGTCGTCCTTGCGTGCTGTTGCTTTAAGAATGCATAGTGTGCCAATTTAGTAACTCAATTACTTGAGTGCGGTGATGAGAAAAACAAATAGGTCAGTGGAATACAATAACATCTTATAAAATTAATTATTCAAACGATTATAATTAATGTATGCATATGAGTAACATTCTTGTGCATCATTATACTAATTCTTACATATAAATATCATGGTTTGATTATATCTTACTTCTTAAATAATCTTTAATCACCTTTTACTGTCGTACCTATTATCCTTTTTTTTATAAAGAGTTAGAACTTAAACTTACGGATATATACTATATTCAAGTAGGCCCAATACAAGTAACCAATAAAATATAAAATAATATTATTATAAATAACATTTTTATTAATAAATTCATAAAATTATTTCTAACTGACGGGTCCAATGACGCAGATGGTAGTGATCATATCTTGTGCGCCAAAGATTGTGGGTTCAATCACCACCCATATTTATATAGTTTTTTATATTATGAAATCAGCAAACGAGCTTACGATCCACATTATGGTAAAAGTGACCGCAGCCTATAGATGTCTAGTGTCATCACAAAGATATTACTAGCGTGTCGCTAACCCTGTAAACTGAAGATACTATATCACATTTACCTAGGAATTTCACTATTTGGCGGTAGAAATAGGTAAAAGTGAGGTACTAATACAGGTGACTTTTGTAAGAGGTCTATATCATATAATATACCACCAATACCTAGTTAATATGATGATATCTGTATTTGTTCTGCGTCCGGATGTTGAATATGTATTTAAGTATTATATTTGTGATTTTTTCTGTTATCTGAATCCTGTAACACAAGTGCTTTAAGTGACTTATCACGGGGTCAGGAATTAAAAAAAAAGGAATTTAAATTAGGGATCCCATAATATCTATTACTTTTTAAATTTTAAGAGTCACCTAACACATCGGCTATATAATTTGACGCTAATTTAGTGCAGGGTAATAGAAAATTAACTGCAAAAAAAACTGGTAATGGTAAAGATTACATCTTTGAGATTTACAGATTGGTGTTAATGAATCGATTATCAGCTTCAGTCCTAATAAACCTTTTAATTACTTAAATACTATGTATGCTCTTGGTCAGTTGTTTTTATATTATATTTAAATACTGTATTTTTTTTGTAAGTTTAACTAAACCATAATTATCGGTTTTTACCATGAAATCTCAAGGGAACTTAGTGAGTTATCCCGTTTTAAGATGATAATCCTCTGATCCAGGCATAGACCAACCTTCTCATGGTTTGTGGACTCAATCATCGCTAGGATAATTTGCTAAGGCAAAGCAATTAATGAAGACTTATTACGTTAAAACAAATGTTGAATAAAGTATACACTTTATTAAACATTTGTTTTTATTATTATATAAAACTACATAGTTGTACACTGCCATTCTCCGCTGTGGCACATTATGGTAGCATGGATGAGAAATGTGGAACAAAAGATATAATTAAAAGTTTACTTTGCCATATTTGTGGATATACAATTTAAATATCATTAAAAGTAGGTTATATTACAAGTTAGATTGTATTGTAGGGGATACTTGTTTGTAATTCTCAATCCCAATCAGGCAGAATACAGGTAACGTGTCATCGATCTCTTTTTTTGTTATAAAGTATATCATTGTAGTAAACAAACTAATCTATTCGCGATGGCTGTTAAAATGCTGTTTTATTATTGACACAAAATATACATAAAATTTTATGAAGCTAGTTGTATGTTGTTTTAAAATTTAGGGTATATCGATGCAGAATTTTTTAAGATTTTGAAACTCACAACAACTAACATAACATATATATATATATTGTGTTAATTTTCTTACATCCGGCGTTGATTATACTCGCGTTCTAAAAACATGTTGGCCACAAGGGGACGATTCACGCACCAACACAAAAAATATCCGGTCTGGAACTTTGTAGCAATTTTTGTTTTTGTTGAGTTGAGTTCATTCCATATCACTAGGAAACCTTTTATAAGAACCTGGAGTAAGTGCGAGTCTTCCCGATGTTTTTTCATACCAGCCACCAGAAGTCCACATCTGGACATTAGCCTCTCCAAAAAAGAAGGTTCTTTTTGCAATGGCAGAGCACAGCTTTCGCGACGGAGAAGCTGCTGCCCATCCCCACCTTGTGCATTTGCGCTGCACTGTTTCGGATAGATATACCACCATCTGTCGGTATTGGTACCTTAGTACGACACCTGGTTTAGTGGGAGAAACTAGGATTTATTTATAAAGAGGATAAAATAAATTAATATGATTGAAATAAAAAATAAATATTTAAAATAGTCAGGTAGTGCGTAAAGTAAATTATGAGAATGTCGGTAATCAGATAACTGATTCATGGTCTACCATGTCAGCTAAACCATATCTATATATTAATATGTCAAGCTACAAATTTGCACCCCTTTTCAAGGAAATTCCACGAACGGATGAACGTGAATTTATTTGACGCAGTTAATGTTTATGTAGAGAAGAAATGCGCAAAGCGATTTTTTAACAAAATGCATTAAGTTAATTAAAAAAAACATTATACACACTACTGCTTGGATGACACATTAATATACTTAATTGACGTATACATTAATAGTATATAATATAATATAAAAGCAAAATATAAGAGGTTTTACAGAATTAATTAGGGGAGAATTTCGACCACCGGGCGACTAGTAATGGGATAATTCATGGTAATGTTAATAGATTCATGGTATAGCCTATCATGAATCTAGCCAGTATTAATAACATCAACAATAGTCACCCTGACATCAGGTACAGCATTCACTGGAACTTTCCAATCACAGCTGCCCTATTACATGAATAGGCGCTTAACGTCTCTGCTGTCATCCTTTTCCTACTAGTTCCTATATTTTTTATTAGTTATTGTATTATCACAGTTGGCACAAGGTTCTTATAAACAAGTTTTAGAATACAGCATAAAAAAAGAAAGTTTAATAAAAATTAAAAAGTATACGACCTTATATATAAATTAAAAATAAATATAAATTAAAAAGTATGCGCTTTTGATAGTAAACATTTTCTAATTCAATTCTACAGCTTTTAACAGAACTGTCAGTCAATTGTCAGTTGTCTTTGAAATGTGCGCTGTTAATATAGTATTAGAATAAATATATACATATATTTTTCATTAAATTACTAATTTGAATTAAGTATTTAAAGAATAGACAGAACAATGCTGGTCGACTACCTAGAATATAAATAAAATAGGCTCTCATTATCAAATATAAAGACATTTGATAAACAAATTTTGACAAAAGATTAAATCAATCAAATCAGCGTACCTGAAAGGTATGTTGGGATGCTTTTCTCGCAAATCTACGTTCTGCGATTGCTACTGGCTTAACATTGCTTTTATGGGAATATATAATTCCAATATGACGGAGAACTTTAAAAAAATTGTAGTTATAGCGACTCATATGAAGAATATAACATAGGTATAACAAAATAAACGTTGACTTTCGACTAAATAATTCAAACTCGTAATAATTCAGACACAGTATATATGTAAATAAAATACTATAATTTTTAAGTACAATACACTGGTTTATTACAAAAAATTCTTACAATCAAATTTTGGAAGGAAGCGGGTTAAATCATACAACTATATAAATCTTATAAATATATATATTAATAAATCTCTTATTCCTTATACAAGGTTACATATAAGTAGTAAGGTATAAAAGTGAATGTAAGTAAGACGAATGTGATGGTGATTGAGAAGGAATGAATTATGAGAAATTGAGATATGGTAAGTGTAAAGAATATATTGAACGGCAAGTGGAAGCTGGAAATAGAGTCAATGGAGCCTTACATGCTTTTATTTCCTATTATCCTTAAAATGTAAAATGGCAATGCATAAAAAGCAAAGTTAAAAAAGGAATTTCTGCAACTTAACGCGAGTGAAACCGTGAGGCGCTGCTAGTTTACTTATAATAATTAGTTTTAAGGTGCCAAGTTCAATGCCAATGGCCATTTTCACTTTAGAACACACTTTTAATCACAATTTTACGTTTCGTAACATGAACGAGTTAAGGAGGTCTCTGTCCGAATTTAGTGGTTGGAATGCAAGTCTGATGGAAATTTTTATACTTCTAAACGACATATAAGTTTTAGTTATATATTTCTAAACAATCACCAATCGATGGTTATAATGGAGCTAACATTCATTTGTATTCGCGACATCTGCTACATTCACACAAATTAAGTTGGAGTCGTTCTTAAGGTACTTCTGAACTTTCACGTTAGGAGAACGTAATATACACACTTGTTTGTCCACAATTGTTCTTTTTTAAATGGATTCATAACATTAAAGTTATGAAAACACTCAATGAAACTGTCATACTCTTAATATAAAAAAATGACACAGACAAAGAAAAGTGTTTATAAGCACCTAAGTAGACTTATTTACCAACAGTGCTTGCAATAATATTTATTTCACTGCAGTCCTTTAGCAAGGAAAAACCGTCCATATATATTAGAAATATAGGTTTGCGTCCCGCCTGAAATATGAGACAAATTGAAGTTTTTATAGATAACATATTATCTTCAATTCACAAAACTTTGAAAGTACTTGGAATGTAGTTATATGAAAATAAAATGCTCACACATTCAGTGAAGATCAAATGTTGCGAAATTGGTGAAAAGGAAAGTTCTTCTACGGGGTCAGGTTCTTCTACGACTACAGGGCCACTGCCGGGTCTTTCTTTTTTAAAACTTTATAAGCACGATGTAGGTATATATCTATTATGTGTGCTGTGTGGTATTGGCAGAGCTTCTTTTGTGCCAAGTGTCGTAGAAGGCGACTGAGGTACCGGATCCGACAGCTGGCGGTATATCCATCCAGGGTTGTTCAAATGCTCAGTTCGGGAATGGGTGGAAGCATCTCTGTGGCGTCTCGAAGCTATGCTCTGCAATTGCCACCACGCTTCCCCAGTTCCGCAATTATGGGTAATATTCGTGGGGAGGCCTAAGTACATCAGTGGGCCTTCGCCGGCTGCTATAATAATGTGGGCTACACGGTAGGCTTACAAAATTTAAAATGTTTTTAATGTCATTGTTTTTTTTTTGGGTGCCATATATCTAGTAGTCTGGCGAATAAGCATTGCAGATCTCGTCGTTTGACAACACGACAGTCGCCCCGCTAATAGCCCCGGTTTTACAGGATTGGGTCTCCTTTGTGTACAAATACGTGTTAATTAACGGAATTATGTTCGTGATCACGTTTTAGACTGGTTAGCATCGGGCTGTTTTACGTAATTTATAAAGAGTTAAATGAAACTATAATTTCATTTTTATCGTTTTCCAACAATATTTTAGGAAGAATTAAATGATAATATTATATAAGTTATGCGGGTTTTGAAACAGCTTTTAATCCACACAAATTTCACTTTTTACTACATTAGGAGTAAAATTGCGCAAAATAAATTCTCCGTAATAATGTACGTCCTATGAAGGAGTTTAAAAATTCAAAATTTACAAATTCTAGCATTTATAGTTTTTGACATTTTGTGATATGTGAGTGTGTGATCTTTCGTTTTTATATTATTATCTAATATCATACTCTTCTCATCAAAACTTAGAAGTACCCGAAGATTGTATGCAACAATCAATATAGATTGTAAACATGATGATTATCAACATAATTACATTACATCAGCCAGTAGGCTTCCCTAAAAATAGAGGAAAAATTGCCTTTAATTGCCGCCTACACTGTTTCGGATTGATATACACGATACCTGATGCGAGGTGAGATACTATTCTACTCCACACCAATTTTATTTGTATTATCGAAGTCAAATGTGTTTTTATGTGAATAGATGAAATATAGACACTTTAAAATCATTAAAACAAGAAATAATAATTAAAATTTGTGAGTATAGATTTGCTTATTATAATTTTATACAAATGACCGATGCCCTGACCCTGACGATATTATGGTGTTATAAGTGTCATTTAAACAAATAGGTCATTGAGTGTCCTACTTTAATATTAGTTTACCAGCATCAGACGGGTCATATTATAAGGTTTATTCGGTTTTATAACAGGTTCTTTACCTGAGCCGCATATATACCTTTCAGATATATATATATATATATATATATATATATATATATATGTTTACTTATATTTTCGAGTGAAACAATAGGCCTGCAAGCGTATACTTATTGTTAGTATTATATTAATAAGTATGTCATAGTGGACATGAATAATATTTTCATAGATCAATTGACCGTACAGTCATTATTTAAATTTCGTTTTTGGTATAAACTCGTGCCGACTAGAATTTATTTGAAAGCTTGTTGTAAAATACTACTGCTATTGACGCGTAGCTCCTCAAGACCTCATTATCACCAATTAGAGCAACGAAGCAATTTGTAAATAATCTTTGAGAATTAACTTTTACAATGCCGGCTGTTTACAAATTCAAAGTAGGCTTAAGTCACCAATAAGAGGGTGTTATTAGGTGTCCTGTTGACAAATGACTCGGCTCCAGCAAGCCTATTGATCGGAAAAGGGAAAATGTCGAGCCCGAAGATGTTGGGGACGCCGTAAATAATTAGGGCCTTACGAATTGTACAATCGATCCTATTTATAAGAACTTCTTTATTCGGAATTTTTTTTAATGCTACCTTTTGTTGTTTCTGTCATTGTTGTTTATATTCATTTTATCTTGTTGTTTAAAAATTATAGTTAAAGTTTTAATATAGCTGTACTCAGAAATTAAATTTTGGTCTTTATACATCTAATCGGAATTTGTTATTATTACTAATGTAATTCAGTTTTGGTAGTCACATTACTAAGATGTTCCTTAAGCAATATTCACTTGTGTAGTCTTACACTAATATTTCTTTTCAAGTTTGCCTGAACTAGTAAACTAATTGGTAGGGCCGATGCTATATACTGCTATGCTATATGCATACTATATATCTTGTGCGCCAATGGCCGTCAGTCGATTCCCCAGCCAGGACAAATATTTGTATGATGAATCTCTGTTGTGTCTGGGTGTTAAATATGTATTTGAGTAATATATTTATGATTCCTCTGTTGTCTGACATCTGTAACAATAGCGACTTACCTTGAGGTCAGGGATGAGATATATGAATGTATTATTTTTTTACAGTTAATATAAATTACTTAGTCCGTATACGAATGTTGACTTTGATTCGTATGAAGTATTGAGTAATATATACTTGTACTAAGATTTTCTTTCTTGAAAATCTAATACAAGTGCCGCGCTGATTTGATTGATTTCTTCAGAAAAGAGTAGAGATTTTAAAGGTTGACAACACGTGAATGATACCTCGGTGTTGTAAACCTCCATAGGCTGCGGTAATCGTCTACAATCATGAAGTTCTCACGCTTGTTTTCCGCTTGTAGTAAACCAATAATAAAACTATTAATAAAAAGTTTTGACATTGACTGTGTGTGTCGAATGTCAAAAAATTTGACTTGAACATTCGAACTGCAAATAAAATAAAAATAAAAGCATTAGTATTACCAAGATGGAAGTATTTAGATTCATATATATTTATAAATAAAGAGAAAAAGACGGCCCTGATAACCCAAGGTTTCATAAGAGTCTCCGGACACAAAGGTCATTTAATTAATTAAAATTTAAACTAATCAGGTCACAGTAAGTTTATTGCAGGTTCATATTTCATGAACCTGCAGATGTGAACCTGCAAGAAATACTGTGAAAAGGCTCTATCAACATCAGTAAGATTGAGATTGTCGTTAATGGCGTCAAACCAGCGTCGGTGCTTACAATTCAATCCCAAATTTAACATCAAGTCTTGACGGAATTTCAGAATAAGGTTCGATATGTGAAATACATAAACTGGAATTAAGGTTTTGGCCCGAGAGCTCTGGTTTTCCTGGCAACATGCCCTCGTTCACGTTCAGGTCATTTTTTATGTCATTCTCGTTCGTTCACCGTAAACTAGTCGCTACATTAGGTATGTTCTTTGAAGTATAAGTTATATGTTCTTGATTTACATAACGTTATTTTTTGGAAAACATGCTAGAACTAGAAAGAAAAACTAGAAAAAAAAAGACTACTTATGCGTCAATTCCAAAATTGCCAGATGAGGGGGCGTGGCCGCTCATTAAAAAGCTTCCCTATGTTCAATTATACCTGCGTGTCCGGAGGCGACTGCGCGTTCGCAGTTTTCGCGGGACCTGATTGAGATCGTTGACGATCACCTGATCGCCATAAGGCGGGTGGCCATTGTTAGGAATAGTTGAGGTGTTTCCAAAAAGAGGAGGAGAGGCATTAGTGCGCCGGTTATCGCTCGAGAGGGCAGGGACTGCACGTGTTCTCCGGCAAACACGGTGTACTGCTCTACAAAGAGAATGTGTGTTAAGTGTTTGTGGTTATGGAGTGCCAGTTATGGAGTGCCAGTGAGAGGGTGACGGAAGAAGCCATTTATTGAAGTTATGCTATCTAGTGGAGATTTACATAATAACTTAATGAACATTTACATAACACTCAATGACGTGTTCTAACGAGGTGTAAGCATCGTTTAGATTTAGTAAGTTCAAGATTAACCGAACTTGTTTTCATTATTTTAAAGTTCGTTTGAAGTAATTTATATGTGCGGTTATTGTATTATGGGATAGTAAAATTGTCGATTTTTATATAGGGGTTATGCCCTATAATTGTCATGCTTACTAAGCTATGAGCAAATTTCTTTCTTTTGACGTGTCAACGTCTTATAATTCGATGGAGTCAGCTGCACACACGAAAAAATATGACTCATGCGGTGTTACCTCTCTCTGAGGCGTTCCATTTAAGGCTTCAAGTGCAAGCGAGAGGAGCGTGGGACGAGCGACAAAGAGGCACAATCGGCCCCACGTTCGGCTGGATTCGGCACCTGTCTCTCTCGTACTCGAGTTAGCGATACGCCCGCGCGGACAGCTGCTATACAATAATACATTTTCATAAATAAAATTAAAACATTCTTTTAAAAAATGCAACCATTCGATCAGTATTTTCTTATAACGTTGTCACGTTCAACTATCGACAATAAACCCACTTTACAGACAATCTATTTTTTGGGCTTATTTCCAGCAGCAGACTTTCAACCGCTGATAAAATGTAGACGAATATTTTTTGAAATATAATATATCCATCCGAAACAGTGCCGGTCAAATGCACAGGGCGAGAATCGGCAGCAGCATCGCCATCTCGAAAGCTGCGCTTTGCAATTGCCAACACTCTTGCCTAGTGCGGCAATTATGGGCAAAAAACCTCCTTTCTTGCAGAGGCTTACATCTAATAGTGGACTTTCAATAGCTGTTAAGATGATATTTTGACAGTGTTAGAAGAGGTGCGGTCGCTAGTGATAGATATAACGGCTAGAACTGTCGAAATGCGCTGAATGCAAGTCGCATACCGGTCTTATTAGAAATCTCTACAGACCCGTGTCTATCAGTGGAGTTCCTACAGTTGAAATAAATAAATAAATACACACGACATCTCTCTGCCGGTATCTTGATCATCGAGAGGTACCAGCAGAGTAGAATAGTACCTTCCCCTGTACCAGGTGTCGTAAAAGGCGACTAAGGTACCAAAATCGACAGGTGGCGGTATATCCATCCAATAAAATGTAGCATAGATGCACAGGGCGGTTATGGGCAGCAACATCCCCGTCGCGAAATCTGCGCTCTGCGATTGCCAACACGCTTGCTCAGCGTAGAATTATAGGCAACATTCCCCCTTTCTTGGGGAGGCCTATGTCCAGCAGTGGCTGCTATAATGATGATGATGATGAAATCTCATACGTTGACCTATCCCCGAGACAATTATCTTCGAGCACTTGTGTTACAGAATACAAACAACAGAGGAACTACAAATATAATACTTAAATACATGTAAATAGCATCCAAACCATCAAAGGTGGGGATCGAACACATTCGGCGCACAATATAGGATCACTACCATCTCATGGTATAAAGAGGACAATTAAAAAGATAGACAAAACTAAATGAATAGTTATGGAGGAAAAAAGGGTAATAAGGATTTACAAATATACGAGTAAAAAGTTATCATCAAATTAGGTCCTTAGAGAATATAAGATTACGTTTTGTTACAATATACGTGCTTTTTTCTAAGAAAATCTAATAGAGATTTCCAAGAGAGAAGCGTATAACAACGGAATAACGCTTAAGGAAAACACCAAACAAACATCCCCAATACTACTAAGTAGATTAGACATACGCAATATTTCTTATAGAATCTCGGCGGCCAATATACGTTCCTTCCGACACACACCCAAGACGTGAAACCAATAAAACTCTAAGAGGAAGCCTATGTAAATTCCAGCACGTGCTGTCCTTATATTATTTATAAGACCTTAATGTCTTCTTTTGGTGTTTGTTTTAATTTGGCAAAACTTAATTTAGTTACTTTTTTGGTTTTGACTGAGCGTACAATATTATAAAAATATGTATTTCCATTTTAACCATTACCAAAAAATTAAATTCGGTTTACAAAAGTAACCGAGAAAGGATTGAATAAGAGTAGTCACATTCGTATGTGATGGGAGTGTATGTGAGTCTGTCTAAGTGTTAATATATGTTTGTGCGCGTGAAAAAGCTGCAGCATCTTGTAGTTCCTTAAGGCATTTTTCCAGTTTCCTAATTATAAGTGACTAGAAGCGAGTCTAAGGTTATACATACAGGTTTAATTAAATTGTGGTAACTAATCAAAGGTGCTCTCATGAAGGTAATATGATAATAAAAAGAATAAGATGTTATTAAAACACCTCACTAAATTAATGCGCCTGAAATTTTACCAAATAGATAGTATTTACAGTGTTATTTAACTGAGTTAAAACCAATGAATTAAAAACTGAATACTGGTCGTAAACATACTAAATATTTTGCAACTATATATTTTTAAAAGTTTTTGAAAATTTTTGACAAGATAACGAGACGACGTGCGTGTTTTTTGAGTTCCGTAATATTTGGTACCGTTATATAAATTTAAATAAACCTTTCATAATTTCTAGCACTGGCCCTAAACACATTGTTATCGATAATTAGTTGCTCTAAAACAAGTTCTTTCGAGGATTCAATAAAATAAAAATATCAATAATATTTTCTAACATTTACGCGTTTAATACTCTTAATAGGACAACTTTATTAAACGCGGTTTATTTAACTTTTTATATTATTTGTTCGACGTTTTAGTTACCTTGCGGCAACTATGCCCAAAACCACATTTTAAAGCCGTTAAAAAGTAATATTTTTATTATAATAATAATAATCCTGAAGAAGGAAACATAAGTGTTACATTATTACATGGATCATTTAATTAAGCGTTACCTTAAACTAGGCTGCCGGCACCAGACGGATCTCAGAGCTAAGTTTCCTGTATGCTCACGTTCCAAAAGAAAGAAACCTGTGGCAAAAATTTGTGGTGATAAATGTTCTATCAACATCTAGTAGTTAGCGTCAACGTAACAATTAACGAGGTCAGCTCTAAACAGCTTTTATCTATATAAAAAGCCTTATGTAAACAATGTCAGAAAGGTCGGTATTCGTCAATTAGGTCAATTAACAATCCAAACCAAGGTTGAACAATTAAATGTATTGTACTTAAGAAAATATTGTTTCACTAATTTTAAGTTTAACTTTCTAAATATGGAAATGTAGGGAGTCTATTCGTGTTAATCTATGAGAAAATAGAACTAAAACTTTTGAAATAAACAACACTTGAAGGCCGCTAACTGTTTAAAAAGGCAAGTATGATTTAACAGTCTTTAATCCAACACTTTAATATAATTTTCTATTAAAAATAACTCGACAAGCACATCTTCATAATAACGTCTAAATTCGCCGAGCAGATGTGACGAGACAGTGTCACACAGTCCGTAAAAAAAGCGATAAAATTCTAATTATATCCTGTCACGGCAGCTGGTTGTCAATACGTCTTGCTTCCTACACAAAAAGTACGTTGAGTGTACTAATAGAATGAGTAGAAAACAATGATGATATTATGTTGAAGAATACAATATTTGAATTATAATTTTTTATTATTATTCCGGGTCCCAAGTCTCTCTTATAAACAAAAGATTAGTTAGAATACAGAATGGTTCAAAAGATACAAATAGAATATTATTATAAACGGTCAATGGTGTGACATACACAAAAGGTTTAATAAGGATAAAAGTAAAAATTTCTGATATAGAAGAATATGTTGATGTTTTATTGTAGACAAAGTTAATTTTGAGGATTTTATAATAGGGCTAGATATGATAAAAAAAAGTTAAATTAATTCAAAATGAAGATCTAAAAATATCGCAAAAGACAAAGAGGGAGATAAATACTACGAATGAATTTAAAGAGATAGAAATAAATAAAATTATTTTTAACGAACACGTGAGTAAAAATGAATTCTTAATTTATGACTCAATATATACATGACGATATATATTGAAATTATATCACTGTTGAATATTGCGAACAAACTACATTTCCGGGTTTGATGGCGCATTCGGTAGTTTTCCTTCCTTATGCGTCAGGAGTCGTAGGTTCAAAAGTGTTTTAAGTGGTTTATCCAGAAATCAGGTCAAAGTATAAGATGGGTGTGAATTCGGTGGGGATCGAACCGGGGTGCACAAAATAGGGTTACTATTATCTGAGCCATTGCGAAAGCCCGTCAAAGTATAGATTTATTATTGTCTGAAGTATAATGTTATAATTTCAATAATAGATGAACCAGTATTCAAATTGGTCTTGTCAAAAATGGGCATTAAATCTACTATCCACTACTACTACTATCTATAATCACTAGCCATAGTAATATTGGAGATACGAGTATAAAGAACAATTAAAAATGCAAGCAGTCGTATTATAAAGTTTTCAAAGATTTCTCGGTGCAACTAGATTGCAACCCGGCTTCTGGTCTAATTAACGCTGTTTATTTGCAGCTGCGAGGTAAATAGTACCTTTTAGTTTATTTCTCCGGAGATTCCGAAGAAACCGAAGCAATTTAGCCCGCCATTTAAGTAGGTACAGTACTGCTTTTGCTTGATTTCTACAAGACAGCGACAGATTTTTTACTTATCAAAACAAAATTTTTACTTAAGTATGAGAAATATGATAAAAAATAACTTACTATCTAAGTTTAACATTTTGTATTAGCCATTAGATCTTCAGTGCTGGACATAGGCTTTCTCGAGAAATGGAGAATTTTGCCTATAATTGCCGTGCTGGGCTGGTTATGTTGGCAATCGTTTTTGCGAAGGGGATGCTGCTGCCCAACCCCGTCTTGTTGCATTTGAGCTTCACTATTTCAAGTGAATGTAGCTCCATCCATCGGTTCTAGTTTCAGTCGCTACTTAAGACATAAGGTACCTACTCTGGCTTAAACTATTATGTACTCAACGGCACTCAGCGTATTGTTGTTTAGGAATTTGTGTACGAGTATGTTTGCGATATCCAACGCTAACCATTTAGTATGGAAAGCTAAAACAAACAGGTCGACTAATTGGGCGCATGCAACCACAGTGGTCACTGGTTGTATAATCGTATTTATATAACGACCTCGGCTACGTTTCAGCAAATGTCAGTATTTTCATAATGCGGTTGGTTAAGTATAAACATTTATGTTTAAATAAGAATATTTTTTAGCCGGATATAATTTGTTGTTACGTATAAAACGTAAGTTAATATTTTGTCCAGCAAATTGGTACGTTATTGTATTTTTTGAGGCGTTTTAACATGCATTTTAAATTTGCAAGTAGAGGATACAATTAGAAACAAATGAAGATTAGGAATAAGAATACGAAAAACAAAAGAACACTTCATATTTATGGATAAATACATCACATGCGCTTATCAAAATAATCGGAAAAACAATAAGAAAATTACTATAAACTATTTGCAGTTTTCAAAATACGAGTATGTTAAAAACATATGCATTGTAGATATCATTAGTTTAACTAGCTCCGTACAATGCAGACGACCTTTGTTTGAGGTCTACCACATACAAAGATTGTCTGCATCGATACCTAACTCTTACCTATTTTTACTGACAAATAATAGTTTTCCCATTGCTTTATTCCAGACGGGAGATAGGCATTGAAACTACAGTAAGTTATGTGACATACTATATTCAAGTCACAAGATTGGCAACTAGCTATTGATATACTTATGACAATACGAGCGTCTATAAGTTGCGGTGACGCTTACTACCGCGCGGATTATGTGTTTATCGACTTAGTCATATAAAAATATGGCTTAATCACATCGGTAGATCGAATATGCTAATCTAAATATGCTCCATTGTGCAGTATTCGGATAAATTTTATCATAATCGTGTCAGTAGTAGGACCTTCCACCTTTTAATATAGGCCATCTTAAATGTTTCCTTATTCTTAGCTGTAAGGTACCTGCAGAGAAGAATAGCACCTTCGTCTGTCGTAAGAAGTGACTGTGGTAGCAGAACCGACAGATTGTGGAAGATATACTATTCTTAATGGATATACCATTAAGAATAGTTAATCTTAAATGCATGCATGCTATGAGATGGACAGCAGCATCCCCATCGCAAAAGGTATGCTAAACACCAAGCTAACACAATTGCGCAACGCAGCCATTACAGTCTAAAACACCCTTTTGAGGAGGCCCATGTCCAGCAGTGGACTTACAATATGGCTGATAACATGATGAAATGTTTCCTAATGTGACTGTTTGATAGCGGCATGTATATAGCGCGATCACGTGGTTATCTTTTTATCGTCAGTCCATCTTTCATGCCTTACGGTGTGCCAGCCAGAGCACATCTTCTCCATTCAAAAACTTGCTTTAACATTACTATCTCGTTAACTATAATTCTTCTACTTACCAAAGTAATGGACGCCTTAGCAAATAATATTCCAGGAAAACATAGGCACAATATAATAGCGTGCTATACAGAACCCTTACCTATAATTTTACCTATAAAGCGAAGCGATGCGAGTATGTACATAAAAAGAAGAAATAACCAGTACAAAATTATGGGCTCGCGGTAGTTATACATTATGCCTCATGAAACTGGCTTTGTTTACTGTTTCACGGATATTAATCCCAAAATTGAAATCTGTATATCGAATTTCTACGGTACGAACAAAGGCGTAAACTGCGGTTGAACCTGGCGTTAGGCCAGGAGTCGTGAATCTTCCTCCCTCGTACCTGCACGATTAAAACATTATGTTACATCTTGGTCGTAAATATGCCAATAGAATTACGAGTTTATTTTGTTTGGTAAAGCGATTAAGATTTGTAGAATACTAGCATAAGTTTATGATAAACCTAACTTTATAACAGAAAGAATGGAAACAGAAAGGAATAAACTTAGGAAGCTTTATTACTCTGGTCTTTTTCATGTGTATATCATCCATATGATATTATCCTTAAACGCATGATGGCAATCGCAGATCACAAGTTTGCGTTGAGGATGCTCCTGCCCATCGGATATACTAAGCTACTATGGTACACTATGGTATTTGGGTATGGTATACATTATATGCCCGGTTGGATATACCGCCATCTGTCGGTCCGTACCTCAGTCATCTCTTACGACATGCGGGTACAATGAGAGGTACTCTTCTACTCCGCTGGTACCTCATGGCATGGAAATGTACCCATGAAATTGCTATAATGTTAGGTTAGGTTAGGTAGTAGCAGTATGTACTGTTACCTTATTTTACCACACATTTGAAGAGAAATAGAGATGTCTCGCGAGAACAAAAGCGTCTATTCACTACGGTCGCTAACCATTCCGCGAATGCTTCTTCGCTCTTGTAGCAGCTAAAAACCCTTTTAGTCATCAAATATCACGAGGTAATCGAAATATTTGGTACGAGCACCTACAATTACCTGATCGGAATACTTGCAGAATAAATAAGGCGCAATTCATTAGTATTTGCCAATTAAGTTGCAAATTCACCTGTATTTTAATTACACTACTTTAATCATAAATTTTCTAACCACTTGTAATGTAAATTAATATAAATAATTTTCTTCTATACCATGTGTGGTAAGGAATGATCTAAGAACCGATACCTACAATGATGGTGTATCTATTTTCAGCATGTTGAAGTGCTACAAATGCAAAAATAAGCAGCGACTGTTTATTGATATATTTTATGTTAATAATGGCTATTTATATTCATTTCGTTCACACAATTCACACATTAAATTTGTTTATTCATTTCGTTCAATCATCACGTTTTTTTCATTTCATTAATTTATTTTGATCATTCGTTTTGGTTAAACATTTTGTTTGTTTATTTCATTTATGGGTGGCGACATATTAAGAGTGGCTGTAAGAGTATTTTAAGAGTAATTATTCACTTAGTTGCTACACCTTTTTCGAATTTTAACTGTCATTGTACCAATAGCAAACACCATTTATTCATTATTATTTATTTACATACATACGAGTGTATCACGCCTTTGCTCCATCGGGGTAAGTAGACTCTATGGATAACTACTTACTACGATCTTAGCGTATCTCTCTCGCTTCCTTTACTTCCTTCCTTTTCTTTCATTAGTCTTTTCATACACGCTAGATATGTAATTACATTTTTAGTTTAATTCAGGTACCGACTTCGTACAAATAGGTTAATCTGATAGTCTGGGTTGTTTTAATATAACAGCTCGACAAACAAGCATACAGTCCATGTGATATTACTCGTAAGCATCAAGTACATCATGCACAAGGATCATAATATTACTAGTGCATTGCCAACCTTGTTACTTGAACCCGAAAACATCAATGCCAACACTTCTATTTGGCGGTAGAAATGGCGTCAAAAATAGTAGAATAGTTATTAATGCAAATAACTTTTATGACTACCTCATTGTCATTCCTTCTTTTAGTATGATGAAATAGAAGGTTTTATTTTATTATTATACACTCATTTGCAAAAAAAACGAATGGTTTTGATTCTAATTCTTCTTTAAAAAAATACGGTACCAAAATGATTTCAATCATTTGTACATGTTACTGGCCGGTAAAAATGCCGTGGTGTTTAAAACAGTACGTTCAAAATTAACATTTTCGTTTGATGCTTATTTTACATAAAACCACTTCTTATCCTACATTTTTGGTGCGAAGTTATAAAATATAATATCGGTTTTCATAACTTTTAGTAAATTTTTATGAATTTATTTAATATTCTTAATTGTCAAAGCTTCATTAATTGCTGTTTAGCTGTCTCAATAATGTTAGAGAAAATGGTCAAAGCTACCAAAATTATTGCGCTGCTCAAAGAGGGTTGCAGCCAATGCTTCGTGGTTCAGAGGCTAAGTGTGAGTCGCTCGACGGTTCAAAGGACCTGGCAGCGGTATCAAGACACCGGTTTTGTCGAGAGAAGGACTGGTTCTGGAAGAAACCCATGTACCCAACCACGGGATGATCTGAAACGACGCGTGAGATCAGTATAACCGGCTCCGCAGACCATCTGAGAGTTGTGGAATGTAATTACCGCGGAGTGGGAACGTATTCCGCAAGCAAGAATCCGGGATGTCCTCGCTAGCATACCCAGACGAATTCAAGCTGTGATTTCAGCTAGAGAGGGTCACACTCGATACTAAACATTTATTTACTTTTACTTTATTAAAGTAAAACCAACAAAAATCTTTGTTAACTTATACTTCACGAGTGCACACGCAGAGCAAGCACACGCTTCTCGTGAACTTTAGCAATAAAACCCATAAATTTTATAAAAACTTTATGATAACACTGACGAAAACGATTATTTGTTTATTAACTTACAAAATTATGAAAGTAAAACTACCTATAATTATCAAACAAACCAATAGTAACACTTGAAATAGTTCATTGCTTAGGGGCCCGTTTTTTTTGCAAATGAGTGTAGTTGGTATATGTTCTTAAATTTTAACAAACAAATTTACAATTTTTATACGTCAACATTCACTTTTAATGTGTGTAAATGTAATCTTAATAGCAATATAGAATTGCAATTATTGGAAAGTTGTTTTATAAATTACTCCTTCGTTTCGCAAATTTTTAAGAGACTTTCTGAATTAAATATAGTAGTCTTAATAATATTACTGTTGTCATTTATAAGTTTAGCGGTAACAAATACATAGACAAAAAAAGTTTGTTAAAGTATATTACAATTTTATTTATTTGCATGCCAGCATGCCAAAGAGTACCGGCAACGCCGTAGATTATAGCGGTATATCCATCTAGAACAGTACACCATCCACAGGATTGTAGAGACATTCGTATTCTCACAAGTATATTAGTAGCTAGTGACCAATCTTTTGGCTTGAGGATGTTATGTCATATTACCCAGTAATTTCACTGCCTCTCTCACCGTTAAAAGCGAAACACACACTTCTGTTTGGCGGTAGAAATAGGTGAGAGTGAGGTAGGTATTAATGCAGACGACCCTTGTATGAAGTCTACATCTTGTACACGGTGGCGTATCTAAGTTTTATTTTTCCGCCCCTCTACCCGCGCTCTCCTCTTTATACGCCTATGTTTATGGGCAAAATTCCTCTTTTTTTAGTGAGCTTATGTCCAGCAAAGATGTCAAAAAAAGTATTTATCAACAATTTAATCCAAGACTTATTAAGTGATACAATATGGAATCTCTTAATGTATATAACACATATGTAAAAGTACGTCTTTACGTTTCAACAATTTAATTGGATAATAATCCCTTATCTATGAAGTTGGATTCCGAGAATATTTTAATTGGCGTAATTTAGACTTTAAATGGAGGCCGTGAGAGGTTATATTTCTGGGTTAAGTAATATTGTCTTTGTCGTCCTATCTACAAACGCTCCGGGCTATCTACATATGCGTGGAAATTTGTTAATCTCTGAATTTTTATGTCAAAACTACAGAACACAGCGCCTAAAGCCGTTAAAAATATTTACACATCATCCACTTTTTGGTTTTAAACATTTCACTTTTTAAATGTGCCATCATTGCCGATGTGAAACAATTAAAATATTAGAAAGCACATGTTCAGACGGTTTCGAAAGTGTACTTTGTTTGTTGTAAGTAGAAGTGTTGCTAGTATCCTTTGGTTTGTAATGTTGAATAGTTAGTCTCCAAATAGTAAAAACTCACTTTGTTCTTAAAAGAAGAAAGTAAGCACAACTATTCCACGGAGTTAGGTGGTTAACTCCAGGGCCACTGCACCCCGATAGTGAAGTGTTGAGTTTTTGCATAATTATATTGCGTTGTACAAAGCTCTGTGAAAACTTTGTTAGCGCGATGCAGGTTCTAAGACGTGATTGGTTAAATTGGTAGCCGTAACGCGTAGTAATGAGTTACTGTGTGTGCATCACACTTGCATTCTAAGGTTGGCGCAAATTTGGTTTAAAACAAAAAGGTTAAATGGCTAGATAATGGATAAATACATATAAATAAGGCTTCTATTTGTATATAGATCAAGATAGTTACAAAAAAAATAATGTTTCTATGTTTTAAATGAATGTAATAAAATATTTTAAGACATTAAAATAGTATAAAAATATATAGAACTGCTTATGAAACAGTTATTACGATTACAATAGAACCCAGTTAGAAACTCATTTAGGTATAAATCATCTCTCCAATGAACGCTCGCGGCATAATGAAGTAGAACAAAGATGTTCGATTATAATACGTTGAACAAAGAATGATCTGCTTTGAAGAGCATTCGACATTCAACTCTACCCTTAATCATTGGCTCCTAAACATCGTACCTGTGTTATAAACGAAAGTTTGTAAGTCGGTTTATAAGGATATTTGTTGTCCTTTCATGTAGAAATAGATAGAATAATAATAGCAGACAACATTTTTTACATTGACTTGAATCCGTGGTACGTAGCTTAAGCACTTGTGTTACGGATATCAGACAGAGGAATCACAAATTTTAGTATGTGTTAGAAATGTTCCGGAAAAGGTCTGAGAATAAAAATATTTCTTTAATTTAATTCTTAAATACATATTTTTGATAGCCAGACACAGGAAAAGCACAAATAGAAATAATAATTTGTTTCGGGTACCATTACAATCTGCGCCTTGAGGCCTGTCATAAATGGAATTAGGGGACTAGAAATCATTTCGAACCAGCTTTTATGGTGCTGCACTCGCATGAAAAAAATGTCATGATAATAATACTCTTTAAGAAATGGAAGGGGTAAATTTTCTTCTTTATGAAATTTCACGAAAGTCAGTTGGGTAGATAAAGCGTGAACAGGTAACAAACAAAATAATTTAAACTTTACTTTATAATGTAAGTTAGTTAAAATAGAGGAATTTGAATTAGATAGAGATGTTTTGATTAAATTATCTTTTACCCTACAGCGCGTTTTAAAATCGCTCAACGTCTGCAGGAGTTACGATAGTAAAAGATAGCCTATGTGCAGTAAATTCGAGTAACATTGAACAATTAGGGAAACTTAAAATGTTCCTTTTTCGAAAACTATAAACGAATTCAGCCGAGATGTAGACAGTTCTTCATGGTAAATCTAAACCGATACTTTAAAGATATTTCAATGTTACACAGATTGGCTGTAAATTTCCGTACTTTACTATAATACTACTAAGTATATGTAACGAGGTAACAGACAAAAAAACTTACTTTCGCATTTTAAGTATTCCACCCCTAGATAAATATTAATATTCATTATTAATCAAAAATAATACATTTCCCACAATTCCAGAAATATCATTATTTATTTGCTAAATATATAGACAAGTTTTCTTTCCAAATAATATGTATGCGATACATAGATCTTAATATGATTATTAAAGTCAATTTTTAATGAATCTAATTTAGATTACAGTTCTTAGTTGATGCAGTCGTCATCAAAAGGTGCTATATTAGTTGGTATAAATATTGGAAGTATCAAGGACCCTGACCCTTAATTTCTCAAGATTATTATTAGATTACAGTTTGGAGTTGATGCAGTCGTCATCTAGGGGTGCGATATTAATAAGGATGATATTGGCAATAAGACAAGATGCATTTTAAGAATATCAAGGGAATACCTTATAGGTATCTCATCTTACATTTCTTTTAACCTCGCACAACCTTAAGATATCTACCTCAGGTACTTATTAGATGCGGTTCCGATTCCTAATAAATATATTAAGGAACCACTCATTTAGGATACACGGCTAAATAGGTTTAGAGAAATAATTTAACATTCGTTGCCTAAGTAAATTGAAACAAATGTGAAACCGCGAAACTTAATGCAATCGCATCTGTTATTAATAAAATAAATTCATTAATAGGTGTGGGGTAAGTTCATTTTATTTGGTGTCGCGTTCGCTATTAACGATTGCACAGGCTTGATTACGCATTCGGTAGTGCACTAGAGTTGGTAGGTTCGACCTCTACGTGAGACCAACATTAATAAAATGAATATTTGTGTTCGTCTGATTGTTTAATATGTATTATGTTTGTGATTACTCTACAGTCTGATAGCCGCAACACAAATGCTTCAAGTTACTAATCTCGGAGTCAGGCCAACGTGATAGATATATTCTGACCCTGGGAATGGTTAGGATTATTGATAGAGTCTAGTCTAGAGATAGATCTAGAATATATTTTTATCATCATCATAACAGAGGTCGTAGAATGTCCACTGATGGATATAGGCCTTCATACAGGGTATTTTAATCATAACTGCCGAGCTGGGCAGGCGTGATGGCAAACGCATAGTGTAGCTTTGCGACGGGAATGCTTCTACGCTCTTTTATTTCGGTTGGATACAGCGCCATCTGTAGGTTCCGGTACCTCAGTCGCCTCCAACGACATCTGGTACAGGGGGAGGTACTATTATACTCTACCTGTACCCATGTCGTAATATAAACTTTATAAAAAGACTATAGATTCATGTTCTTGAAGTGTACCAGTTAAGCGATTGCTTGCACTTTTGCATGACAAACTTCCAGACGGGAAAAGTTGTTCAGCCATAAAAGTTTTGTGGCCGCTTAAACCGTCTTAGATTATCGATTCGTTTACTGTTATAGAGGCTTTTATTAGGCAGCTATTTCAAGCAATAACTGTTTATTTTCAATAAAAGCCTCCGTTTTTATAATGTAGGAAGAAGAGAACTGTCATTATTTTGCATTCCCTATTTTATTAGTCGTAAACTTTATATTGAAGTGAGTAGGATATAAATAAATGACTATATGGCTTGGCCTAGTGTGCGATTTTTGCTGCTTGCGTTATAGTTAATGCTAAGTATAATCAATCAAATCGGCCGTGTGGTACCGACAGAGTAAAATAGTAGGTACTATTCTACTCTGCCGGTACTATTATTCTACTCTGCCCAATGTCGGGTATAAAGGGGTGAGTGTCGTTATGGGGTACCGAAACCGACAGGTGGCGGTATATCTACCCGAAGCATTGTAGCTAAAATGTAATAGTGTGGGCATGGGCAGCAGCATTTCCGTCGTGAAGCTACTACGCTCTGCGATTGCCACCACGCTTGCCCAGCGCGGCAATTGTGGGTAAATTCCCCTTTTGGGATGCCAATGTTCTGCACTGGGCGTTTTACGGCTGGTATGATAATGGTGTTGATAAGTTTCATTTATATGCTATCGTGGATTTTGTCGGTTTTTTATATTCTAGTGATGGAATATGCTAGGAAATTTCAATACGTCTATTTTTGAACTTCGCTTTGAGGGCTTTTCATGTTGAGTATTTATGGATAATGCGAGTTCAGTTAAGCTTCGAAGAAATACATTACATTACACAGGAATTATATAATAGGTCAACACTTAGGTAAGTAAAATCATTTTATGACTATTGTATATTATTATTATTATACATTGTGTCATAGTATTTGTATATATTTAGTATAGTAATACATTTTATAATACATATTATTTAAAAGAGACATGTCCGACCTAACGGTCCCCAGAATGCTTTCAGCATATTCATGCTGCACAGCAAGTGGGATCCTCTGCATCAGAAATTCCCCGGAACGGTAGTCCAATCCTCGGTCCACCAAACGCCTTCCTAATTCTTTGATAAATAACTTTGTTGTTTCAATATTTTCAGTTATTTGTTATTAGTCTCTAAATTAAGAAAGCTACGCGCGTTATACGTATTTATTATTTATATATATATATATATATATATATAAATTGAGAGATATTTATATATATATATATATATATAAGAGAGAGTGAGGCATTAATGCCTCACTCTCACTTATTTCCACCATCGAATAGCAGTGTTTGAATTGCTGTGTTCAGGTTTGAAGGGTGAGTAAAGCAGTAAATTATTGGGTAATGTAATATTATATCATTAAATTACAATGCGGCAATGTGGTAGTGATATCTTTGTGATTTTACAGGCGTCTACAGGCTGCTGTGACGTTTACTTTCACGCGGACTACATGATTGTTTGTCGACCAACTCTAATAACAAAAATAAAGAAATAATTAAGTCATTATCAATACAAAAATATTATATGCTTTGTTTGTTGTAATACTACGAGTTTTTTCTATTTCTCCTCATTAATTCGATTATTGGTGCGTGATTTACTTTTCAAATAGGCATTATCGGAAGTCGTACTGCTGATATGATAAAGTTGCGTGTTAATTATAATTTAAAATTAAGAGTTGACTGTAGCTCACTCACTAGACGAAGAGTTTAAGCAAAGGTCATTTGCGTCTGCGTCTCACAATCACCTATATCTAATACAAAACTTCTTCGCGATGCGAACTATGTTTCGGTTAAAAATAGAAGGGTGAGAGAGTAACTGAAATTATACGGTGACTTACGATAGTTATGAGTGAGGCGGTCAAGTAACTTAAGTCAAAGTATTGTCGTTTCACATTTGTTGTCGTCGTAGAATGTCACCGACGTTTTTTTAAGTCGATTGTCATTTTTGATTAATGTCGATGAAACAATTATGTCTAAGTGGTACTAATGTGAAGGGATGTCTATTGAATTGTAAGACTGAGTTTAATGTTATTGGATAAAAACTAGACGAAAATATTTGTTTTTTAATATGTATAATTTCGCTAGTGATATCCTTTTGATAGTACTAGCGTCAATGACTGCGGTGACGCTTACAATCAAGCGGACTGCGGACCGTTTGCTTATTTACCAACTTAGTCTTAAAATGAATATAAATTACTTATTTGAAAATGCAGCTCAACAGCTGCATCGGCCTGAAAATATAATAATCTAACAAATGTATGAGTGTTCTTAAATAGGAAATATTTTATGGCCACATGTGTTAGTTAACAGTCTTTCAACGGGAGCTTTTGTAATATTTCACATCGCCGAAATCAAATCTTCCATCCGTCAGATGCAGAACCGACACACCTGCGGAGATTCAATAAACAAACAGACGTTGAGATTTATACTTACGATGTTACACTAGTGGCGTTGTATTCTTAGTTATTTATTGGTGTTACTAATGTTAAGCTATTCGTTCAGATACATGTCTTGTGGGTCTTACTAATAAATATGTTTTAAGCGTATAGTTTTTAAATAATTACAGGGCCCGATGGCGCGTTCATGGTTCATTCCGATCCGTACTCAAGACAAATATTTATTTAGTGTATATTTATGCTTGTTAAGTATCTGGCTGAAAAATATGATTTCACAAATTCCCTTATTATATGATTTCAATTCCGCTGTTGTCTGATACCCGTACTAGAAGTAATTTAAACTACTTATTTTGGAGTCAGGTCAATGAGTATGACATTTGTGTGAAAAAAAAAAATAAACATTAAAACCAAAATAGTCGTCCTCTAAACTATATTGTGTAAGTAAAGTTAAAAATTGATGTCGATGCATGAAAGCATCTGTATTCAATTCATTATGCAAAAGTTCAAAACTCTATCCATTTGAGTCATACTAACTTGATACAGATTACTATGAAGATAAATTGATCACTCTTTATAACATATCCGGCTTTAAAATACACTGTTTATAATGTAGGTAAAAATGCTGTTTAAAAACTCTATGCTCATCATTCTGAACTAAATACGTAGATTCTTAAATTTACAATTATAAACATGTTACGCAACCCTGTACTAGAATATAATAAACAAAATCTGAAAATACTCGATATTCATTGAATTACTAAGTATATAACATAAATAGGAACACATTTACATTACACGGAAATGTGTTCATTCTAATAAACCACTCTTATTTATTTTTATTTAAGTATGAATATAAATAGTATTGTAAATGTGTGTTACAGCAGATAGGAAACTTAAATAACGATCTTTTGCAAGAAGAGGCTTAGGCTTTAGGCTAGGTCTATAAACAAGCATACAGTCCGCGTATAGTAAGCGTTGCTAGTCGAAAGCGCCTGCCGAGAACATCGCCTATTCTTGGTAGTCGGCAGTTAGCTTGGTACTCTACATTTATAGAGTAGATAATAGAAACCCATACAAAATAGCAATATTTTCAAAAAAAACAAGTCTCTTTCAGTCCACTTAAGGGACCTTCTGTCTTGAGTTATTAATAATAATAATAATAATAAATAATAAATTCCCACAACATCTCATACATTGACCTGACTCCGTGGTAAGTCGCTTAAAGCACTTGTGTTACGAATGCCAGACAACAGAGGAATCACAAATATACTACTTAAATACATATATTTTACACCCATACACAGAACAAACACAAATATCATCATATAAATATTTGCTCTGGGTGGGAATCGAACCCACGACCCCTGGTGCACAAGACAGGATCACTACCATCTGCGCCATCGGGCCCGTCTATTACTTAACTATCTAACAGCATCTTGTAGTGAATATATCAATTGTAAAAACCTTTAACGTTTTAAATAAAGATTGATTGATTTGGAAGTCTCGAAAATGACCTTTGCTTCGAGAAATGGTACGGCCTGGATTTTTTGCCCGCATTAGCACTTTTATATCTCCAGATTTATATGTCGTACTTGAGAGTGATACACTGATTAATAGTGTATGTTTTAATTACATTAAGATTTTATTACAAGTGTGATTATTGTGTATGGTGGTCATAAAATCATCCTACTTACACATATCAACTCCGTCACTGATATCCCGGCCCATATAAAAGATCGGGCTCGTCGAACATAAGATGGTTACTTTAAAACAGATGGTATTTATCCAGAGATGTAGATATAACTAGAGTTGTTAATAAAATGTACGCCACGTGTGCTCTTTACTTTAGAAGTTTCTTCTTATTAGTACTAACTATGTAGTTCCTGTTCCCTTGAGAATAAGGAGTAATAAAACTAGAGTAAGTTACGGGTTTTAACATCAACTATTTTTCTCGTCAAAAACGGTCCAGCCGTTTTAAAGATCGGCCGAAAACAAAAGACAGACAAATAAATTTGAAAAATATTTTATTTCATAAGTTGTGTACGTATAAAAATCCCTATTTAAATAATTGGCGGGCCTTTTCTTTTGCGCTAAAGGTCTTGGGCTCGTTCTCCACCCAAGACAAATATTTATATGATGATTTTTTTGTTTGTTCTGTGTCTGGGTGTTAAATATATGTATTATAGATAAATAGATGTCTGTAATACAAGAACTTTAGTGACTTATCACGGAATCAGGTCATTCTATGAGATTATGTGGGATTTTATGAAAGTTGATAATTTGGAATTATAAACAGTTTTATTTATATAAATGTATAAATGTATCGACTAGCGGCCCGCCCCAACTTTGTCTGTGTACATAATTTAATCACTTTGAACCCGTTACTGTCGGACTTTTAATCCCTTCCTTGGGCCTCCGACCGTATCTCTCCATACACTCTCACAAGTTACCTACATTCATGCAAACTTCCCTACCTCGTTGTTCCCGTACAAAACTAGCAATTAAAAGATGAATAAAAATAGAATATTGATTTTGGTGCAGTCGTTCGATAGTTATGCGCATAAATACATTTTAAAGATTTATTTTTTATTTGTAATAGACTAGCAGGTTGTAGCAGACCGCGCGTTAAGTTTTAATACATTCATACTAATTTTGCACCCCTGTTTTACTTCCTAAGGGATGATTTTTAATTCAATTTACACGTGTTTCATGACTTTCAATTGACAACCTTTATAGAAAAAAATTGATTTGAATGACTTCGAAAACAGCGACGTAGTATGGTCCACATGGTGGTCAGGATAGACAGCAGTATTCTCATCGCGATGCTACTCTCTGTTATTACCACAAGACCTGCTCAGCGCGACATTTACGGGCAAAATTCCGCTTTTTTAGGAGGGCTGTGCCCAACAATGGACGTACTACAGCTGCTATGATAAAGACCTACATAACTATATGACGCTTTTACTTCGTTCTTTATATATTTCTATTAATATTCTGACTTATTTCTTTATATATTTTTATTAATTTCTGGCACATTGGATTGTGTTTCTATCTTGTGCGTAAAGTCATGGGTTCGATCCCAACCTAGAACTATTTAACATTCATACGATAATTTTTGTTTTTGTTCTATGTCTAGGTGTTAAACATATATATTTATGTATTACTTTTGTGATTGCTCTGTTGTCTGATACCTGTAAAGGCCTCACTACATTCTATGAGATATTCACACGAGAATCTTCACGAGATTCTCAGCGAGCACGTAGTGAAAACTTCTTTTGGGTACATACTCACATAGTTCCCACTAAAGTTCAATCAAAATACGTTCTCGTCTGTTCTCATGTTCTCGCACTTCTATGTCTCGCGTTTCTCACATGTTTCTTGCGTTCTCGCAAAAATGTGGAGGCACCTAAACATAAGTACTAGCTTTAAACTACTCACCAGAAAGTCAGGTCAAATGTATGAGATGATATGTCAATTTATTATTATAATTATTTCTGACTCGTAATCTTCGTGACCATTGCGAAGACTAATGATGAAAAACGATTTTAATGCTATCGTCGTCACAGGATTGAACTTTACCATTTTATAAAACTCTTTCGCTTTTTCTGTCTTCATTCTTCGTCATCGCTCTTTTTTTATGACCCTTTTTTTCACAGTGACAGCTTAAACGACCTGCACACTCCTTAAATATGAAGACCTTACCAAATTAGATCATTTTTAAATGGTATTTTCTCTCACCCCTATTTGATTTAGGGTCCTACTCACTTCTGTTGAAAATATTATTTATAACTAGCGGTCCCGGCAAACTGGCGTGCCGTATTATTTAAAACGATTAAATCAGTAATATTGGAATTAATGACAGTAACTAGTATAGTTTTCCACTTGCGACTTCATCCGCGTCGATATATCGTGATCATCATCATCGTGACCCTTTTAAGTACCTACGTAATACATTAAAAAAATGACAATGCTTAATGAAACAATTATATTCCACGGGAATCATACATTTTCAGGAGTAAATGATAGCATATTTGTTATTGTAGACTACAAGAATATCCTATATAACTCCGGTAATATGTATCGGGCCGTGTGGTACCGGCAGAGTAGAATAGTACCTTCTACTGCACCAGGTGTCATAAAAGGCGACTAAGGTACAAGAACCGACAGATGACGGTATATCTATCAGCAACAGTGTAGCCCAAATTCACAGGGCGGCGATGGGCAGCTGTATCCCCATCGCGAAAGCTGCGCTCTGCGATAGTCAACACGCAATTATGGGCAAAAACCTCCTTTTTTGGAGAGGTCTATGTCCAGCGTTGGACTTTCAATGGCTGGTATGATGATAATGATGAATATGTATCATTTTCTTGTATGTATTATTGAGGTCACAATTGATTCAGACCACATACCAAACCACCGGTACTAACCGGTTTCAAAAAACACATTTACAATGATATTGCATGTATTGATGAAATTTGCAGTACAGTAGTTCAAAATCTTGTCATATTTAAGTTTATACTACCTAGTATGTGTTTGTTTCCTAGACATTGTAAATTAATTACGTTATATGCTCAGCGTCGGCCTTAACTTTACTACTGAACCATTTTTTTAATGTTTGCCTACTGTGTACAGTTATATTCAACTCCGAGCATAGGATAGTTTATATCTAAATTTATTGTGGCTATATTTTTTTATGATCGACATATATAGTAATGTACCGGCTGAGTATAATAGTAACTTCTCCTATACAAGGTTTCGTAAGAGGCGATTATGGTATCAGAACCGATAGATGGCAGTATATCCAACCGAAATAGTGTTAAAATACACAGGGTGGGGGTGGAAGGTCCATCCCCGTTGCAAAACCTGCGCTCTGCGATTATGGGCATTATTCCTCTTTTATTAAGGAGGCTTATTTCCAGCTGAAGACTTTTAATAGCTGTGACATAAAATTATATATAAAAGAAATTTAATGGAATTTCCATTCTCATCGACTATTTAGAGAATACTGCTGCCCTCCATCCTGTTACATTAAGCTATATACGTTGTTTCGAGTAGATATATCGCCATCTGTTTAAGTTAAAACATTAACTATATGTAATCAAGACAAAGAAGGAAGAAAATTGTTGGTATTCTCTTTACAAAAATACTTTATTTACTTTGAGAACTGTCATAATTTAAAACGTGATCTTTTGTCATAAATCAATTTTCCCCCTAACTTATCTAGTATCAAACACATATCGTATCTCAACTTACATAAGAGATTGGTAGGTCAATCAACAAATTCTTTTTCCTTAATTCCGTCCATGTCAAGGGCAAGTCGAATTACGTGAATTCCCATATGAGCTAATAAAATGTCGCGTGATACCATACCAAGGTTACCTTCAGGGCTAGTGTTCCCACTTCAAACGAAATGTTCATCTTCGTGATATTACGTTTATGGTGACAGTTTGTGCTAGCAAATTTTACCTTTGAACAAACTGTATATTCTTTGGAATGAGCGAACCAGATAAAACTAATATAATATAATGACGCTTTTGGCGTCTTTAAAGCACGGTTGATTAAACTTTTTACATTCTTTGATCGACGTTTCAGCTAATACAAATAAATAATATTAAACTTTATTTATTTACTACAACTTAATACAAGTAGCCCCAGAAAATTATACATTAAACAGCTATCGTGAAAGACTGGAGTCTGAGGTAAGCAGAGAACTGCTTGCATTTCAGATCACCTAGCCTTGAATCCCATTTTATTCTATTGACAAAAGGTGTTGGTCAACATTTTTTTTCAGTTTTAAAAATGTTGTGTCGTATTCGCGTAACTATTAGAAAATATTATACATATTGCGTATTATATTAATTCTTGAGAATGAAAAAAATTATTGATTTTGTCGAGAATAAAATGGCAAAAAATCAATTGAGGCCGATTTGCAAGAATTTGTATTTGATGAAAATTTATCAACGTTACAAATAAGACCCTGTAATAAAGTCATATATATATATATACTAAATGTAAGCTATAAGCAGTGCAAATGATATAAGTCTTGTCTAAGTAATAACACTTGAAAGGTATAAAAATTGTCAAGCCATTCAAAGTATTTAATGATTCCCGATCTTAAAGTTTTTTTGGAGGCTAATGAATATCATCACACATTTATAGATTTTCCACTATATAAAAATCTTTGTAGATTTTTTTTTATTTGCGCCTATCATTCGTGAATATTTTACAAAAGAAAAAGTAAGGAACTAAGGAAAGTAACTCTGAAAGTTTTTCTACGGTTTCGGCAATTGCTTGTTCTAAGAGTTTAAGGAAATGGAAATAAATTTTCAAGGTTTGGGCATAAATTTCACCTGACTTTCGCTCTGGACTTTCTGTGTTTTTTGAAGGTTTAATATAACAATATATAAAAAAGGTATTGTCATTCTCTTTTCGAAAACGAACGTTCACTTTTGACTAAGTAAGTCTGTAACTCTACTTTCCCTCTTCGGCTGCATGATACCTCCTTACACAAGAGGGAGTGGAATTCCATCCACTCGATACAGATCGTTAGTTAGTAACGGATCTTGATTCATCGGCATCTCATTTTTGCTTTAGTTTCCTGCAAGTTATTGTAGGGTATAATGCCTTTTTTATAAGCGTAAAACTGGACAAGAGGTAACGCTATTAACGAACAACGTGTATCTTTGATAAAGCTCAGTTGATTCCAAATTACAGAAGTTATCATTAAAGTGACTATAGACAGAACATATTGTACGTAGAATAATAAGGCTATAAAATTTTGGAATGGATACTGCACTACGAGAGGTGGTCCTCATAGAAATATCGCATTGGTATCACACTATCATATATTTCTATAGGCAAACAGCATTGTTCACATTGCTGTGTTCCGGTTTGAAGAGTGAGAGAGGTAGTGAAATTTCTGGGTAACGATACATAATACCTTCAAGTCATAAAGTTATCGCGCTAGTTATATCCTTGTGATAATTTGTATACCTATAGGATGCGGTGATGCTTTCTATCACCCAGACTGCATGCATGTTTGTCGACACCGACAAGTGTAACGATTGCGAAACAACTGAGATTCGCAGGATCGCGCTGGATGCAGAGGGCACACTGTTGACGGGCCCAATGGTGCAGACGGTATTTATCCTATCTTGTGCGCCAAAGATCGTGGGTTCGTTTCCCACGCAGGAAAAATATTTATATAATAGTATTATATTTGTGATACCTGTGTTGCCTGATGTCTATAACACAAGTGCTTTAAGCGACTTATGCTTTTAGCTCCCTCTGTACCAAGTGTCGTAAGAGGCGACTAAGGTACCCGATAGATGGCGGTATATACATCCGAGAAAGTGTAGCTCAAATGCATAGGGTGGGAATGGGCAGCAGCATCCCCGTCGCGAAAGCTGCGTTCTGCGATTGGCAAAACACTTGCCTAGTGCGGCAATTATGGGAAAAATTCTTCCTTTCCTTGAGGAGGCCTATGTTCAGCAGTGGATTTTTATTGGCTGTAATAATGATGATGTCATGAAATGTAATAAATAAATAAACACAATCAAAAATAATTTTATATCTTAATGATATGATATAATGAATTATACTTAAATTATCTTTAGTACTCAAGCATTAGTAAAACTTACATGGTGGGGCATATAGCCATATAGCGCATGGATCGTGGATTTTGACGAAACCGATAATGCCGACGGTAGCAATCCTATCTTGTGAGCCAAAGGTCATAGGTTTGATCCACGCCCAGTACATATACTTGTGTGATGATATTTGTGTTTGTTCTCCACTCCCTCTGTGTACGAGTGCAACTCGCACTTACCAGGATTTTTACTTATACGAAGAAAGCCAAACATTGCAGCAATCAAAATGAATTCTCAAATTTCCTCTATTAGAACAAGACTGTCATGATTCTTCCAATTATTAGAACGCAAAATTAATTAAGTGCCGACTTGGACTGTCTGTTTGTGCAAGAATTCCAATATCACCGGGTTCTGAATATTTAACTGTTCAAAATAGACAAAGGCTGACTTGTATCTCTCGATGAGATTTTTTATGTCGATTCAAGAGTAATTAAGTGTTGTGGTGTGAAGGAATTTCAATTCTTTTAGAATAATTCTTTCCTCAATGACTTTAAAACATAATTCAACAAGATTGTATATATTTATTACAGATGTTTTGGGAGATATGTTTAATAAGACGCATTTGTTAGTCCTCTTTGCTTATATACATAAAACAAAGGCAGTGTTTTTCCTACTAACAGTAAAAAATAGTTCCTGAGCTTTTGTTTGTTTAGCATAAGCTGAAATAAGCTGGATTTAAGATTATAATCTTGAATATCACTTACATATTCTATCTTTTAAAATGTATAAATCCAGTGGAATAGATTTATTTTGTAAACAAAGGGAACTTGAACAATTAAAGTTTATGCGCCAAAAAACTTTTGATACTATTTAAAATAGCAAAAATTTTGGTGCCACTTGAGATTCATGCCCTTTGAAACTAAGACTGCAAAATAGGCATTGTTAAAGTCGCAGGCATCAGTTTAATAATAATAAAATGCAACTAGCTCATTTGATAAGATTACTGTCAAATCGAATCTAATCTGATATTATAAATAGAAAGAATTTGATTGTATAGTTAAACTAAAAAAGAACCACTAATTAAAAAAATAATCATTTACCATTTGATAGCAAAATTTTTGTCGAATAACATAGGCTATATAATACAAAATAAAAAGATCACCACCAAAAACGAAACAGTTTAGGCAAGATTTGTAATATTTATTGAATAAACTAAAAATCTGCTGAAATGATTTCAAATATTTTTGTAAAACTATCAGTCAGTAACAAAACTATAATTTTGTATAAAGTTAGTTAAATATAATTTTTGATCCTAGTTGTTAAAATATATATGTTTAAAAATGAAGATGCTATAAAAATCTCAATGCATTTGTAAAGTTCATACGTGACTGAAAATTCAAGTAAGGGCAATCTTTCTTTAAAACCAAAGGTTAGCCATTTTGTGCCATCAGGGAAAATTGTCGCTAATGGGGTGGTTCGTCTCGGCGGCGGGGATATAAAGCCCGGGTAAAAGGCGCTGAGGGTAAACTTTATTTTTTAACCTTAAAATATATCAGACTTTATCAAGACATTCAAGAGAAAGTTGGGTGCATTTGTCTTTATTAGATACGAAAATATATATAAACAAATAACTATTAATGAAACTAAATAAAATACAAAATTACAAAGACTTCTCTATGCTTGTTTTCAATAACTTTTTGTATTGTTATCAATAGTAATTGGTGTAAGTTTCATCGATTCAGTGTTGTTTAGTTTATTATTTTGCTATTTATATTGAATTATTTAATAATGAATTCACATGACATCAGACAACTGAGGAATTGCAAATATAGTACAGACATTTATAACTTAACAAGCACATATGTTCAACACATACAAAATTTGTGCGAGTTGGGATCGAAACCACGACCTTTGAAAGAGAAGATAACGATACTACTGAATACGCATCAAATCTGACAATATTATAGAACTTGTATTGTTCAAATACTATATTTAATATACTATATGCCAAAAATTCTGCTCAAACATGGCCGTGAAGTGAGATAGGCAAGATTTAAAACGTCATATTTCCGATAGTTATATATACATAGAAAGTAATATATCTCTAATTTGCCGTGTAGTGCCGGTAGAGTAAAATAGTTCCACCCCGGTTACCAGGTGTCCAAGGGTATCAGAACCTCACGGCGGTATGGCGGTATGGCGGTATATTCATCTGAAACAGTGTCGCTCTAATGCACGGGGCGGGGATTAGCAGTAGCAAAATTATCGCTTTCTTGGGGACGATGGTGATGAATATATCCACATTTTGACGAGCCCGATGGCGCAGATGATGATAATCCCATCTTATGTGCCAAGGGTCGTGGGTTTGATTCCCACCCAGAGCAAATATTTACACGATGAAATTTGTATTTATTCTGTGTCTGGTTAGATGTATGTATTTAAGTAGTATATTTGAGATTCCTCTATTGTTTGGCGCCTGTAACACCATAGTTTTAAGCGACTTACCGCGGAGTCAGGTCAATGTTTGAGATGTTGTGAGAATTATTGTTATTTATTATTTAACCTACTTTGGTTTGCTTGAGGTATTTTTGTTACATTAGTCAGGCATGGTGGTAGTCGCAGAGCGTAGTGATATTGTTACTGTGTGAATAAGCCGCCATCTATTGGTTTTGTATGTACCTAAGTACCACTCTACAACATAGGCCCGCTCAAGTGTTAGCTGCCTCGCTCACGCTTCTGGCGACCGGAATGATAAACGTTCAAATGGTCCAGCAATAGAACATGTCAAAAAATACTTTTCTACTCTGCCTGTATTCCGCTTACAATATTAATAGGCACGGCTTATTTATTATCTGCTTTCAAGTTAAAGTGTAATGAAATTACAATGTTGTAATCTAAACGAAGCGAGGAGGAACGAGCGCGGCATGTTAATCAGCACTCGTCAATTCGAATGGGAAAACTTATAAGTAATATTCTAAAAACTTTCGTATTCACGACTCGATGGCGTTAATTGCTTTTGAATTGGGACGTGTTCGAAATCAAAATTGAAATGTTTGTACGGAAATTTTATAAGAGAGAATATTAAATGTATATCGGAGATGTGTATGTACCATATAAATAGTTATTAGCAAAATACATAGACCTTTTAAAATAGATGTTAGAGCTATGAAGTATACCTTAGTAAAATTCCTGAAAAAATATATTTGTAAATCTTCATACGAGCGATAACATCGGTTATAAATATGTATTACGAATCACTCGAGTTCCAGTAATCAGACCACACAGGAATTACGAATACTTTATTTAAATACATATTTAACTCTTTGGCCGTGAGGTTGCGGCAGAGTAGAATAGTAGCTCCTTCGGCACCAGGTGTCGTAAGAGGCGACTAAGGTACCAAAACCGACAGATGGCGGTATATCCATTCGAGACAATGCAGTTTAAATGCATAGGGTGGTAATGGGCAGCAGCATCTTCGTTGCAAAGGTTGCGCTCCGCGACTGCCCAGCTTCAAAATCTCCCTTTTATGGAGAGGCCTATATCTAAGAGTGGACTTTGCAACTGTATTTGAAGTTTACATTACGTTTACTGTGGAGTGAAAACAAAACTTAATTACAGTATTTATTTATTTTATAACTGAACTAAGAACTATGTAGTCGGTAGGTATTAAATAAAACGAGCAATGTTTTACTATTACTTAGTTCACCAAATACAAAGTTGCAAGATACTAATAGACATTTTCAAAAAATGCGGTTTATGCTAGTTGATGGTCAGACATACATATCCCCTTAGTACTCTTTACTTCACAAACAAACAAACTGTGCTTTATTTAAATAGGTTCTTACAAGCACAAAAAAGTCAAAATAAAGAAAAAAAAACAATAACATTTTCAAAATAAGAAGAACTAAATTATGACTTATAAAATTATGACCCTGATGACCCTAGCTGATAAGAGTAATTGGAAAAAGAGGCTCCAAAGCCTAGTCGGGCGGCTGACTCGTGTATGTAAAATGTTGAATGTTAACTAATTCATATCTAACTTTGATATTTATTTTGCTTACAGGTATTTTGTTCACCTGTTCGAACAACGTTTGCATATATATTCACGGCCGAGGCGTGGATGCAAGGTATTTTAGTATAGTATTATAGTAAAACTACTCTTTTAACGGCTTTCAAACATGGTTTATTTAACTTTTTAATTTGTTTTGTACGACGCTTCAGTTGCTTGTTACCGTTCTCTCAAGAATAACAAAGATGTTGTCAATAGTTGAACAGTTGTCAATGTAATAATTTGTATGTAAAGGCGTAAAAAGTTAGTTCTTTTATGAGTAATGAATGCGTAAATGTTTTGAAAAAATATTATGATGAGTATTTATTTTTGGTATTGTTGGCAAGAAATTCAAATTGCCCTTCACATTTATAGACCTCTTACAAAGTTCATCTGTATTGGTACCTCACTCTCACCTATTTCTACCGCCAAGTAGTAGTGTTCCGGTGTGAAGAGTGAGAGAGGCAGTAAAATTTCTAGGTAAATGTGATATATTATCTTCAGTTCACAGGGTTGGCGAAACGCTAGTGATATCTTTGTGATGACATGAGCGTCTATAGGCTGCGGTCACGTTGACGATCAAGTGGACCGTATGCTTGATTGCTTCATAATATAAAACAAAGACATGGAAACGCGACGTAAGCCACCTACTTGACCTATAGTTGACGTCTTAGTTCAGATGTGATCATAGGGTTAATACAACCAATTCAAATTTGACCATTAGCAAGTTTGATACAATTGTCTGTCAGCATTATAGTAAGTAAATTATAATTTATATCAATAAGAATGGATCATCGAAATGTATATACGCGCATAACTCTAGAACGACTGCACTGAATTGCATAATTATTTTTTATTTGTATTTGTAATTGTTGAACCATGAATCAACCGGGTTGAGAAGTCAATGTTGTGTTATTGGTAGTTTATAAAAAGAAAAGAAAGAAAGACGATAAGACCTCAGAGAGGTATTAAAACTCTGACAGGAACTAGAACAACGGAATAAAATTGAACTATTATCTTAGCAGCCGTAAAATGTCCACTGCTGGACATAGGGCTCCTCAAGAAAGGGGGAAATTGCCCATAATTACTGCGTTGGGCAAGCGTGGCGGCAATCGTAGAGTGTAGTTTCATGACGGGAACGCTACTTTCCATCCTCACCCTGTTGCATTTAACTACACAGCTTCGGGTGGATATATCTGGTACAAAGGGAAGTTACTATTTTGTCTCCGCCAGTACCACACGGAAAATTTTACTGTGTCCCAGATTAATTGAAATAAGCCGCTAATTTACAACGGGGGCTATTTTTAAGATATAATCTTACCGATAGATCAAAAATTCCACGAAGTTAAATAAAATGCGTTCTATACCCCCATTAAAACAACTGGTTTAATGTTAATATTTAATCAATTGTGTAATTAAGGACTTATAAAAAAGTAAAAAATCAACTCATGTCTTGACTAGAGTAAGTATTTTCTTTCTTTATTCTTGTTAGTTCTTACTTGGCCTTATCCTTCCAGATGGGACGTGACGATAACGTCTGTTACGAGTTGCCGGATATTTCGCTTTGAGATAATTTAATTTAAGAGCATTAATTTGAAAAGGATCCTTAATATATATAACATTATAAAAGCTGTATCTCTGTTTTTGCTTACAATTTTTATTAGCTAGCAAGGCGATGTTGCAAAATAACAAACCCAAGGGTTTGATTCCCATTCAAGTCAAACGAAATTATTGAATTGTTTATGTATTTAAGTACTAAATATGTTTTGTTATACCTCTGTTTTCGGATATGTGTCTCTTCAGTGATTTAAGTAATTTATCTCGGAGACAGCTCAATGCGTGTGATGTTATGTGAGTTATTAGACTGAACATAACGTCTTTTCATTAAATCTAAATCTTTCTAATTTACCGCCCGAGGCGGAGTTGTGACTCCGACCGAATGGACTTTACCAATATCAAGCTTAGCGGGATTTTTTTCTGGATCTAATATTTATTATACATGTATATTGTAGAATTCCATAGGAACTTGAAGTAAAAGAGCGGGTTCTCACCCTTCAGAATAACTCGACCTGCATTAGTATGACTGAATCAACTTATCAAACTATCAATTCCTACTGCAGATGCCGCATCAATCATCATCAAATAAATTCATTCAAAGTATTCACTGCGTTTTCCTACGGCTATAAAACAAATATAAAATGTGTTAAAAATCTTCGTTACCTACTAACAAAGCTATTAAGTTTTAAAGTGGTTGGTCAGTTGTCAGTTGTTTGCAACTAATATTTCTTTTGATTTGATTGATTATATATTTTACAGTTTATATACTATTACCGCTTATTTTAAAAATATATGTTGCCCTGAAAATTCTAAAGTATGATGGGAGACTTGGGGTAGAAAGTTTTATATCTTAAACAGGTCAATGTTGATTCACAGGGCAATGAAAAAAATGTTGAATCTTTTTAAACTAACTTGCTTAAATCTTATGAATTTACGTATTTTTTTATTATTTTTTATATCACCCTATTCTCACATAATATGGTAGCCATTGTTATTCAAAAAATGAGGAAAACATTACTATATATAAACATTAAGGATCAAGTTTCTTTTATTGACTTACATTTTTTACTTAAAACATTATTGACCTTATAATGCGAATACATATTAAGTACTTATTTTTTTGTATTTTCTCTGTCCCTTTTTTTGTAAATCATTATTTAATTATACTATATTTTCGATATAAAAATAAATTGATGTTGTATTAAAATGTATAAATTAGGTGGGTGATACAACTTTTATATTTTTTATTTTTTTATTATTATTTAGCTAACTTTATTAAAAAAGATTTTCATGCACAAATTAAATGGCACATTTCGTAGTGTCCCTATCTTCTTCGCCAAAGGTTCGATTCCCATCCGGGAAAAACATATACGATAAACATTTGTATTGATACTACGTTTTATATATTTGTGATTTTATTGTTTTCTGATATCCATTAAATCTGTTTCTTAAGGTACTCGCAGATAGGTCAACGGATGAGATGTAAATTTACTAATAAAAATAAACCGTTTATATCTAAGTGTTACAGTTATAACTACTTGAGAATTAAACCTTATATTTGTCATATCTAAGCAGATCTGTGTACCAATACCGCACTTGTTACACAATTGTGCACAATTAAAGTATTTCTTTTTAACTTTTAAATAAAACATTATTGTTTTTACACTGGAGATTGTTTTTACGCGCAATTTTGCAATATTAATACGAGTTTGTAGTTCTCAACTAAATAATGCAATTTAGGTACTACCGTTCAGTAGTTTTGAAATAACAATTTAGAAGCTCGCCACTTCTCGTGATGTAGAGTTTCCACTGAATACTATTACTAATCTGCATTTCGCTTCTGAGAGGTCG
This sequence comes from Heortia vitessoides, assembly GCA_020976665.1. Taxonomy (NCBI): domain Eukaryota; kingdom Metazoa; phylum Arthropoda; class Insecta; order Lepidoptera; family Crambidae; genus Heortia; species Heortia vitessoides. The sequence continues at coordinate 12,883,759 of JACJUM010002525.1, read as the reverse complement.
AATGAAAGTGAATTAAAATATATAGACGAATTTCGATAAACACAAGAAGTTAAACTCTGAAATAATAATAAATTAATATTGTATAGGAAACCCAAAACTAATACCATATTGATTGTGAATGTGAACAATAATTCACCGCCTTTAATTTTGCCGTGGAGGGAATCTAGCTTATATAATTCTTGTTTGGTTATCCAATAATGAAATTGTCTTTGCTTTTTATGTTCGTTTAATAGTGATCACCCGTGAAATTTTTAAGTTCGAACTTTGTTAGGCCAAACCTATTAAATCAAGATTTTGGTCTCTTAGTTAATGTGCAACATTAAATAATTTTTTACAATATTATTTAAAATAAGGAATAGCAGCTAATAAAGGATTTTACAAATTAAAATAAATATGTACAAAGCACCAATCAGACGAGGTTAAAAAGAACCTTTACTTACATATATATCTGCACATATGTAAATGTTTATTAGTAGGATTATAAATATTTACATATGTGTGTGTATGTGCGATCAATATAGATATGAAACATTTTACACACATATACTATCACTTACACAAACATCATTACCTAAATATACATATATTATACTTATATTAAAAACGAAAGAGAAAACCAAACATATTATCGTTTTCTTTTCAAGTTATACATTTATATGATTGTTTAATTCAAGATTAAAATTAGATACACCTTTGAAGAGAAAACAAACAGGCGTTTGAAAATAAAAATTTTGTTTATTGAATGTCAGAGATAAATTAACAATATTTTTGATGATTTAAATCTTATCTGAAAAATTCACGTCGACATAATTGTTACACCAGTTAGGTTTGGTTTTTTAAAAACGTTTTTTATATGCAAACTCTAAAATAATGACTAACAACTTTATTTTGTGGTACTTAATAAGTCTTAATAACGAAATATTAAAAATAAGACTTTTAGTATTTCGTTATACCGTATCACTAAATGAACTCTTACCATTCCGATCGATCCATCCGACGGTCCGAAACTCCAAATTTTGCACTGGGGTATCTTTTTAACGTAAGACCAATAAGGAAGAATAAATGAAAATTTACCCCCTAAAGGAGTTAAACAGACCCCTGTTGAGCAAATTTTGTGCCATCTCTGCTGTTTTTGACGTTATTTGAATGAAATTCCGTAAAAAGGCTCTTCATTGAAAACCATAACACTCATATATATTTTTTTTAAATCATCCCTTAAGAGGCTAAACATGGTGCAAAGTTAGTATGAAAGTTCTACAACTAAACACGGGTGAATCTGTAATTCATCATTCATAGACATGCATGCGTGGTGGTATAGCTTTGCGACGGGAATGCTGCTGTACGTCCCCGCCATGCATATTTGTGCTACGCAGTTTCGGATGGATATATCGCTATCTATCGGCTAAGTCGCCTATCATCGTCGCGAAGAGGGGAGAGATTTTACTCTGCCAGCACCCCACTGTAGTGATATTTACCAAATAATCATCGAGAAAACTTACATTCAAGAGAGCCTTATACATTCTATTTATTATAAATAATACTTTCATGAAGCATTGATTCTTTGATCTTTACCTATCGAGTAGTATAATTTAGTATTGTTTACATGTGATAATTCGCTTTAACATCATACTGTATAATCTGATTCCGTTATGTGTCATGTTTATGATATGTAAGAATATATGATAGATGTATTGGTGTCGATTAATAACATTGACAATTTAGCGTAACAACTATCATTATGTCCAAATTATATAGAAGTAAACTAAAAAAATAAAACACATCTTATTAATATAATAATATAACGGATCTATAATATTATTGGGTAGAAGAGGTATTAAAGAAGGTCCACTCAGAAGTACCAAGAATAAACGAGCGTGTATAGACTAATGCGAGTAAGGGAAACGAGAAAGGTTTGCCAAGATCGTAGCAAGTGGAGATCCATAGTCTCTGCCTACCCCGATGAGACACAGGCGTGATGTGTTTTTGTAATATTGAATTTTGCATTCATCAATGTATAAACCCAATAAAATAATTTGTGCATTTTAAAATGTATTCCAAAAATCGTATTTGATCATGAATGCGATCTATATAGGAACTATCGGCGTAACCCGAACAACTTGGCTCGCGACCAACCGCCATTGTTACAACAAAAATCTGAAAGATAAGCGAACCGCAGTGACAATGCAACCTAGTTTCCGAATGAAATGTTTAGTCATCCCACAAATGAGAGTCGTGAATTAATTAAAATATACGTCTTTTGGAAGACACCGCGATTTCATTTTTGTCCATTTATATCGAGAATTACGGGAACTTATCTGGGATCACAGGCGATGGGTTCCCTTTTTTTTATTGACGTTAAACTTGTTTTTTAATTTCTATACTAGATCCACAAAGAAGCGTCACATCAAGCTTATAGATGCTCGTAATATCACAAGGATATCACTAGCGCATTGACAAACTTGTGACTTGAAAATTCTTGAATAGGATTATGTCACAAAACTTAGCTATTTGTCGGTAAAAATTGGTGGGAGTGAGGTACCAATTAATTTGATCTTTGTATGAGGTAGACCCTTATGAACTTACGAAAAATGATGAAATTTGCTTCATGCGATACACGTTCCAACTATGTAGCTCGAAAACGAAGTCAGATTATGTCACGTTTAGCTTGTAGAAAATTCTTGTCATAGTATCAAAACATTTTTGAATGGAATTTCTCTTTGCGTCTCTAGCGTTTCAATAAAATGTATAGAGCATTTGAGAAACGTGCAATTTTCACTCATTCACGGTTTGCTTTGCACTGTAATTGAATTATGTTCTATTCAAATAATTCGTACAAATAAGACTGCACGCGTCTTCTCAAGGATTATCTTGCACGCAATATTTTTGCGTATAATATCTACGTAAAGAAACTTTAAAGAGGTTTCTTTTTATACTCCTAATTGTGATTGCTTAATATATTATGTGCTAGTTACGCCCCGCAGTTTAACCCTCTTGAAAACGGCATTGAAGTTTTAATACTAGGCAAATTTGACTTAATATTTACACGTCGCCTCAGCGCCGACGCGATAGCGAACGGGTCTAATAGTGCAGATACTAGTTATCCTTAATTATACGCCAAGGGTAGTGAGTGCGATTCCCACTTAGGAAAAACATTTGCATGATGATATTTGTGTTTGATCTGTGTCTAAATAAAAATATAAATATTTAAATGTTATTTTTGTGATTCCTCTGCTGTTTGATGGCTGTATTACAAGTGCTTTACCTCAGAGTCAGGTCGTGTGTTGTGTGAATGTTATAATTCTATATATATATATACTAATTCTATATATATACTTCTATATATATATATACATATTGCTACCTCTTACATTTTTTGTCTGGAAGAAATCGCTTTTTGCAATAAGGCCGCCCAATATCATCATAATCATCATTGTTATCATCATCATTGCCATCATCATATCAGCCCTAAGACGTCCACTGCTGGATATAGGCCTCCCCAAATCATCTCTAATAGGACCAGTTGTAAACGGCCTGTGTCCAGTGTGATCCTGTGGTTTTAGTCAGATCGTCTGATCATCTGGATGGACGCCCTACGCAGAGCCATTACGTCCAATATACTACACACATTTTTTTATTTATCTGCATGACTGTGTCTCGTGTACACTGAAAAGTTTATATTAATATTATTTTTTAATCATTTATAGGTAAAAGATAGCTAGAAAATTCTTTGTGATAACTAAATTGTAATACTACCTAAACACTTCAGATGATATCGCCCTGTTATATGAATTTTTATTCATAATTCATAACGTTTAAAGACTTTTACTAATAGAGTAGATTTTCCCATTCTCTTCTAAAGATTTAAATCTCAAAGATCGTCACTCGTCATCCGTTACAATAAAGAATTGCTTCATTGTAGAACTAGACAAAGACTCAACACTCCGACTTCATTGTAGTATTAAAATAAAGAAATCTGAGATCGTTCAAATGCAACTCTTTTATCCGCGAAGATTTAATTACAGAGGATGAATAATTAACAAGATTTAAGAACGTTTAATGGTAGCTGCATTCAAATTAAAATATTTAAATTCCATTTTTAAAAGTGTACCATGGATAATGTTACAGCAATGTTTACTATACTTACCAGATACTTTCAGGTATGTGTCAATTACTACGCTTTTGGTTCAGGTAATGTTTATGTACTGATGAGCAAATAAATAAAGGGGACCAGAAAAATAGAACACTTAAATAGTAAAGGTATTTAATATAATTTATATTAATATTTTATATTAAGCATTTTCGGGAAATAAATTAAACATCCTCAAAAAAAATCTATTTAGTTAAAAATTTTTCAATATTCAATTGTTAAGCAGTATTGCATCTTCATCACCATATCAGCCGTAGGATGTCCACTGCTGGGCATAGTTCTCCCCAAGTAATTCTTATCATCATTGGGGGAATTTTACCAATAATTGCCACGCTGAGTTGTCATGGTGGTAAACGTACAGGGAAGCTGCCCATTTACACCCTACTATATTTGAGCTACAAGCCCATTAGTATCGTCAAAATAAACTTATAGGTATAGAAACTAAAAAAAATATTATTACTAGTGCTAAGAACAATTAGGGTTATAAAAATATTAGAAAAGTGGGTTACCTACTTTAAAACTAACTGCTGTCGCCAGACGGATCTTACTTGAGTCTAAGTTTAATGCAGCACTGTAATGCGAGCCAGCAGAAAAAATAACAAGAACCTGGTTGTAACAGTGGAACTTGAATGGGGTACTTAAACTTCGAACTTTAACACTCCATATCTTTAATATTAAGTGTTCTTAGTTGATTGCCTCAAAAATCTCTCAGGTCATCAAATAATCTTTTCCTTAAAAGCCTGAGCATTCCACAACGTTTTTTAGTAAATCCTTCACGTCCCAGGCCGTTCGTTTATGAAATGCACTTCCTCTTAATATTAGACGCAGTCCCTGCCTGTGTTTAATTAGTTGGTGAAGGATCACTTTCTTTCATTATTGTTATATCTACATACTTTTATTTTTTAAACTCTATTTATAATATATATATTTTATATATTAAGATCTATCTACGATAAAAGATACTAACTTACAACTCTTACTAAATTTTTTCATTCTTTCTTTCTATCCAAAGGCCTAGAAGAAATCGCTATTTGTGATTATTATTTTGGTCTTGTATTTTTTCGTTTATATTTTTGTATAGTAGGAAGTCCACATTAGGTCATAGACCTTCTCAAGAAACATCGAAATTTTTCCCTAATAGCCGCACTGGGTTAACGTGATGGCATATAATTAACAAGGACTGGGATGTTGCTGCCCATCCCATCGTATTTGAATTATGCTGATTGTGGTGGATTTAATGCCATATGTCAGTTTTAGTACCTCAGTCGTCAATTGCAGTTTTACCAGAAGCATATGTGTGAATTTTAAAATAACGCTGGTTTGATCATTTGATTTTTTAAGGTTCTATATTAAAGTATATCTATCTGTATGATTATTTATTCTAATAGTATTATTTATTTATTTACTATTTATTGTAGTATTTTTATATAGGATTAACACCTTTTTACCAAATATTGAGTTTTAGATAAAAGTTATTAAACACACTAAACTAAGATGTGCTAAATAAAACTAAGTAGAAGTAAACTTCTGGTAGATCACGTGTTGTGTTGGTTGGTGTTCGGTTGCAGCTAGTTTTCCGTTCCTATACTACCTTATCATCATCATCATACCACCCATTACTACAGTATATTCATCCGAAATAGTGCAGGTCATATACACAGGGCGGGGATGGGCAGCAGTATCCCCGTCGCGAAAGCTGCGCTCCGCGATTGCCAACACGCTTGCCCTGAGCGGCAATTATGGGAAAACATCCTTTTTTGAAGAGGCTCAAGTCAAGCAGTGGACTTCTAATAGCTGATATGATGATGATCATGGATCGCCTCTTTCGACTCCTGATACAAGGTGAAACTATCTTACTCTGCCGGTATCTCACGGCTGAAAACTTCTATAAAGTGAATAAATTGTTTAAAATTGAATGTGTCGGAATTGTCATCAAACCTCCAATTATGTGCCTTTTTTTACAAAATGGCAATACGAGTATCGATAATAAAAAGTGGCAAAGTTGAATCTTTGAACGAAATCTCCCGGTTAACTTTTCAGGTAACCTCATTTCATCGAACCAAATATATTGTAGTATTATGATCATTGTTATACCGTTGTTTTGTTGAGGTCCGCGTGAAATAGGTCGGCGCTCCAAATCCGGCGGTCCAGCAATCGGCATTCTCTACTTTATATTAATATTGTAAAGAGGTCGACTTTAAATATAGTTCTTTTTTATTGCAACTCATCATACAAATGTACCATAAGCATATAGGTACATTTGGAAACATTCTAATCCTAAGCAAGACACGCTGTATGTGAAAGCTAAATGTGAATTATTTTTCATTATTCTGTTTATTCTCAATACTCCACCACTGCATCCACCACGTTCACTGTAAGATATAAATCTTCACAAGTGATTTCCAGTAGTATGCGACTTGCATCAGCGCGAGATTGCGAATTTAGTCAGATCGTTCACCTTATCTTACGCTGTATTACGCTGCGCTTGTGGGTGCGTGGTTTCCGTTACGGAACCGTTGAATCTGCGCGCCAAGACTCTTGACCACTTCTACTTCAACTTGCTCATTCACAGATCTACGTTATCAATTATTATTCTGTTTAGGTATTAACTCGATTTTATGTTACACAAGATTAAATATTTATTTATGCCCCGGTTTTTTGAATAGTAAAATTGAGTAAATGGGTGCTCCCTGTGGAGGCTGGTCTGCTTAAGTTTTTCTTTTTATGATGATTACCATTTCGAGACACCGTGTAAGTAGCTGCATAAGGTATTAAAAAATCTTAACTGTTTAGTTTTAAGACAAATGTATTGTAAACACGGAGGTTCCGTCAACTTGACCAAGGTGACACGAGGCCTTCATCACCATGAATTTTTCTTGCAGTTTTTTTTTAATGGATCACGTAATTATTTTAAACTCATTTGTAAGAGCCGTCCAATGATGGCACTCTAGTACTAAAATAGGCTTGCTGCACGATGAGAGATGCAGTATGTGCATAGTCAAGTGAGTAGAATGATTGTATATTTTCTTTTATTGTTTATTCATAAGTGCCTAAGATTAGGCCTAATTGAATAATAATTCTTGATTTTAAGTATTACGGCATAAGTCATTGACAGTAATTAAAAGAAATAGGTAATTTAGTGGCTCATTTTAGAATAAATCTAGCGGTAAGTTTCTTACTAGACTCACCCAAAGAAAATAATGGATATATAGGTCTGCGCCATGAGGTACCGGTAGAATAGAATAGTTCCTTCCAATGCACCAGGTGTCGTAAGATGCGACTTAAGTACCAAAACTGATAGATGGCGGTATATCCATCAGAAACAGTGCATCTCAAATGCACAGCACAAGGATGAGCAGCAGCATCCCCGTCGCGATAGCTGCGCTTTGCGGTTGCCAATACGCTTGCCCAGCGTGGCAATTATGGGCAAAAAACCTCCTTTCTTGGAGATGCTTATGTCCAGCAGTGGACTGCCAGAGGCTGAAATGATGGTGTTGATGATGAACATTTACTAGACTTGATCAGTTTCAAATAAATATAAAAATTAAAATATTAATAATGTATAATTTTCAATCTGTACTAATAGTATTCATGTAAACGTTTGCCGTTAACCACCGGTAGAGTAGAATAGTATCTCCTACCCCCCCTAACAGATGTTGTAAGAGGCGAGTGAGGAATCAAAATATGGCGGTATGGATATACTGCCCTATGTCGCCGGGTGAATACCTTACATAACCTTACTGAGGATAGGCAGCAACATTCCTGTGATGTAGCCAGCTAGCTACATGGCGTGCATGCCTGCCTAGTACATCGATTATGACCAAATTCGCCTTGAGCCCTGTCCAGCAGTGGACGTCCAGGGCAGTTATGATAATGGACATAGATTAAACTCTCTGAAAAGATATATAATTTAAGAAAACAAGTGTTCGTTAAACTATTTACGAAGACTACTGTTTAGGTGAGATATCCAACACTAATTCCTTAATGGAACATTAATGGGTGGTCCCAAGTGTCCCGTTGTATTAGTGACGGGTACCGCGTAATGAGGTCTCGCCTCGCCCTTTCTCTAATTAATCACTTATTTGCGGTGCACATTAGCTGCCTATCTGAGATTCTATTCGTATTTGAAACTAGATGCTGAGTATTTACAATGCCAAAGTATGTTTTTCTATGACTACTGGTACATTCAATTGTGTTACCATATATTCTGCTGTCTGTTAAGAAAATATAAATTTTTTTTAAGATTATAATTTATATAAAATACTTATAGCCTTGCGTATGCCGCGGGGTACCAGCGGTGTAGAATAGTACCTTCTTCTGTACCAGATATAGTAAGAGGCGAGTAAGGTACCGGAACTGATAGTTTAAATACTTTATACTGACAGCTTAAATACTTTAGGATGGGGATGTGCAGCAGTATCCTCGTCGCGATGTTGTGCTTTGCGATTGCCACCACGCTTGCTTAACGGAGTGTTTATGGGCAAAAACCCCCCGATCTTGGAGAGAGGACTTTCTATACCTGATATGATGATATGCCGACTAATGGCTACCTGCGATTCGTAAGTGTCCATAGTTTTAAGAATTATATACCATTCTTAGAGGAACTCAGGGTAGGGTGTTAGAGAATCTAAATTCTCTAAAAAATACTATCACAGCCTTGCAATTTCACCCACTGTAGTTTTGATTGCCTTAAGAATTAATAATAAGGGGGAATTGATAATAAAATATAGCTTATGTTATAAAATCTTTATTTTTTGTATTTATGTGTTACAAACATAATGTAGTTAGAAATCGAAAATTTTATTTGAGTATATACATTACCTGGTGAAGATATAGTTTTTTTTTATGGTGAGAGATTTATTTAATTAAGTCCAGTTAATAGTAACAAACAAAAATAGAATGTCTCCATCATGCACTATCTTATACGTTGACCTGATACCGATATAGGTAGCTTAAAGTACCTATTACATGTATCATCCAGGCATAGGATAAACACAAATATAACGTTACATAAAAAAAATTGGTATTTTATATCAAGAAGAAAATGAATGACATTATTCCCTAATTCTTGACCCACAAAGATTTCCTCTTAGTGTATGTAGTGGGACATTAGGGATTGTCCCAAGTGTCCCGTTGTGTTGGCGACGGTAATGAGCTCTGGGCCTGCTCTAATTAATCACTGCCTTAGTTGCCCCTGCCACGTTAACAGGCAATTTGGGTGTGCATTGTAATTAGATAATTAATCTGATGTGGATTGATATCAAATTTGAATAAAAATAAAAATTACTATATGGATAGTTTTATATAAATAAATACAATTAAAGTTTATATAATAGCGTTATTCTTCACATCTGTACGTTTGCTACCCATATTTGATGTGTTAAAGAAAAATACGAAAAATATGTGGGACCCACTGCTCTAATTTTCGGCGAGGTACCGGCAGAGCAGAATAGTACCTTCCTCTTAACTATGTGTCGTCAGAAGCGACTAAGGTACCAGAACTGATAAGTAGTGGTATATCCATCCGAGACAGTGTAGCTCAAATGCATAAGGTGGTGAGGTAGGATGGGCAGCACCAGCCCCGTCGCTAAAGCTGCACTCTGCGATATCCAACACGTTTGTCCGCAGTGGACTTCCAATGGCTATAATAATAATAATAATGACTGTTTTAATTCCAATATAACTTAAAAATTTATATTTTAATTACAACTGCCAACATATTATTTAATTTTTAATCTATTTACGTATATTTAATTATGTACTAAGAATCTAATGTTATCGTATACATTTTCGAAAAGAGTCAAAGACCTTTGCAAAGAGCAGGGTTTACGTGGTAGCAATCGCAGAGCGTAGCTTTCCGAAACTGTTGTCGATCCCCCACCTGTATATTTTAGTCACACTGTTTGGATATACCGCCATCTGTTGATTCCAGCACTTCAACCACCTCTTACACTTGTACCCTACAGCTTAGGCCAGTCCAGTAGATTTTAGGTCAAGATATCGTTAGTTTTTAGTATTAGACTTTATAACAATTTATGCATTTTTCTTGACAAATAAAAATATTGGTGGGCTCTTTTTGCGTTAAAAAATCAGAACCACAAATACTTGACAATACTATAAACTGTACAAAGAATAACATATACCGTCTTATATACTGATGTTATAATATTTCCTTCTTGTCACCTGTTAATGCCTTAGTGGTAGCTAGATTTTTACTTATTATCAAATATAAAATGAACTACATGTGGTAATGTAGCAATAGTGGCAACAGGCTCGATGGCGCAGATGGTAGTGATCCAATCTTGTGCGCCAAAGATCTTGGGTTCGATCCCCATCCAAGACAAATATTTTGATTTATATTTTTATTCCGTGTCAAGGTGTAAAATATTTGTATTTATATAGTGTTAGTACGCTACGTTTATTTTCTTCTTCTTTTATTCCTCTGTTGTCTGTTGTCTGTAACACAAGTGCATTATGCGACTTAGAACGCAGTTAGGGCAATCAATGTATTAAGTTGTTATGAGAATATACTAATATTGTTCGTCATTTTGTGGAATAAAGCTTAATTAATACATATCTAAACTAATGTTTTTGTTACCAATTAGGTGCTAGAACGACGAGGTTCCCTGTCGATGTGGGAAATACTGACTATGAAACAATTTCGCAGTTGGCGAATTTTGCGAGATGTAGAACTTTATTCTCAGAATAATAGTACCATTTTGCCATAATTTGACGTGATAATTACTACACAGCTTTTAAAGCTATACAGTATTAGTAAAATGTCTGTATATATCGATCAAACTTCCCCTTCGCTTATCTATGTTCTAAGACATATTTAAAACTGATGAGTGTATAGTACAGAACACTTACTTTTAACGAGCCATTAGCCGTCTCAGGTAGACTAATGACCAGCCCAGCCCGATGATAAACACGTTTACGCTTTCGCCACGACTTCGAGTGGTAAGCGACACGAGTTACAATTTACACATTCATTGCGCAGGTGGCAGTGGCACTATTATATAACTAAAGTTAAATGTACAATGGATATGTAAATGATTGTTTGAGTCGGTGACCGATTGCAGTCATGGTAAAGGTTTTGTCATACTTCAAACGGTAATCTCAGGTATATTAATTAATTCAGGCTTTGCTTTGGATGTATTTTGATATAGATCCCAGTGAGGTGACAATTAACAAGTTACTTGCTGAAATTTTATTTTATTGTCAATTTTATTTAGATTACGGTTTACCGTTTGTTACCTCAGCTTTCATACTACCTCATATTCAGATTGATCTAAAAATATATATTTATAAACGCATCCTTATTTATTGCACGGCACATTACCTTGATTTTCATGCATTCACTGTGTAAGCTATTCGTTGAGATACTTTGGTGGTTCATTTTAAAATGTAACTATTCCTCTGTTGTCTGATGTCTTTAACACAAGTGCTTCAAGCTTCATATCTCGGAAACAGGTCACTGTATAAGATGTCATGGGAATTTATTTAAAAAAATAACATTCATATTTTTCATTCAATTTTTTAATATGCTTACTGAATAAAATGAACTAGGTACAAAATATACAAAACTGCGAATGTCGTCAACAAAAATAAAATATCAAATGCTATCTTTTATATTTAAAATTTACTTGAAAATATATGAAGTAGGAACAGCTACGACGACACATCTACGTGCTCAGAATAAGAAATTATGAACGTTTTTTCTTGGTTGGAACTAAATAGTTGACGTACGATGGTAGTAATCCTATCTTGATTGGCAAGGGGCAATCATTATTTGTGTTTGTTCTGTGTTTTGGTGTTAAACCTAAGTATTATATGGGGAGGTACTTTTCTACCCTGCCAGAACCACACAGCAGAGTAAAATAGAACCTCCCCTGTACCAGTTGTCGTAAGAGGCAAATTAGGTACAAGAACCGATACCGATACCGATATATCCATTCTTAAGTAGCTTAAATGCACAGGGCATGGGCAATGGTATGGGCAGCAGGATCCCCGTTGCAAAAGTTACGCACTGCAGCTGCCACCAACACGCTTGCCCAGCGTGGCAATTATGTGCAAAATTCTCCCTTTTTTAGGGAGGTCTCTGTCCGGCAGTGGACTTTTCAAAGCTGATAGAATGATGATGAAGAAGAATTGTATTGTGATTCCTCTGTTGTCTGATGTCAGTAACACAAGTGCTTTAAGCAACTTAACTCGGAGTCAGGTCAATGTACGTTGTAATATATTATGTGAGTAATTTATATAGAAACTTAGTACCAGCGATTTTCTTATTAGTATCCAGGTAGCAGAATTATCATCTTCTCACTTATAACACGCTACTTAAATTCCTTGGGTATTACTCAGTATACTAATGGAAAAAAATCTCTTATAAGATCATATAATAGAAGGTTTTATATCTATATGGTTCTATGTGCTCACATAAACTGCGACATATTTTTAACTTTAGTATTAAAAAAATAAGTCTCAATATCACTATTATTTAAAAAAGTATAATATGTAAGAAATGGATTTTGAGAAATGAAAATACATGAAAAGAAAATGAAATATATTGGATAGAGATAAAAATATGCAAACCGTATAAGTATCTTTAAATATACGCGTAGTAGTATTAAAGAAAATAAGTTACATGGTGTTTGTCCAGAATGAACATCTTGACTACTAAACCGATTGTAGTATTTATTTTGCTTCGGTGTACAGATTGATTCAACTTGAGTGACAGGATAGTTTATATTTGAAATGAATATAGGACAACATCTGTCAGGTCAGCTAGTATTTTATAGAGCACAATCACATTTGCTTCATTACAAACTACGAAAAATCTCGTAGCTATCGTAGCATCTAAGTATGCTACGAACCTGCCTGTCTATAAAACATTACTCTCGACTAAGGCTAAAATACCGTATGAAAAGGTTTATTTATTCGTTAATTTTTAGAAGCCTGACGTTTTAGTTAATATTGCTACGGAATGCTAAATGCTATGCTAACGGCTATGCTAAGTGATAACCTAACCTAAACCACCAAGTTATATGCATGTTAATCATCATTAATCTTCCTAGCTGCATTTTTATTTTAGATAAGATCCAAAAAAATTGGACTAACTTTAACGGGATTTTCTTAGGATAAGATGTAGGTACTCGTGTTACGTTCATTGAAAAGATATATTAGTGTATCATATAAATGAGCTCATAAAGTCGCGGCGACTTGCTAGTCGAGAGTAATACTAATCCGGTATATGATTAAAATTCAACAGCGTACTCCCGTGATGTTTTATAAATGATTTACGCTGGGCCCGTGTTAATTACACAACTTTCGGGCGCTACTTTGCTTTCTCTTTGAGGGTCAAGTTCTATTTAGAATTGTGTATCCTTTGATAACGTTTTTATTTGATGCGTAATAATGTATTAACACTTTGGATTTTTGGTCCATTTATATCATCAACATTGAAGTTCACTGCTGGACAGGCCTCCCCAAGAAAGGGGAATTGTTGCCCATAATTGCCGCGCTGGGCAAACGTGTTGGCAATCGCAGAGCTTAGATTTTGCGACGGGGATACTGCTGCCCATTCCCGTTCTGTGTGCATTTGAGCAACTCTATTGCGAATGGATATATTGCCATCTGTCGGTTCTGGTACCTTAGTCTCCTTACTCCTGGAACAGGAGGAGGTACTATTCTACTCTGCTGGTACCTCACGGCCTTTTATATCGGTAGTCCGAACTAAGATTTTTAAAAGAGGTCTTTTACTTCAAATAGGCATCATCATCTATTGGAATTTAGTCAACGGTTGCAGGGCATTTTTTAGGGTATTCGTTTTTTACATTCCCCGAGGTGGCTCTACCAGCTAAAAAAAACATACTTTGCGGCGTTTTAAATACTTAACGTAATATTATATACTTAGTTCATACAGCATTTAATACATTAATCTAACATCAAAATCAGCCGCTCAGAGCATTAATGCTACGAATATTAGACAACAGAGGAATCACGAATAAAATAATATAAATATAACTTATTTAACACCCTGACACAGTGGTGTGTGCTGTGTCACACATGCACATATATACATCAAATGTTTTTTGTGTGGTACCAGCAGAGTAGAATGGTACTTTCTTTTGTACCAAGTATCGTAATAGGAGACAGAGCGACCGCGCTAAACGCGCGGTCGCAGCCGTGGGGCACGCAGGATGAATACGGGCATCGGACCTCTCATCTATGAGAGGCCCCGCCCTCTTTTTTCGGTGGCGCTGGAATTGACGCGTGAGTCATCCAGAACTAGGTTCGTCCGAAAAAAAAAAAAAAAAAAGAGGTATCGGAACCGACAGATGGCGCTATATCTACCTAAAACAGCGTAACTCAAGTGCAACAGAGCAGAAATGGGCAGTAGCATTCCCTTAGCAAAGTTTCGCTTTTACGCAATTATGGATAAAATTCACCCTGTCTTGGGTAAGCTTACATCCAGCAGTTGATGTTTTGCGGCTGCTATAATGACGATGATAAATGTAAGTCTTTTACGGGGATCGAACCCACGACTCTTGAGGCTGTTACGAACACTAACGATTGCGTCATTGAGCTTGTGCAAAATGCTGAGTACATACAACACACTTGAATATTTTTTAACCGTATGTAATTTTCAAGATATCAACACATATTGTTGTATTATTATATTTCTTATTACCGCGGCGTAAGATACTTCCGAGTTAGCAATAAAGCGACACTCTCACATCTATATCAACCACGAAATTGATTCGATAAAAGTCTCCTTTTATTGTTATAATATTTTGCCAGTCCCTTTTACCGCGTGGTACAAGAGAGGAAGAATGTAATTATGTTAAATAATAGAATAATTAGATCTTCGTTTTCTGTTTATAAACAAGCTACCCGTATCTTTAGCTCTTCGTATATATATATCAATTTATAATTTATTTTAATATAAATATTAGTTGTCACTGTGTTTGTCCGGGATTAAGTTTTAAACTACTCAAACGATTTTAATATTTTTTTATAACTGTGTTCCAAAAACGATCGTTTTGTTTCTCAGTTTATACTCCCAAAATTATTTTCATAATGAAAATAGGTATATAGTCAAAACGGAACCACGACTGTCGGATCACCTAGTTCAATATATTTTTCTTTTTAGTTTAGTTTTCTGTTGTAACTTCGTTGTCTTTGTTTTAATTAAGCTTTTATTTTTTTAATAAAACAAAAAATTCTAAACTTTTTCAAAGAGTTTGAGCTTGTTCATCGCAAAATGAATTTACATTCGTTTAAAATAGTTGTTGCTAGCGACTTCGTTTTACGTAAAAATAATTACTGTAGGATTCAAATATTGTCTTATAGTGTTGGAGATGTTCTTTTTAAAGGAAAAAAGTAATCTTTATTATTGACCTCTCAATTAATGCTTTAGAAGTTATATTAGCCCTTTGTTTTATTAATAATAACAGTAAATTATTTCGAAATTATCTGAGTTCAAAACTTGAAAATTTTTTTCTTGATCATATCTATGGTCAAAGTTAATTCAGATACATTTAGCCGTTTGATCGTGATTAAGTAACAAACAGTGAAGTAACAACAATTAAATACTTGAAATAGAAACGCCCAGAAATTTTGATGTATCCGATTAAAAATGTCGTATGTTCCTTTTTCCAACAGTAACATATTCAAAATTGATTTGCTGTCAAACGCATACACTCTCATTTTCAATATTCCTGTGTAATTATCTGGTTTTTAAGTAATACACTTCGTGTACGTTTTACATGCAATGTGTGAAGACGTTTTGTCAGTGCCAGCGACGTAAATATCATAATCATTATAGGAATATGCAATATATTTTTATGCGTTAGCTCATACAAGCTTTAGCACTCAAAAGTAAAGCTCACACTCGAAGCTATGCGATTCACTTGTGCATTTCAGTGTGTCCTTAGACAATTTTCAAAAATAACGAAAATGAAATAAACAATGTAATAAAAATAGATTTAATATCTATTATATTTAATGTCAGTATATCAGATGGCTGGCAATTGGATAACCGGAAGAGTTCTATGGACCTCTTCTACAGAAGAGTAAGTTATCGAGATTATCCAGTAGATAAGTAAGTCGCATAAGCCGGGCAGGCAGGTACGCGTGGAGTACCAACGTCTTCCCTCTGTACCAGGTGTTGTGATGGGCAGCAGCATACCTGGAGCAAGACCAGTTTGCTGCTACATCGTCTCCATTCAAGAAATTTCAGAATAAACATTTTGAATATTTATATTTGTTTGTTGTCTGATTTCAGGGGAAAGGTACTAATCTATTCTACCGGCCAATTATCATTATCATTATTATTATTAAGGAAACGTAAAAAATATTACCTGGGCAAGTGGACTTACAAAATATTTTTTTATTATAATTAACATATGAAGAGAGGGATTTTAAGATTTGAATGTTATCATCATAATCATCATCATATCAGCCGCAAGATGTCCACTGCGGTCTACATCCAGCACGATCTTACGGTTTAATTAGATCATCTGTCCACCTTAGGAGTGTCTGTCCTACGTTGCGTTTGCCGGTACGTAGTGTCCATTCCAAAACTTCATGATTCCATCGTTCATCGGGTCTGCGTACTAAGTTCCTGCCCACTGCATCTTGAACTTCCTAATCCGCTGGGCTATGTCGGTACTTTTGGTTCTTTTATGGATCTCCTAATTTCTGATTGAATCGATCGTGCAAAGAGACTACGAGCATTACCCTGTCCATAGCTCGTTGGGCTATTTTCAGTTGTTTAATAAGGTCAATACTTAGAGAATACGTTTCGCTGCCATAAATCACGTCTGGTAACACACATTGGTCGACGATTTTTGACTTGAGACACTGAGGTATGCCGGAAAAGAAGATGTTTCGCAGTTTTCAGAATATTAACATGAAGTTAGCTGCAAAAATGTATTGTTATACACTGAACTAGTAAGTTGTGTTGGGTTTTCTTTCGTAACAACATATTTTAAGGGGTTTATATTTATGCAATAATCTTTATTCAGATTACAATCAATACAATAACCTAGAGTAGTCTTATTTTACGGAAGCCATAAGATATAGAATTTTTATGATGAAGCATTAAAGTTTCATGATCACAGACAATCTAGGTAAGTCTATGGTGTCATTATTATGTCTCTTTATTACCTGATCGATAGAAATTAGATGATTGTAACCACTCTACTAAATTAGTTTTCTGCAAAGGCACCAGGTTTATAAACCAATTGTGGTTTTCTTATTTATTGATTAAAATAGAAATTATTTTGCGACGTTTTATGTCGCAAAGAGATTTCTTACTCTTTGCGAAACTTTCATAGAGGAAGGATAGTTCTCTCAATACTCAAGAAATTTAAACTGGTCAGATGGCGTTCACTCAAGGACCGGGTGGGGGACTAGTATAGCTAGCTACACTTGTCATAAGGCAGTATACCGCACTTGAAGGAGTAGAAAAAAAGAGTACATACATTAGTGTATGAATGTTTAGTATTCTCTTCAATTTTCCGATTTTTACCGCAGTTTACTTTTTTTTCAGATAATAAATATTTCACAAAAATCTACAAAAATCTCAGGTGGGACTTGAACCCGCATCTTTCCCATGCCAGGGGACGGAAAAATTAGTGAATTTGATCCAGTCTCTCACGCGTGACGCCGTGACCAAAGAAAATAGGGATTTATTTTTGAATTTTATATTGAATGAATCATGGATTTGTTCTAGTTGTATTGTTGTAGCCTAAAACCAGAAACATACAGACTTCAAATAAATTATTTTTATGATACGGGAATCGAACCCGAATACGAATGTTGGGGTTTTAAAAGGGGTTTTAAAAAACTACACTAATTTGCGGCACATCATAGTATAATACAAGCTATAGACAAACGAAAGAGAGTATGTAGATACAAAACCAATAGTACGAATATTGTAAATAAATTTTATCTAAGCAGCGCTCTTGCTCGTAACTTGTTCCTTATCATTTATTTTATTCTCTTTCCCTTCGTTAACTTCTAAAATATATAACATATCGAAATATAAGGCCGTAATATATGTGTTTATTTTTGGTAGACAATATCCTTGATTCTATTACAAGAGAAACTGTACTAGACATTTCAGTATATTACGAATGCTAGTAAGAAAATCATGTTAGGTAAAAGGAAAATATATCTTTGTAGTTTGGTATTGTTAGAGGCAGCTGTAACTAGGGAATGGAAATTCGTGCAAGACATATTGGTAAAGTTGTCGTCTATTCAAATGTGCGACCACATGTAAGACCACAATATAAGTTGCCCGCTCTAGCCGTTAAACTGTGAAATGGTATCGCATTTGCCAGCACATTTCAAATTTAACGCATTTTTGTTTCAAAATCCGTCATGTGTCAGTGAAGCTACCTTATTATTCAGTTCACGTAAAAAGTGTTTAATTTAATACGATATAATACAACTTAAAAAGCAACATCTTCATCGAGTAACATAGGCGATATTATATTTCGTAAAATAGTTTCATAAAAAGTTGTGGGAATTTATTTAAAAAAAGAAAAGCTCTTTTATTATTGAAAAGCTACTTTCTACCAGCCATTGGATGTCTACTGCTGGATATAGGTCTCCCTAAGAAAGGGAAAATTGTGCCCACAATTGCCCCGCTAGGCAAGCGAGTTAGTAAAAACAGAGCTCAGCTTTTGCATCGGGGATGCTGCTGCCACCCTACCCACCCTATGAATTTGAGCTACACTATCTCGGAAGGACATACCATCATCTGTCGGTTCTGGTGCCTCAGTCACCTCTTACGACATCTGGAACAGGGGGAAGTACTATTCTACTCTGCCGGTACCTGACGGCACTACCTCATATCGTCAAAAATATCTGAAGTACTAAAATTTCTTAATAGACCATTATGGTTATAAAATTTATAGTTTGAACTTTATTTCTTTTCTTCATATTGTTATTAGTAATTATATACAAAATTTCACATTCAAAAAAATCTAAAAGAATTAAGCCTGCAAAGTCATTCAAACATTATTTGATATAACATTTAGTACCCTTTTTTGTAATATGTAAAAATGGTTACTGGTAACCCACTATTTATCGATCTTTCTAAGGTAAAAAAATCTGCATTAATTTTATTTACGAATAATCATGAATTCGAAACAATACCAAATCAGTAATTCTATAGTTTAAAAACGCGCCAATCCATTTCATGTTTAAAATTTCGAAAAGCCGTAGCAAAAGAAAAGAATGTCGAACGGCAACTGCGGTCTAAAATCTAATTCGCTAAAACTGCAGACGGAATGATGAATTTAGTTCGTTGGCGTGAGTGTTTTCATGCGCTTCAGCTGTCAAAAGAGCTAACCTTAATTATGTATTGCAAGAAGACGAGAACGTAATATGGTTTACACAACCTAAAGTAATTACTAAACCTCGTAGTTTTTACCTTGTAGTAAATAAGTAATATCTACTCTCCTTGCAGTAAAAATAGAACAACAAGAATTGAACAGAATCCAAAATTAGAATCTTCTATTCGTTTGAGTAGAGTATATTTTCGTTTGAGTTGATTTCGAGTTTGTTTCTTAGTTAAATTATAATGCACGCTGCATTTAGTTATTAAAATATTTTTGCTTCACTTTCTAATTATTTTCATATTTGCAAGGTATAAAATAATAAGAAAAATAAGAAATAAATAAATAATTGTCAGAAATATCAAGAATAAACGGGCGTGTATGAAATGACTAATACAAGAAGGAAAGCGAGAGAGGTATGCCAAGATCGTAACAAGTGGGGTTATGTACGAGTATGTATGTATGTATAAATTTGCTTCTGTAGTAGAAAATCTGGTGATAATTTTACTATTTATTATTATACGTACGTTTTATGCTGAAATACACTATTCGATGGCTAAGGATCATTGAATCATCTCAGAGAAAATGTTATCAGTTGTAGTCACTCCGTGGCACAGTTCCATCTCTTATAAGTCATACAAACTTCATCGTTCTCATAATAGTGTATATATATTTCTTTTTTTATTAACCTGCGGGACCCGCGATTCTGTATTGTTTTAAAAGAAATTCTGAAATTGTTCGATTTTTAATTCACGAGCGGGGAATCGTCGAGTGATTCCGGTGATGTCCAGATTTTGTGCTGTTGAATGCATTTATTTTCCATATTGGATAGAGCATTCTAGCGCATTCAATCAAACTCTTTAAGTTTAATAAACTACAACGTTTATTAATAAATTTTGTTTAATTTTCAACCACTAGCCATTAGTACCTATGTCTAGAAATTTAGATGCATTCACCTGAAACTAACTAAACTGATTGCTTCAGAAACATCATGCTCTTGAGCGCATAATTGCCTCGCAAAGTTCCCGGCAATTATGGTCGGTAATTAACTTGATTTGCGTGCTTTCGGAATTGTATAACATTCAAATTGCATCTATTATATATATTAATTTCTAATAATTAGGCGTTTAAAACTACACTAGTTAAGGTAAACTTGCGGAAATCGTAGGAATGGTTCCCACGAGGTAACCGAAACATCGAAAAATAAATGTAAAAGTTATATAAACTGCGTTTTAAAACAGATGAAAATTGTGAAAATGTAAAATCTTTATTCGGCTTAAACATTATTAGTAACATAATTAAAGTGACCAGACCTGGTTTTAAGCTTAATGAAGCCTGTGCCAGGAGTCACCGCTCTTGCTTCAGAAGATAGTCGCTTCATAATTGTTTAATTCAAATTGTGATTTTAATCTGTGTATGTGTGTGTGTGCCTGAGTGCATTTACGTGTGTGTATCAATCCAATAATGCCTCAATCTCTTCATAACTCATTGGTTCCAACCATTTTGTCAGTATTTTTACCAGTCATAATATTTCATGTGATATATCGTATTTTTATGTTCACTATATTTTATAGGATATATATTTATAGGATATATTGTTAAAAACAATATATCCTATAAGCATTTCTTAAATTATTTTATTTTTGTTTTTATTGTTTGTTTGTAGAACATGACCCTAAGTGTATAAAAAAGTTCAGTGTGCTCTTATGTCTTCAAGATATATATGTATATAAGTTTTGCGACTCTTACGACAGATACTCTGACGAGATATTATTATTCTCAAGTTCATGAATACATATATATATATATGTATGTATATATTGACTTCCTTAAAAACTCTTTGACAGGCTTAAAGGCCTTTGACGCCCGCCTGTCCTCGTTTGATGTTATTCAATAACTCAGTTTCATATTTACAAGCGGAAATATAAGGTAAGGTTACTGTATGCTGATTAAACTTTCGCTTTGACCTTTTGTTTCTTTTTTGGATCAAGGATCAAATCAAAACTTTCTTATGCTAGAGGATTCCGTTGTTTGCGAAAACTGTATTATCCTAACTATGAGCCGTGAGATACCGGCAGAGTAGAATGCATGGGCAAGACAATAAATGGCTGGTGTTATGATGAACCAGGATAATGATAAATGATAATCCTGACAATTGCCAATGCTATTTTAAGGCAGACCTTTAGTAAAATTTAATTTCGTTTTAATCCCGTTCATTCTAAGTTCCTGTTCTTATTGATCCCGTACAATCTTACACATTTTTCTTTTGTTTAAATAAGTATTGCAAATTCATCACGACGTTTAAATAATTGGCCGTAATTTGAAATTGCTACCAATATAACTAACAAAGTTAATATAAAATTGCAACTCAACCCCCTATATTCCTACGTAAGAAGAATACTTTCTAAATAAGAAAGATGGTGTTTTATCATAAATTTTAGTAAAGAGTATTTTATGGGAGTTTAGTCTCGATAACATTAAAAATAAAATATTTCATTCACTCACTACTTGCTATTGTTGTTTTGCAAGAACAACATTATATTTCCTATTTATGGTATGTATTTTATAATAATTTGAAAACCCTACTACTAAAACTATAGAAGAGTTTTCACAAATTTTTGCTGTGTGGCTGTATGGTATCAGCAGATAACCGTGGGGTACCAGCAGAGTGTCTCCCCCAGTACCTCCCTCTCTACCAGGTGTCGTAAGTGGCGACTGAGACACTGGTACTGACAGGGAACGGTATATCCACCCGGTGCGGCAATTATAGGCAATGTCCACTTTTCTTGGGGAGACCTATGTCCAGCAATAGACGTTTAATAGACAATTAGTGAGTGAGAAGTTTTTCTTTTTATATTTTAAAATGTTCAAAGAATGAAGAATCAACAACGAGCAACCTGTCGCTGACACCCGACTTTTGAGAATCAAGTAATATTTTCTGCATTAACAATTAAATGTTTTGTTTGAGCTATGAAAAGAGCTGCATTAAATTTATAAAGAAGTAAATTTTGATTGAAAAGTAGCCTTAATGAAATTGTATTTTTGCTACAAAGTTCCCGATAAATGCGTTCAAATCGTGTAGAACTGTCGACAGATATCAGTACGATTATGTTTACACTTGAAATTGAAACCGTCGACTCGTAGAATTCATTATTTCTTTGTTATTACACTTTGTGAGAAGATCGAATTTATGTTTAATATTCATTTTTGAACGATATTGGCTTTGAATTGCCAAAAGCGGAGTATAACGCGAGAATCCAATTTGGATATCAAATACGGTGCTATTTATGGCACCACTTCCCTGTTCTATTTAGGTTATGCAATTTTCAGGCAGTTATCCAATACGCTGTTGTTCGATTATTATTGCATAGTGTCAATTTATGCTTACTAATTTAATTTATACATTATAATTTGGTAAAAAATACCGAATAAATTGAATGATATTTTTCGGACAAACCTATTGATAGACTACACAGACGTCAAAAAAATTTAATGATTTAGACTCATACCACTTGCTGTGAAGTACCGACTGAGAAGAATAGTACCCTCCTAGTATCAGAACCGACAGATGGCGGTATATCCATCCGAGACGGTGTAGCTAAAATGCATAGGGTGGGGATGGTCAGCAGTATCCCCGTCGCGAAAGCTGCACTCTGCGATTGCCAACACGCTTGCCCACTGCGGCAATTATGGGCAAAATCCTTCTTTCTTGGGTAGGTCTATGTCCAGTAATAGACTTCCCTTGGCTGTATTGATGATTTGGAAACTCACACAACACCTTATTTATTAACCTGACTCCAATAAAAGTTATAGAATAGTGCGCACCTAATGGATGAAAATGAGAGTGTGTCACTTAAACTGTGTTAAAATATTTTTCGCAAATTAGATTCTCGAGCAAAATCTAATGAATGAGTTTTATTTATAGACAATTTCAGATTTTACTTGTTTTACGAATATCATGCAACAGATAATGAAAAGTATTACTTAAACAGATATTTAACACCCAATCACAAAACAAATACAAATATAATTAATGTTTGTTTTTGTTTGCATTAAAAAAATTCTGAATTTTATATAAAATAAAATTGCTATCGACACCTTAGGATACATAAAACTTTTCCTAGTGTTCTTTTTTTAGATAAGACATCAGCACCATTTCTTCATTAGGAGAGCACAACAGAATCTTTATCTTTTCGGGTGATTGGTTTACAATCACCCGAAAAGATAAAGATTCAGGCTCGATTCCCGCCTGACACTAGTTTCAAGCGGGAATGGAACGTTTTTTTCATGTAAATAATATTTTTACTAGCAAAATGACGCCGTTTGAAGGTAAACTTACTGTGTCAAACGATTATCATTACAAAGCATGGGTTCACTTGGACGAAAGCAAAAATACAACAGCCCCTTGTGTATGATGATGACGATACTATTGGGAAAAATTACTCAAAGCAGCCTCTCCCGGTTTTCTCTGAGTAGGCTATCGTAACCGTAATTAAAGCTAATGCATAATTTGAACACAATTATAGATTCAAATAAATATATAGCACTCGTTTTTCCTACTTTAAATTCATTGAACGATACAAATTCTGAGCCATACTTTATCGCGTCCAAAATATAACTAAAATTAGCTCGAAAACTTCGTGCGGAATTTTTACAAACCATTATTGGCCATGATTTGGTACACGCTAATGGATTTTTAGGCCGACAAAATATCTCCCGGTCGATCTGTGTCCAATATCCTCCTTGAAAGGAGCTCTTAATTCAATTGAAATATGAGCAGGGTTTCAAATTAACGGTAATGTTTCAAAATTGAGTTTGATTTTGGAACAATAACAACCTTCGTAATAACGTTGTTCTTTTAGAGTAAATACACGATGGTTATTCTCGTATTGATCCTCTAACTATAATCAATGCAGTTATTACGTAAAATAGAAAAAAATATCCCGGTAAAGAGGTTTATAGAATATACATTATTATAAAACTACTCTTCAAGGGAATTAATAGTCGTTTTGTTATCTATAGTAGCAAAATTGGAAATGTTAGAAATATTAATTTATATTATTACTATTTTTTTATTAATGTATATTACTATTTTTCGTTTTTGTTAATTGTTAGTTGCATTTCTACTACTACACTCGTAACCGATAAGCGGTCACAAGTGTGGTATTAATTTTTTTTTTAATTGTTTCTTTGTTAGGGTTATAGGTACAGTCATCCTTAGTTCTCCTCTAAAAGGTTGTAGTTTTCAATATTCTTTTTTTTTAGACTAGGTCAACAAATAAGCATACAACCTGCGTAAGCATCTCTGTAGCCTATAGACGCACGTAATATCATAGGCATATCACTAACGCTTTGTCAACCTTGTGACTTGAGGATATTATGCCACATTACCCAGTAAATTTACTGGCTCACTCACTATTCAGACCGGAACACAGCAACGCGAACACTGCTATTTGGCGGTAGAAATAGGTGAGAGTGAGGTAACAATTCAGACGACCTTTTGTATGAGGTAAAATAAAATTCCTGACTAGTTTAACTGACTCATCACGATATAGCCAATAGATATAATATATTAAACAGATTTTATAAATTGTTATTTTATTTGTTAAAAATAGTTGTTCTTCTAACTGGGACCTTTTTTTGGTTTTGTTTCTTCAATGTATCAGTTTAGTCGTAATAGACGACTGATAATATATAATCTAAAATTGAAATAATTTTGTAAAATGATTTAGTAGTTTTAGAGAGATCAAGTATCATTTAAACTTTTGAATTATCAATAGTTTTCCGGTTAAGAATAAAGGTATTTGAGTATTTAAAATACGAATTGGGTTTAAAAAAAAATAAAACAATTTGAATATACCAGATCTTACAGAAAAGATTTCAACTGTTTTTACAGATTATATTTTCTTGTCCTGTTTCAAAGACATACACTCTTTTTTGTATTTAATCCACTTTATACCTACAAGCCTGATGAAAATACATCTGCCTTACCAATTATTCTAGTTTAAAACATCGACAGTTGAAATCGGATGTAAGTCGCTTCATATGTTTCATATATATCACACATAAATACTCTTGAGGGCCCAGACCGATTTAATTCACTTATTAGAATAATATCTTAATACGTAGATGGAAGAGATGGAAGAGATTCCTCAATACTTTTGTCTCAGAATTGTAATTATAGCTTGCTAAAAAACGCGGAATATATCAAATGCATGCAAAATATAACAAAATCACACCAGCAGCATATACATATTTTTAAAATACACATTGACTACTTATTATAAAATTAATTTTGTACGTCTCTAAAATCCGTTTTATTTGACGTTATTCATATTTTGTTTCTCGTATTAAAGTTAATAACAACGTTTTCATTATTGACAAAAATGGAGATGCATTCATTAAACCACTGGAATGAAAAAAAGGCACCAGCCTGCCTCCTAATAAAATAATACGAGTATTCATGAATAAAATATTTTATAATCATAAATTTTCATCCCACTGCCGCGAAGAGGCACAAATAAAAAAGTGGCGCACCGAGAAGTTAATTCGGTTACAAACTAATTCACCTAATGAAATCAAACACGGGACTTCACGACCTCTTGTTTTTCCAAGTTCGTTACAAGTTCACAATCCAATGAACGCTTAACTACGTAGTCATACAACATATATATGCTAATATTGTAAAATATATGTGCGAGTCGTCATGTGTCCATTGCACCTATTTGAATAATTATTCCACCATCACAGGGTCATAAATTATTCTTTTACATTCTGTTATTTCTTTGTTTATACATATCGTTAACGATATAACTGTTGTTGGATATCCAGTAATGGACATTTGATTCCCGAAACCGGTCGGGCCCGATGGCGCAAATGGTAGTGATCCTATTCTAGCCGAGGGTTGTGGGCTCGATCTCCATCCAGAACAAATATTTATAAGATGGTTTTTTCTTTGTCTGGGAGTAAAAATAAGTATTTAAGTATTATATTTGTGATTCCTCTGTTGCCTGATGTGCGTAGCATAAGTGCTTTGAGCGACTATCTCGGAGTCAGGTGTGAGATGTTGTGTAAATTTAAAAAAGAAGTACACATTTGTATAAAATGGTATTATGCTACATTGAGCAGCGACGTTGTTTTCAGAATGTCTATTTAATAGTTCCGATATCCCAGACGCCTCTTCCATCAAACGGTCAGTCGTAGGCTGTCCATTTGACAAAATTCATTGAGATGCTTTCAGCGGTGGCGTCGTGAATAGCTAACAGATAAACAGACATATTTTCATGTTTATTACAACTGCTATAACATATGTCTAATAGATATTTAATAGATTTTTAAACCATTTATTATGAATTATAATTTAAACTAACTAGATTTATATGTATAATAATATTTAAAAATATGTATTATAAATTCACATAACATCTCAAACTTTGACCTGACTCCGACTTACGCCCTCTAGTGCATAAGATAGCGATACTGCCGAATGCGCAATCGAACACTTCAAAAGTTTAAAGTTCATCTCGTGCATGTCAATAAAATTTTCCTTACCATGGAAGAAGTCATTTACGACCTACATGTTTCCTTTCAAAGTTCGTAAGAATGACTTAAGTTTTCGTAGACTTAAAAACTTCGATATAAAAACGGTACTAAGCTTTTTTATGCGATCGATAAGTTATTTTTGAATAACCTAATTGATTATGTACCTGCTGCCTTGACCTTGGTATTCGAAGTATCGGCTGACATTGTAAATAGCTATTAGGTGGGATTGATACACGATCGATTTAAGTACGTACTTGGACTTTCCAAAGTTAGAAGCACTGGCGAGAACTTTTGTCGTTGTATTAATGGAAATTGCATAACACAGCATAAATGGTGATACGATTTTAATGGAGTTTAGCATGTAGATACATTGAACTCTAGTAATGGAATTAAGTTTCTTACTAGACGGTCGGAGATATAGCGGAAAACTAGGAAGAGACACAGACTCGTTTAGGCTAAGCGTAGTTCCTTTGTCCTATATGTTTGAATTAATCTTTAAATTATGAATTATCAAACTTCACATGAGGTAGACTTCATACAAAGGTCTTCTGCTTTGTTGCTGAAACTTATTTCTAAAAATTTGACGCATTCAGTTCTAATAAAAATACTTTTAATCTTCTATTTTAAAACGCGTTCCAAAACCGTCAAAAACCATTTTACTCGCGAGGATTTTGAATAAAACTGACAGCGCCTCGCGATTTCATCAGCTTATTTCCTGTTCGCATGAGAAAATGAAACAGATAATAAAAGTAACCAAAGTTACACTTTTTAATATTAACTACTATCTGCCCGTACCGTATATACTTGCATATCTTCATCATCACCGTAATACTAATACATTGGAAGACCACTGCTGGACATAGGCCTCCCCAAGAAAAGAAGATTATGTTGCACATAATTGCCGCGCTGGGTAAGCGTTTTTTCGCGACGGGGATGCTGCTGCCCATCCCCACCCTGTGCACTTGCGCTGCATTGTCTCGGATGGTTATGCCGACGTCTGTAGTTTCTGGTACTTTAGTCGCCTATTACGTCACCTGGTAGGGGGAGGTACAGTTTTCATCTGACGGTGCCTTACGGCATCATATACAATTAATAAATAGCTGTTAATTTGGAATTACAAACAGACACTTTTTTTTAAATATTTCGTTTTTATTTTAAAACTTATTATTTTCCTATTATTTTAAATAGTTCTAGTAACGTAAGTACTGAAGTAAGACTGTATAGTTTGATACATCACAAAGTTCTGATTACAAAAATTTACTGCTGGTCTACTTCAGGATTTCCACCAGTAGACCTATTGAAAAGGATTGTTTGGAATTGATTTTTGCTTGTTTTCATCCGGTGGATAGACGTTTTGACAATCTCTGGCATTAGGTTCGCTAGGAGACTGCTGTCTTTACCCTGGTCTATTGTCTCCTTACATAATATTTCAATCACTTCACATCTCATACATTGATCTAACTCCGAGATGAGTCGCTTAAAGCATTTGAGTGATGGATATCTGAAGACAGAGAAATGACATTTGACACTAACACAGAAAAAAAATATCGTCGTATAAATAAATAACCCTGGGGATTATAGCCATCCTTAGCGCATGAATTGGCAATTCAAGAATTTACTATTGGACCTTTCATGATTTATTTTTTTTATTAATAATGATACATATTTCTTGATGTTTTGGATAGACATATTTTCCGGTTCCGGTACTTCAGTCTCCTCTTACCTTCTTTGCCAGTACTACATCTAAAATATGATACCAAATCGATTTAAAATGTCGTAACTCAACTCGTCGTAACTCGTATTTGCATACATTTATTATCGCAGGCATGTTCGTGTGGTCTGATCGTTATTTTTGCAGATTTATACATCGATGACATTGCATAGTAGCGTGACGTCCAAATCATCCGGGACATGCAATCGAATCACATTCCTGTGTATGGGCGGTTTACCAATATTATTTTTACAAGCGATATACTTCATACAGACGTCGTCTTCATTGGCACCTCACCTATTTCTACCACCAAGCAGCAGTTAATTCCGGTTTTAAGGATGAGAAGCGCAGTGAAATTATTGGCTAAATGTGAAATAATATTTCCAATTCACAGTTTGCCGACACGTTATTTATATCTCAGACACGAACTCTATGTGCTAGGATGACGCGCAAGAATGACGCGGGCAGTATGCTTGTTTGCTGACTTCGTAATATATGAAAAATAACCTCTTTAGTTTTCTCGGAGAATTTGAATAAAGGCCATGTCATATATGTTAGTATGAACCAAAATCCAAAAATTACGCGGCTCAAATTGATAAACTGCATATTTTTTGGATCACATTTCTGAACTACGCAGAGGTTTTGTAATAGTTGAAACCAATCTTTATCATTATATCAGCCATCGGAAATCCTGCTGGTCATAGGCTTTCCAAATAAAGGGAAAACTTTCCACATAATTGCCGTGTTGGGCAAGCGTGTTGGCAATCGCAGAGTGTAACTTTAGCGGCGGGAATGCTGCTGCCCATACCCGCCCTATGCATTTGAACTATACTGTTTTCGATTGATATACCGTCACCTGGTACCTTAGTCTCTTCTCGACACCTGGTACAAGAGGTGGTACTATTCTACTATGCTGGTACCTTATTTACCAGAATCGGTATTCTTATAGATTTCTTTCTGATGACTCGCCTAATGAAGCTGTCTTAAACTTAGTTTTAAGTCTTGTGCTTCAAACTCGTTTCGTTCGAAGTTGTTTTAAAACAGGCTAAGCGGGTGTCATTTTAATAAAATCTTTTTTTTCGTCTGATTTTCCCTTGAAGTTTTTTCTGACAGCTCGTGTAATGAAACTGTCTTAAACTTAGTTTTAAAAACTCATCCGATGCCAGCAGAGTAGTTCAAGATAGTTTGAGCCATTTCTTTTATCATTGTATCATTAAAGAAGAACCAGAGCATATTTACTTATTGGTTTTTAAGTTTGAATCTGTTCCCATCTTTTATTTTAGTTCTCTCTAACTCGGCAATAATACCATCAATGTATACATTTATGTAAGTTAAAATATTATTTGATTTTATGGGGTTATAATTATATGTAGTAACACATTTATATATTTATTACACTTTGTGTATTATTAATAAAATCTTAATATTACTTTGTGGAAATATTTCATTATTTTAATATTTATTCTTTGATTTTGAATATGGCTAACTATGCACTTGTAGTCACAATACGTTTTATTTAAAAGATTAATTATTATTTAACTTTACGTTTGACTACATGTTTGAGAAGTATAATTAATCGTGTTTCAATGGAGAATTGACTCATACTTTAACATTTCAACTCACATACACGTACTCCATGTGCTGTAAAGCGACACAGGCCTTCAAATGGCACATTTTTAATGGACTATGACGTTGCGTCGCGCGACTTTGGCATTTTGTGACGAATGGAAAATATTACTCTACCATATATGGTACATGTATATCCAGCAAACACTAATTTACTAATATTATGCAATATCCAAAAAAAAATTATGGTTACTTCACGATGAATCAGGTATCATTGTTCTAATGCTAGTTTAGTCTAGATAATAATAATATTCACACAGCATCTCATACGTTGACCTGACTTCGTGGTAAGTCGCTAAAAGTACTTGTGTTACGGACATCAGACAACAGAAGAATCACATATATACTACTTAAATATAAATATATATATATATATATATATATATCCAATACCCAGACAGAGGAAAAACATATTATTATATGAATATTTGTCCTAGGTGCAGATCGAACCCTCGACCCTTGGCGAATAAGATATGATCACTACCACCTGCGCCACCGAGCCTGTCACACTTCATATAAAGTATTTCATATATTTTGGCTTAAAATATAAATGGATAAAATAGTCTTATAATATTTTTATCTGCTTTTACCTCCATTCTTTTCACTGAACCTACACACCGTATGTATAATTATTGATAATGATAATCATCATGGCAGCCATAGATCGTCCAATGCTAGACATAGACCTCCTCAAAAAAGAGAGAATTTTGCCACGCTATGCTGGCGTATTTGTTAAACGACGACAGAAGCTTCGCGACAAGGATGCTGCTACCCAACCTCATCCTATGTAGTTGAGCTGCACTATCTCAGATGCATATACTGCCATCCATCATCTACGGTAGCTCAGTCGCATCTCACCTGGTACTAAGGGATACTACACTGCCGGTACTCCACGGCGCGGTATATAGATAATATTTTATAAATTTCATTACGGTCCTTTTGTTAAATCGTGACACGAGACAAATACGATAGACACTGCAGAAGTAGTTTTACATTTATGATTAAAACTTCATGCGTTTCAGTTGGTCACTGAACAATGGGCGGCGATGTTGATATTACGTTATACCGCATGTAAGTCTTATTTTTACAGAAACTGCGTTATTTTAAAATGAAACATATAGCTCTATACATAGTTATGTTTAAGGTTGTAAGTCTTTTAAGTAAAATGCAGTTCTATAATTCAACATAAAAAATACAATGAATTAAATTTAAATTACGAGATTAATTTAATTTACGAGACTGTCATATTAAATCTATGCATTTTTATAATGTCTTGATGAACAAAGATTACTTTGTTCGACCAAGGCATCAAATATAAACAAAGCATGCCGAAGACAGCTGTTAAAGATTTTCGCAATTAATATCTGGAGCTGTCACACTACTCCCTGACCGGTTTGACAACTTGGACACACACACATAATAATACAAGAGAAAGTCAGAAAACATTACACATGAAATAAATATAAAAAAATGTGCTCTCAGCGGTAAACGTGGTCCCTTAAAAAGTATAAAGTAGTTAAGAACTTGAGAGTTTTATTAAGTTCTATCATGTTTTTTGAAGTTCTATTTTATTAAGATATAAGTGCGCTTAAGGTAAGGTTATATCTTTCTGTTAAGATCTAACTATTTGAAATATCATTAAAATGGACATACTGTTGCAGGATGCTATACGCAAATGCGGTAAAGCGCGCGCTTTGCGTACGTGGGAAATGGAGATAACAAATTTTAACATTATTTGTTTAGATTAAATAAAGAATTTGTATAACAAAAAATAAGTTTACACCAAAAGGGATCCATATTTAAAAAATAATATTGAATACGCTTATTAAAATATATTAATAAAATAGTAACAAGATAAAGCATATATAGGTAATAAATAAACTTACTTTTTTAATATCCATAAGTTAGTTGAGATCGAAAAATTAGATTCGGATTGGGATATTCTGCTTACATTACCCGATAGCGCGTTTTAAATTGCTCAGCGGCTTCTTTAATTTATTGTGGTATTAAAATTGTTTGTCGTAGATCTGGGAATAGAACGTTTTATCGAGATGAAATAAGTAAATCAGTATTCCCAACTGAATATGCAAAACTTTTAGGGTATGGATTTTTTTCTTTAGGAAAATTTATTTGAATATTAGACTTTATTATCAGTGCTATAAGGTAAGCCTCATACAAAGATCGTCTGCATTGGTCACTATCACATGTTTCAAACGCCAAATAGCACTGTTCGCATTACCGAGTTTCGATCTGAAGTGCGAGAGAGGCAATGAATTATGGTATTAGGTCATATTACCCTCAAGGCTGTCAACGCGTTAGTGTATGCAATATTTTTATAAGATATGCAAAAATGAAAAAATATATTTTTTGAAAAAATGCGTTGCGTTTCAAGTAAAATCGTGAATATAATAAAGTATATTTGTTTCGATAAATGTTTTTTTAATGTGATAACTGTCCAGTGATATTTCTAGATAATAAGTAGTTATAACACCAAACTGCAAACTACGGTTTTGAAAACATCCGTGTATTTTTGTATTATTGGGAGCTATAGAGTTAAATTTAAGGTCATATTCAAATAATTAATACAAATCAGTATCGACAAGGAGAGAATTACATAACACAATTTACATTCATCACTTATTCAAGAGTTACGAACTGTTTATCGAGTTTGACATTTATTTGACACAGAGGAAATTAAGCTGATCGGATCGAGCTCAGGTCGATTGGCCTAAATTAAAATTGTATTGAATATGTCAAGTAAATGTTTGGCAAATATTTTGTACATTTGCTTATTGGTTTTTCATTGTGCGATGTGTAAATACGCTGAATTCTCGGTATATTATACGTTTACTTGATGTTTGCAGTAATTATCAGCTTTATCGTGTCTATTAACTTCAGTATTGTTTGGAAACAAAATAACAGCTGTGTTTCTCAGAAGGAATGATGTTATTATTTTCCAAGATAATAAAAGAAAATATTTCATTTCTACATAACCTATTAGTAGTCATTTACCCATTGCATATCAAAGCGCATTACGCACTTGAATCGTCGTATTAAACCTCAAAATGGCGTATATGATTTAATTTTTCTAATTATTTTATTACTTATATAGTTTAAAGTTTAGTTATATTTAAAGAAATTGGCAAAAATACATCAAACGGGATTTAACAGCAATGTTAGATTGAGGCGTGATGTACCGGCAGAGTAGAATAGTACCTCCCACTGGACCAAGTGTCGTAAGAAGCGAATAAGGTATATCCATCCGAAACAGTGCAGCTCTAATGCACAAGTTCGTGATGGGTAGCAGCATCCCCGCCGCGAAAGCTGCACTCTGCGATTGCAAACACTCTTGCACAACCTCCAATATTCCTCCTTTCTTGGAGAAGCCTGTATCCAGCAGTTGACTTCCAATGGTTGGTATGTTGATGATGAATGTTTGATATCATTTGCATCATTTTCAAAATCTTTACGAGTAACTCAGCTATTTATACGTTAACCGTGTATATATTTATTTATCAAATGTATATGTTGCATAAAGCTAAATACCTTTTTTAATGAATTTTTGGTATATTTCAAGGTAAAATGTAAGATAATACTAGTTACAATGAAAAAGTATTACATAAAAATTTAGATTAAATCGTTGAATTTCGAGCACTGTAGAAAAAGTAAATCTCAATAGCAGGAAATAGACAAAATCGTTAATTGCATTGATGTATTAAATTGGTCTTAATTGACAATTAGCCTAGCCAGCCGTAGAAAGATATTCAAGCATGATCACAGGGTTATAAGAATTAACAGAGCGTGGAGTACTGAAGTGCCTATGCATTAAATGGACAATGCCATCCAATAATGTTTGATTCCTTTAATATATTCCGATAAGAGTTTCTTTACTAATATTGTATATATAGTTAATGGATATGAATGTCTAGATGTATGTTTGTTACTCTTTTACGTTGGGGTATTTGGACATATCTGCATTAAATTTGGCACAGAGATTTTTGATAGTCTAGAGTTTTAATTATATTCCCGAGGATAGATCTGGTTTTTTATATTTTTATGTGTAATCGAGGCGACTTTTGTACGATTTAGATTAGCTGTTAGGTAGCGTATTGCGTTGGTTCAAGGAATAACAAGAGTTCCTCAGGGATGCGTTGGTCTCACGGACAAAGTCGGACCGTCTGAGTGTTACGTGTCACTGACCAGTAAATCTTGACTATGCTCATGAGAATTAACTGTTGTACGGTTGAGTAATTTAGCATTAAGCAATTTGCTGCTTCGCCAACAATTAGGCTTGCTTAGATGTACTAAATATTCAACAATCGTGGAACCACTTCTTAGTTCACTGAATAATTAGTAGATCGAATTATCTTTGGAAGTGACAAAGCTGTAATTTCTTTGATTAATTTTGATTCCATCAAGTAAAGCGCCAGCGCCATCTCGCTACTCAACTGGCTAGTAGTCGTCCGTGGCCTCTATTCCAGAAATGTACCAGACATTAAATATGACGCAAACATTAATATGTAAGCTCGCACGGTCTCATGCTCTAAGCCTTGTTAAAGATCTGACCCGCTAATTCGCGAAATCCTTTCCGTTTGTGTAAACGTAACGCGTAAGCTATGTCATTCAACATATTGAATTGAAAAGAAGATTGGTTTCAGCACCAGTTCATGGTGAACTGGTGCTGAAACCAATCTTCTTTTGTGTACATATCGCCTGTACATACATACGAGATAAACATATATATACAAAAGTCACCTACCATAACAGCCTATGACGTTGTTGAGTTGAGACTGGATTGTGCCTCCCCAAGAAAGAGGAAATTTTGCCCATAATTGCCGCGCTGAGCAAGCTAGTTGGCAATCGCAGAGCGCAGCTCTCACAGTGACGGAGATGCTGCTGCCCATCCCCTTCCTGTGCATTTGAGCTACGCTGCTTTGGATTGATAAACCGCCATCTGTAAATTCTGGTATGGTACTGTCGCCTCTTATGGCATCTGGCATCTTTTATTTAATCGTTTGAAATATTCGCATGTAGAGGTTTCCATGACAAAAAGAGCCATGTATACAGCTTACTAAGAAAACCCTTGTTTCACTACTTTAAGATTGTATTTGTAAAGTAACACGCTTCGTAGTTTGCCGGTGCATTTAAAAACGTGTAAAAAAAAGAAGTGTTCTTCTCTGCTATGTGCCCTCTGTATTAGGTGCAGTAAGAGATTATTGTAGTACCGGAACCGACAAATGGTTTTGTATCTATCTGAAATAAAAAAACATCGTTTTTACTGTTTTTGTGATTTATTTGTCACCGCGTCGTCCGCAGATAAAATATAGTTAGTAACTAAAATCAGCAATATCTATGTGAAAGACACTGGCAGTGTCTGTATATTGCATTCAAACGGCCGTGGGTTTATTCGAATCTAACTCTCGGTGGGGACAAGGACAAACATTTATGTGACACATTTGTGTTTTTTGGGTACTAAATATATATATTTATTTGTCTATAATATTTTATTATTTCTCTGTTGTCTAATATCTTTAATATATGTGCTTTACGCTACTTATCTCGGATTCAGGTCAAAGTAATGTTATAAACAGACAGTCATACGTACAAATATACACTTACAAATGTATAATAAATATCATTATGGATTAGGGTCGACAATCGGCAGACTGTGAAGACAAGTGTTGAATATATATTTTTGAATACTTAAATTCTATAAGAAATCATTCAACTGACAGACGAGTGTACTAAAATATCTTTCTTTTGATAAATCTAGACTTTTGATACTGGAAAATTTCCAATAAGACACAAAATAAAGAGATATCCTTACGAGTGGAATCGTGGTCGGAAAGATAGCGTGGAAAAAAAACACTATACAAATTCACTAACTGCTTAATGTTTTAATCTACTCCGGCGCCACCAGAGGGACTTTAAAATGATTAATATACAGTAAACTGACCTACTAAATAATGAACTCAGTCAAGAAATACTTGTTTAAATAAAATGAAAATCAAGCTAGATTAGAAAAACAGATGTGAAAGCATTATAGCATCGAACGAATTAATTATGTTTAAGTTTGTTTCTAACTAATATTATATTTAATAATAATAATATAATAATAATAATAACTTTATTCAACAACAAAAGGTAACTTAAACTAAAATACATTTTGATACTTAGGTACCTAAACTAGGTCTAGCCTGTTCTTATAGGCATTTATACATATCATTGAATACTCTTTTACTTAAAACTATTAAAAAATCTGAATTAATTAAATATAAAAATGTGTCCGTGTATGTCTCTTACGTTAGTTCGATTTCTGACCGTCGAAAAGTCTTTCTTAGCAACTTATATTTAGCAGACTATAGTAAGAGAAACCAGCATCATTCTATCCTCTTTGTTCCAGATCCGAACAAAAGATGCGATGGAACGCAGCAGAAGCAGTGAGGTGACGAAGCAAGCTACTGTGATGCCATGGACCGGCTAGCTTCTTAAAGTGCGAAAAAGACAAAGGCACTCAGTTCGTATGGAGATGAACGGGACGGAGACGCGAGGCGAGGAAGCGGTGACGCTGGCGTTGAGCGTGGCCGTCACCGTCACCTCCGCCATCGGACTGCTGCTCAACGCGTACATTCTGTTCGTGATTGTTGTTACTAAACAGGTTAGTTACTTTCTGTACCACCATTTCCTTCTCATATACCACTGTGGGAGCAAAAAAATAATATGCCTATCAATTCTCTTAATACGTTTAAAATAATTTTGCTAAAGAACTAAAACTAAATACATACTTGTTGATGTTGATTACATGTACTACTGAATTATCAAAAATTACTTCCTACTAGGTTCTATTATTTGTCCTAAAACTAATTACTAGCTAAAAATAAATTAGGCAGTTTTATCAATTTTAATATTAATTAATCATCATCATCATATCAGCCATTGGAAGTCCATTGCTGGATATAGACCTCCCCAAGAAAGGGGAAAATTGCCCATAATTGCCGCGCTGGGCAAGCGTATCAGCAATCGCAGAGCGCTGCTTTCGCGACGGGGATGGTGAGCGAAAACCGTCTGCGACGATAAGCTCGCGTGAGACCGCCGAAGCCGTGACAGAAGTCACGCATGCTGTTTTTTTCTAGAATTCATACGTAGCATGAATTCTACATTATACACCGTGCAATATTTGGAAAGAGTAAGTTTAGCCAAATTATGCATATGATTAAATTATATATGGTTAAGTGAAACATTACCAATTTTTAATTTGCCAAACAATAATAGTAGCCAATAATACTAATAATAGCCAAGAAAGATTTTGCTATTCTTTGTTTTGATAAACATTTTTATGCCAAATGAAAATTTGCGTTTCAATGTTGGAACATTTCGGGAAACGTTTTTTGACCAAACATTAGTAAACCAAGTAAACGACTTCCAAGAATTGGTAACAGCTCACAGCAATCCATAAACGGAAGCAACATCCCAAAGATGTCAAGAGCGCTTCGCCTTTTGTGACAAGAAGTAATAAGGACCAGACTTAATTTATAACACAATAACCAGTAGTATCACGCTTCAACCTTCTAATTGGAAATGACAGGGATATTCAATCGATAGACGTCAACAAAGTGTTGTCAAGTTTGGAGTTATGAATCTGCTGCATAGCGTAAGGTCCTGATACGCGACTTTCCAAAATTTCGAAAAGATGAAAGTATATAAGAGAGACTCAGTATTTTTTCTAGCAACCCACCCCTTTGCTATCATATATGAGCAATTGTTCATATTTTAATCACTGTAACGTATATTTTGCTCTTTATCAGCTGAGTTCAAGTTAACGTTATCTTCCTTGATAAGTTAGTCTAAAATCCCATTAAAAAATAAATCTGAAAAACTGTGCCCAGTTCAAATGCGTGGATGTAGACTTTTCCGACAAAACAATTGAAATCTAAATAAGTGCCAAGTTCTGTGCTTAATCTTGAAATTTATTTATAACATACATCATTGTAAAATAAAATTAAAACACAAAACACAAAACCCAGGATTATTTTGAAGCTCCTGATTTAACTTAGTTTTTTAACTACTACATTCTTAGCAGGTTCAGGCAGGTTTACATCTTTAGCAGGTTGAAAAAAATAGTTTGCTTTTAAAAACTAGCTATGAGAAGAAGAGAATATATTATAAAGTTAAAAAAACAGGTACAGGGGGAGGTACTATTCTAGTCTGCCAGTAAATACCTCACGGCTAATTATATTATTTTAAGGTCTTGAAGAATATCTTATTGAAGAAGCGATATAAGTGAACTTTGAGCGTCGTTTCTTTGTATTTTTAGGTAAGATAAATCTGTATTTAGCATAGTTCAATGATATTTGTTGCAAAATGGTGATAAGCATGACAAATAAAACTTTCCGTTGTGTTTTCAGAGAGACAATTTGTAGTTTATCTTGTTTAAGACATTTTGCAAGAAAATAAATATAGGTAGTGGCTAAAACATCGCTTTAATGGTACAAAAAGAAAACAACAATATCAGTACTTTACCAGAGCAATATTCAAACCGGACCATCTCTAAGGGTTTATTACTGAGTGACCAATATTTTAGGCCACTATTTTTATGATAAGCTGTTCTTTTCTTATTACCATTGACCTCATAAAAATCGAGGCACTTCAAGGTAGCCGGTCATAAAATTCTCGATTATAACGTCTAACTATAATTAACTTTACTCATTAAGGTTAGGTCTATCACTGTTGGACATAGGCCTCCCCAAAAAAAGGAGAATTACGTAAATTATTATGAAGAATATTATTATATAATTGCCGCGCTGGGCAAAAAGAAGGCTGTTGGTAATCGCAGAGCGTAGCTTCGCGCCGGGGATGCTGCTGCCCATCCCCGCTCTGTGTATGTGAGTACCTGTACTTATTCTACCTCTGACAGTTGATTTTTTTTAATTACTTGTACAGCAGTAAAATAATAGCAACTCGCAATTACTTTGAGAGGTTTAAATGTTTTATTATGGAAAACACACCACAAACACATCTATTTGATTTAAGCCAAGACTTAGTAAAATATAAAGCTAAACTGAGAGTGAGAATAAGTGTTTAGTTTTCACTATTTTCAGCTTCGTGGTTACATGTTTATTCTACCACGTAAACGATGAATTTGTTTAGCCTAGGAAAAACCAGTTTGTCGATGAAATCGGGTTCGGTCGGTAATATAGTAGTATGATACATTCAAAGTGAAAACGCTTGTAAAAACTGAAAGTGTTTATGATTAAAATATTTATGCATACGACGTATTCGTAGGATAATGGCGTAATAAGCAGAGTAGAACATTGCCTTCCTGTACCAGGTCTCGTAAGAGACGATTAAGGCACCGGACTCGACAGATGGCGGTATATCCACTTCCATTTATTGCAGTTCAAATGAAACAAAGCATTCGCGTCGGGAAGCTACGCTCTGTAGTTGCCACCACGCCTGTTGACACGATATTTTTTCCTATTTCTTGGGGAGTATCCAGTACTCAACGTTCTACGGCTGTTATAATGAGGTTGTATATATAGCAACAAACTCAATCTAATTATTATTTAAATGAGATATGCTAACGTTGCAAATGTAAACGGAATAAAACTAAGGCAAGCTGTGTAAAAATCGTTAGACGGGCAACAACTGCAAACAACGTACCCGCCTGTGCACATAAGGGTCGGAGCAAGGGAATAAATAGACAGACGTATTCAATGGGTGCTAACACAAATACAGCTATAATAAAGGAAACGTGAACTCTTAAAACGGCCAGCAAACGTCGGACGTAAAAATAGAGATACAAAAAAGGTTTAGTTACGCTGCAAAATGTTTGTTGTCTGAAAAAAAAAAGTTTGTTGTCTGAAATAAACATTAGTAAGTAGAAATAAGCAAAAGTTTTTAAAATAAAATATACTTTTGATAAGATTTATGTTTTATTCGTTTTTTTTTAATATGACGATGTCAACAAACTCGGTCCACTTTATGGTATACGTGACCCCTTTAAACCGGTACCCAACAATGTGAACCCTGATATTTTTCGGTATATATGTAGAATAGGTGAGAGTTAGGTACCAATGCTAATGACCTTTGTCAGAGGTCTACCTTAAAACACAAAAATGTGTTTTCTGAAAAATCAAAACTCTTTTATTCATATCACACTTATACACAAGTTTTACTATAATTAACATTTTTTAAACAGAATAGCTACGTTTTTCTAAGGATCACATAACTTTTACCTTCTCGAATATATCGTCGGTATCACTCACGTCACACTGACAGCTAATAGTTCCATAGATTGTAATATATATCTATAAAAGGAGAAGCTGACTGGCTGGCTGACTGGCTGATATATCAATGCAGGGTCTAAACATTAAGAGTTAGAAACTAAAAATTTTGCATTTTTATAACTTAGGAAAGCATTAAGAAGCATGAAAAACTATACCCCAAAAAGATTAAAACGGGTTAAAGTTAGTAATTACTTTGATATAAAGTTAATTGAAATTTAAGTTCTTAGTTGAAAATTATGAAACATGTGTAATATATTACTTCGAAAATCATTCCTTAAGGGAATACAAGGGGGGAGCAAAGTTAGTATGGAAGTTGTACAAATTAACGCGGGTGAAACCGCGGGGTGCTGCTTGTATTAAATAATCAACGTTTGCGGGTGATAAGGTAGTTGATAATATCCATAATTCATATTCAACTTGCTTTTTTTAATGTTCTCATCATATCACGATCTTCATGCTGCCCTATTCCAGTTCTATCAACTCCGTGCTAACAACGTTTTTTATGCACGTACTAATTAATTTTAAAGAGTTTGCAAATATAGAGTTGTTTGAAGAAATGATTTGTTGTGTCCAAAATTCAAAGTCAAGTTCGACAAAAAATTATAATAACTAACCAACAATAATTATATATTATATGAAATACATACATACATCACGCCTGTGTATCATCGAGTAGGCAGAGACTATGGATCTCCACTTGCTACGATATTGAATAAATGCTGTTGAAATGCTTCGAAGTATGTCTAGTATGAGTTTGAGAGATAGATAAAAAAATATTGTAATAAGAGATCGATGTGGTGTAAAAGATGGTGTGACAACAATAGAGAAAGGAATGTTAGAATGGTGTGGACATGTGGAAAGGATGGATGAAAGTAGAATGACAGCACAAAAATATAGAAGTGAATGGAAGTGTTGGTATAGGACAACCAAGGCGAACATATCTTAACCAGGTAGAAGAGGTGTTAAAGAAAGGCCAGCTCAGAAGTACCAAAAATAAACGAACTTGTATGGAAGGAGTAATGCGAGTAAGGGGATATATAAAATACTATCTTATTTACGTTAACTTTCAAACAAAGATTTTCGCATATGTCATCATATTAGCCATAGAAAGCCCACTGTTGGACATAGGTCTCTCTGAGATAGGAGGAATTTTCGGCACGTCTGGGCAGGCGTGGTGGCAATCGAAGAGGGCAGTTTTGCAGCGAAAATACTGCTGCCCATCCCCACCTGGCAGTGTTTAAGCTGCGCTGCTTCGAATAGATATACCGCCATCTGTCAGTTCCAGTACCTGAGTCACCTCTTACGGCACCTGATACAGGGCGGTAATATTCGTAGAGTATAATACTTTGCCAGTACCCCATGGCTCAATTTTAAAATATTTAATTAAAAGTAAGTGCGCCAATCACTA
Source organism: Heortia vitessoides (assembly GCA_020976665.1). Taxonomy (NCBI): domain Eukaryota; kingdom Metazoa; phylum Arthropoda; class Insecta; order Lepidoptera; family Crambidae; genus Heortia; species Heortia vitessoides. Next base: position 12,841,689 of record JACJUM010002525.1, on the reverse strand, counting down.
TTGTGTTTGCATCACCAGCGACCCCTGACATAATTTAATATATAATGTACAGTCACAATGTATTGTCACACAGTAATTGCCGTTTTAAAACATATCAAAATGATGATTTTCTTTGTAGTTTTTAAACAGACTACATCACAAAAAATCATTGAAATAATTGTTATTCCTATATAATGGTGATATTAATCATCATCATCATACCAGCCATTGGAAGTCCACTGCTGGACATAGGCCTCCCCAAGAAGAGGGAATTTTGCCCATAATTGCCGCGCTGAGCAAACGTGTTGGTAATCGCTGAGCGCAGCTACCACGATGGAAATGCTGCCGCCCATTCCCGCCCTGTGCATTTGAGCTGCAATGTTTCGAATGGATATACCGCCATCTGTCGGTTCTGGTACATTAGTCGCCTCTTACGAAACCTAGTGCAGTGGGAGGTCCTATTCTATTCTACCGGTACTTCATGGTACCCATTGTGGGTATAATAATAATAAAATCAATTAAAACAAGAAAATGTACTGAATAAATTATTTATCCGGGATGTTGTCAGTCTAGCTGAGTAAGTTTCAGTGACTGGTGGCCTCATTGCTGTAATAAGTTTTATCTTTCCGAAGCAAATTAGAATATGGGTATACGGTCTATATCAGAATCCACACCTGGCTTAATTAGTATGAAGAATTAATTAAAACTTCCCAAACTTGGCTTTTAAGGTCCGGAAATATAATAAAACCGCAGCGGTGAACGTAATAAGAGACGTATCGCTATACGTCTCTTATTACGTTCACCGCAAGTATGAGATACGAGAACATTTTAATGTGGTTAAAGAAAGACAGACATTTGTTAATTCAGTGATAGGACTTTATATTTAAAATTAAATTGTAATCACATTAGCCCAGTAGCCATCAGTAGGATAACCCCTGATGGACATAGAACTTCCCTATTGATTCCCGATTGGACCATTGGTATGCGATCTTCCGGTTCTAGTCAAATCGAGTTTCTACCTAGTGATCTCTCGGTTTTTTTAAAACTGATCAAAACCTAATTACATGAGGGACCTCATACAAAGGTCGTCTGCATTAATACCTCACTCTCGCCATTTTCCACCGCCAAAGAGCAATGTTCGCATTGCTGTGTTTTGATTTGTTGTGTAAGGGGCAGGGAATTGCTGGGTAATGTGACATAATAGCTTCAAGTCATAAGGTTGGTAACACATTTGTGATATCCTAGCGATATAATGAGCGTCTATAGGTGGCGGTGACGCTTACTATTATCCGGACTGTTTGCTAGTTTGTCGACTGGTGTAAAAAACTGAATCTGGTATTATCTTATATGGAATTAAAAACGATAATCATTAATTGCAATGTCAGTCTTCACCGATCTATTTATAAAAAGGAAACACAAGTATCCCAAATTGGTTGATGAAAATTGATATTTTGTTTACAAAACTTCCGGATTCCTTTTTAGAGTTATATATATATTTAAAATAAACTAATACATAAAAAAATATTAAAATCATCAAATATATTATTTTCTATGCGTTAATTTCAAGAAAAACATAAATATCTATTGTGTTTAAAGAAACTACCTAAGAAACTTTAAATAGAAGCTATTTTAAAAACCAGTTTTTAGTGAAAGTGAAGATTATTTACAGGTTGTTTGTAAGAAAATACATCATTAATTACCTTCTAACATTAGCTGATCTAGGTGATCAACTACTTTTAATAAAACTACGTTCTCCGTTACAAAAACCACATAGAAATAGCGATAAAAAGTTAAATATACCGTTTCTTAAAGCAGCTTGCATATTTGCGCTATATTTCTGTTACTTGCGCTATATTTCTGTCTTTGAATTAAATTTTGAAAATTGCGCGTTCCAATAAAAAGTCTTAACGCAATTAGAATATTCATCTGATAAAATAAAAATGTTGTCAATATCACGTACATTTTTAATTACACAAAAATTAAGTTCAGTGATACGGTTGTCACTAAATGTCGAGATTCGTCAGCGCCAGGCGTCCAGAAATTGGATATATAGCCCGAGGGAAATAGAAAACTGTCTTACGGCTAGCGTACATTACCGCCACAATTTTATTCGGTTAGAAAACTATTTCTTCTTCTTCTTATTTAAAGAAAACAAAGAAATACCAGAGCAAACCGCCACTCTTTTTAAATTAAAATATTATAATTATGTATATTAGCCTTTGGATGTCTTCCAAATAAAAGGAGAATTTTAGTCCATAACTGCTATGCTAGGCAGGCGTATTGCCGATGATAAAACATAGCTTCAACAGTTCCAAAAATAAAAGAGTGCAAGCAATCACAAGAAAAGGACTAATACATACGTTGTGACGTCAAAGTCGTATAGAGCGCGTGAGTGAAATGGCGCGATATAGGGCAAGGCGTGGCTAAATTTCCCATTTAAATCGAACCATTGCTCACATCATGTCCCTTGCTGTCCTTATTTTCGAACTTAAAATTGTTTAATACCGAAGGAGGTTATTTCTGTAGGAGTACCTAAGGCTGGATGGTTAGTCAGACGTTTATTTCATACCCGATTATATCCTCCAAGACCGGACCTCGCCTCGAGTGGCCGTCGTTAAGGACAGTTAAGTTATTTGCATCAAGTATGGTAAGAGGTGACTGAGGCGATACCTACAACTATCTTAAAGATTGCAGCTAAAATACAACAGGATGATGGGTAGTATGCTCATCTCCATCTTGTTGTTTTTCATCCCCTTTCATCCCCTTTTTTGGATGGTCTATGCCCAATAGTGGACTTCCTATAGCTGATTAAATTATGCAAATACTCTTATATAGCTTATTATATCTAAAGACATAATATATTTTTTCCGTATTAGCAGTACCGTGTGATCTGACATTTTCCAGCCGTTTCACTTCCTATCATTTTTTGTTCTTTATTATTAAATTGTCCTCACAACATTCTTAATGTATAATAAAACCACTTTTTTATGACTTTAAAACGCGGTTTATATAACTAGATGTTTGTGTTCTGAATATTTTCATTCGCACCTTTTCACGTTTACTATGTTCCAACTAAAAATCATAAAATAAGAGAGCTTTGTTTCGACGTGTCGATGGTTTAGCCAAATGGTATTGTCGCTCGCACTGCGCTTCGTAACAAAATCCACGGAAATTATTCGCTATTAAATTGCTTTGACTACGATCTGAATCGAATTAATGAGCTTGCTGATCATAGGAACATTCTGGATGACAAAAAGTAAGGGAACTAAATTTAAATACGTTTTTAGTTTCCATTTTGAGTAAGGTATTATTATACCAGGTTGAAATCGTGTTTTCTGTAGACTAGGTATCTATAGCCCGCGTAATAGTAAGTGAAACTGCAACCTATATACGCTCATAATATCACAGGATATTATATATATATATATATATATATATATATATATATATAGCGCTATGTCAACTTTGTGATTTGATATATGTCACATTTACCTAGTATTAATTACACTACCTATCTCATCCTACAAACCGAAACACAGCAGTACAAACTATACTATTTCGCGGTATAAATAGATAAGAGGCCAAGCCAAGACATCTTTGTATGAGTCTACTGTCTACCTCATGATCTTGCTGAAATTATGTAGTATTTTTAAACGAGTAAATTAATACCTTTGATGTTTAATTAATACTAAATTGTACCTTTAGAAATATGTGTGTTACGTTTTATTGACTTAACCATTGTTGATTTTATTGAAATATGATAAATTTTTTTAGCTTTTTAATGAAAATGTTATTACCACCTTTTTTGAAGTCACGCTAACGACAACGTCATTAATCTGCAGCAAACATAGAGAACCTGCGCGATAGTATCACTTCTATTAATCTCCTACCTAGTCTATCTTAGCCGCCCTCTCACCGGCACTCCTCAATCACAAACACTCATACATTCCAGTCGTAAAGCAAGACAACGGACTATAATTTGTCTGTGAGGGTTATGTGCTGTAAGGTTCATCCGAAAAATGAACTAGTGGTGGTGGGCCTGAATGAAAATTGGGTTAGGTTATTAAAAATATTTTGTTATAAGTAGTGAAACGCGGAAATGTTGGAAATGTATTAGGAGGCTCTTATGTGCCGTTAGGGTCATGAGTATTTTAATACTTACTTCCATTCGTAGTAATAGTGTTGTTTGTTTTAAATTTGTTTAATGAATTGAATTAGAGACTTTGTTAGGTATTTTATATTATGCAGACACAGATTAATTTGGTCCATTTTTAATATAGAGTCCTTATTAATGGTTCAAAATTCACGTTAAATCCCAACCCCAAGTAACAATATACGAATATGTATTTTATTATATAAATTGCGTACATGGTAATCATGTAGAATATTCACGGAATTCGAGAGCCGTCTTTGTGACGGGAACCCGTTTTCGATTCCGTTTGTTATCCCGTACACAGTTTTTCAGATGACAAATGAACATTTTGACAATACAAAGACTAACAACCTGTTATTACTATCTGATAAGTTAGGCCCGCTTATCAAAACATTAAATACAATTCGATTACAAATAGGCACGATAGCGCAGATGGTAGTGCGCTTGTGCGCCTATCTTGTACGCCAGGGTTCGATTCGAATAATCATCGCTACGCTTGTATTCTATAAGAGAGAGAGACAGACAGAGAGACACGCGAACGCCGCACGGTTTACAGATATAGTAAAATATGTCGTTCCAACTTTTTGACTTATTTTTTTCCATTTAGCCCCCTTTCACATCGCGCGATAAGGAACTTCCTTCTAATAAAAACTGCTAGTCGAATTCAATAGCCACTGTACTGGACTTTTCAGATATATTCATAAGATACTACTGCGCTGCATCTTAGTTTAGTTATTAAATACACTTAAATACACAACAAACACAAATATGTATCATGTAAATGTGGGTCCTAAATAGGCATCGACTTTCTTTCGGGCCAACCAAATATGGAGTTAATAGGATTTTATTTTAGACATTTTATATGACCTATATTTCATGATTGATGACATCCATAAAAATAGTAATTAAAATAGAATTATTTTGATGAGTATTTTAATGAACAGTAAACGAAATTAGATTAAAGAAAATATTATAAGTAAGGAATTAAAGAAAATATAATAACTAATAGATGATCATCATCTTAACAGCTATTGGAAGTCCACTGCTGGACATAAACCTCTCCAAAAAGGGGAAATTTTACCGATAATTTTCGCGCTGGGCAAGCGTGTTGGCAATCGCAAAGCACAGCTTACATGGAGATGCTGCTACCCATCCCCACTCTTTGTATTGTAGCTACACTATTTCGAATGGATATACAGCCATCTGTTGGTTCTAGTATCTTAATCGCCTTTTACGACACCTGGTAAGGTGCCACCTCCTTAAGGGAGGTACTATTCTACTCCGGTGCCTTACGTGTGAGTGATAAATCATTTAGAAGCTGTTAGTTTTTGTGACAAAACGCATGTCATAAAATATTAATTACATTGGAACAAGTACTCCGTGTGTACCAGAAAGAAACATGATAGTTTCGGGTTGAAGAAACGAAATCCACCTCTAAGATTAATATCAGTTGTGATCCGACATTCATTAGATATAACAAAAAATCGCTCTACTGTCATTAACGATCGGTCGCGAAGACCATTTAGTTTTTATCAAATATAGAGTCAGTGCGTTTTGGATTCTTATTGTCACGCCTTGGATTATCCTAGAATAATCGAAGAGTTTGCCGATTTCTTGTTTAAGTCCAAGTTTCGTACCAAATACTCGTAAATATTTTTATACGATAAACGGATAAAACAAAATAAAGAGTTAAAAAAATAAAAAATTCTGGACATAGAGCTACTCGACTGCTGCATATACAAACGATATAAGGAAACTCTTCGGTGTGTTGGCTCATCTTTAAATTTATCAGATGTCCGAGTCCGAATAAAACACGGTTAGAACAAAATAATTTCAAATATTTTAAGTTAGATTAAAAAACTCAGTTTAATTGCTGCTTGATGTAAACAGATTTAAGTAACCAACATCTAAAACAAAACGTTGCTACTTCCTTCATGATTGTAGCTTAATTATATTTAGAAATCATAATTCTAATTCTATTGATTTACATTATTCCAATTATAATTATTAAAATACATATATTCCCACAATATCTCATATATTGACCTGATTCCATGATAAGTCGCTTAAAGCACTTGTGTTACAGACATCAGATAACAGAGGAATCACAAATATACTACTTAAATACATATATTTAACACTCGGATACAGAACAAATATAAATATCATCATATAAATATTTGTCCTTGTTGAGCGGGGATCAAACCTATGACCTTAGGCGCACAAGACAGGATCACAACTATTTGCGCTATCGAGCCAGTTTAATATAAGAATTAAGTAATGTAACGTACAAATTTCTCATATTAACCTAAGTAGTATTGTGTTTTAGCTATTTCTTTTTATTGCCTATTTGCTTGTGCACACTCGGTGGCTACCATTCTTACAATGTTAATATTATGAGACCATGAACATTTATCGTTAACCGATAGACTACGCTCATTCATTTTGCCTCGAAGATATTGCACGAAGAAAATGGATTTTGCCTTTATACATAATATTTGTTTTTACTACGCAGGCTTTAAATAATATGATATCAATGAAAAAAGGGGTAGATCCAACTTAATTATGACTATGAATAAAATATATTATCATCATATCCAGCCGTAGGACGTCCACCACTGGACATTAGTCTTCCTCAGTGCTTTTTCATTAGGACCGATTGTATGCTGACAGCGTCCATGTCATCCTACGGTTTTAGTCATATCGTCAGTCCACCTTGTAATTATTATTTTTTAAAAATATATTAATACCTAAAAATGCTTAAAACGAGCTAGCTAATAATATTTTCTAAATAATTGCTTTTCTAAAGCTTGCCAGAACACTTAGTTGTAATTGAAAATATCTTTATTTAAGTAAGCCTTTTATAGCTTTTGAAATCGTTACAATAATAATACTTCTATATCAACGGAGTTTTATAACAATACTTAAATGAGCAATGGACATGATGATTCAAGGGAATCATAAGTCATTTGGACAAATAGTGGCCTATGTTAAAAGTCTGCCGGAACCAGCAGAATCTATATTCAAATAAAAAGAATAGCATGCGATTTTTTATATAAAAAAGCTTTATTCATTTATATTATGAGTTTAGTTCCAAAAGTACCACAATGCTGTGCAATTTAAGCTGCGTTGTTTCGGCTGGATATACCACCTTCTCCCACATCCGATACGACACACGTAATATTTTCCTCATTCGGTACCCCACGGCTAAGTTGCCCAGTACTTTATCGACCTTACCTATGCAAATAAGACTTTTATTTATTACAGCAGGTAGCAAAAGATCATACGGCATTTCCCAATTCCCTAATCCTAAAACGTACAAGGAAGAGCAAAGTAAACAGTTTATTGCCTCCAGATCCCAAGGCAAACCCGTACAGGAGTATTAGACGGGTAAGTAGGCATAAAATGCCACTTCTTGCGGATTAACACCAATCCACGGATCGAGGGTGCCTCCAGAGACATATTACCGACTTGGTATGCCACAATGCGGGGTAGGGTTGCTATTTATATGATTTATTCACGAACTAGCTTTCTTCACTTTACATCCTGCGGGATCTATTAAATTCCTTGGAATCAAGAGTAGCCTAAGTTAAAAAGTTATGCCGGGATTACGGGACTGAGTAACTATTTTGTGATTTTACGAGCGTGTATAGGCTCCGGAGACGCTTATAATGAAGCGGTCTTAGTACTTGTTTTTCAGCCTGGTCTAATTTAGAAAAAACTATATAAAGTCAACCCACAAAGTGGAGACGAACTGACTAGAACCACTAGCGTTACATGAGAACTATTATATTATTACTCATAGATTGGACTATACCTTTTACTGAAAACGCCTGTGCATTTCACAACGTTTTTTAGTAAGTCCTTTACGGCCCAGGCTGTTCGTTGGAATGTGGAATGCACTCCTGCTTGTTATTAGAAGCACGTGTTCAAATGGTTGGTAAGGGATCACTTTCTCTCACTATAGTTATACTTAAGTATATTTTCTTAAATAAAATCTATTTATATTATGTATATATAGTATATTTTTTTCTATTGTTCTTATTGACACCTCTTACTACCTCTTTCTCTCATTTAGTCTTTTTATCCAAAGGTTGCCTGGAAGGAAGCGCTATTTGCGCTAAGGAAGCCCATTGTACTTCATAATAACTGTTTTCTTCATGTATTTTTATGTTTGGTGTACAATAAAGTATTTATTATCATTATATTTATTTCGGCAGTTTATAACCAGTAGAAGTCTTTTTACTAATGTAAAAATATACAGTGATGCTAAAATGGTATTTTGTTTGACACCTATGGCTATTCTCAGCTCTTGCTCTTTCGTTAGTCATACATTTTGCCCTTTTAGCCGAATTTCCATTTCTCATTTCTCATTTTTTTAATCAGTTACCGTTTTTGAACCAGTTCCACCACCCCGGTAATCCACGTTACGAATTAACTTCGTGATACGAAACAAATTAAGTAAACATAAATTACAAACATAAGAAAATTATATATACTAGTAAAAATGTTCGTAATTGATTAAGCGATTGGTAACTAAATTAGTGGCAAGCAAACGTTTGTTTTGTTGGTGTAGTCACTTCGAGTCAATGCATAATAGCTGTTCTCCCAGGACAGTTTTGAAACATTACTTTTATGACAGCCCTATTTGTAAAGTTCTCAAACCGGAATAGTAGCATGTCTAAATCAACCTTACGTAGCAGACATAAAAATCATTTCAGTTTATCTAAAAACCATGTTTTTAGTTTATTTTATGACATAGGCCCAATATATACACTGCTTAGTAAAAACAGACACCTAAATAAATTGATGATCTGAGATATCCTTATACTTTTCCAAATCATTGTTTCATCAATTGTTTCGATACTTAATCTGTATACAATAGGAAGTGGTGAACAGTGAAGACCAAACGATTTTATATTTTTATTAAATAAATAAAATTACAAATGTACAAATAACGAATATAAACTCCTCTAGCTAATTGACAGCTTGGCAATCTTCCGAGCACGATTTACATAATATTTTTCTTTTTTGAAGAATATTTAACCACACTTCTGCAATTAATTTTTCCACCTCTCTGAGGTTTCATGAAGCAATTGCATTAATCTGACTCTGTTCTTTATCATACATGCTCAACTAGACCGAGGTTAAATTTCTAGCCAGTATTGGCTAGCTAAATTACGAATCCTAACTTCTTACACGTTGCCAGAACAATGTCTTTTAATATTAAATCTTCTCCAAAAGCAATTAATGCTGGTTGTGCATTTAGAATCAATACCTCATGAAACGGTCTGAATTCTTCAATTTTTGATGAAAACTAATACCACATGCTGCGTTAGTTAAATCCTCTTTGAAGTTCTTTTTTGGAAACACGCTTTTGTATAGCGTCTTCTTGGTCTTCACGCAAAGAGATTCTATCAGTGTTCCAGAGGGTCAGGGTTTTGAGATATACGGAATTATGTAGGTCTTTGGGATGGTATGAATGGTACTGCTGATATTGACAGCCTAGAGTCTTCTCCTAATCACCTACTAGCTAACATATACTCCTCTCTATTCAAGGATCTTCTTTAGGTGCATACTAGACACGCCTTTGCCAAATCAGTCATTTTGAAATCTTAAGGATTTCAAAATAGCTGACTCGTATTGTTTCTTACTGAACTAGGTATAATTTTGATCAAATCAGTCTCTTAGTGTCGTTTCCATGTCCTATGGAAAGGTTGTACGACTCACATTTACCCGCTGAAACTGGTAAGTTTGCAAACAATCTTTTTCGTGCACGGCTATAATTTTATCAGCTCTTATCGCTTGGTCATATCGAAAAGTGGCGTATAAGGTAGAAATAAAGATTGAATTATTTTAGTGGCAGGAAATATCAATAATATAGTAATTATAAAACAATTATTACTTTACTAATTTCATATTAAAAATAACACACACACAGAGTATAACACATAAAGAGCTCTATTTTTTTTTCAAAAACGTATTTTACACAAAAAAAAGAATTTATAATGAATCGCGAGGAACCGGCAGCGTAGAATAGTACCTCCCCTGTATCAGTTGTCGTATGAGGCGACTGAGGTATCGACAGATGGTGGTATAACCGAAGCAGAGTAGCTTAAATACAAATCGGAGGGAATGGGGAAGCAACCATCCTGACGCAGAAAGGCAGGCGTTATATGATGTTATGGTGGTTACAAAAATATATCATTATAATTAAATACAGGTAGATTTATCTTTAGTATCAAATAAATGTCTATAAAATAAACAAAACGTGCTAAATAATAGACATTGCTGAATGTTGTTTGATATAAGTTTATCAAAGTTTAATTAGTTTGATGAAATGCTCTTCGGACGGTTTCCGAAATTATTCAGCAGTTTGTACGTCTTCGCTCTAGAAACTTGAAAAGTTGATCAGTGAACCGGAAAAGTATGCTAAGTTTATAATTATTTTCTACAAGCCTTCCAGGAGGTTCGCGTCCTCCGAGATTGATCTGTAATGGTTATATAGAAACTATATCTCTAGACAAACGGGCACAATGGCGCAATCGGTAGGTCTAGTCCACCCAGGACCAATAACATGTGTTTGATCAGTGATAAATATACCACATTCTGGGTTGTTGTCATGTGGTACTGACAGAGTAGAATAGTATGACAGACGGCTTCAGATATATATATATATATATATATATCCGAAGCAGTAAATCTCAAATGCAAAAGATGATCTCCAATAGAGATATATACTAAACGCTAAGCTGCGCCACATGCTACAATTCCACCTTTTTTGTCCAGCAGTTAAAGTTTTTACGACTGCTATGATGATAATGGCGATAAAAATCGAGAAGTGGCATTTCTAAGTTTTTAAAAGATGTTATAAGTATGTAAAATGGTGTGAACATTTTATCTCTTGCTTCATCACTGGAGTGAAGATGGGGATTTTTCGGTGTCTATAATGGAGTGCCTTTATCATAGCTACACTATCTTCCAGAACCCATTCCCACCTTTTACGCAGCATAGAAGAGCACCACGCAAACAACAGATATTCAGAATTTGTGTGAACTAGTGATGACAGGGGTATCACAGGACACGTGCCGTCATACGGCACGTGTGACATTGAAATTCCCGGAACATGTCACGTCGTATAGTGTTGCAGCTTTGTTGTCGCTCACGTAGTATAATGTGTGACGATTTGTAATACTCGGCTTGACAACAGCATGTTTAATGTTCGAATCTGAACGTTGTTACATTACACGTATGTGCTGTAGCTAAATACCCAAGTGTTTAACAAAAAACAACTTCATTATTTATGTCACAATAATAATTTTTGTGTGCGACAATGTTAACTTGCGGAAACGTCAATAAATACAAAGTAAAATAAACTGCGTTTTAAAACTGTTAAATAAGTAGTTTTATTACATCTTTCTTTATGTAAGTCAACGTGCAAGAATGAGAAAATATGAAGTATCTTATCTTAAATAGTTAGAAATACAGAATCACTAATGAAAATTATCCGATAACGTCATATATAGCGAATGATTTCCCAGACTGAAATAAATATTAGCAGTTTCGATATTTTAAGTATTTAACTAACCCTTCTTCCTGTAAAAAATGTACATGTAATTATTTTTAATAACGTGGTAGTGCCTTACAGCACACGTGTAAGAATCTTGGCCTATTTATCGACTCTTCCTTAACCTGGGATACACATGTCAATGAAATCAGCAGTAAGGTTTCTGGTAACGCTTCGGGCTCTCTATCGATTAAAACATTTTCTTCCTACCAAAACCCTTCTTTTCAATCCTTGGTTTTACCCATAATTGACTACGGTGACGTGTGCTGCACTAATCAAGAACTCTCAAGAACTCCTTAATAAATTGGATTTGTACATTTTGTAACATTTTGTGCAATAAAGTTAAATAAATAAAAAAAAATAGTGGTTGCCCGGTGATAGCAATTTAACCATAAATCATTTAGTTTTGTAAAAAATCAAATTATTTAATTCAAAACACAATTAATGTTTACTTCATTTTAACGTGTCTATGCTTATTTTAATGTACTTAAAGTATATAGCTTTTGTAAATTCTTCTCCTCTTTACCTATACTTTCTAAAATTTTTATTTAACAATAATCAAAAAATTCCAAAGAAAAGATAAAATTGTTCTTCTTCGTATTAATTTAATGATGTCTTACTATGGCTGTCAAAACATTGTCACTGGAATAAAAATACAAGTTCTTTACGTTTGGTTACGTTTTATACGATCTTGAACTGACATTCTATCCAGTTTAAACGTGATTATCAAAGATAATAACTCCCTATTGTAAAGTAAAATAATAGCATTAAAACATTGGTGAAAAAAACTAAAGTGTCCTGAACTGCTTCTTACATATTTACATAAGGGATAAAATCAATCATAGAAAGTGTTTATGAATTAATTGTTTATGCTGTAGTTGTGAACTTATGCTACATAATTTCTAGAGTTCAAATTATAAATGTAAAATAATAGGATTTAAAAAAAAAAGTTCATTTAATATTTCAGACATGAAATATATTTGAGATTAAATACCGTTGTGCCCAACGAGTCACGAGGCTTAAAATTCAGAGGGCATCCGTCAGATTTCGCATTACTTAAAAATTGTTGCGTGGAAGAAATTCCCAGAGCTCGTAGATAGGTAAATTTTAAATGGTTCGTTTGAATGATAATAGCATTCATGAGATGATGAAAAGCGGATTATTCATAAGGGCCCAGGTTTGAGAGTGTGGTAAAAAGGACGAACGAAACACTTCTCAAATTAGCTTTCTGTTAGTCGTTGAATATGAATATATTTATTGTATGTATGAGTATCTACTACCTACGTTTTTAGACGGGTTTACCGCTATCTGTCGGTTCTGGCACTTTAGTCACCTCTTACAACACCTGGTGTAGTGGGAGGTACTATTCTACTCTGACGGTAACTCACGGCAAATAAAAATTATGAGGAGCACATTATACATTTTCGTTCTATATATTAATATATATGTTGTGAAATTATCGTGACGGAAATATGTTTAAAAATTGATATTTCTTGATCACGTCATGGTAAGTAAGTACGATAGGTGAAAAGAAAAATGTAAACGTTACAAAATAACAAGAAATCGGAGAGTATTCTGAATTCAATTGCTTTTTTAAACAAACGCATATTAATGTCAACACCCAACGATAGTAAATTTTTTTAAACCACAACCATCATTTATAAAACCCCAAACGCATACGTTTGCGTTTCTTATATACTTAATTGCATTCGTTTCCCTTACGTTCATACTCTATCACCATTACGTTTACTACATAAGCACGGTGATAATTACACTACATTACCAAGTTCCGATTTACTCGGGAGTCTCATAAGTTTAATGGTTTCCGCGTAAACACTCCGAGACAAGTTTGGACAGGACGTCGCTCTCGGGCATCTTCGCCAGAACACCTCCCTCGGGAGTTTAACTATTTATTGTTTTGAGATTGAAGTCAGCTCATGTATTTTTCGTTGGTAATAAATTGAGATAACGAGATGTTATTAATTTTCCACTCTCTTTCTGTAGAAAATAACAGTGGAGAAGATATAAAAACGTTATATTTTCGTAATTGAAACTCGCCCTGGAATTTAAACATGATATGATGGATTTTCATGATTTTGTATTTGTTACGATGAAACTGCATATAATAAAGTTATAGAATAAATAGAATATGAAACATTAAGGTTTCCTAAAAAGGCCTTAAAAAAACAAAAACTAGCCCAATGGCACTTTTGGTATAGTTCTTATCTTGTACGCCAGGGGTCGTGAGTTCGATCCTCAGCCGGACGCGTATTAACGATAGGTATTGTTTAATTATCGATATTCGTATTCAACAATATAAATTTAATATCATCATGACAGGCCATTGGAAGTCCACTGCTGGACATGGGCCTGCCAAGATAGGGGGAGATTTGTCCATAATTGCCGCGCTGGGCAACCGTGTTGGCAAACGCAGAGCGCAACATTCGCGATGGGGATACTGGTTCCCATCCCAACGCTGTGAATTTGAGTATCACTGTTTTGGATGAATATATCGCCATCTTTTGGTTCCGGTACTTCAGTCGCCCACCTGGTACAGGGGGAGGTACTATTCTGCTTTGCCGGTACCCCATTGCACAAATTGTTTATACAAGTTTTAAACTGGTCCTTTAATAAATGTAAGGTAAACATTCAAATAAGTTGTTGGTGGTGGTTGGTTGTTACATACTATGTGCCGTATTATATTTATCAGTTAAACTACTAAATTCCAAATAAAGTTAATGTTACCTGAAAAAACATCGCATATATATTTAACCTATATTTAATTATTGCCAAATTAAATATAAGTTGAAAACATTACGAGCTTTAGTTTTTGGATTAGGTAGCTACAATAAAATATGTTTTATTTTTAAATTAAACGTTAGTTAGTCATTACATTTTTAAAATGGTTTTTTCTAAAAACTTCTTTAAAGATTCATATATATCGACTATCATTTTCTCAAGTAGGTTTTTATAATAAACGATGATTAAAAGTTTGAAGATTTCTTCACATCTTTTTTCTTATGCCTATATTATATACATAAATAATAAAAAATATAAAAAATCTTGCACAGTGCAAGAAAATAAAAAGCAAGTTCTTTCGAGAAATATATTAACTACAATACTAGAAAATTCCAAATAAAATTACAAATCGACAAATCAATGCGACGATACAAATTTCATGATTTCTACAAGTTTCTTAGTAGTATCTTTTAAAGAGGATGGCATCTTGACTTCATAAGTATTATGCAAGCTTATTTTTGTTGTGTTAGGTTCCAAAATTTTACTACTATTATGTTCTGAAGTAATTTCATGTAAGTCTCTATTTGCTGAATGCACATTTACAATTTCTTCGAATACATTATCATAGTTCACTTCATTTTTCTTTGAATTAGTGCCATTGTTAAATTGATCTATAAGTTTACGTATAAGAACACTTGTACCATCCGACACATAGTTATTGACAACGTCAGTGACATTATTTTGAAGTACATATCTCCTATTTCGTCTAGGTATACCTTTCAAAGCGTCATCTTCATATTCAACTTCTTCTGACTTAGGCTCTTGATATCCTCTTGGCTTGGTTTCTTTTCGACTGTTATGAAAAAGAAATGTCATCATTGCTATGTGATAAACTGATGAAGTTAGCATTATACTTTACTACTTTTATATTACACAATCGAGTTTCAAATCAATTGTCAAAGTAATACATGGCTGCTATCTGCAATTTATTTCTTACTAATTTGGCTTCAAGAGGGTAATTAAACAGGCTTTAGCTATTAATCTTGGCTAAAACCTACAGCGTTGAGCTTATTTATAAACAGTAATTATTATGCATATCTGGAATTTATGACGGCGAACTGTGTATTAATATTAATTTTAACTAACGAACAATTGAGAGTTTATTAACTTTGTTTGATTCAGTCAAATAGCGAAAACATTGCGAGTAGAGTGTTTATTTCCATAACTTTAGTGGAACTTCAGAGAATAATACAAACTATTGGTCCAGCACTTTCAAAGCCTACCTTTATAATTATTTATGTAAATTATGACAGATGTTCTTAAACTTTCACGATAACGGAACACCAACCGAATATCTTTTATTTTGTGGAACCTCAAATCAAAACATTGCAAATCTACACTAAAATATATAAACCTACACTGAAATATACATAAATATATGTACTTTTTCTTTCAGAAATGCGTAATGTAATTAAAACTAACATTAACTAAAAATTATTATATAAAGATTGAAACTATTTAATACAACAATAGTTCAGTATGATATCAATTGTCCAAGCTGAATTCTCGCTAACCTTTAAGCTATTTCGAAACAATATATGTAACCGTTGTATTATTTACCAGCAAATAATAAATTATTTCGGTGAAACCCTGATAACTATTTCAGGAAACCCCTAATTCCCGCGAACCCATTTAGGGAATCCCTAAATAAAAACATACCTGGTATTATAGTCTACCGTCACTTTGCCTCTTCGCCTGTAATCAGGTTGGTCCTCCAAAACGACAGTCTCTTGTTCTCTTGATCTTTGTATATCTCCAGCAATCTTTTTTGATGGTCTAACAGTCTTCACTGTGGGTCGAGAATACCCTGGCTTGTACCGAATAGGTGGAGGAATTGTAAACGTGCCAACATAATCATCATCGTACAAGGGTGGTACTTTGCCCCCTTTAAGCTCATCAGGAACTTTTTTATTAGCTAGAAACCAGTCGTAATGACTTATTTGATTTGTATCGGGGACTTTATATAAGTCGTTGAGGACAGCATAACTAGGCTTTGTGGATGGCTCCTTAGCTTTGTTCAAGAAGGCTGGATTAAGACGTCTAAATCCAATTCCTAATCTCTCGGTTGAGGTTGTGATCTGAAAATATTTCCAGTATGAAGATTGCTTTTAATTAAAGGAATTATGGTAGCGGATGAAATATATTAAAATAGCATCTCTTCATTTTATTAAATAAATAATTTGTCAAGGCTATCGTTTCTAATGTTTTAGTAAATGCAAAGCTGTATTGGTATATGTTATATTTAAAGTAAGCCGTGAGCCATGAGGTACTGATAGAGTAGAAAAATTCCTCCCTCTGTATCAGGTGTCGTAAGAGACGACAGAGGTACCAGAACCGACAGATGGCGGTATATCCATCCAAATTAGTGTAGCTCAAATGTACATGTAATGGGCAGCAGCATCCCCATCGTAAAAGCTGTGCTCTAGAATTATCAACACGCCTGCCCATCACGGCAATTATCGACAAAAGTTCCCCTTTCTGGGGAGGCTTATCAAACAGTGGACTTTCAATGGCTGAATGACGATTATATTTACAGTGAAATCCATATTAATAGTGTTTGTACGTCTTTGATTCATGCGCCGCATGTTCAGAACACCCTGAATATCCTTTATTTGATCCAGAGAACCCGTTGTAAATTTTTCTAATGACTGAAATAGAAAAAATTATACGATAAAACTACAATTATAATAAATACATCATTTTTTTTATAATATACGATATAATGTTTTGGCTATAAATAAATATGTATTAATATATACACATAAAAAACAAAAAAAATATTGTCATTTCTAATTAAACAGTAGTCGTTTGTGATAGCAAAGCACAATAATATATGAGTATATTACTTGTTTTATATAAAAGTATAGCAGTCTTGCAGTATCAGTGGACGTCCGCGTAGTCAGTGGAGGTTAAAGTACCTTCCTTCCCCTGAACCAGGTGTCGTCAGAGGCGACTGATGTACCGGAACCGACAAATGGTGATACCGCCATAACCCTGGATGGGTATACACCCATCTGATGTAGTGCAGCTCAAATGCAACATGGCGATAATGAGCAGAAGTATTCCCGTCGTGAAGCTACGGTCTGCATGTCCACCATGCTTACCTAGCGTGGCAATTATGACCAAACTCCCCATTTTTAGGAAGGCCAATGTCCAGCAGTGGGCGTTTTACAGCTGCTATGATGATGATGATGAATGAAAATTATTGCCGGCAAAATATAACTTAATATAGACAGTGTCCTTATTAATTTAAAATATGCACAATAAACGCATAAAAATCAGCCCTATATAAAAGTAACATAATACTTTTCATTTGTATCTTGAGGTGTTAAATTCTGAAAGATTCTTCCAGGCAAAATAAAAAGTGGACCTACTATTTTTTTATTATGTCCAATTGTGTATATATAAATAATGTGGAAGTATATTTAACAAATAATTAGATAAAAGTACTTATTCTTAATAAGAATGGTAAATGGAAACGGTACCCAGAAGGTAAGCCAGAAGTTTAAAGACAATCTATGTCAATAGACGAAAAGCTGGTTTCTTATTTACTCTGCGAAGTTGATCGGTCCGCGTGAGCTCGTGTTCATCATAAATAATTGTTCGGAAAATTCCAAACATGTCACATATATCGCTAATTTTTACATTAAAAAAATCCAACATAGAATCTGTGATAAGTTGCTTACAGCACTTGTGTTACGGATATCAGAAATCAGAGGAACCACGCGTTCTATTACTCAAATACGTATTCAGCACTTTAATGTTTGTCTTGGGGGAGGATCGAAGCCACAACCGCACGCGCACAAGATAAGAACACTACAGAATGTGACATCATGTCCAATTACACTATACTATCTAGTTACCTTACCGCTTCCTTCAACTTTCCAAACAGAAGTAGGTTCATAGGTCTCTGGAGGTAGGAACAAGAGAGGAGTATGAGTTCCGTAGGTCTAGTTTAGGAGAAAGTACCTCTTTTAGCCTGTTATCTTCAGACAGCATGTATTTTGGAGCAGTGTGCGCTGGTGGGACAGCCGTTAACTTCATCAGCGATCCCTCAAAGTTTTTATTATCATCAGATTGAAGAAGTGAGTCGTCTAATCTTCTAGCTGACTGAAGAGGCATTTGTTCAGGCTCCGCGCTCACAACTAAAAGTGTTTAAACTATTTTTATTACTGTACAGTTTAACTTATCATAAGAGTTAATACTAATGTTTTAATATTGCTAGTGGACCAGGTGGTGTCGTAAAAGGCGACTAACGACCCAAACCCGACAGATGGCGATATTTTTATCAGTGTAACAGTGTAGCTGAAATGAATAGGACAGGGATGGACCGCAGCATCGCTTTCACAACACTACGCCCAGCGATTAACAACACGCTTACCCAGCGCAACAATAATGGGTAAAAATAAAAGGAAATCTATGAAGAGAATTATTCAATGATTAATTATTAATATTATGAATATAATTGTTCACGATAATGTTTTTCTCAGTCTTTAGGCTATAATCAATTTATTGTGTATATGTGCTATTTGTGCTGATATCATGCATTCCTGTTTAATTGTATTTTGACAATGCTATAAAGTTTAAGAAACACTCTCAGAATCCAATAAATAAGAATATGTTTATTGTGACATATAAAAATAGCAATTATAACTATTTTTGTTCGTTAATTTTAGGATTATTTTACAACTACATTAATTTTAATATTCAGAATAAGCTACGAATTTGTATTTGTTCCTCAAGAAAAAAATATAGTTCGATACCATTATTATTACTATGGCACAGTTTGCACCACTATATAATTTAGCTATATCCGGTGAAACGTGGAGTAATAAAAGAATATAAAAAGGAGCAGAAATTAGGAAAGTAGTTCTCAATACATAATAATTCTAAATAATAATTAAAGGTAATCTATACTTAACCAAGTATTCAAAATCATATTAAATAAGGTACAGTGCTGGAATTGAAAACACTTTTTTACCTTCATGAATTACACAAATTAAATACAATATAATAATGTTCTCCAAAATGGCTTGATTGATTTTGACAGAGCTTTCATTGGCTAAAGCTTTAAGAAATAACATGGACTACGATAGTACATAAAAAAATGTACAAAAAAAATCTTTTAGCTCCTATACAATTTAATTTAATTCCATTCAGGGTAAAGATGTAGGCACCGGCAAGTTTAAAGTAAAGTGTAGTAAGCTTTAGTAATAAAGTATATAATAATTTGGTAGTAAAGTAATGCTAACGATCATTGTCTGCAATATGTCCTGCGACTGGCTGCCGACCGCTTCTACGAAACTCCATATCATCAGATATCTCATCGTCGAAGACACCCCGCTTCAAATACACGGAGACATTGGTTTCTGGAAATATCAAACATAATAATAAATATAAACATCCATAACAAACACCACACGAAATATATTTTTATGATAACGACAAATAACTAACTTGAGTATTCAAGATATATGGCTTGAACAAACCTCTAATGTTCTTAAATGTACCGCAAAGTCTTTTAGCGATTCGGAGAATCTATTACCAAACGTAGCGTATTAAATATGGAAAAATATTGTTTGACGTTAGTCGAATTTGAATATCACATTAATAATACGAGTACATTCTTGTAATGGCTAAGATTTTTATAGTATCGCCTTTTTATAAAAATGGTACTCGCTTAGAGGGCCCGATTCTAGAACTAGCACAATGAACAT
Organism: Heortia vitessoides; assembly: GCA_020976665.1. Lineage (NCBI taxonomy): Eukaryota > Metazoa > Arthropoda > Insecta > Lepidoptera > Crambidae > Heortia > Heortia vitessoides. The sequence goes on along the minus strand of JACJUM010002525.1, from coordinate 12,821,474 downwards.
TAAACTGAGGCTACATAACCGAGAAGTTATTATAATGGCTTGTTTCCGCCTCTTTATTGTCAGACCAGATGGCACATTGGAATTGCTGGTGATGACGTCCTGGTTCTTTCAAATTATTTGGGTGCCAGTTAACTAGATATAGAAGCACAAACCTTTCAAGTCAATGTATTCAGCAAGCGAATAGTTATAACCCATCGCTACTCCTGACATAGACGCAGTGGCCAGGGTGCAGCAAATAGCGGAGCTGATGCAGCATGACATGGTGAATGTCCAGAACCTGGAGCAAATACATTATCATATCTCTGTGAATGAATGTTCATAAGGCGTTTCGAAATAGCGTCACTAAGAAAAAAACAGGGCGGGTATGGGCAGCGGCTTCCCCACAGCGAAATTATACTCCCCAATTGCTACTACTCCTACCCAGCATGGTAGTTATAAGTAAAAACCACCAATGTTTTTATTCTAAATATTTTATGGATGTTTATATTGACAGGCCCGATGGCGTAGATGGTTGTGATCCTATATTGTGCGCCAAAGGTCGTGGATTCGATCTCCAGAAAAAATATTTGAAGTTTTTTCTGCGTTTGAGTGTTAGATATATGTTTTCAAGAATTATATTTGTGATTTGTTTGTTATCCGACATCCGTAACACAAGTGCTTGAAGCGATTCGAAATCAGGTTAATGTATGAGATGTTGTGTGAATTTATTATTATTGTATCTAATTTTGGCTAACATGATGATACAATGCTATCTAGTATGCTATAATAAATAGAAATATAACAAGGAAATAAAGAAATATAGAATTAATTATCAAATATGTGATTGTGTGTGTATATACAACTCGTATTACTTTATCACTGAAGTTTATTTGATGAACCCCGAGTGTTTGTTTGTTAGTTTTCTATTTATTGCAAATTTTTCTTTAAATGCACTATCATCATCACCATATTAGCCGTTGGATGCCCATTGCAGGACCTCTTCCATGGGCTTGCATAAGAAAGGGGGAGGTTTGCCCATAACTACCATGTAGGGCAGGCGTGGTGGCAATTGCAGAGCGTAGCTTTGTGACAGGGTGCTGCAACCCACCCCCGTCCTTTGCATTTGAGCTACGCTGTGACAGGGTGGATAATCTCTTTTGTAAAGTTCCGGTCGTTTGTCGCCTCTTACGTTCTCTGCCGGTACTCCACAGCAATATTATATATACTATACATTTAAAATACTAAATGTACTACGTACGTATATTAGGATCGCTTGTAAATCGACAGAAAAAAAGATTGATATTTAGTTGTGCTGTGTTCTTAAATAGAAATAAAAAAAAAATATTAGAGTAGACAAATACTTTCGATTACCTCTGAACAACGTCGATGACCCAAGCGAAACACGTAAAAATGCAACACATTATGAATAATCACTTTCCATCACATCGGTCATGAAATATGTCTGAAAGAAAAGTTTATTTGGCAAATTATCGAAAACACATTGTCAACTATTATTACAAATCGCGGAACCGCATCTTTAGTCCGGTTCACGCCTATAATCCAGCCGGTAATTCTAATGCCACATTGCTCGACTTAAAAACTAGTTCGCCAATCAAATACAAGCAATACATCGAAACACTTTATGAAGTATTACCGCCGATAGCATAACTTCTGTTAATACCTCCCTCTGTCGCCCTCTCTGGCATTCAACAATCAGATACTCCACATACACTTCTTACGTAGAGCAGTACAACGTGGCTGATCAACACGTGCAGTCTCTGCTCCGCACTACGGCGACTTGGATCACTCAGTCCTCTTTTGCAAAATTTAATTTTATCCTCCACGTTAGCCACCAGATCACCATCGATCCCGCGAGAGGAGATTAAAACTAAACTCACAAATCAAAAATAGACATAATAAAATGTATTTCTGCAGTTGTGAGAATTTTTACTCAATATAAATAAATGACTGTCAAAATTTTTACTCAAATACGCCTCATTTTGAATATCACAAATTTACTAATTTTGTAATGTGTATATAACATTCATAGAGTTATTAATTACGGCAGATGAGAAAACTGAAACTTCGATATCTATTCTCTTTATGTAATGGATTATGAATGCTACAAGCTACATGTTTTAAAATCTGTTGTCTCAAATAAATTACTATTTATTATAAAACCTCACAGCAACAAATACGAATGAATAATTAAAATGTGCGGTAAAACGAATGAATTACATAATGACACGTTTACAACAAAATTCTATCTGAAAATAATTACCTTGAAATAATAAACCTTAATCTATGGTAGATAAATATAATCATAGTTAAAATTATCACCAAATTTTATGCAATATTTAGTATAAGTAAAATATCTCGCGTTTTTTTACTCTATTATTATGACAAGCAACGGTAGACTGTAGACGTTCGTGTTATCGTAAGAAACCTATTAAAAACGTATCATATACCTCATCTTGTTATATTACTCCGTATTTCACCGCCTCTATCACCTCTTAAATTGGAAAAAAGCAATGCAAACAGAGCTATTTTCGATAGAGATAGATACGAGGTACCCGCAACGACGGGCCATTGACTTAAAATAATCAGAAGAACTTATTAAGTAACCGAATATAATTTTAGTAAAATTCTGTTGACAAAAACTAGCGAGATCACTACTCTAAATGCCTATTTTCAACCGCTTATGATTATTCAAATTGTAGCTTATTTAAATATAAAAACTAATCAAGTATTTAAAAGAGGTTTAGAAGAAATTCTATCCGTGGTAATGGACTAAATATTTTAAAAGCAAACATGGGAATATAAGAAAATTTGAGTTAATTAAACAATTATAAATTAACTTTACTTACTGTATGTATAATTTATCCCTACATAAGCAGAAAGTGATATGTATAGTTGATTTATTCTTATTGGTATAAAAATTTCCACATCGACTATCAAAAATTTGTCACATGCCCTTTTGTATACTTACGTATTGTGTTTTCACTGGAATAAATCGAGCTACGTCGATTTATTTCCTTTGTTTAGATTTGAGCTCCTGTAAACCATAACGATAATTTTTATCGTGATTTATAACCCGAAATTTTCAGCTTATTTATTTGATTTATATATCGCAATGTCATAATTAAAAAAATATATATAAACCAAAAATTTTGTTTTCTTTCAGAGATCTTATTTCTTTTTAATTTTTTTTTTTAATCAATCATTTGCTTGCTAAATCGTATTTTTAGAGGTGTAGAAGTTTAAGGTGGCAACACTTTTTTGGCAGGCTTAAGGTGGCACACAACAGCTGTCAAGTGATTCAATGTTTAGTTCGATTTGGCATTTCACACCACGTTTACTCTAAATGATAATACGCATCCACAGAAACGTCGTACAGAGCATTCAGAAGACGTTATTGCTGCTGCAGAGCATAGCGTTAAGAAAGCCCTAAATCACTCTATACGCCATCTTGCACAGGAATTGGATATGTATCCATCCACTTAATGGAAGATTTAGCGGAAAGATGCATGCGTTTGCATGCTTTTAAAATCCAACTCGTGCAAAAATTCAAGCCTCCCGATCACCTTACAATTTAACACTGCTTGACTATTTCCTGTGTGGATATGTGAAATTGCTAGTCTACAAATCTCGATAAGTCCGAAATGATTGACCAATTGGGGGACAACATTCGCCGCATTTTTGTCGATATATGGCCACAAATGTTAGAAAAAATCATCGAAAATTGGATCCCCAGATTAGACTACGCTTGAGCTTCGCATTAGAAAAATATGTATAAATATATCACGTATGCCAGAAGTTATAATAAATATAAATCCACAGTTTTATCGCTCAAATAAAGTAAATACATATCAATAAAAAAAATCTCTAAAACCTCTAAAAACGCCCCTTTATAATAAATACTCTAATAAAACTGGAAATGTCTGCGCATGGAAAAGTCAGGCAATTTTATATTTGTGAACTGTCTGGCAATATTTGAAGAAAATTTTACGTGCTCAGACAATTCAAACGGCGTGTGCACATCGGAATACGTGAGCTACAAAAGGTACGCGCGTTTTAGTCTCTATATTTGTCTTGCCTCCAGTACACACAACAGATCAACCTATTCAAATCTGTCAAAACTTTGCAATCGATATTATACTATAAAAGCGAGGTTCATTGAGTTCAAAATTGACTTAAGAAAAATTACTGGTTTGGGTAGGTTGATATGAGGTAACACTTCCAGTGTAAGCCTGCTTTCATGATTTTTTTTTAATATGACCCACACAACTCAACGTATGAATATATTTTCCAAACTACCAAGACCAAGGTAGGTCTTTTTTTGTACTGATACGTGGACTCAAACCAGCCTTAACATACAGAGCTTGAAAAAATGGTAACAAAATATTACAAATAGAAAAATCTTATTAAAATTCAAGTAACCTAGCGTCAAAGCAACTTTATTATAACTGTATTTCAACGATAAATAAGGAATATTATTGAGGTTTAAAAAAAACAAATGATACATTTTAAAGTTTACTTACATTGCCCCCTCAATTTTGTTCGTTAATTTAAGATATTATAACATTAAAATACACAAATAAATCTAAACGTCAATCCGCCATTGATACTATCCGATGCGCTACTCATCAACTTCCATTTAAAGATTTTTAAATTTAAAATATCTATATAAATATCATATCCATTACACATATCGTTTTGTATTTAGTTATCTAACCATACTTTTCGTAAACAAATTGTAAATAAATAATTTCACTGGTGATATGAGAATTTACTGGGTAGGTGGCATAATATCCTCAAGTTACAAAGTTGGCAGGTTGTTAGTGATATCCTTGTGATACTACGAGCGTCTATAGACTGCAGTGATGCTTACTATAATGCGGACTGTATGCTTATTTGTCCACCTGGCCTAATAAAACAATAATAACACCCAGACCATCTAAAGTCCACTATTGGACATAGGCCAGATGCCATAAGATTGGGGTTTTATTTCCCATAAGTGCCGCGCTGGGCAGGCCTGGTGGCAATCGCAAAGCCCAACTTCGCGACGAGGTTGCTGCTTCCTATCTCCGCCTATAGTATTTAAGCTGCGCTTTTTCAGATGGATATAGCGCCATCTGTCGGTTCCGGTACCTCAGTCGCCTGCAACGACACGGTCTATAAAAAGAGGTACTATACTCCGCCTGTACCCCAGCCCAGACACAGAACAAACAAGTATTCGCTATGTAAATATGTGCACTGGGTGGCGATTGCACCGATGACCCTTGCGTATAAAATAAAATTGCTATCAGCTCCGTCGTACAAGTGAAATAATGAGTTGTAAAGATACTTGTCATGTTGATACTCTAATTTTGTCTCTCCGCGTGGGATTCATTTGCTAGTTTCATAGAATCCGTAGTACATAGAGTTCATTATACATTTTTATATTCCTAAAGTCCCTTAGGGTAATATTTGATTAATATCAAACCACTGAGCGTATTTCTGCCTATTACCTAACATATTAGCAAGACCGAACTTGATGACCAATTATAGCAATTTACACCTCAAACTTGATAAGATAGGTATCAAGTTTGAGTGGAATTTCAGGGCGAAATTATCGGAAATAGTTTCAAATCTATAAGTTTAGTTAAGTGTAACAACTTCGTAGATTTGGTTATGTTTATTATTTACAGAACATCTCATACATTGTCCTGACCCCGCGATAAGTCACTTAAAGCACTTTTATTACGGACCTTTAGTGCACAAGATAGGATCACCACCAGCTACGCTATCGGTCAAGTATGGTTTTTCGGTTAATTTACATATAAAGTATCTAACTAATGATGGCCAAAGGGTACCGGCAGAGTAGAATAGTACCTCCCCCTATACCAGATGTTGTTAAATACGACTAATGTACCAAAACCGACTGATGGCGGTATATAAATCCGAAACAGAGTAGCTAAAATGCGCAGGCCGGGGATAGGCAGCAGCATCTCTGTCGCGAAAGGTGCGCTCTGCGATTGCTAATACGCTTGCCTAGAGCCCTACCTTGGGGAACTCATGTCCAGCAGTGGACTTTCAATGGCAGCAATGATTATGATGATGATGATGTTGATGAACCAATGATATAGATGAATTTAGTACAAAATATGATCACTTTATGGCTTTTGGCTATGTTTTGAATTGTCAAGACCAAAGCCTCTTCTTTCGTTTTTGTTCATCTTACATTACCCATTTCCCAGTTCTCATATTATTCATTTGTAAACATTTACTAACTCAACAACTTTATAGCCTCTACTTGACCAGTTAAAGTGCCTTTAGCACGAGTATATAGTTACTAGCCTTTTAACAAAAATTTACCTAAAGTCGTACATATACAGCTTAAAATTGAACAAGCACGTAAATTCGTATGAACATTCATGAATGATTCAAAAGGTGTAGAGAGTGTTTCTGTATCGCTTGCATTCTTTGTTATTTGAAACCTTTTGACCGCAGCGTTATTTATTTTATATATATACGTGCGATATCTATATGTTCCGTTTGAATTAAAGGTCGAACTATTTCTATATTTCTCAACGTTATTTTGTCGAGGAAAGTTCAAAAACACATAAGTAGTAGTTGTCAATATAGTCTAACGTTCAATCGCAAATCGTACAATTTAGACCTTATTCACTAATGCTACATTCGCGGTATTGAACTGTCATCGACAATTTGTAATAGCTGTGGAAGTCATTAATTTAGATCATGTCGATAAACAAGCATACGGTCCACGTGTTAGTAAGCCAACAGTAATATATAGACGCTCCTAATATTTAAATTCCAATTTTATCTCTGAATTTTGATGGTAACAGGAACTCCGTGGATAAAAATGTAGTGCCTTTCTAGTATTTTTTAATTTTGAAAAATTTTGGCTAAGAAAATTTCGCAAACGGTCATTGTTAAAGCTCTCTATTATTTAAAAATGTATTTTGTCTAAGATTGGAATGTGTTAGTTCATGCAAGGAGTGGGCGGTCTATAACATTAGATGTCCATTTAAACCGAATCTCACACTCGTGTCGCAAAGATTCCCGCTACGATAATACCAGTGGGGCACAAATAGGGTTGTCACTGTTTATATGTTTTATATTATTATTTTATTGTTTTTATATTAATAACACAATCCGAATTCGTCTTTTTATTTTGTTGGATCCTATGGATACATAAAATATGTTTTTTCATACTTCGAGTGGTAAAACACTTGATAATGTAAGCCTGTCAACGGTGTACGGAAGAATGTAATAACACTTTTAACTAGCGATTTATTTACTCCTAGCTTTTATGTTTGAAGTTTTAGTTGCCGTTAAAAATAGGCTTTAAAGTCTTGAAGTAATTGGTTCAAGTCTAAAGGACAAATCAACGTATGATAATAGTAAATAATGATTTATATTTGCAACCTTATGTTCTCGGCATGTTAAGTAACCTTAGAGCAATTCAAAAAAGTTGTTGTGATTTATGTTTCGTTTTAACAACAGAAATTGTTGGTCAGTATACCGAATATAAGTAAAGTATATTTATTACTAGTATTAGTTAAATAAATAAATGAATATATCACTGAAGTTTATTCCATCAAATTTAAAAAAACATATTCAAAATGTATGTGTTCTTGGGCCTCGCCCAGAGTAATCTAACTTTCACAAAGAAAACTATTTTAATGTCATACTAATAAAAGCATAAGTAATTCAAAATTGTAATTAGCCAATATGGCAACCCTAAGCGACGGAAGTAACCTCTTTCATTCCCACTTGTTGCCGCGGCAGCGGAAGCAGGCAGGGCGCAGGAAATGCGCCCACGACAACTTCCCTCTACAATACAATGTCGAGTGTTATTTTATAATTCACATAGAAATAAGAACCAGTAGGCGTTGAAAAGTTTTCCGAACAGAATATGAAAAAGCTAAAGTATACGTTATAGTAGTAATAAGCAAATGGAGATACAATATATTACCTATGATACTTATGAAAGAATTTTTATAATGAATTCAGTAATTTCTGAGTTTATTTGCAACAAACGTACAAAAATTCAAACCTGGTTTCCTACTTCTATTTTAGGTAGTTCTCACTTTTTTTAAACTATAACTTCGCTCTTATATATTGTAAGAATTTTTAAAATCGGCCTTACAGTTTTTTATTTAATCCGAAACAAACAAACGAACACATCTTTTCGCTTTAAAATATTAGTATAGGTAGACTATTAGAAGGCTTTGGATAAAAAAAGTAAAAAGAAATTGTAAGTATAGAGTGAGCAATAGAGTATCAAAATGTATCATAGTAGTTTAATATACATAATTCAATTAAGTTTTAATTACAATAAACAAAAATATACAAATACATAGAACAACTGACTTTCATTAGTAATGTTAGGTAATGTATGTTAGTAAATAAATGATCCTCCATTATCTTTTTAAGTACAGGAAAAGATCGCGTAAATCTGATCCTTAGAAAAAGTCTATTCTATAATTAAACGTCCTGAGCGATAAAGGATTTATGATAGAACGTATAGACCCTTCAAATAATGGTTCTCTGATCCCTTAAAGGTTCAATCGTGGCAGTCGCCTTGGAACACGAAACGATCTTTAAAGTAACAATAGGTAGAACGGTCAGAAACAGAATCTCACATAGTAAACAGTAAATGAGCGAGCCTGCGAAATCAAGTGGAGACCAATATAAGTTTCGAAATTAGACGTGATTACATTTCGAAATGATATCCTGATAATGGAGATGTTCTAGCAAAGTTTTGTAGATTAGGAAGCTGATTTCACGGGAAGCAGTGATCTTTTGCGAAACAAAGACCCAAGCTTTTGCCCTCATAGCTTTTTTTAATAACCTATTGCTGGACTACTCAGACATCAATGCTAGCCCCACTGGGGCAAGGTTGCTCATTTATGAGTGGCTCAGTGAAGTTATGTCCAATTACAATGTTAATCGCAAAGTTAAACAAACAATATGTAAGTGTATAAGATATGTTTCTTTTAATTTTCTTCTATAATGCACAATAAATATGAAAGGCTTCTATTCCTCGCGTAACTATTGCAGTTGCTAATTTTAGTGGTTACTTTGAGTTCTTCTTTGATAACATACGCACACACAAATACAGAATGATTAATTTTACTTATAAATAAATCTGTTTGTGTGTTTTGAAATAAATTATTTTTAAAAGGATATCTAATAAAATAATTTATTTATAATAATACGAAACAAGTGTAAAATGTTTTTTCAAAAACCATCCCTTCACTTAGAAAAGGGGGTTATCCCCCTTTTCTACGTGAAGGGATGTAGAAACAGGGATGTAGTAATGATGTGGAAACAGTATAAAAGTTTCACAACTTAACGCGGGTGAAACTGCTAGTCTGTCTACATGTTTTGACAATGATATACAAAATGTAAATATTATACAGGCGTTATTTACTAATATGTAATAAATACACTACAATATTTTGCAAGTGTGCATTGCCATTTATAATTCATATTATGATTTTAAGTTGTGAACTTGCAATATTATTTAGCACTACTCTATGAAAACTGCAACAGCTTTTAACTGCAATGTTATGTAAATATTTTGATTAATATAAATGATCGTATTAAGTTTCATAATTTAAATCATCACATCAGCCGTTGGAGTCTACTGTTGGACATAGGCCTCATTATCATTTCGACCTTTATTATCGTAGCTTCGTGACTCAGCAGCAGTATCTCCTGCTGCCCATCCCCGCCCTGTGTTGAGCTACAATGTTACGGATGAATATTCCGCCGTATTTCGATTCTGGTACCTAAGTTGCGACACCTAAGGTTTGAATACTTATTCAGAAAGATAACATTTCTGAAAATAATCGACTTTTATTGAATTCGTGTAAATGACTCAATAAATCGCAAGGAGTTCAATCGTTTAGGAGTGCAATATATTTTAAAATCATTGTATTAAAAGGCATTTTTCAAAATTCTTGCTGAAATGTCTCTACATCTTGCATCCACAGATATACAATGAAAGTCAGATGAAATTTATTACAGCTCCGAGGAGTCATATATCTAAAAAGACTGTGTAGGTGATTATTATTTCACATAACAAAAAGAAGATAAAAACTTAGTTTCAATGGTATTGAAATGAAACTTCTTGGTCATTATAATTCTTTTTATATTTATCGTTTAATATAGTGATATTTTAGTCCATGCAACAAGGCGTCTGCAATTTTATTTGGATTATTCACGTAGTTAACACTATTCAAATATATAATTTATAATTTAAAAATTTTACTCCTAAATAGCTTAATTAATTTTCATATTTTTTATTTGTATACGGTTAGTTAGGCGTAATGTACCGGCAGAGTAAAATAGTACCTTCTTCTGTATCAGGTGTCATTAGTGGCGATTAATGTACCAGAACAGATAGGTGGCAGTATATTCATCCAAATTAGTATAGCACAAATGCACAGGGCGGGAATGTGCAGCAGCATCCTCCCGCGAAAGTTGTGTTCTGCGATTACCAAAACGCTTGCCCAGCACGGTAATTATGGGCAAAACTCCCCCTTTTTTGGGTAAGCCTATGTCCAGCAGTAGACTGTCAATAGCTGATATGATGATGATATATTTACAGAAGTGTTTTTTAAACTATAAATTTTATTTGCTGGAGTAGATCGCTCCGAAGATTTCGAGTTGTATAATAGGTATATCTTATACACTCAATTTATAACCATCATAGTTATATACAGAAAAAAAATGTGTAATGCAAAACAAAAGTCTCCCCGTGCGAACCCAGCCTACGTCCTATCAAGTTTCCATTACCAGAACTGTGTTCACAAGGGATGTTGTTTTTCAATTCCAAGTCGACTCAGTAGCAGACCGCGCTGTTTTCGTCTCAGTCTATGTCAACCGCATCTGTTCGTATTGCCATAACACTGAGATAACATGGGTATGTCCCCGTAATATATTAATAAATATTTATACATCTAGATACTCAAGCGATAAAAAAATACTCACATACCAATATTCTAGTAAGCACTAGAGCAGACATAATCAAAGTGTGTTCCACAGAGCCGCGAATACAAGTAATGATCATAATTTACAAATTATCATCATCAAAAAAGGTTTAAGAATAGTTGCATTAGAGGATTTTAGATAATTATACTCAAAATAATTGTTCCTTAAGTAATTTATACCACAATGTAAATTAATTTAGTTCTTATTTTTAATATAAACATAATCCCTTTCCGTTATAATATGAGTATATAGTATATAATATGAGTTATAGTATAGCAATTACGGAAATTAAATGGAACATACAAAACAGACAAATCTCTTGTATTTAGTAAACATGAGCCTGAGTTTCAACTTTACGAATGGACATTCTAATTTTATTGATCAATATTTGTGTAGGTATTATAATATTTTATTTGCTAATAATTAAACTACTCATTACAAGACTCCTTTAACGTCTTTAAAATGCGGTTTATTTAACGTTTTAATTTTTTTTTTATGTTTCGGACACCCTGCAACGGCAACCCTTCTCAAGATTGACAAAAATGTTTTAAAGCCGTTAAAAGTAGTTTTATTGTCGGCAAAACAAATTATACAGCATCATTTTAAATTTATATAAAAATTTATAATATGATATATTTATCCTTAAAACACGAGGTAACTATAACATCAAACAAAATTTTGCGTATTAAAGTTGTTAAAAGTAATTAAATAAATAAATACATTATTAATATATTCGCGTTCACTATTCTTGTTGAAACAATTCTTAAGTTAAACATCCCAATCAACAAGTTAAACTTTATATCGGCAATAATACGTTATATTTAACGGTAAGGCCGTTAAAAAGTAGTATTTTGAAAGATTTTTATCCATCCACATACTTGCACATACAAAATCGAAGCCTTTTAACGTAGAAGGTAAAAGCTAAGAGCTATGTTTATTATTACCACCGTTAATTTACGTAGGCCGTAAAGAATTCTATAAAAAAAGGCGTGTGTATTGTTTTTATTCGCGCGTTTAATTATTGTTATTTATAAGAAGCAAAGGCATAGCGTGGCATTAAGCTTTTCATTGTACAAGGGCGGTCTGAATATTTTATACAGTTCCGACCTTATTTCTACGTTAATAGAGGATTCTATTTCTGTTTGTGTAACCTTTGGACTCAGACTATTAGAGGATGTTGCATAATAAAACTAGGAAGCCAAAATCAATAGATCTCACACGTTGACCTGACTCTAAAATAAGTACTTAAAACACTGATACGGATACAGAAAAATTACAAATATTAAACTGACATTCATATAAATAACAACCAAACACAGGACAAATACAAATATTTATCATATAAATTTTTGCTCTGGCTAGGGGTCAAACCCACGGCGTTTGGCGCACAAGATAGGATCACTACCATTTGCGCCGCCGGGCTAGTTAAATATTTTGCTATAAATAACCCGTGGGCTTTCCTTTTCTTCGTATGTCTAGTTCGACATACAAGCACACGGTCTTCGATAAAGTAAGCAGCATATAGACGCAAACGTATTATCACAAAAGTTAACAGCGCAGAACTTTTTGGGGTAGAAATAAGGGAGAGATACCAATTCAGATGACCTTTGTATCAAGTCTACATCTAAATTGTTATTTTTTCCAAAAAAAAAATACATTTAAGAAGCAATTTTTGGCATAATTACATACATTATGCCTAAAATTGCTACTAGAAAAAAAAACAGACAGAAGTACATAATATAAAATATACCCATTAGATTATCTTTGTGCACTTTAATTTATTTTATTATATTTTAAGTTAAATAATATCTGTGTAGAGGTTTCCAAAATAAATATTACACAAAATTAGTATATACTAATAAAAATTTTCACGAAATTTTATTAACAATAAACTTTTATAAAAGTCATCATGGATGACATAAGACCCATAAGGCGCAATAATTAAAAAATACCTGTTAATATGCATAACTCGTAATCCGCACCAACACAAATGTATTTATTATTTGTGTTACATGTTTGTTTAACTTTCGTTGTTTCTTATTTAAAATACATAAAGGAAATATTCAAAATTATACTAATAAAAAACTTTTTGTGCCTCACTCCTTTCTCTGCCAATTCATTGTGTTACTTTAGTCTGAGTCTTAGGTCAGTTCACACTAATGAAATGACGTAGCGGAGTACTGTATGTAATTGTGCGCTCTGAATCATTTTCAGATGTTGGGTTAAGTTTGCTTAAGTTTTCTGAGGATATTGTTTAAGTTTGTAGTTTAATTAAAAGAACGTGGGTAGTATGCTACCTGTTCTCTTCTATGTTAAATATAATTTCGGAGAAATATTCGCAGGATAAACCTTGTATCTTTGGGTCTGATGGTCTGTTAAATTTAGTTTAAATGTCTACCATTTGTGTTTTGGCATAAGTTTTGTTATTAATTCTTAATGTTCCGTAGATTTTACCTTCCTGACACTAACATCTATATAAAAGTTAACTTCAAATACGTATAATTTAAATATATATTATTAAATCAGCATTAAAATGTCCACTGTTGAATGAAATATAAAATACAAAATTTTTAATAAATCATCATTATATCAGCCGTTGGAAGTCTACTGTTGGATATATGTCTCCCCAAGAAAGGGGGAATTTTACCCTTATTTTTTTAATGGCAGAGCGCAGCTTTCGCGACGGGGATGCTTATACCCATCTCCGTCCTGTGCATTAGAACTACACTCATTCGATAGGATATACCGCCATCTGTTGGTTCTGGGACAATCTTAGTCGACTCTTATGACATTTGTTACGCAGGGAGGTACTATTCCACTCCGCCGTTACCTTATGGCTAATAATATTTTCATTCGAATTAAAAATTATATGTTCATATCAAGAAAAACTATATTTCATTTTAAGGCGATAGACAAATAGCCAACATATAAGGCGTCAACATAAAAAGGGCGTCTAGGAACAAGAACATTATTATTACGAAAGCACCAAATGAATCTTTTAGAATAAGTGATCTAAAAACTTCAATTTAAGGAGAACGATTTAAAAATCAAATGGCATAAATAGAAACACAATCCTGTTGAAATCTGAAAGTACTTGAATAATATCAAGATTTTTTCTCGTCAAAGACTGGAATTTGGGATTCGGGCTAAGCGAGAATGTTTCTCACGGCAAACAGCATTGTTCACATAGCCTTTCGGGGTTTAGGGGAGTAAATAGCGTCACGTTCTGTGTTCACTGCTAAAAGTTACACGAACGACTGTTGACAAAATCGGAGGGCTTGACTGAATTTATTTATACTTGTTCTCTAACCACGTCGTTACTTTTTATTAATAGATTCATTCAACCTCTCATACCTATGACTTGACTAATGAACACTTCTGTCACGGATATTAGACGACAGATGTATCTATACTAATATTATAAAGCTGAAGAGTTTGTTTGTTTGCTAATCTCAGGGACTGCTGGTCTAATTTGAAAGATTATTTCAATGTTGGTAGTCTTTGGGGGTATAGTAGTCGAGGATGGTTACTATACCCCCAGAAATTCACTATTCCACCTGGACCAACAAGTATACTCTCCGTGTGATTGTAAACGTCACCGCAACCTATAGACTCATACCATCACTAGGATATCTCTAGCGCGTTGACAACCTTATGAGATAATGATATAATGTAATTGATAATTGATGATTAAGATGATATAAATATTTATCCAATAATTTATATTTATATTACACCTAGATAAAAAGCAATCACAATATTTCATTACATACATTGTGAGTGGTGATAGAGCCATTTGACGTACCTACAAGTTGTTACAAATTTCACAAGAGTAGCTTATTTTAGCTGTGGTTTTAGCAAGTTACATTCCAAATAAAATAAGATTCCCTTTTCCGGCTTATGCGTGAAAGTAGCAAACAGACAGCCATACTCCCGCAGTTGTAATATTACTGATTGAATTTCAATAGGTACATTTCTCAGGTAGAAAATAAGATTGTTTTCTAGCAGATGCTAGTCTGCTCAAAAGAGTCAGATTTTTTTCTAATTTAGAATATGAATTTGGAGTGAAGCAACAGTCATAATTTTAAAGGTCTTTTTTTAAAGCTGTGGTTGCTTGTACCAGCCGGTAAAATTAACAAGAAGAATGAGGTTCAAACCTGAACACATACCGATATTTGGCGATAGAAATAGGTGAGAGCGAGGTTCCAATGTAGACAACTTTTGTAAGAGGTCTACCTCATGTAATACCAGATACGTGATAATGTGTGAATATTATGATATGTTAACAAATAGGTTTCGTAAATGTTGGTTTCATAATAATTAATAAAGCTTGAGCAAAACAAAAATTGATTTTCTTAATCTCTTGTACGAATAAACTCTCCTCATCAAATGTCTATTTTTTCTTTTAAATTGCATTAGGAACTGATATCCCGTCTTTTAGCTCCTTTTTTATTGAGCCTACTTTTTTACCAATGCGCTCAACCCAGCCTATTCTTTCATGCATTTTGCATATAAAATTTTTAGATTACGTGTCACAGCGGTTATCTAAATGGATTATAATAGTTATTTGCTTACGGTCTACAATTGTATCCAACTTGAGAGATAAAATAGTATAAATCCAAATATGTAGTAATTAATAATTCAGTACAATGTCTGTCAGGTCAACTAGTGTATGATTATATCAATCCTCCTTGTCTTCTATCTTTTAAAAACAATATCAATTTTAGAATGTTTTTGTCCACTTTTTTGCTTTTTTCTTTTTTCCAGCCTGCATCGGCGTCGTCAGTGTTACTAGTACACCTCGGAGCGGTGGGAGCGCTCGCGAGCGGCGCAGCGCTGTGCGGCGGCGGTGGAAGCGGTACCTGCGCTTGCGGCGCGTTATTACACGCGCTGCATCCGCTTCAGCTGTGGACCGTGTGTGGCTTGCACGCTGACCGGGCAGCGGCAATCGCTGCACCGCTGCATTATGCTGCCATAGTATCTGCTAAGAAGGTTAACATTCTACATTTTAAGATGACTCGCTAATAAATAATTTAAATAAATGATACGCTCGCGGGGTTATGGGATTGTTGTGAAGTAGCTTTTTTAAATTCACTATTGATTACCTTTTAATGTGTAGTTCTTATTAACTTTAATTACTAAGGAATGTATTTAATATTTATTTTACTTATTAAATTTTCATCGTTTCCTTTGATGATAGTAAAAAGTATTATTTATGCTTGTTTAAATGAATTTAAATATAAATTGTTTTTACCTATATTAACAGTATGTTTATAAGACTTTTTGCCGCTTTCATATGTAAATTTTGCACGTTTTTTTATTTTAAATAAACCAAAGAAGCATGAGTGCATAGAAAAAATTTCAACATCGAAATTTCAGTTCGTTTAATAAAACAGAAAGAAGTTTTCATGTACTTTATACGTACAATAACATTTTTAAACTATGTTTTGTATTCAACAACGACCAATAAAGTATTTTATGACGTAATATAGAATACAATTTAAACGACATAAACGATGTTCGCATGCTGATTTGGATCTACACTACGGCAATTTATTTCAAGGATGATGTGGCTATTAGGGATTGAATCTTGTTTAGAATGTTTACATAAAGTAGTATCAGAAACGATTACTTACATTGCCTATGTGTTCCTCTTTTGTGGAATGCAGATCCGCTTAGCAATGTCTGCTGACAGTGCTTGCTTCTCTTTGATCGGTTAGTGTAGAAGCACTATTTTTCTTCATAGTTAAATAATTCCTTATTTGTATTATATTTATACTTGGCAGGTGTTGATTTGCGTAGCAAGTGGATGGGTGGCGACAGCAGCATTGCTAGCTCCACTTGCTGCTGCACAGCCTCCCCTCGCCTACAGCATAGGCTTCGGGGGCTGTGCCCCTGACTGCGGCGCAGGGCCTGCAGCATTAGGGTTCTGCCTACTCTACGCCATCTTGACTCTTCTACTCCCAGTCGCCCTAGTCCTACTATGCAGCTTAAAAATACTCCGCATAGCCAGATATCATCGGCACAGAATAGCTGCTGCTATCTACGAAGTGACGTTATCGGCTCAAGTGACAGTGACCCATCAACGTAACCCATTTTCGCCGCCGCCGCCGCCGCGACGTCGTGCCCTGTCAGCAGTGTTACAGCCGCTCGGATCGTTAGCTGTTTTATACTTCCCGTACTACTGCGTATTGATATGGCCAGCGATCGCTGTCCCACCACAACCGATAGCTGCAATATCTGCTGCATTATTAGCAGCTGCACCTCCTGTCAACGGTCTACTGTATGGAATCCGAAGTCGGGCACTGCGTGAATCCCTTCGCAACTACAGGAGGAAACGTATGACAAAAAGCGAAGTAACACAAGAGATTCAAGCACGGACGCCCAGCGCGTGCGGCTCGCGGCGACCCTCGTTATCAGCGGGATCAGGATGTATACGCCCTCCGACTACCAGAAGATTGTCCGATGCAGCAGTGATGGGTTCTCGAGGATCGGAAAGGCCTGCGCAAAGAGCTGCCTCTTGTAATATGCTTCAAGATTCACAAGAGGAAGAACCACATCGTCCAAGGACTTGTGCAATACCAATAATAAGGGCTCCACCACATGTTGTTTTAGGGCGAGCACTTGGGCTTGAAGAAACCAACACTAGGGGCCGTCGACGACAGTCCCCGCGGATTACTGTCACCAGGGCTATGTCTGATGAGAGTGAATCACCGACACGTAGACCTTTATGCCGTCAGCATTCCCGTTCAAGTGGCGCCCTCCTCGGGGGACTCTCATTCTCCCCCGCTCTTTCGGAGAATATAAGCCTCGACCACCCTGATGAGCAACTGCTGCTCTCGTGGCCTCAACACCAGCATCACGTAAAAAATGACGCTTTATAAAACGGGTACTTTTAGTATAGTCTCGCTGATAGATGTGCGTAAAGACAATAAGTAAATGTGCGGTTCGAAGTCGAGTCAGCTTCGGTGTTAAGAAATCTTATTTTGTATCGCTTTGTACCGACCCGTGTCTACTCGACCTTCCCGACCAAACCGTGACCAAATATTAAACGTTTCCTATTCTATTTACTGTATTAGTCGTAATAATTTTTCCTACAGGGTTCCTCCATATCGTTAGCTTTACCTACTGAAGTATTACTTTAGTGTGTATTTCTATAATGATAATTTCTGAAATATTCCATAGATATTTAGGTATTTATTGTAGTTGTTGAGTTTTCAAAGTTTTGTTATATCTTACCCTTGTCTTAGTAATACATATAAGAGATTGAGTTAGAAATCTCATGTGCAATGTAATTGAATTGTAGTTTATTAAGAATTCCATATGCTGAATTCGCACACATTAGTCGGCAAAGTAATTTGTTAAATATTATCGTACACAGTAAGGTTCATTATCGCAACGCTTAATCCGAACGCCGCCGTCCAAATGTTCAGAGAATTCTTAACGTTTTGAGATTATAACATCAACTTTTCTTAAGCATTCATGGACTGTATAATTTGAAACCAACTTTGGTGTTAAGCCAAAAAGATGTTTCTAAATATATTGTAATAATGTCTATTTAAAAAATATATATAACTGTGAGCTAGGTTGAAATTATACACAGATTTGTGTATAAATATTATAATATAAAGGATCTAAAAATTTTATGTCAAAAATTTATTATATTTTATATTACACAAAAGACATCTGCATATACATATTGTACAGTGATATTGCCTAGTTATTTTTGGCCTAACATATCGCTTACTTTAATACTTACTCAGAAGTGCAATAACAACACTCTTGTGCAATGCACTCCGCAGTAAAATGGCTGTTGTACGACTGTTAACGGTTCTAAAAGTTTTATTGTTTGTTCTTACTTCCAAACAAGATTATTTGAAATCTTCGCTTTAGTGAGAAATATATATGATTTAGAAGTATTCCAAGTAAATGAAATAATCGCTGTAATTGCCAAAGATCTTTTCCTATAAAATTTACGTATATCATTATTTTTCTACTATTTACAAATATAGGATGATTGTACATCATTTATAAATTATAAAAAACAAGCTACCAGATGTTAGCTTCTATTTCACTAATCTCATAACTGTTTATTTGAAAAACCCAAATTATTGCGTGAGAACATTATATACTATAGTCTTTTTTTACATGTAAGTTTATTCATACCTAAATACTGATTAAATGATCAATAATACAAATCGTTTACATTGGATGGTGACAAACTATTATTTGGCAAGATTTCATTAGAACGTACCATGTGAAGTAGAAATTAATAGAGTAATTTATTTATAAATATTAAACGTCGTTATTAATTGATAAATGTTTAAGCAGATAAATACGAATTGTTATTCTAGTCAAAGAGCTGTTGTTTTATTGTATTCGTGTTAATTTAATTAAAATTATAAGACAACATTAAAAACATTGTAAAACTCAGTTTTGTTTCATTTCGAGAGATTAAATCTAGGCAACAATAAATACGCGAAGAAAAGTGTGTTCGAGCATGACCAAACACAGCGACATCTGGCGAGTGATCCAGGGTATGTTTGCCACAATGACTGTTGAAGGCATTCTTTATCACTTTTGGACGGTAACTATGTCACGCTCTATTAAATATCTAACCTTTATTTTAAAAATATGGCGCCCTGTATATCCTCCGTTCCAATTTGAATAATAAAAAATGAAATTATTCATATGTACAGATGTATAGACTGGTCGTTACATACAAAAACACTAATAAAGGTGTTTACTTTATCATCGTCATCATATCAGCCATAAGACGTCCACTGGTGGACATAGGTCTCCCCAAAAAATCTAATAGGACCGGTTGTATGCGGCCTGTTTCCAGCGCGACCTTGCGGTTTTAATTAGATAGTCTGTCCATCTTGGTGGTAGACGCCCTACGTTGCGCTTGTTATTTGGTCACCATTCCAGAACCAAACGACTCCATTGGCCATCAGTTCTACGTATGAAATGCCTATTAGAGAAACTCTATTGAGGTCTTCGAGCATCGTGCTGAAATCTTCCATCGATTCTGCCATGACCACTATTTCTGCAAATTGATGGTGTATGATAGATTCCCCGTAAATTTTTATACGATATTCTTGACATTCCAGGACCTTTAAGGCATTTTTCAAAGTGGCATTAATCAGTTTCAGCATTAATCATTAATCACTTCGATATACCAATAGCAAATATGGCACCACAGAGGAGATTCAAGCACATCCCAAACGAATCGAAGGCTTTCTCATAGTCTACAAACACTAAGTATAATAGTTTGTACGAGGCGGTTTGTAATGACCCTATAAAACAGCTCATAAACATGGCTGAGGAGCTTCTGGCGTTATTCCCTAGAGCATAGCCCCAGGTGTTGAAGAGCTTCTGAAGGACTGCAGGTATCGGTATTCCAATTGCTCTTAAAAAAATTCTTATAATGTTTACTTAGGTACGTACATTTATACATACATCTCGCCTGTGTGCAACAGGGTATGCAGAGACCCACGATACGATTTTGGCGTAGCTCTCTCGCTTCCTTTACTCGCATTAGTCCTTTCGTACACGCTCGTTTGTTCTTGGTACTTCTGAACTGGCCCGGTTCACCCGACCGCGCTTGTGCGTTCGATATGCACTTGTTGGAGATAATCTACGCACTCCCCAGCGAGTGTGGAGTTTAGCATTACAACTATGAATGCTTGTATAGTATCTATGATTGAACAACGACAGAGACAACGGCTGAGAGAAACCACTGGGAGAGAAGGAATTCTTTACACTCATTTGTGAAAAACCGTGAGTATGACTATAAAATATATATTTAATAATTGTGTTCACAGAAGTTCAGAACATCGTATCTATAATTCCAACTATTAAACGGCTACATTTAAACAATAACATTGTAGAAGGAACCCTACTAAAGCAGGAATTAACTTCTCATAAAACGGACCGGATAACAAATTTGTCTGTGGTAAATCCGCCTGTCTTGGCAGAGTTCTGTGAGCCATTAAACCCGGTTTATTACTCGGTTATTACTACCTACAACTACCTGAGTTATTAATTAGTTTAACAGTAAACACTTCTTTTTCCAGGAAGCTAGAGGCGAAAAATTTGTACCGACTATATAAAAATGTAATGTATAGCTAGCTATTCGTACAAAGCTAACCTATACTTAAGCGGGTTGATAACATGTTTCATAGCTGATTCTTAGCTAAAAATATCATACTTATTTTTGTTTTTGATCATATTGCTTGGATTGTAATAGTTTCGAGCAATGTGATTAAAATGAAATCATATCATACTTAACCTGCAGTTGATTCAGCAAATTTAGAAAAACTTCTTAGATGAGTATATATATATATTAATAATATAAACTATTAATATATATATATATATATATATATATTAATAGTTTGATCTGGTCTAAACTCTGGTCTGATCAAACAGCGCTGGTGAAGAATATATTGAATATATAAAAACGACTTCCTGGCGGCTTTAAAACATTGAGACAACCATTTTCAAGATTCAACAACAAAGAAATAAAAAAACTACATTTCAAAACCGCTAATATTTTTATGCACATTGAAAGTGTGAATGTAAAAAAATATTACAAATTTTATTAAAAATAATAATTACAATAAATTCGCGCAACATCTCGTAAGTTATCTCGACCCGAAAAAATTAATTAAATGAATTGTGTTACAAATTCCAGACAAAAGAGGAATCACTTTTATAACATAAACACCCAGACACAAAACAAACACAAATATTCAACATGTAAATCTTTATAAATATAATATCCTAGATGATCGAATCCATGATCTTTGTGACGCACAAGTTAGTCACTATCATATGCGCCATGAAGCCCATTTTTAAGAATTCATGAATAAAAAAGCAGGTTAAGAATGAGAAAGATTGTAACAAAGAGAAACGTGTTTTCCTTAACTAGCGGAAAATGGATGCGAGTTTATAAATGATCCAATCTAAAATGCACTTAGAAACTTTACACTGATGTTCCAATGAGTTTAAAAATAATATTAGAATCTGCCTATTTGAAATATTTGTACACAATATTCCGCTAATGAACATCTCGTATACCAATATGTGTTCAACTCAAGTTGAGTATTATGCTAGATGTGAGAGCGGTTGTGAAACCTTATCGTTACTAATACTACATACACAATACGACTAATATACACATATACATACATACATCACGCCTATGTCCCATCGCGGTAGGCACAGACTAAGGATCCCCACTATCTACGATCTCGACACCTTTCTTGCTTTCTTTACTCGCATTAGACCGTTCATATACGCTCGTTTATTCTTGATAATTCTGACCGGGTTCATTTATACGCGCTCGTTTATTCTTGGTACTTCTGACCTGGTTCTTTCATACACGCTCGTTAATTGTTCGAACTTCTGTACGTAGATAAGACTTTACGCACTGGCTGCATACCGAGCAGCTTCGAATGTACGTAGGGGTAAAGTCTTTAATTGTACTCGTCTTATTTTTTTCTGTTACTCCGAAGTTTTGATTCTCACCACCTGGAAAATAAAACCAGAACCAAATTGTACATTTCTTGAACAAATGCGCGATACGCTTGAAGTATAAACATCTTCCCAGGTTTAAAGAATTTAAAGAAACTCCATATGGTTTAACAAACCTCAATTACTCGCTAAGGAATACTATTTTATTTCACGGATGCCTCGCGAAGCATTTAAAATTAGAAAATATTTCAATTTAAATAAAGAACATTCTTGGAAATCATTAGCTGTCTGTCGAACATTTGATCAAGTACGAGGGCTAACATCGCTGCAATGCCAGATAACAAGATACTGTCATCATGTTCTGCGTGGATAGGAACGTGAACTTATATATTTAAAAACTAAAGATAAATTCCTCTTCGGAGCTTAAAGAATTTAAAGAAACTAGATCTGGTTTGACAAACCTCAATTTCTCGCAAAGGGACACCATTTGATTCCAAAAATATGACAATTAATCATTATGCTATGCCTTTGACACATTATGCTTACTAATTCTTGGAATATTAGGCACTTAAAACATCGCTTTCATCCAATAAGACGGATTTATGATACGGTAATGAAACGACCAGCGATTGTATTGTTTGCAAGCTTTGGTTGAAGAAGAAATTTTGAAAACATGTCTGAACTAAATCAATAACTCACGTATACTATTTATAAGTTGCATCGAAATAACAATGTGCGTAATGGAAATCAAAGGGAACTAATAATACGGTACGATGTTTAGTCACAGATATTTTTAGTTAGATTTATACATTAAGAATTTGTATTTTTCATGTTTCCAGCTATTAGAAATAAGTTAGAAAAATCTGCCTTGAAAGTTGAGTGCATGAAATTTTGTTAAAGGACAGTTTGTTGATTAATAATTTAACGAGAAAAATCATCAATTGGAATTAATTAATTAATTAACACGATATTTCATACGTTGACCTGACTTGGAGATAAGTAGCTTAACACTTAGTCGTTAGTCTTACGGATATGAGACAACAGACGAATTACAAATATAATACTTAGACACAGTACAAATACAAATATATCATTTGATATTGAATAAAACCATATAATTATTTGCCATATCATCTGTGCCACAATATTTAATTGTGTATTATTTAATATTTAATTGTGTATTATTTAATATTAATTTATTTTTAATTTATTTACACCTTCAAGTACCTCTTAGTTTCATTCACTCTTTCCATCCAAAAATGTTGCCAGAAACAAATCGCTTTCTGTGATAAGGCCGCCCATTGTAATTATTCTTTTGGTCTTATATTTTTATGTTTTGGTGTAAAATAAAGTATTTATTATTATTATTAAATATTCGCTAGTGTCCGTCATTCTATAGTCTCTACCCAAGTCAATCACTTGAATTTTTTTGAATTTGATTAATTCATAGAGCATAGTCCTAATGCGAAGAACCATATTAAGTATATTTTTTACTTGTGATATTTCTGTGTAAGCGACAAACCACTGAGTTAGGAGATGTACGAATTTATTTATTTATTAATTTATTGCTTTTAAAACTGAGTATCTCCCTTGATCTACGTCGAAAACCATGCAAAAAATAGACAGGTTTTATGCTATTTGTTTCATATATAATATAAATCGTTCTCTGTAAGCAAAACTAATTAACAAATACGATGATAATAACAAATTTTAACTGACTTAAAAAAAAGTGGGGGTTCCTAATTCGACTAAATACTTTTTTACGGTTTATGTGTTTATCATTTTATTTTTTTACTGTACATATGTTTTTCGATATTTTCCGAGAATTGAAAATCGAATTTGAACATATTTTTTATTTATTTGAACGGGTATAATACATCACATCGAGATGGTCCCGTTGGCTCTAAATCAGGCGCCTCTTACGACACCTAGTACCGAGCTGCTATTCTACTCGGGCCGCATACAATCGGTCATATTGAACATCACTTGGGGAGGCCTATGTCCAACTGTATACTTTTTAATGTCTTTTAATTTAAAAAAACTATAAACAGTTTAAATGAAAGAACTTTTTGTACAACAGAGCAAAAAAAAAAGAAATTAAATAACCGAAGGCCTGAAGTTTTTAAACTGCAGTTCAATCAACTCAGTTTCAACGCCACCAATAACTTTCTGATTGCATTTGCGTATGCAAAAAACAACGTTGAATATTGAACATGGTTGAACACTGTCCCGCTTATTCCTCGTAAGACACTAAAATTCAGCAATATTTTGTATATATAAATACATGCAATAAATAGCTTACGTTACAGCCAAGTAATTGATGTTTGTAATTGTTCATGTATCTTCGTATAAAAGCAATCTACGAAATCTAATTTCAGCTATCAACTTCGTTGGCCTGCGTTCTAACAGGGCAATATTCGAGAGATTGCCTTTAGGCCTCGCACAAGTGCACCTGTGTCCCCATTATTATTCACCTTTATTGTTCGTTGTTTTAGAGCGGGCGCTATCGGTACTTGTTTTTTTTATGTATTCTTAAAACTTATTTAAAATGTTCTTCAGCACAATTCTATAAAATAGCTAATTTAAAATATTCAACATCTTCTGAATTTTGACCGCCCGTTCTCTTCTGGCTTTTTTCCTTTTCATACTTCTCATTCTGTTTTTATTCTTGTTCTTTGGTAACTTTTTTTCACGTTTCTCTTTTTTCTTGATTTTGTGTATGAGAACATTTTTATAATGCTAAGACGTGATGACCATTTGTCATTATGGAAACACTTATTTACTTGCAGTGATTATTCCTATATCATTGCAAGTAAATCCAGCAGTTGAGGGCACTATTCGTATCTTTCTGGATGTGAATGAAAACTTCAGTTAAAGGCATATAGTTATTAGGAGTTCTTAAATTGTCCATTGATGGTTCTTTTTGATGTTGTTATGTCGACTGCAACCATCTTTATCTACATCTTGTTGCGGAGCACAACAGGCAAGTGTACATTTCACCTATTCCGTCTTTCAAATAAACTTTACGGAATAGCTTAACAACATCTTAAAGGTAGTGTTATATTATTACCTCGGATTCACATTTGAATTTTTTTACTGTAGTAATCATCCAGTTAGCTGACATTTTAGAAATCTATGAAGTAGGAAACTATGAGCTTTCCATATTCGAAATTGACAATTATTCAAACTGACATTTTTATATTTAAGAAAGTAATACAATCTAATACCGTTAAAATTGTGAGTGTTTTTATTTGAGAGAAATGCGGGTAATTCTTATTAACGGCCATATCTGATCAAATATGGGTTTTAATGCTAAAGCTCACTAGTAGTGTATGCTCGCTTGTAGTGCACGTGAAGTATAAGTTAACTAAGATTTTTGTTTGTTTTTTCTTTAATAAAGTAAAAGCAGATAAATGTTTAGTATCGAGTGCGACTCTCTCTAGCTGAAATCACAGCTTGAATTCGTATGAGTATGCTAGCGAGGATATCCCGGATACTTGCTTGCGGAATACGTTCCCACTCCGCCTTAATCACACTCTTCAGCTCTCTGATGGTCTGCGGAGCCGGCTTCGAGCTGGCGAATCCAAACGACGAATGTCGACCTCTTGCACATACGATTCCACATCGCCAGACCAGGAGGCGCGAGCGTTGACGTCCATAAAAAGTGAGTCTTCGCCTAAAGCGGCCAATGCGGGTTGTGTATGAGTAATAAGAACTTCCGTTATGTATCGATGTCCTGTCAGTAAGCCGTTTTCAATAAAGACTAACTATGTACGATCCATCGAATTTATTCCTGTCCAAAACATAACAGAGCCCCCACCATAAGGTGTGATTTCTTCAAAACAAGCCTCTGCAAAGCGTTCATCTCGACTTCGTAGCACTCACTGACGTCAATCTTCACCGAACAGAGATATCTTGGCTTCATCCGAGAACAATACCCTATTCTAGTCTTCTTGTGTCCATGACTCACAATTTCGAGCAAACCTAAGCCTGGCAACTCTGTGCTCACGGAGTAACTTAGATCCGCGGGCCGGGCGATGACTGCGTATATTGGCCGCGAGAAACCTCCTCCTGACCGTCTATAGACTAATATGCACATTTCTTACTTCTTCGAGGTTGTTCTTAAGGTCCACATACGAAGACTTGCGATTTCTAAATGCGCGTCTCACAAGAAAACAATCATCCCGTGGTTGGGTACATGGTTTTCTTCCAGAACCAGGCCTTCTCTCGGCGGAATGGGTGCTTTGATATCGCTGCCAGGTCCTTTAAACCGTCGAGCAACTCACACTTAGCCTCTGAGCCACGAAGCAGTGGCTGCAACCCTCTTCGAGCAGCGCAATAATTTTGGTAGCTTTGACCACTTTCTCTAACATTACTGAGACAGCTAAACAGCAATAAATGAAGCTTTGACAATTAAGAATATGATATAAATTCATAAAAATTTACTAAAAGTTATGATAACCGATATTATCTTTTGGAACTTTGCACCAAAAATGTAGGATAAAAGGAGGTTTTCTGTAAAAATGAGGGTCAAACAAAAATTTGAATTTAGAACGTACTGTTTTAACACCACGGCATTTTTAAAACCGGCCAGTAACATGTACAAATTATTGAAATCATTTTGGTACCGTATTTTATTAAGGAAGAAAAAAATCAAAACGGCCCGTTTTTTGGAAATGAGTGTATTATTATATTTTCACTGTGCAATCACTATTTATTTGTTGATCAGACAAAATCAAAATATTAATTTACTTTCTTAGAAAAATATAATTTAATACAAATTCATTTTAAAATACATGATAAGTTGATTAAAGCTCTTATGTTACGGACATCAGACAACGTAAGAATTACAAATATAAAACTTAGATTTATCACTGCTTCCGGCACAGAAGAAACACAAATATTAATCATATAAATATGTGTCCTGGGTGGGCATCGAACCCTTAATCGTACAAGAAAGGGACTCTACCAAATGAGCCATTGATTACGTCAATATTATGACTACACCAAGTTATAATAAAAAATCAGCAAAAGAACCAGGAACCAGAAGGATAGCCGTGAGGTACTGGCAGAGTAGAATACTACCTCCCCCTGTACCTGGTGTCGTAAGAGGAGACTAAGGTTCAAGAACCTACAGATGTCGGTATATCCATGCAAAAAAGTCAACTCAAATGTACAAAGCGGGGATGGGCAGCAGCTTCCCCGTCGCGTTAGTTGCGCTCTGCGATTACCAATACGCTTACCCGGCGCGGTAATTATGATCAACATACCCCTCCCCCCCTTTTGGGGAAACCTATGTCCAACAGTGGACTTTTAATAGCTGGTATATTTCAAAAGAACCAAATAATAAGATTTCAACATATTCTTATATGACAATAACATTAAATACAAAAAAAACATGTTTTTTCTTGATTTGCTCTATGATCATTGATAATCTTCAATGTCGGAAAATTTTGACTCAAAACAATTAGATAAGTTATTACAGATACCGTGCATTTTTATTAATATTGTTTATAAAGCAACAATCAACCTACACAATTCTGTTACAAATTAACAGTAAATTTTAAACTATATTCATCGCCTTAATGATTAATGTCGTAAACAAAATGTTAACATACTCGTATTTGCGTAGATTATGCAGTCCACAATTCAAGAAAGGAAATGATTTTTGGGCAATTAAGGGCTTTCAAAGAAACAGATATAATGTGATTTACTTAAAATTGAAATGAAACTTATTTTAATTGAAGCAAAACTTTATGTAGACGTCATTGTTGTGATAAGCAATCATTTTCCACTTTGCTCATAAACTTTTAAATGATCAGCATTCTGCTCAAAATCTAAACATAAAAAATAAAATATGAAGAAACGAAAACTAACAATGCACCGGTGCCGTTTTAACGATACTCCAAAAGAGTTCAAAGCGCACCTACTGAATAATTGATGGAAAATATATAAAGCAGCACTTGTCTGTTGACCTGAAAATTCAATGTGAAGCCAATATAAACAGAGGCGGGAAATTTGGTATTAACGCTCGCGTCGGCGACCGGATAGATAGTTTGGGAGCAATTCAATTCAGATCCGATTCGGGCGAGAATTCTTTTGATTAAAATGGGACATCCATTAAAAATGTAATGAATAGAGCGGACACGGAACAGAAATCGTTTTTGTTTTGTTCTCATTTATTCTGTAACTACCAGTGGTCCGCCGTTTCACCTGCGTAGTTCCTTTTTCGTAAGAATACGGGGAAATGACATAGCTTATGTTATTTGTTGATAATGTGATTTAACACCAAAAAAAAAATTTGTGTAATCGATCAGTGTTTTACATAGTTTCACATTAGGTGGGGATCTTAAATTTTTTGAAAATAGAACAATACAGCTGATTTTACTTAATAAAAATGTGATAATGAATTCATTTTTTAAATCCAGTAGTTTTTCATTTTATTTGTTACATACATACAAATCTTTCCACTTTATAATAATAGTGTGGATATATACGACCTTTACAATAATAGTGTAAATATATACGACCTTTACAATAATAGTGTACATATATACGACCTTTACAATAATAGTGTAGATATATACGACCTTTGCAATATTAGTATACATATATACGACCTTTACAATAATAGTGTAGATATATACGACCTTTGCAATAATAGTGTAGATATATACGACCTTTACAATAATAGTGTAGATA
>JACJUM010002525.1:12725402-12787305 GCA_020976665.1 Heortia vitessoides | reverse complement strand
ATATATACGACCTTTACAATAATAGTGTAGATATATACGACCTTTACTGTAATAGTGTAGATACATACGACCTTTACAATAATAGTGTAGATATATACAACCTCACTATCGAAGTACTCAGTCTCCGTTTAAGTAACTCAGTAACTCCGTTTAGTAATGGTTAAAAGCTAAGATGAGAATGATTCTGTTCGGTGCGCCAAGGGTTTGGGTTCGATTCCCATCCAGAGCAAATATTTATGTGTATGGGTGTTAAAAATATGTATTTTAATAGTATATTTGTGATTTTTCTGTTGTCTGGCGTCCGTAACACAAGTACTTTAAGCGACTTATTACGCAGTCAGGTCAATATATGAGATGTTGTGGGAATTTATTTAATATTGATATACAAATGAAAAAAAATTTACGTAAATCGCGTTTTTAACAATATAAATTTATACAGCAATATAAATTATTTAGTAATATATTATTTCATAGGTCTTGTCAATAAGAAAGTTAAAAAATAACTGCGTTAGTAATATAATTGGGTGCGGCCCTAAATAAATAAATGTTCACAATTTTGTCGTGCTGTAAGACGTTACCAAATTTCATGAGGTTTGATTTTTCATTGAGGATTCATTTCAATTCCCCGGCGAACATTTTAAAATAATCCTCTAATCCGTGTCATTGGATTGGATGAGAGAGGCAGTTATAATACAGGGTAATATGACGTAATATCTTCAAGTCATAAGGATGGCAACGCGCTAGTGATATGCTTATGGTATTACAAGCGTTCATAGGTTACTGTGACGCTAGCAAACACGCGGACTTATCGATCTGATCAAATAAAAAAGGAAAAGCCTTTGATAACTTACAAAATATCAACCAAATTATCATAACAAAAAAGATTATAAAAAGTCATCGGTATATATATGTATATATATATTTAAAGAGTCCTAATATTTTCAAGTGATAATAAATAATATGATCTTCTAGGAGGCATACTGAGACAATCAAAAGAGAAATCACTTCGAAAGTACTAAATCTCTTTAAATATCCATCGTTGGATTTTACGTTTTATCTGTGGTTTATACAATTAAAACCGCCATGATTTGCGCCGGTTAGATCGTAACCATAAAAATGATATTATAATGTCAGGTGCGCCGGCTTTAATTCTTTACGTACTTGAGTGAGACCTGAATACATTTCTAAAATTTCTAGGGCAAATAATTACATAACTTTAGGTAATGACGTGGTTCTAGTATCTTAATAATGCATTGGGTATATATACATTATTGCAAATACTCCTTAAAATCCATTCAAAGTGAAAGTGAAAGAGTAACAAATCTCCTTTATTCATCACCATTATAATAATTCAGACAAGCCTTAATAAAGTGAAGTTACTTGTTAATACATTAATTAATCAAAATCAACACTGTTCCTAGAATGCTTGAAGGATGTATTGAAATGGTAAAAGCATTTAGTAATGATTAAACTTGAAGAGAATCCTTAAGTAATTGGTCGCACAGAATAGATGCACGAATTACATTTAGTATTATAATTTATGACGAACTAGCCTAAGCAATGTATACAGAATATAATATCAAAATATATAAGCGTTTATAAGATATAATTAAACATTCAGTTTTGCAAACATCGGGAGGTCTGCCATATACATGTCCGACCTCCCGATGTAATAGAGATGCTCCCGATGTAATCCATATAAATAGGAAGTTACACCTATGAAACAAACATATTTATATCTCCTTATTAGATATCACTTGAGAAGGTCTATGTTTAGTATTTCATGTCCTTCAGCTGACATGATGATGATAATGATGATGATTCGTACGATGTGTTAGTATAGTCTTTTAGTTTTTACAACAATTGTCATTTGCAAGAATTCGACTAAAGAAGTCCAGTTCAGCAGTCTTTTTTAATATATTATTCGTTAATTTAGACCAAACCGAAATACTTCGAAAGATTGATCTGACGACTACTATGCTTCGACTTACCTTATTATACTTTTATATTCTTTAAAAACGTTCTTTACATTTCATTGAGATAAAACGAGTAAGCGAATATCACAGACGGGCAGACAAATTACGTAACATGAACAAATACATGGAATATAAAATCTGACCGAATTACGAATTTCACAAAGAAAACTTCTGAAGTCTAAGTTCAAACTTATTGTTACTGGAAGAAGGATGAAGAAAGTTAGAAATAATTAACACAGAACATTTCCTAAAGAATCAAAGTAGATCTCGATATATAGTGTTAGGAACATTATTACACAAGTTGTAGGCAACTTTATTTGTTATCAACAAACGGAGAGTATAGCTATATAACCAAAAATTTACCGTTTTGCCGATAGATTAATTTCAATAAATGTGGATAGCTTCACCTACGGAATGTATCTTTTAATACCGGGAAACCGAGAAATGTCGAACGTCGTCTTACGACGAGGGATGGAGACATGAAAGATAATTAGCTTCTTAGTAAGTTAATAAAATATGCACTATATTATTATGAAGATCCTTTAATAATACCTTCAGACATCTAAGACATAATTATCATCATTATATCAGCCGTTATTTACTATTATGCATAAGCTTGTCAAGGAAGGTAATTATATTTTTTGAGACATTAAGTTTCCAAGGTGCTATTCTAGACTAGTCTGTTTGTGCCAATATTAGTTCACATTTATTTAGGCTTTCTGGCGCGAAAAAAATAACATACATTCTTACATCCGAATAGGCCAAACTTTCACAATTATAAATTCAGTATGGGAACCCGTTCTGTATGAAATAAAAGATATTTCGTCTTTACAACTTCTCTATGGCCGCATAAATAGTAAAAGAGGTATCACAGACAAAAAAATTTCAAAAAAAGGGGTAAACATAAACTTTTGTTGCGATTGTGTATGCAATTTTTTTCGAATCGTGCTATAATTGATTAATAAAATATTAACTGTGATTTGTATACTAGAACCTTACTTTTAAAATATCGACATTTACTCCAATAAAAGTCTAGCCTAACAACAGTCTAGTGCCTATAGATAGTATTCCCAACTGGAGGAGCCCCGTCTCTTTGTTTTGCCTAATGCTGAACGAAAACAAAACTCGAAACGTTTGATCCAATTGGACAAACACCTACGTGCGTTTGTGCAAATGTTTGTTCAAACTATGCCCATGTTCCAGCTGTAGTCAATTTAGAAAAGCAATTTAGCCGACAACGATAGCTGGCAAAATTGGAACTTGTTCAAAGTGGTACCGCGCGGTGGAGACATTTTTTTGCGCGATCGTCTTCCCTGTGCGCCCTAAATGGTTGGTTGTCATCAAGCAATTTTGTTGGCGAGTGTAAAATTACATTTAAATCGCATAGTTGTCGTTTTTTTCGTATTTATAAATGTTTTTATAAGTATGCTGCAATTTTTATTGACCGCTGTTGAATCTTGCGCTTATTGAGGTTTCGCTCGTAAGTAAAAAACAAATGTAAATACTAATAACATTTACATAATAATTATGACACTGTACACATTTTCTTCTATATAGGTAATACGACACACAAACATACCGTCAGACAATGATAGTAAGCGCAATCGCAGCCTATTGACGCTCATACTACCACAAGAATACCACGACGATGTAAAACTTATTACTTACCTTATGACCTCGCTCACACTCCAAACCAGAACACTGACATGCGATACGCACTATTGTTTGGCAGATAAAATTAAGAAAAAACTTATTGACTGAAAACAAAGATGCAATACTAAACTGCAGATAGCGTATCAATAGGGAAACCAAGTTATGAATGGAAGGTTTTAAAATGCTTCTAGTCTGTTTACTTTAATCACCAAAAAATGACAAATTGAAGATGGTTTGCTGCTAAGCAATAATCAGTGCAACAACCGAAATACAATAAAATCTTCATAAAAAGAATATTCTTTGCTACATATTATAAAACAAAGTGGCTTTCCTTCGTTGGTTGTTTGTCCCTATGTATATTAAGATCTTTAAATCTAAGCAACGGATTTGGATGCGGTTTATTCAATAGATAGAGTGATTAAAGAGGAAGGTTTATATGTATCATAAGAGAGTAGAGAAACACTGATATGATTTTAAAAGTTTCCAATGTAATGAAGTATATAAACAAATTTTTCTGCAATTACATTGCAAACGCTATCTGGACCCGACGAGATAGATCAAAATATTATACTATTGTTTTGTACACCTAAAAAAGTCCGCCATGATACATATGTATCTTAGAGCGAACCCATAGTAACCCTTTTTTATTCTTATTGCATCCGTGCGAAGTCGGGGCGGGTCGCTAATTAAATATATATAGTAGAAATCGATCTAAATAAACAAATACATTTGTTTATTCTAGATTACGTTCAAAAAGCAAAATTTTGAGATTATGTAAAATTAGATATTGCTAGAAGGCAAAATTAGGACACCGTGTTGTAACGTCATTAAAAAGGTATTAATATTACGGTGAACTTGTTAGTGACGTATCAGTCATGGCTAAATTTTCTACTAATAAGTCTTTGATCCCAAAACAGTTTTTCTTAAGTAAGCAGTATTACACTACGGTATATTGGTATACGGTGCGATATTTCGAATGGACAGATTATTTACCTACGTACCTAATAGTATACATATACTATAAATGCATCATGTACATAATGGTCCTTCTGTAACAACCACTACAATAAAACAAAGCCTACGATCTTTTGCCTCGCAATAAATTACGTAACCACCAGTGTTCCGGAATCGTTACTGTTCTCCCTAAGGATTCGCTCTTTGATTTACCGGCGGAGGAATATAAGGGATGGCGTCGATCTCTTAAAATGGAACGTCAAGGAATTGTTAAACTACTTAGGGAAAGACAATTTAGAGAGCAAAATTTACTTCTATTTTATCTACTTTAACATAATAATTCGTATACTAGATGTAAGTATACATATAGAAGAATATTTGAATATTTAAGACAATATGTTAGCAAGAAATGAACTTTTCTTATTTTTATTAGAGTAGGTCGACAAACAAGCATACAGTCCGTGTGATAGCAGGCGTTAGCGCAGCCTTTAGGCGCTCGTAGTATCACAAGGATATCACTAGCGCGTTACCAACCTTGTGGCTTGTAGGTATTATATAATATATCACATTACCCAGTAATTCTAGTACCTCTTTTACCCTTCAAAATGGAACATAGCAATGCGAACTCTGCTGTTTGAAGGTACAAATAGGTGAGAGTGAGGCACAACGACGACCTTTGTATGAGGTATTTGTATAACCTCATGTTCTTGAATAGGACAGTAAATTTAATCAATAAAATGTATTGTATACAAATAAATTTTAATATGAACTATTAGACAATAATTTAAATAAGATAAACACTAATCAACTCCCAAAATTACATATCAGATGGTATAGATCCTATCTTGTACGGCAAAGGTCATGGGTTCGATCCCCACTCCGGACAATTATTTATATAATTGTGTTCGTGTTTGTTCTGTGTCTGGGTGTACAATATATGTATTTAAGTATTATATTAGTGATACTTGTGTTGTCACCCGTAACACAGGTATTAGCTTTAAGTGACTTATCTCGGAGTCAGGTTAATGTATGAGATGTTGTGTGAATTAAAAAAAAAATTAAATTGTTCACAAGGCTGCTGCTTCCGTGTGAACAAAATCAGTATTCATGCTCTCGTATATTTTTCGGCCTTATTAGGAATAGATGCGAATTTTCTCGGAGACAGGTGGAAAATGGTTTATCATCAGCACGCTAGAGCTGGACTCAAGCAGATTTAGTAAGTTAGTCTGTCTGCCTCGTAGGTCGATGTCACAATATTTTTTTCGAATTATGTAAACTTATAGTAAGGCAAAAGTTTCCAACATAGAACTAAGATTAATGATTCCATAGTTATCTTTTAGGAGCTTGAGTGCTCCTACAAAAATATATTAGCAAATTCAACAATTTTCACTTAATATTAGAACATTCTTAACTAAAAAACATAACTAAATGTATGTGAAGAAACTGAATAAAGGAAAACGAATATTCTTTTAAGAGATTTTCAAAAGGAACTTGAAACTTTAAATAAATTAATAATATTTTATAGCTATTATGAAGCTGATCTAGAAAAATCTGAATAATCTGAAATCTGATACTAGAAAATCTTAAACCTCTAAAAGAGAATACCTATGTTGTTCTCTTGCATATCTAAATTAATATTAATTCATAGTAAAGCATGGCCATGGAGTACCGGCAGAGTAAAATAGTTCATTCCCTCTTTACCAAGGGTAGTGAGAGGCAACTGATATACCGACAGATGGCGGTTTATCAATCCGAAACAAAGAAGCTCAAACAAAGTAGATCGGAGTGAGCAGCTGCATTACCGTTGCAAAGCTATGCTCTATAATTGCTACCACGATTACCAAATTATGGGCAAATTATGGGCATATTCCCTTTTGATTTGGGAGGTCCATGTCCAGCAGTGTACGTTTTTTTGCATTTGGGATGGATATTCAGATGAAGCAATTAGAATCTGAGAGTAATTTTACCTATTTAGAACATGGCCTGAATAATGCAAATTATTATACATAGAAAAATTAATTCCTTCGCGCCTTTTCTTATATTTTCAGGCCTTACAATATTTATCATCATGAACGTTTATGAGACTTAATAATGCATTTTTTACTAACACGTTCGATAAGTTCTATTTGTTTTTATCTTAAATGCCCACGTTAAAGACATAATTTTAAATATCTAAAGAAAAGATTCTAAAGCTATTATAGTTGTTTTTATTCTATAAGATTAGATAGCGTTTAGATTTATTTGTGTATTTTGATATTATAAAATATTAAAATAACGTATTTATCAATAAGATATAAATGAACATTAGATGTCGCTTCTCTGAATTTTCAACTCAAGATAAATATGAAATTAGCGTAAATAAATTATTGTTGTAGAAATAATAAGCGTAATAAATAAAATATTACTTTATATTTTCAGACAAAGAATTCGTTTGTTATTTTAAAAATCCTTAATAATATTCCTTATATATGTATAACCATTGGCACCTCGCAGTTTCACCCGTGTTAAGTTTTACCCCCTTCCATGACTTTTAATGAAGAACCTTCGTACTAAACTCCATTCGATTAACTTTATAAACGGCAAAGTTTCATACTAACTTTGCATCCCCACTTTTAAAAAAATACTTTCTTAGTACTCCCCTAAGTTATAAAAGTAAACCCTGTGCAAAATTTCAAGTAGAAACATAATTTAGGCTCTGCGTTGATATGTCAGTCTGTCAGCTTTTAACATATATATATATAACTTTTTATATATACAGACTAATTGAGAAGTCGCATGTCTTTTTATGCGAGCTGACCCTGCTGACTTTGTCCTGTGTTAAATATAGCAAAACAATATAAAAATCGGTTTAGTAGTGTAAAGTTTATCTCGGACAAACATCGTGACACGTAATTTTTATATATAAAGACTATCTGCGCCCGTGACTTAGTACGCATGAAATAGTAACTTTGGACAGCATATTTTTTTTAAACGATATACTTTCACGCAGCCCGCGCATCGAAAGCTCTGAAAAACGTATACTTCACGCCCGTTTTTGCCACAGTATATATAGCCTAAGTAACTTAAACAGCTTACTCCACAATTTTTAATGAATGCTTCGCGGGAGAGAAGACTATTAACTTTGATCGTTTTAAAGTAAAGCTTCATTTACGTGAAGTTCTTCCAGAGGTCGTCGTTACTACAAACGTCTCTAATAAAACGGCTCAGTAACTTTGGAATGAAGTTGGTCTCGAACGAGCCTTAATATTTATGGCGGTGGCAATCGTAAGAGATCTCACGGGACCATTCGCAGGCCTATCTCCAGAGAAATTAGCTCAATTTATAGCTACATGATCGGAATGCCAAGGAAAATGTGCTCTATGAATATAGAAATAAGAATGCCATTTATTAAAGGTTTCAATTCGTTTAGTTTGTGTGAAGTAAATATAAAATTCGGCTTGGGTAGAGTGAGTTGAAAGGTTCACGTTTGATTTGGTGCCCAAATGTAATAAGCCAAATCTATGAATTGTTTTGACTTGAGTTAAATCTCTACTGACGTAAAAATATTAATAGCTTACGAGGGACATACATTTTTTTTAAATATGAATAGAACTACTGCATACTATATGGTTGTATATGTATACAAAACTAGCAGCGCCCCGCGGTTTCACCCGCGTAAAGTTGTAGAACAACCCCATTATAATTTATGCTCCGCTGTTATTTATCCTAGCGTGATGTTACTTTGAAAATCAGAAAATTTTCATACTAATTTTGTACCTGCTTTGGGGTAAACATAAGAAATGAATTTTCAAAAATCCTTAGTTAATGTTCCCTAAAGTTATAAAATTCAAATTTTCTAGTTTCTAAAACTTACAGTTCTGGCCCTGCGTTGGTATTTCAGTCAGTCAGACAGCTTCTCTTATTATATATATACATAGATAACATAAAATTACTCGAGTTATTTACATAGAAGACTAGAAAACTAGGCCAATCTATACTAATATTAGAAGGAGAAAAGATTATGTTTTGTAACGATTAGGCTCAAAAACCCCTTAACCAATTCTGGAAATTCTTTTACAAATACAAAACTACGTAATTCTAGAGTAAGGTAGACTTTAAATTATTTTTAACAATTCCTATATTAAACAAAAAAAAATTAAAGTCCTAACCTAAAATGGATGTGAACGGGATCTTTCATACATATGTAGTTACATTATGAGCAAGCAACATACTATATAATTTTATTCCTAAATATTTATAGGAAAAGGAACAACGCAGGTTAAACAGAATAGTTACTGAGACAAATTGAGAATTAAGCAGTAGCTAAATTCTGTAGCGTATCGAGTTTAGGACAATTTCTGTGCCTATTATTGCGGTCTGATGGCGCATTCGATGTTTTTTTTATGCGGCATGATGGTAAGCGTCACTGCAGCCTATAAGCGACCTTGATATCATAAGGATATCACTTGCGCGTTGCCAAACTTCTGATCGTGAGGTACCGGCATAATAAAATAGTACCTCCCACTGCACCAGGTGTCGTAATAGGCGAATAAAGTACCAGAACCGACAGATCGCGGTATATCCATCCAAAACAGTGCAGCTCAAACGCATAGAGTGGGGATCGGCAGCATTATCCCCGTCGCGATAGCTGCGCTCTGCGATTACCCCATAATTGTCGCGCTGGGCATGCGTGTTGCTTGCCCAGCACGACAATTATGGACAAAAAACCTCCGTTATTGGAGAGGCTTATGTCCACCAGTAGACTTCCAATGCTGGTGTGACGATGAACCTTCTGACTTTATCATATTAGGATTGTCATATGATTCAGTGGACCGGAGCCGGAACACAACAACACGGACACTAATATTTGGTGGTAGAAACAGGTGAGACTGAGGTACCAATGCAGACAATTTTTGTAATAAAATATTTTGCTAGTGAGCATTGATCGTAATGGGCTGAGAGCCGGAGAAAGCTGAAAATTGGATTTTCTTGAAGCGGGCAGCCAGCAGTGTGAGCCAGTAACGACTACAAATTGTTTACGAAGTGAACCAACTACATAGGTACGCAGCTTTATGTGCACTACAACTGTGCAAATATATATGGAATATAAAGAATGGTGGGGGTTGATCTGACTAGTTAACCGGTATTCCTCCTGTATTATTACCCACCACGGATTTTTGGAATAAAGTGCTTTAAACGACCATCTCCAAGTAAGGTCAATATTAGTTTTATGACTTAATTTTTCCTGTATGCAAAATATGTTAACTAATTTTTAATTATAATAATGTTTCTCGAAAGCGAATACGACAGATAAATAGATAACTATGTCTTCGGTGGCGAAGATGACAGAGATCCTATTTTGAGCGGCAATGTTAGTGGGTTCGATCCCCACCCGGGGGGCAATCATTTATATGATTTATTTTTGTGTTTGCTCTTTAATGTTTCGGGTGTCTGATTGATAAATATGTTTTAAGTTTCATATTTGTGGTTCCTGTGTTGTCTGATGTCCATTAGACAAGTATTTTTTAAAACAAGTACTTGTCGGAGTCAGGTCAATTATGTGACGTTGTGTGCATTTATTGTTATTATTATTACTGTGAATCAACTTATTATAGATGTCAAAAATACTAATCAAAGCCTTACTTCTAAGCACGACCTAAAGGTAAAAATAAATTCACTTTCCGACGCTCTGCGAATCAAATAACACCTCACACATATACAGCGTAGATTTTCTTTTACTTTTCTAGTCTTTTCATTCCGTTGTTAAAGTAGCAGTTGAATTCCTCTTGTACTATTCTATAACGTTCTATTCTCAGCGCAGTCGCACTGCATTGGAGCGCTGAAATCCTTGTACGTACCAAATTGGCTACGAGATTGACGGTTAGAATTTTTCCACGAGAATCCGATTTCCAAGCGAATCTGATTTCCAAGCGAGATAAAACTTAGAAAACACCTAAACCTGATCTTAAGCTGACTAGTGTATCTTCTTTATGTACTCGTACTATTATATCTATACTTGTAATTAGTTTTCTTCTAAAAAAATTAATTGCGTTTAATTATTTTTATGTTACCTATTAAGATTTTTTTTATTAGACTAGATCGAGAAACAAGCTTGGAGTTCGCGTTATAGCAAGCGTCACAGCAGCCTATAGATTCTCGACATATCAGAAGGATATCACTAGCGCGTCACATAATATCTTTAAATCACCAGGTTGGCAACCTTGTGATTTAAAGATATTATGTGACATTACCCAGTCATTTCATTACACTCACACACACACTCTTCAAACCAGAATATAACAATACGAACATTGCTATTTGGCAATAGAGATAGGTGAGAGTGAGATACCAGTGCAGGCGACTTTTTGTATAAGGTTTACATGTCATATGAAATAAATGAAATAATAAATGAATTTTTAATCCTTTTTTAGCATACTTTAATATTCAATTTTACAACTTGAAACGTGGCGTTGCAGTAAAAATTACTTTTACTACTTCTTGTTACAATGCATGCGATGTTACTTAGAAAATTAATACATATAATTATATACATTTTTGACACCGGTCAGTCTGTCAGTTTTATAAGTTCTAAAATTCTATGTCTATGAATCAAGTAATGTTTTTTTGGTTACCCGCATAGCAAAATATTTTTGAAATGTACGTTTAAATTGCGAGCGCTCATAAGTTGTTGTAGGTGCTAGTCCATTCATACGCACTTAAGAAGTTTCTAGGTCTACTAACTTCCACTCAAAGGTGCTTTCAGTTTCTTTTTTTTTGTTATATACTATGGATTTCAAATTGGCTTACAGTCAGTCTGATGATAACCAGTTACCGTACACTTGTAATACCAGGACATGCACGCATTGTCGAGCCCTCAAAACATCCTTATCATAGCAGCTGCAAAACGTCTATTGCTTGAACGTTTTTCCTAAGAAAGGGGGAATTTTGCCTATAATTGGCGCGGTGACAATCGCAGGGCATAGCTTTGCTAAAATGTTGTGAATAGATATACCACCAGTCGGTTCCAATATCTCAGTCGCCTCTTACATTACCTGTTATCGTACACTCAATCCAAAACAAAGGGCATCGCCGGAGCTTAGACGGTAAAATACCAAAGTCTCCACCGAATGTTTTGTTGTATTATAGCTAGAAAGAGTCCACCATACCACGCTGTTCAACCGGAAGCATCGTAGTAATAAATTCGATAAAAAGGCACTGCATTATTATTTACCTTATTAATAGACTTTAAAATAGAAGGTCGTTTTTCATACTACTGTCTTTTTTGTATGTATTTTACCCGATATCTCTGATAATTGTAATGTAAAAATTAATTTTAATTCAAAGAGTATAATAACCTCAAGATTTGCCCGTTGGCGCCAAGGCAGGGTCTGATGATAGGATCTCAGCCAAATCGATGGCAATCCTCGAATTTCATAGGCACGTACAATGTGTTATAATTGTTTTCTTTCTAAAACTATTCAAGTATTTGGATCTTATACTGAAGTCCGTTTTTGCTTTTTAAAAATTGATTTATTTGCCTAATGTGATATGTTTCTCGTTGCCATATGGAGAATATATTTCCCGATCTATTGTAAAATAGGCATCAAAGGTTTCAATCTATCAAAAGAACGCAATGATAAAGTTAACTATAATAATATCATGACTGCGGGTGCAGGCAAAGGTTGAGTACATCTTAATCGATGTAAAAAACACAGCCGCATAAAATCCCATTAGTTTCCGTAATAGAAATCGATACAAATTGTTTCCAATCCATTCTGTTTATCGAATATCCAATATCGTCACGGGTGCGGTTTGTTTTCGAAACATCACCCTCTTTATTTACCCTTTCAGGACATTGTATGAACATGGTGATTGAGCAGCCCATGTGCTTTGCAAACATTATTATGGTTACTAGCAAGATCTAAACTGATATGCCATGCGAGATTGTTAGGAA
The DNA here is from genome assembly GCA_020976665.1 of Heortia vitessoides. Taxonomy (NCBI): domain Eukaryota; kingdom Metazoa; phylum Arthropoda; class Insecta; order Lepidoptera; family Crambidae; genus Heortia; species Heortia vitessoides. The sequence continues at coordinate 12,774,789 of JACJUM010002525.1, read as the reverse complement.
AGGAAGGTAGCCTTAATATAAAACGTACTAGCATTCTTTTGATTTAACTCGTCGGGTTCAGCCAGTGTTTGAAATGTAATCGTAAAAAGTGGATGCCACATGTAAAACCTCTAAAATTATCAGTCAGTCTACTATATTATGTATTACTTATAAAAACCTTCGTCTTGAATCATCATCATCATCAGGGCTGCGCGGGCCTCCTCAAGAAAAGGGGGATTTTAGCCTATAATTGCCGCACTGGGCAAGCATGTTGGCAATCGCAGAGCGCAGCTTTCGTGACGGGGGCTGCTGCCCATCCCAGCCCTGTGCATTTGAGCTACACAGTTTAGGATGGATATACCGCAAAAGAGGGAAGTACTATCTACTGTGCCGGTTCCTCTTAAATTACTCTATCTAATAAAAAGACACGCTTTAAAATTCGTTACGTAGTTTTAAAGATCTAAACATACATAGGCATAGGCAGCAAAAACACTTCGTTTTATACTTTATGTGCAGTGAAGATCACTCAAAAATGAAAAGGTAATGAAATACAACAATGCAAGCCCAAGTAAACGATAGGGCGATTCACTATATGTATTATATTTTTGTTGTATTTTGGGGACTTTAAGGCTGCCATCTGTTATTTCTGATTAGCATAAGCCCTCTAAAAATAGCTCGGGTGCGCCATAACTTACTGTACCACTGACATATTAACATTTTCCCACTTTTCCTCAAAACTAGGTTACTGTGACTAGTGATTCCTATTTCGATACTACTTATTATAAATAGAGGTAGACCTCATACAAATGTCGTCAGCGTTGGTACCTCAATCTTACCTTTTTCTACCGCCTAAAAGCAATGCATACGTAAATTGCTGTTCCTGTCTGAAGGGTGAGAGAGACAGTGAAATTACTTAACAATATCTTCAAGTCACAAGGTCAACAATGTGCTAGCTTTGTGGTTATACGATCATCTACAGGCTGTGGTGAGATATAATAAAAAATAGAGCCTGAATTTTAAAAGAGGCAGAGTGACCTAATCTCCTTTACTATTAATACTAGCTTGTATATTTGTGGCGAGTAAAATAGTACGTTCCCCTGTACCAGGTGTCGTAAGAGGCGGCTAAAGTACCGGAACCGACAGATGGCGGTATATCCATCGTAAACAGCATAATTCAAATGCGGCATTTATGAGCAAAATACCCTTTTTCTTGGGGACGTCAATGTCCAGCTGTGGATTCTTATGGCTGATATGAAGATGATTAATTGTACTGAGACTAACAGGTTTTTACAATGAGATCCATGCCATACGTGGACATCTCGAAGTATTGTAGAGTGCTCTGCCAAAGTGGCCTTAATTTCACCATTACTGTTAAATGATATAAATGGAACTCTAAATATTATTCCTATATATATCCACGCTTATACTAACTTACTTAGAATTAGAGTATTTTTTTTTAATTCATGAAAAAATAGCATCTTCTTAGAAAAAAAGCGATAGAAAGACCCTGGAGTTTGGCTTCCTGACTCCATTATACATAGCTGTTCACATATTATTAGCTAATTTCTACTTTCGCTAGTGATAATCGCTGCTCCAACCTTCGCTAACTATACAAACCATCGATTTTAGTTTAACCTTTGATTTACTTATAAACTTTAGAGGCTATATACATTGATAAATGCAAAATTTTAAAATTAGAACAGCACTATTTTCTCAGCACACCACTAGTGCAGTCAACTGGCACAGAAAAATGCTGGTTTGAGTTGAGTGTTTTTCTTGTAAATATATCTATAATTATAATATCTAGTAAATCATATAATATTTTCTAACATATACGCGATTACTGCTTATAATAAAACTACTTTTTAATGGCTTTAAAAAGTGGTTTATTTAACTCTTTACATATTTAGTTTACAATTGCTACCTCCACATTTTTTTATTTATTTTGGTAATATTATAATATATTTATTATAATATATGATAATATTAGTATATTATTTATAAGTTTTGTGTATCCACCCAGAAGTTGCTAATGTATTTTGTAATCTGATAGTGTAGTGGTGTAGGCCTTGGATCTTGATCAAATGTATGACAGGACTCCAGGCATGTGGTCATTTCCAACTTGAAACTTCGATATTTTTTAATATCGATAGCCTCGCGAAGCAACCGTGAAATAAAACGGTGTTCTTTCGCGAGTAATTAAGGTTTGTCAAACCTGAAAATCCAACCACTACGGTTGGGCTTTTCTGACTCACAGACTGCAGATTTTTTCGACCTTCTATGTTTCACATCGGTTCTTTAAATCTTGTTTGAATATACCTTTTACTTTTAGCCGCTGTAAGAGAGACCGCACTCATATATGGCGGGCCCGATTACGCAGATGGTAGATCCTATCTTGTGCGCCAAGGGTCGTGGGTTTGATTACCACCCAGAACAAATATGTATATGATGATATTTGAATTTGTTCTATGTCTGGGTGTTAAAAACGTTTTCAAATAATATATTTGTGATTCTTCTGTTGTCTGACTTCCGTAACACAAGTGCTTTAAGCGAATTACCACGGATTCAGGTGAATGTATGAGATGATGTGTGAGATTTAAAGTTAAGCTTATATACACCTGCGTCTTGAAATGGTGTGTGGTTGTTGTTTATTTAATTTGAATTGATTCAAAAATAAAATAATTGTATCTATTTAAGTTACACGTCAAAGGTTAATTTTATTAACATTCATATAATAAAATTCTATATACAATCATTACCGTGAAATAGAAGGTGGCAAAAATTTCGAATACCATGTGAAAAAAACTTATTATGAAAATAAATTAACACAACATGTTATATATAAAGGTGACTACAAGATAAATAGCTTAGAACCCTTGTTTTATTAATATCCAACATCACACCCAAACACAATAAACGCAATTACATAAACATAAGTTCTAGGCGGGTATCGAACCCGACCCGACCCTAGCACACGACCCTAGCACAAAAAACATTACATATCAGTGGGAAAAAAATATTTACAATTAAATATATATTTATTTTCGTAAAGCTACATTTAGTAATCACTAAGTATTCATAAATAATAAACTAGGTTTATACATTTGTCACAAATTGAAATCCGATTAAGGAATTTCTTAAGGATAAGGATCTTTGGAGGATTTCATTTCCAGCAATCAATTGGTATACTTTCAATTATTTGATTCCAACACCTGAAGAAAAACATTTATATAAAATAAAAAATTCGAATATGTATATCGAAAAAAATCTTAAATATAAATAGACTTTCAGGTACTGTTTTTTAAATAGTTAGTGTCTGACTTGTAGTTCGATTAAGAATCTTCATTGTAATCTTCAGTGTCGCTTCGCGAAGTGAATGCCCGCATTGTTTATTGTTCAGGAGTAATTTTTTATATTAATGTAAAAAAGAAATGAATATAAATTACCTTGATAACGTACAAGTAATATCTATTTAACTATCCAACTTCTTATTATTTGAGTAAATTGTACAAAATAGCAATAAGTATTAAAACTATGAGCAGTGGTATCAGACTCAATAGGCAAAAAGAGCAGTTACTGAAAATAGAAAATTACCATTTTTTTATTCAGAATGACAATATATTATACAATAGAGAAATTATAAATATTATCCTCATCACACGTATTTAACATACAGATATGGAACAAAAATATATGTTCATCACATTAATATTAGCCTGATGGTACTCGAACCCACGACCCTTGGCGCAGAAGATGTAAAAAAGAGACACCACTGAGTTCGACAAGTTGCTATTTACCTAAGCCTTTCATATACGTTTTTTTTACACAACAATACTTTTACCTGACTTCAGAAACATCTGGATTGTAAAACCGATTTACCAGTCGCTTAAAACACTTGTGGTACGGATATCGGACAACAGAGTATTATTTATTCTTATACAAATAAGTATTATTTAAATAATACATATATTTAATACCCAGACACAGAACAAACACAAGTATTATCATAAAATATTTGTGCTGGGTAGGGATCGAACCCACGATCTGTAGCGCAAAGGGTTCACTACAAACACTATTTTAACTTTTAGATTATTCTCGGTAAGTGTTCAGCATCTTTTTTATACAATAAAATTAAAATGAAATTATATACATAGGTTCACAGAACATAGTTCAATTTAGTCGCTCAGGCTTTCGCACCTTTTTTGCAGTAGACAGATAAACTGAATTGAAAACGTCATATCCTACAAATGATGATTGGAAGAGGCCTTGAATACGTTATTTAAAAAAAAATAACTAATTGAAAAATCTTTCTTTTTCGAAAAGTTTCTCAGTGTTTTGAATACCCTGAAGGCATGTCCAATTACTGTCAAACTCAAGAGATTTTCTAAGCCTGCCAAGAAATTTAATCTGATAGTTGTCGCATTTAACATTTTTTTGAAGGGAACGTGTCCGGCGTCGACACTGTGAAATATCGCTTTTATGAACAAGAGATCCTTTTGCGAGTTCAAATTATGCCTTTATTCAAATGGATGTAAATTTTACACCTTAATTCGCTAATACTCAGAAGTTTCCATATATCACATAATTACTCAGCTGAAGTTATAATAATAACGTAGAGAGGAAAACCGAAGTACAAACAAGCCGAAATTCTTGAGTATCTGCTACTAACCAACCAACTAATCATGAGAAATTCGTGTTAAAGACTGCTAAGAGGTCCTGATAGTTGAAAAAATCAGCAGTTACAGAAATATATCAAAAGCAAACGTACCATTCAAATAAAATCCCACAAATAAGTAAAGATAGAAGACAGTACTTACCACATAACTGTTTATATAATACCTAGTATTGTCTAAACTCTAATTACAATAAGAGATGAAGCTTTAGGCTCTTCTATGATTGAAGTATGTCAGTGACATATTAAATCATAGAGCCCAGAAACATCAACGTGAAATGATTAAAAAAGAAGTAAAATAAAAGATCAAAGAGATCTAGGTTTCGATCAGCAAATCAATGTATATTCTACAATCTTATTGTTATTAATATCTGATGATTTGTTGGAACTACATTTACCGTTCTCGTGATGTAGACTCGAGATTTCCGTCCGACGTTGCTTGTGAAATTGTAGCTCGCGAGTATTTAATAAACTAATATAAATAAAAATAAATCGTCATTATGTGTATGCATGCTTTATGCTAAACGATTTCACCAATTTTTTTTTGTTAAATTATTGTAATATCATTATATTTCCAGAATACAAAGGAATTAATCTACAAATTGACATTTTAATAATTACTTTTATTAGCTCCGTTTTATTATATTACTTATATCATTACTTTTATTAACACTAATTGATATTTTTTTTAAATACTTAATAATAATGTTCTTACTTGTTTTCACCATTAAAGCAGCCATATGAGGACAACTGTTAAACATACGCCTTCTTAAGAAAGGAGGTGAGGTGAAAGGTTGGATTGTGACCATATTTGCCGCACTGGGCAGGCATGATGGCAATCCCAGAGTATTGCTTCACGAAAGGAGTGCTTGCCCATCCCCGCTCTTCTGCAATTGAGCTTTGCTATTTCCAGCTTTGTGGAGCCGACGCCTTAGTCACCTTTTATGCCTATGAGTTAAACACTATTTAACAAACTATTCAAGTAGCAATGTAACCTAAAAATATTGTTTTTGTTGGCCTACTTTTCTAAATTAGGGCTATGTGGTGCTGACAGATTAGTATAGTACCTTTCTCTATTGGTATATAAAGTATATAAACAGGCTCTCTCATGCACTAAAAGAGGCGGTATCTCTATCTGAAACAGAGTAGAGATAGAAAGTAGTATCGTTATCTTGAAGCAAAACCTTGTGTGATACCGCACTAGCTTGGAAATTATGGACAATGATGTCCTAAATGTTTAATCAGTACTCAAAGGAAATAATCAACAGTGGTTGTCTTAAAAATACTTAATCATAAAATTTTTGTTATTTTTGCTTTGTTAATAAACTTTAAATAGTAAAAGTTACTAACATCATCTTATATCTGTTCTGAAATTAAGACCTGACTCAACGAATTCTTTGCCTCTTTTCCTTGACTGGATCCATCTCAACCAACCAAAACTGCACTAACATGCAGTATAAAAAATTTGTACAAATATTAATGCTATCAGATAACTGGTCACATCACCGAATGTTACCAACTTATCAGATATGTTGCCACTTGTGAAATGAGGTACGCCAAATCCATATTGAGAAGGGAGAATGTCTAATATTAATAATTTCGTCAAGGAGTACAGTACAGTCGATTGAAAACTTACCCGAATAAACATAAAAAGTAATGATTTTGATTAATTAATAAAATTCAGATTGACAAATTACTCATTTGTAAAATTCCAATGGCCCCGACAGATAAATCGCAGACGCCATATTGGCCACTCCAGTGAAACATCACTGACATCGGCTGACATCTAGAGCAGTTAATCAACCTTCCGTTTCATAAAAGCGTAATCATATAACTTGCCGTAAACATTGAGCGAATCAAAGAGCAAATATATTTTATTCGTTATTAGTTTTGACTCAGTGGTTCAGGACGATCATAATAATTTTTTAAACGAGAATTCCTTATTTCTAGAACATCTACAGGACTACCACCAAACATTCTAAAAGTAAACGTTTGTTGCATATTAATGCTTCTAAGAAATCTAAAACCGACTATTCACCTGTTTTATTACTAGAGCCTTAGAACCAAATGTCATTAATGGCGAAATTATTTTTGGTAGCCATGTGGGAACCAAAGTGTTTATATGTACTTCGAATGTGTCTCCAGGTATCTTACAGTCAACTGCCTTTTTAATGTAATCGGCGTCAGTTTTCCATCAGCTTGGTATTTGCTATGAAAGTAAATGAAAGTCAGGGACAAATTTCGACCAAATCCGAATATTTTGTTTCGATGTTCACCCAGGCTGAATCATAATTATTTTTAATTTAGCCAATTAGTATTAATAACAACATTTATTATTAAAAGTATTAAGTACCCTTAAAAGCAGAGCAGTGAGGTTAACAGAGAATAAACTTTAAAAACTCGTCATTTTATCAATTTATGTAAGTTTATTTGTTTTTTTAAATAGCAAAAACATTATAATAAAACACAATAAAGAAAATAATATTGTTGTAAATACTTTGCAGTTTGAATAATATTTAATTGTTTTTAATTATAAATATATTATATTATTTAAATACAATGAACGATGCTATCCGAATATGATGGAGGTTAAGGCTTGCTTTGCCATTAATATTCCTTGAGAACCGATAAATACATAAATATTTACCTACATTTTTGTACCAATATGAAGTATTTGTGGATCTGGGATATAAAGGATTTTTTATCGTTGTATTATAAACGGACGCCTTGTTTATAAGCTTACCAGCAGCACCCCGCGGTTTCGACCACTTTATCTTGTAAAACTTTCATACTAATATTGCACCTTTTTTTTATTTACTCGTAAATAATAACTTTTGACATAATATTTTACACGTGTTTTATGACTTAATAAAGAACCTATAAATTGAATAATTCGAATAACTTCATAATACTTAAAAATAGCTAAAAATAGCAGTTTCAAATTAACTTTGCAATACCCTTTTACCTCTATAGGAGCTGAATTTTCAAAAATCCTTACTTAATGCTTCCCTACGTTATAGAGGAAATTACAACTAAACCCCTGTGCTAATTTTTAAGTTTATAATCCTTATTGTTTAGGACATATAAATATTTATCCTGGGTGGTGATCAAACCTACGATCCCTGGTCCATAAGATAGGATTACCACCATCTACGCTAGCGGTCCCATCAAATACAGTACTATCAGGTTTATGCATGACGTCACTGCAGATTTTCAATAGTCTGATGCCAACTACATTCTGAATTAGGAGCATCAAAAACTTGGAAAAAAAAATGGGGCATATGTTCGAAGTGCTTTGTTATTATTGTCTAAATGATACACAACATTGCTGTCCCAATTTGAAATGTTGAGTCTCGATTACTTTCATTCCTTAATTTGACACACTAACTGGCAGCACTGTCGATCTATCTAATGAATGAATACACACAACAGTGTAGGAAAGATTTACTCATATTCTCAACAATTGTATGGTCACATTTTCTTTACTCCTTAATAACTGAGATATCAAATGGGTTAGGTTTATTGAGGACGCCATGGGCACTGTAATCAATCGAGTGCCATCAGATAATATGTTTGCTGGATCTACCCGTTCTTGTATATATCCAGGTAATTTTGGCGCTAAAATAAAAATTCAGAACATTAAATAAATAAAATAACTACATATAAGAAAATAGCTTTCTGTGACTATGCAATTTTCTGGGATCAAATGAAACTTTGTTCTTTTCTTTTAAGGCTCGTCTGGCACCGGTAGAATAGATTAAGAAAAGCCAGATCAAGTGATATGTGTTAGTTAGTTTTTATGATCCTTTCTACAAGAGTCGTCTGAATTATAAACGTCTATTTAATTACTTTTTTATATATTATTGTTTTTTTTTATTGACTTGTGTGAATGTAAATTTATGTTCAAATCTAAACCTATATATATATATATACCATGTTTCCCAAGAAATAATAATTCCCCGATGCTTACTGCTAGCTTCTGAATCATTTCTATGTCTGAGCACAATTTTTCTTGTGACTGTCTCGTCTGTTAGCGAGACCTCCTCTTCCGTCGAAGTGATTACATTTGTTGAGTTTTTCTCCATCGCCTCCCGAATCCTCTCGTACTCTTGTAACCTTTCATTGTAGTAACAGTAGTTGTATCCAATGCCGATTCCGACGCTTATACTGAACATCAGAAACGCCATGATGCAAGATATAACGGCTGCCAGCGCACAGCAGCCAGCTAGCCTGAAAAAAAAACAATTGTGTACTGTTCAAAGTCTTAAGTTGTAAAGTTGGTTTGATGCACTTTATAGAAAAATTTATTGTTGGTACTTTGGAAGATCGCCGAGATGCAGGCCGCATAAAACCGGCGATATAAAAATTCTATTCTATTATATCCAACAGTGAACGCACTACAGCTGATGTATTGTGATAATGATGACTATGAAATATATAATAATACAAATAAATATGTTACCTTTCTGAAATATAAATCATTTTGCCTATCAAATACTCGCAATGGCGCAAACCACACGGCATTGTGTAAAATTGTTAAAATATATCAAATAAAGGTATCAAAAATAAATAATTCAAAAATTATGTATAAGTTCTAATAAATCGTCGACATAAAAAATATTACGTTTGATAATTATATTAAATTGTCGAATTAAAATATATTTTCCGTAGACAATAATTATCCAAAGACAATAATAGCATGCCTAAATGCTATTTTAATGTCAAAATTTGTATAAAAAGTTTTATTTTTATTTATTTTGCAACATAATATACGGACCCCGTAATCCGTACTCTTTTATTCACTTTACATCTATAGAGCAGCATCTTGATAAGTTACTCTATGTCTCGATGATTTATTGTTTTCCATCTTATCGTCTTTTGGCATCAATTCATACAAGTTAAAGTAATATTTTTTGTTCCGTTAAATATGTCGGGGTACACAATATTGAAAATGGACTACTTAACAGAAGCTCTCAAAAGGTATGTTACTGGTACTTAATGATGTCTACAAAATCTAATTTCTCAATAATGTTAGTAAATCCAATGCTTACGTGTGGATTTTTGCTACGCTGTCAAGGCAATAATATATAGATTTTCGAAAAGTTTAACAGTACAATAGTTGATTCATCAGAATAACAAATTAGCTCTAATTCTACAGAGAAATATTAGCATACCCAAAACTACTTCTGTTAACTTTTATTTTGCCCAACATTCGTCAATATTTTCATCATCTCTTCTAACATGTAGTGATATTAGTAATAATATAATAAATTCCCACAACATCTCACACATTGACCTGATTCCTTGAGAAGTCACGTAAAGCATTCGTGTAACGGACAGGAGGAATCACGAATATACTACTAAAACACATATATTCAATACCCAGACACAGAAAACACATAAATATAATTATACAAATATTTGTCCTGGGTATGGACGCACTGTAGGACATATATAGGTACGTTTACCATATATATTAATAATAAAATCAACCTCTAATAATAATTATTGTCATTTTAATTTAATTAATCTTGACGTTAATGAAGATGGTCTCTATAAAGAGACCAATAGCCTAATAGCAATGCACGATTCGATTGTAATAGTTAAATAGAAGCTTAAGAAAGATTTGTACCAGACCACATTCTACTTTGACCCTTTTACCCACTGACAGAATAGAGTGAGACTATAAGAAAGAGCCTAATCATATAAGCAATGCAATGTTGTGGTCTCGCGGGATTCCAGCGGAGTAAAATAGTACCTCCTCTGCACTAAGTTTTGTAAGAATCGACTGCGGTACCAAAACAGACAAATAGTTATATATCCATCCAAAATAACGCAGCTTCCGATACAGGAAGCATTCCCGTCGCGAGCTACTCTCTGCGATAGGCGCCACGTCAGCTCGGCGCGGCAACTGTCACCCTTTCTTGGCAAGGCTTATGTCGAACAGTCGACTTTCTATAGCTGATATCATAATAATTATGATGAATGTTGTCTAAATCTTATCTCAAAAATTATTGCTGGCGCAGTTGTAATTATATTGAATATAATCTCTTGTACATTAGTTCTAATTGCTTGAAAACTGGAACAATTTTTTTCTCTATTACACAGATGTGCTCTTAAAATATTTGGTCCTTTATTAGCAAGGAGCCGTATGGTACCGGCAGTATAAGAGGCGACTGAGGTACCAGAACCGACAGATAGGCGGTATATCTATCCCGAGACAGTGTAGCTCAAATGCATAGGGTGGGGATGGATTACTGATACTCGATTTGAATCAGAATTTGTTTTTTCTGACACGTCATACTAATTTTTTTTCTTTCTACCACAAGTCCGGTTAAAGTTTCGACCATTTGAGAAATTAGACAAACAAACAAAAAAATTATTTTATATCAAATCTTCGAATATCTCTTTTTATATATAAATTACGCGGAATTCACGTGAAAAAAAAGAAACTATAGATTTTTTTTACTAACTGCATAGAATTTAATTCAACTTAAGAGACAGGATAGTTTATGTCTCAATTTGTAGTCGCAATATTTATTTATGGTAAACATGAACATAGAGTAAACTAAAGCAATGTGTAATGCCCATGTTGTACCCAACCCAGTTTTAGTTGTGAGCTCGCTTCTTGACCTTGTTGTCTCGTATGTATAGGTAAGGTACCTAGGACAAATAGTCCAATTAGGCAGGTCAAACTTCAAGAAAGAGGTCCATCGCCGAATCGAGTCAAATTATTATCAGGAATACGGAGATTCGAGAACAGAACCAATGTTACCAACCTTGCCCGGCGTATTAGTAAGTCGATGCAGCAGGGCATTTGGTACGCAGGACCGATGGCTGATGGAGTCGTAAGGTTCTGGAATGGAGATTACGTACCAGCAAGCGTAGGGTGTCCACCCGCAAGATGGACAGTTGCACTGACTAAAACCGTAGTATCGCGCAGGACACAGGCCGCCTATAATCCTATTGGATATTACTTGGGGAGGCCTATGTTCAGCAGTAGATGACTTATCACTGATATGATGATGATGAAACATACAAGCAACATCTGTCGGGTTGGCTTGAAATTTTATAAGGATTCAATAAAACGCTGTCATTTATAGTTTTTTTCTTGAAATTAGTTATGTTTATTCAAAATATTATTAATACTAAGCAGACACACAAAGTACACTTTATTCAATTTATACCTACTTAACCGGGAATTCCGACAGCTCACTATTCGTATTTTTCGAGTATATATTTAATGGGTAAACACGACTAAATAATCGTGTAAATGCGAAGTTTGACTTCTTTGTAAACAATTTTGTAACCAATATCTCATCATTTAAGGAAAAGGTTTCACCTGGTTAAGGAAAATATTACGACTTTATATATTTTAGGTCTAACAAACCGGCCATTGCTTTTTGTATATATAAATTAGACGCGATATAAAATACCGATGGGGCCGAGATGAGATCTATTCTGATCTTCTCTTAGAAAGATCTAGTCAAACAGTAGATATCGGTCATATTACGATATAGCCTACAGTTAAATAATTATAAAAATGTGTAGTGTATATCATAATAAATAGGAATTTTATTGAATCGAAAAACGTCTAAATGTAAGTAAACTCAAAACTCTATCATCATTTGCATTTACATTATACCAGCTATTGAAAGGTCATGTCCACTTTTAGACATTGGCGACTCTATCCGCGTGATCATTTGGGTATCAAAATTTTTTTTATGTAATGTATGTCCTTACGTAAAGAAAGACAGACACACCTCACAAAAAAATTATCACTCCTGTTTCTATCATTATAGCCATTGAGAGTCCACTGCTGGTATATCCAGCAGTGGACTCTTCATGGCCTCCCCAAAAAAGAAGAATTTTTGCCCACAAGTACTGCGCTGGACAGGCGTGATGACAGTCGCGTAGCTTCGCGAGGAAAGCTGCTGCCCATTCTTCTTTACCTGTTGCATTTGAGCAATGCTATTGGTGGGTAACCACCATCTTTCGGTTCCTCAATCGCCTCTTTTGACTACTGGCACAGGAGGAGGTACTATTCTACTCTGTCGATACCTAACGCCACTGTTATTGCTTTAATAGCCATCATAAAGATATATAGTTTGCATAGATCATCTACGATGAGCAACCATCAGATAAGAGTTCAAGTATCACTGAGTATCTAGTGACGGATTTACTCTAGTTTTCCACTAGGTATAGAAATCGACAAAATATCCCGCAGAAATTAAACGAGGTAATACCGCGAAATAAACGATAATTCTCGCGTTTCCAGGAAACCCCCTTTAGTGACGTATGTAGCCGTGGTAATAGGAATGGTGGCGATAACCGTAACAGCTATAACTGTTGGTATCGTCATAGGCTACGCGTTCTGTTACCTCGAACACCACACCGGATTGAATACAGGTAAACATATTGTTTAAAATATTCCGGAAGTAACTTTTAAATATTGACTTGACGTTTGACTAATCCAGCATATCCGAAAAGAAAAGTAATTAGAATTATTGAATGTAAAATAATAGGTAGTCTCTATAAATCATAATAAAAAGAAACAGCGTAAAGGGTATTTAATTTTTTTTATTCATAGATGGCTCACATACATTCTGAATTCGAGACAAATAATGTTAGCCAAAGCACTTGTGTTACATATATCTGACAACAGAAGAATTACAAACAAAATTACGTATTTTGTTCTCCTTATTTATCCACGATTTTTAGCGCTCAAGAAAGGGCACTCACGAATGCACTATCAAGCCTGTCAACAGGAGAATAAGAGAGAGAAATCAAGAGTAATATGGACAAGAGCTATCTCGGACGAGAACTGTTACAGATGAGACTTGTCTTAGACGATGGATGTCTCGGACGAGAGCTGTCCTGAAAGAGAGAGATGTCTTGACCAAGTATCTTTTAACAAGAACTGTCTTTGACAAGACGTTTATTGAAGGAACTTGCCATGCCTTGGATGGCGTGAATTGTAATCCAAACTATATGCATAAAGATTGCGTACGGAACTCGTTGCTGGAATATATAATGGTAGGTTAAGCACGCTTTAATATACCTTTAAGGAGTTTTTAATTATAACACTTTTCTGTTCGCGAAAACGTGCTCATCTGAATAGTAAAACACAATTTATGTCTGTAAATGGAATAATTGGATACCGTCGTCAAGCCTCTCTAAGATAGAAGGTTTTTTGTTTAATAGCAGAACACACACTGTGCTTTAGAGCTGCTCTGTTTTGGATGGATGTACCGCCAGCTGTCAGTACTGGTACCTTAGTCGCCTTTACGACACCTGGAACAGTGAGAGGTACTCTACTCCGCCGGTACCTCATGGCAAAATTAGACACCCTAATGAAAAATAAAAAGTAAACGTTGACAGGCCCGATGGCGCAGATAGGCCTATCCAAAGTGTCAACGATCGTTGATTCGATCCCTATCCTGGACAAATATTTATACGATGGTTTTTGCGTTTATTATATGTCTGGGAGTAAAATAAGTATTCAAGTATCATATTTGTGATTTTTATGTTGTCTGATGTCTGTAACACAAGTGTTTCAAGCGACCGAAATCGGGGAGAAGTCAATATACTATATGTTGTGTAAATATTATTATTACTAAAATGAAGAAAATTGTAAAACTATACAACATATTTTAGGCTTTTGATACTTTTATTATTTTTTTAAATATTTAAATAATTAAATTTTATATTTGTTTTAAGGTAATTTAACCCAATCAGATTATCAAATCTTGAACCCACCAAAGTGGAACATGGTTAAAGGCAACACGACCATAAACAACGCCATACTGTCCAGTACATTGGTTTCTAGAATTCTGAGGATCGGTCAGACTTTGAAGAAAGACAAACATTTCCATCAACAAGGATGCAACAATGATTCGAACTCATTTGTAGTTTACACTTAATTATTCAAACATGAATTTGGAATATACGATCCACATATACATTTGAATGAGTTATTTTTTTTAATTTGCTAAGCGAAAAAATATTTCCCTTCCTTACCTTTATTTTGTATAAAAGTGTTTGTAAATGATAGCAAAAAAGGAGATACATTGTTTTCTTTATATTGCTTTTGCATATATTATGGTATTTTTTGATTGATTTCCAACAGAGTACATTTTTGATATTATATTTCATCTGTCAAACTGTAAAAAGTTTTGATTGTTGTGATACTATGGCTTTTTTGGTTATTTTGTTAAGCACGTTAAATATAGCTATCGGTCTATAGTCACTGTAGTTTTGTTGTTAACCATGTTTGTAAATTGGTCTTATCATAGATTTCAATTCTGTGGGGTAAACACGTTTCTTAAACACAGGGTTATGAAGTTAAAGCTATTAGTTGACCAATAAGAGATTTAATTTGTTTCAAGTCTGTTATTCTGATTTGTTTATAACCCAATTACAGTCCATACTATCAATAATTTTAGATACGTACTCTGTTGATGCAATTCTATATCTAAAACTTACAGATGATTAAATCACGTTCTCATTTCTGTTCAGGAATTTCTGACTAGTATAGTTAGGTACAAACAGATTTGTCCTGCCCCGTTTATGTATCCCAATCTTTAGCGTAAAATCAACTGTTCTACTTAATAAAACAATTTTCATGGATCATGGATGTCAGGGATAAAAAACTTAACGATGTCTCAAGAATTGAGTAAAATTAAACTTGCAAACACGCGTCGACTGTTGTTACTTTGCTCAACCGACACAATCATAAAGGGAATTAAAATTAATCATTACTTATGGTGAAATTTGGATTCTGTACAGAAGGAAAGGAAGCGGAAGCGTTCGCTGCAATGGCTGATCCCTGGAGTTACTTGTGAGTGTTTGGTGAGACTAGCGCCGACTTCGTACATTAAAGTTTTTGTAAAATCTGTTCAAACGATTACGGCTGACATTTATTATTAGCAACTGCAAACCATAAAAGGAGAACTAGCTGCTAAGCAATCGAGATTAGTCAATCGCTCTAGGCCACTGCTGCTTTACGACAACGCAAGACCACACAATGCACAACAATCAAATACTAAGTTGTATGAGTTACAGTTGGAATGTCTGCGACATGGACCGTACTCCTCGGCCCTTGCCCGGACAGATTAGCATACCGGAATTTCGTCTACTTCTTAAAAGGATAAACATTCAACTCCGATGCGACTGTCCAAACCGCCTTCAAAGAGTTTATTGATTCACGCCCCCATGGTTCGTTTAGTAAAGGGATCAATGAACTATTTATGGGATCGCAAATGTGCATAGATAACAACGGTGCATACTTTCATTAATTAAATATATTTGAAAAATAACTTACTTTATATTCCTTCCGTTCAAAACGCCACGTAAGGACCATAATTAATACTTCAAATAAAGATACCAACATTCAAGAGTATTATAAATAATTATGTTTATTGTATTACAATGTTTATGCATTGAATTTTATTATTTATTGTTAATACATACAAGTTCATTTTTTGATCATCGATATTGGATATTCAAAATGATCTCTAGAAACCTTCTTATACGTTGAAATAAATATGTAAGGTTGTGACAACGCGTTTTTTCTTTGCGATTTCAACATACCAGCCATTTGAAGTCCACTGCCGGACATAAGCCTCTCCAAGAAAGGCGTTATTTTGCCCATAATTGTCGCGCTGGGCAAGAGTGTTGGTAATCGCAGAGCGCAGTTATTGGGACGGGGATGCTGCTGCCTATGCAATGTTTTGGATGGATATACCGCCATCTGTCGGTTCAAATACCTTAGTCGCCTCTTACGACAGCTAGTGCAGTGGGATTATTCTATTCTTCATTTTACATTCTGCCGATTTATTGTATTTAAATTATTAGAAGGCATCACGACATACGCAGAGCGTTGACGAGATATTGCTGCCCGCCCCATTACCCTACTAGCATTTGGGTCACACTACCAAGATAGATATACTGCCATCTATCGGTACTCAGTCACCATTTACGACACCTGACACAGACAAAAGCCATATGCAACGGGTCCTATTAAAAAGCGCTTGGGGAAACCTATATCCGGCAGTGGTCGTCCTACGGCTAATATGATGATTTTTTTATGTAACGAAGTCGGCAAACAGGCATACGTTCCGATTATTAAAATATCACTTACGTATAGCCAAACCTGTGACCTGAAGATACTGTCACTTTACCCAGTAATTTTATGGACTTTATCCTTCAAACCATGCGAACACTACTATTTGGCAGTAGACATAGGTGAGACCAATTAAGACCAGACGACCTTTTGTAAGAGGTCTACGTCTTTTGACAAGATGGTGATGAAGTTTGGTTAAATGGATGAATGGATCTGTACCCATTACAGACTGCATACGACTGGTTCTATTGGAAACAGCTGAGTGCATCTCAGCAGCTATGGCCGATATAATCATGATATAGTATAAGTTTTATATAACATTCCTAGAAATTACTTTAATTAGCAAATTGAATCAGTAATAAGGACTATGTATTTCTATTATTTAAATTTATGCTTCTACTGTGCTATTTGTATTTACAAGATCACATTTTACAGCGACGTAATACTTCTGGTCCGATCGAATATGACAAAATTCTAGAAAATATCAAGGCATTCTCGGCAATGACAAGATCATGAACATGTTAATCAAAGGTAGTGACACTTGACGATTTCTACTCATTATATCTATTATAAAGTAATTGGCCATATTCGTGGAAATACGATAGGCATCACTCATGTTCAGTTTAATTTATGTTTGTCCAATTGAATAGACTGGCGGTGTTCTCTACCAATTAAAGTTGATTTAAACGGGGAATTTAAAATTGTCAATTGATTATGTACACTACTCGGCTAATTTCGGGTGTCGTGTTACGTGTTTCATTATAAGTTTGTATTGAAATTTATTTCTTCCATGTGCTTATTAAAATCAATAGTGTTGTAGTATTAACGACTTGAGTTACTTATAATATTTAATATGAATAACTAGAGTTTTGCTGATTTCTTCTGACACTTGAGACGAAGGGAGAATCTGTACTCTGCTGGTACCCCGTGACTTAACTATATATCTTCAACTAAAGTACTATGTAACCAAATAATCTATATATTAAAAATCTGTTTCTAATTCCAAATTAACAGCTTTTTCACTAAAGCGTATAAAAAGTATATACGGTAAGTTATAAAATTTCAAAGAAACAATTTTTTATATTTTTTCTCTCATTGTCTCGTTTATTCTCTGAGATGACTTGTCTGATTTTAACGAAATTTTCACTTGTAAATATTTGATGTTATAAGGAGAAACTAATGCTACGTTAATTATTTATAATTCATACGTGAACAGGAACTATTCGAGTGAAACCACGGGTATCTAGCCAGTAATAAATAAAGCAAATTTTTTTTATTCTATATTTAACATGTTCTTTATTATCACGCCGTCGAGGCTTCTAAGTAACCTTAGGTTTAAATGTAGGAGTAACAATTTCGTTCATCATTACGCATTATCTTGTTCTTATTATACAAGGTGCCCAGAGGGGTTAGCGCGTAGACAGATATGCTTTATAGATGTTGTAGTAGTATGTATGTAGGTTTACCTTATAATTTTGTACGAACATGTTTCGATTTATCTTAATGTCAGCAGGTGCCCGAGATCTGTGCGTGATGTGCCTGCATGTGTGTGAAGACTCGCACAAACTCACACACACGAAACATACGTTCCGCTCTTTTCTGGATAAACAGTGATGATCGGCATTTTTTTTAAACATCTGTCGTAGATATAAGCTTGATTTATTTTCTACTACTTTAATAGGATTACTTTTAAGACTCTTTATCACGTAAAAACGTAGTTGATCGAGTTTCAATTAAAATGATTTTAGTCTCTATTAGCTGTGAAATTCAATGTTCTAAAGTTAATCTGAAAATAGATGGGTAATCTAATTTATGACAATTATTGTGTTCCTACATATCTATGGAGCCTGGGCGAGTACAGCTTGTGCTTGTCCTGTTTTTTTTTTTATTAAATAACATGTGTAAATCGGAATAAAAATTGACTGGCTCACAGAGTAAAAAAACAAAAATTTAAGCAGCTTTCTTAAACAGTAAATTAAGAGTAAATTTTAAAAATCATTATAAATCCAATGTCTGTAAATGCACCTTAACTTTGATGTATATAAATTATACCTATTAATACTTTAGTATTTTTCATCATATTTTTATAGCACCGCCTTTTCACTTGATTTTTTGCCCGACGGTTGACTGAAAGACAAATTTTAAATAATTCCGATGACAGCTCATACGTTGACCTGACCCCGAAATAAGTAGCTAAAGCACTTCTGTTTCGGATATCAGGAAACGAACAAATTACCAAATTATACTTAAATACATATAGTAACATCCAGACACAGAAAAAATACAAATATTCATCATATAAATATTTGTCCAGAGAGGGTATCTAACCCACGACCTTGGGCGTTCAAAACCGGATTACTACCATCTGCACCATCAGGCCCTTCGATATTGAATAAATAAATATAAACACAAATAAAATTTTTCATAGTTGCAACATTGATTACAGAGACGTAGTTGACATTTGATTCGTTAACGTTTTTATAATGTAATAAAAAAAACAACCTTGCGATGTTACTCGATAATAAAAACAATTTGGTGAGCATTGTGCATTGTCAGCTTGCATCTGCAAAGTAGTTGTGTAAAAAACCCGCAATCAAATTCGAATATCACACACTCGAGCTCACTTTATATGCCCGCCCGCCTGACCTTGAGATTGCATTCGGTATACGATTGTGCATCTGCAAGAGTGAAGACTAAGACTATTAAACTGAGACAGAGATTAAGCAAAACAGTTAAGTTAATAGACAATACTCACAGTCGTATGGTACCAGCGGAGTAGAATAGTATTAAATAAATAGCAACATTCGCACAACATCTCAAATATTGACGAGACTCCGAAATAAGTAGCTCAAAGAATGTTACGGGCATAAGACAACAGAGGAATCATAAATATAATACTAAAATATATATATTTGACACCCAGACATAGAACAAACATCAATATCATCATATAAATGTTTGTGCTACGTAGGGATTGAAACCACGAACCTTGGTTGGCACAAGACAAAATCACTACCGTCTGTGCCATAGGACCTTTCAACTCTTCTCTGTACCAGGTAAAAGGCGACTGAGGTACCGCAACCGACAGATAGTGGTAGCTCAAATATAACAGGGTGGGCATGGGCAGCAGCTTCACCGTTGCAAAACTACGCTCTGCGAATGCCATCACCCCTGCCCAGCGCAGCAATTATGCAAAAAAAGTCCCCTTTCTTGGAATGGCCTATTTCCAACAGTGTACTTCCTACAGCTAGATAACGATTGATACTTTTTTATTATTATTGCATAGGCAAATGTAAATAAGTATTTCTATTACATAAATATTAACGAATGAAACAACGAAGTCTAGATTTTACCTTGATTAATAGTCAAATTGTTTCAAATGTTTTGTGTAAAGTAACTGTGGTCTTAAAAGCTGATGTTAAAATTATATTATGGTTTATTAAGGCTGCAAGGTACCGGCTGAGTAGAATAGTACCTTCCCTTTGTAAGAGGCGACTAAGATACCAGAACGACAGATCCATGTGAAACAGTGTAGCTCAAATGCACAGGACGGTGATAGGCAACACCATTGCCAATGCCGATTGACAACACCTATGCCGAGCGCGGCAACTGTGGGCAAATTCCCCCTATCTTGGAGAGGCCTTTGTCCAGCAGTAAATTTCCGAAGGCTAATATGATGATGATAAATGTGAAATAGCATCTTTAGTACTTCACTTCCCCATTCGAAAATATTTGGGCACCAACACCTTCGAATTCTACACAATACGTAGAATTTCACCGTGGATTCCGCGCTGTGAATTTCGACGTGAGTTTACAGAATAGCTCGGCTAGTGTAATTAGATTTTATGTATTCTGTACACTGTGAATTTGATTAAAATAAATTTCGGAAAAATTTCGAATTGATACGCAATGACGGAGACCATTCGCTCCGTTAATTTAATGTTCAATGTTTTAAGTGAAAAGTTCTTTTTCATTGCTGATTCTTTTTCGATGACTTTTGTAATTAATCTTCAGTTAACTTAGTTTTAAAACCCGTCTGGCTGAAGGTATAATTGGTTCCCATTTGTTAGATGACTCATATGGTTCCATAGTGTCATCAGAATTATGAGTATAAAAAATGTTGTACTTTATATATTAGAAATTTTATTGATGTTTTTTTGCGATGATTCCAGTGGTATGCTCATTAAAATAAAAAAATATAATTAAACTACTTTTTTAACTGTGGTGACTACGTTAGTTTTGTAATAAAATGGGTGACTTGTTTGCATTGGACACTATACTTAAAAGATAACAGCCCAAAATCTTTAATTGGGTCATAATAGAGTTCAAACCACATATTTTTTTTAAATCTTACTGTTGTGAATGTTTGTGAATTAACGAATTTTTAACCATGGTCGTATATACAAAAACTAATTTAAAAACAAAAATATATGACGTATAAATATCGTGACCAACTGACCAATTTCTATTTATCTGCGTAAATAATATATAAAATTTACTCCAGTATACTAAATTAGACTGGTTAAATTATACTAGTATTATCTTCATGAATACGAATCAAACACTGGATCTAGGAATAATTACTACAACTGCTACTTCCTTGGAATTGATAACAATGTACCTGCCCGTAATAAATGCCGGAACAATGGCTGCCGAGAATCAAACAAAACGATTCAAGCGTGAATCGGTACTCTGTAAGAAGGATTGATATCTATCAGGAAACCTTTTTGTAACGATTATGTTTATTAGAAACAACGGTAAACGAGTTTTTAAGCGATTAATATCCTTATTGAGATTCTGTAAATAGAAGCTAAGTAGAAAAAGGCCTAAAGTTTGCATTAGGTACTTATCAAGCAATACTAATTGTAATATACGAGGTTAAAATTGTTTTACAGTTATTTATTTATACCAATATAGCCCAGTAAAATGCGTGATTTACTTAAACTATTTAGGCTAGTCTAGAAAACCGTTCCCTTATCTTGAAATCGTAATTTTTAATGATCAATGAGTGCTAATGCTTTCCAACAAAAATTGCAATAAAACGAATGCGTGTAGATAATGACGCCCGTAACAAACGAATTAGGTTTTTCCAGTTTTAAAAATAAATGTATGACATTTGAAAGGTTTAATGCATGTAGAAATCGTGCAAATGATTTTGTTTATTAGGTTGATACGTTAACAGCTCTGAATGAGTATATATATATATATTCAATTTGTCTGAAAAACATCAATTACGTTCGGCACAATTATAAAATGAAATAAGAGGGAAAGAAAATGTTTGGAACAAAACTAACATCAAGTATTAAAAAACTTGGAAAAAAAATGTCTATATTAATTAATTGTCTATACCAGGCGTCGTAAGAAGCAACTAAGGTAGCGGAACTGTCAGATAGAAGTCTGATAATTACAGCAGTGTCTCCTTCGCAACCGCTGTCACACCTGCGCAGCAAATTTTAATTAAGCAATTATAGGCAAGTTTCTCATGGAAGTATATTTACATCAATGGACGTCTACTGGTTAATATAGTTGTATGGGCATAGACTTGGATTCAATAAAAACATACCATTAATTACTAGAGGCCATACAAGGGTCGCCAGCATTGGTCTCCACACTCTTACCTATTTCTAGCGACAGACAGGAGTGCATGGCAGGAAATTAATCGTTATGTGACCTAATATCTTCAAGTCACATGTTTGGTATTCTTTATAGCCAGTGGTTATAAACAATATGAGACTTGGTAAATGTAGCAGTGAGGTGTATATGAGGTAGACCTCTTTCTAAGGTCATCTGCATTGGTACCTCGCTCCCACTTATTTATATATATTTGTGTTTCGGTTTCAACTTCCTAGTTCCCAATAAATTTACTGGGTAAATGCGGCAGTGTCTTCAGTTCACTGGGCCAGCGACACGGTAGTGATGTCCTTGTGACGACAGTAGCGTCTATTGGCTGCGGTCCTGTTTACCATTAAGCGGACCGTATGCCTGTTTGCTGACTTCATAATATAAAAAAGTGTTTTGTTTTCTTATCTTGGAAAATAGTCAATATTAATTACCTTCAAGTTATACTGTATCTATGTTTAACGAAACCTGTTTTAAATAATGTACATACATGGTCTGGAGATTTTTGCATATTTTCCTATTCATCTTACGTATTACCTATGCTAACTATACCAATTTGCAGTTGAGTCAATTCAATTTTTCCTCATTATTACCATTTTTTTACTTAATTTTTTTTTATCATTCTTTACACATATTTCCTATTCTTGGTATGTTTCCTGTCTCAAAAATGATCTGTACAGGCTAGTCGTTAAGAGCTCTGGTTTAAGTTAAGTCCTATGTTCAATTGCCGGTTCTCGTATAGGTTGGTGGTATATGAATTGCTGTTGGTTTCCCCAACTAATCACCCCACCAAAAAACGTTCACAAGACTTATTACTTAATTTTATTTGACTGCAAGTGTTCTTTATTGTATAAACATTTGCAACTATAATTTAAAAATATTTTCATTATAGTAGAATTACCTTTAATATGTTATTTAACACGGCCTTATACAAATAAAAAAAAACTTACGTAAAAATATTGCGCTAAGAAACTGAATATTTCACAACATCAAGTCTCAAGCTTAAACCCGTTTTGACAGCATCCCGTTACAACACACGTTGATCCCTAAAAGGATGGCGCGTAAAAACTGTAACGATGGCTTAGTGGAAGGAGCAATCATTCCTGCGAGCCCCATCCAACAGAAGACCGTGCGCGCGCCGCGGTCACTACACGCGCGCGCGCATTCATCTTACATCAAAAATTCTATTTAAACTTCTATTTAGCGCTATTGAATCATTCATCAAATGTGTACATTGAATCGGTAGTCATTTGTTTTGTTTCATTTGTGCGCGCCTGTTTTAAGTGTGAAGGTTGCTTTCTGAAGTGAAAGTCTTTGATACAACGCTGGTGGCTGATTACGTGCTTGGAAATTGATAAAAGATTCAGTGAGTATTTTGTATTGGTTTGCGTTTGTGTGCGGTTTTTTATCGGTCTTGGGTTGAGCACTGATACGTTTTCGGTACAATACAAAATTATACCCATAAAATTTTATTTAATGCAATGCGAATCCATGGTGTAGTAAGTACCAAATGATTTTGTGTTCTATATTTACAATGTTGTATTTTTTGTGTACAATAAAGAGTACTATTATCAATTTAAAAGTGTTTCTTTTAACTAACATCTCTGTGTTGTGTGATTCGATTGGTTTTTAAAACCCGACGTCCTAGAGCGAGAAACTGAATTATCCTCTTATTTTTCGTTGGTTAGAGTTCAGGTTTATCATTAATCTGACGCATGGTATAGTCTATAACAATATCGAGTAAAGAAACAATAGTGCATAAATTACATTTAATAAGCATTTATTTATACTATGTATTGTAAATGCATACGTTACACTACAGATGTGTGTCATATATATCATAATCCATTATACGGATAAGCAAAAGTTTTCTTAAATATATAATCTGTCTATATAAATAAAATCAATTCCATCAAAATGTACACGCAGAATTCTAGAACGATTTTACCAAATTAGATAATCCCCACAAACACCAAATACTTTGCTATGTTTACAATTGTCAGGACCAGAGGCGAAATGAGAAACTTTGTATATAATAAAATGCATCTAAACGTACAACAAGTACGTTGGTAAATTGTTTACAGGTTAGAAAACCAAGCACAGGATTAAAAATCTCATGGCAATGGGTTCAAAGCAAATAAAAAACATGACTTGACAGGTTCGATCGAGATAGAGATGGCAGTAAGGTCAAATATTTACATGATGATATTTGTGTTTATTTTGTGTCTGGGTGTTGAATACATACATTTAAGTATTACATTTGTGATCCCTTCGTTGTCTGATATGCATAACATAATGCTTTTACGACTTATCACGGAGTCAGGTCAATGTATGAGATGTTGTGTAAATTTTTATTATTACTTTGCACCCAAGCGATGTTGGGGTATAACATTAAAACACGATTAAATGTTGACGTCTATTAATCTCCTATTATTACCTTTCTAATATTCAAGCAGTCCATTTTACAAAAGTCGTCTGCATTTGTACCTCACTGTCACCTATTTTTACAACCAAAGAAAAGTTTTCGGTTCGGTTTGAAGGGTCAGAGAGGCAGTGTAAGTATTGCGTAATATGATATCTTCAAATCAAAGTAGGTAACGCGCTAGTGATGTCTTTGTGATATTACGAACGTCTATAAGCTGCAGTGAGGCATAGTATAATCTGTTTGATTATCAACGTCATCCAATAAAAAGCAAATGAGATCATAGATTACAGAAGGAAAACACAAGAATTTCCATTCCAGTCTAGTTATATCCGTCCGACTTACCGATACTTAAAATGAAGTTCACATAAAAGAATAAAACATGTATGTTTGGAGTAGTTCTCGGATCTTTGTATAATAATGAGCAGTAATGTGTAGGAGGCTGAATTGTTTAATCATTGACGACGAACTAAATAGAGAAGCATACACACCTGCGCAATATGCTATATGTCATGTAACAAACGCCCAGACAGACAAATTTAAACATGACTATAAAAATAAAACAAAAATATAGCCTTTCAAAAGCCCGATGGCGTCCCCACACAAAGCATATTTGATATATGAATATTTGTATTTCTTCTGCGTTTGGGTAATATTTGTATTTAAGCGATATATTTGTAATTATTTTGTTGTCTGATACCCGTAACACAAGTGCTTTAAGCTACTTAACTCGGAGGCAGGTCAAAGTATGTGATTTCGTGTAAATTTATTTATTATTATTACTACTATTGTAGCCGATGATATTCGCTGATAATATAGCTTTATAAAAATAGAAGATTTTCAAAGCCTTTTTAGTATATTGTGAGTTTATGTTTTACAGATAAACAAAAACTTCCTCTTGGATTAAATATATTGCATAATTATATTATACATTGAAGCCTCTTTTCGATTATGATATAGGTTTATACATAGAATTTTCAATTAATTAGTTTCTATTCGTTAGCAAAGAAAATAAAGTGGAGCTATTTTTAAAACGTCATATACAAATTCGAATCGTAGTCAGGAGTGCTAATATCAGTTGAATACAATTTTTATCAGGATCTAGTTCTCTACCACGTTTATTGTGCCACCGTCTATGATGAATGAAATTTGATGCCGCGACATTCGAAATAAAATTTTACAAATTGAGTTTGTCGCAATTTTACAAATCTCACAAATGCGAAAAGACTTAATGCAACGAGTACTTAAATATATGTATATTTAACAGATAAGTTCCCACAACATCTTATACTTTAAAAATATAATGCTGCAAGAAATATTTCCCTCCAAACACACATCAAACAAAAATTTTCATCAATAAATGATGCCGTGATGTACCTGCAGAGTAGAATAGTACCTCACACTGCACCAGATGTCGTAAGAGGTGACTAGGGTACTAGAACCGACAGATGGCGGTATATCCATCCAAAACAGTGCCGCTCAAATGCACAGGGTGGGGATGGGCAGCAGCATCACCGGTGCGACAGTAATGGGCAAAAAACCTTCTTTCTTGTAGAGACCTATGATCAGCAGTGGACTTCCAATGGTTGGTATAATGATAATAAATGTTTCTCTTGGGGTCCACCCTAACCCGGTACGACACACCGATGTTTTCTTGCGTGCCGCTAAAATTGACTTCAAAGTAGAGTAAGAAATAAGTCGGGATGATGACTGTTTAGCCGAAAAAGTATAGAAATATAAAACTACTTATTGTCATGAACCACAAAATGTGGTGATAATTTTCCTCATAGCAACATAAATTGTTTTAAACTTCAAAATAATGATTTCAGATGCGTCAGTTGCCAACCTTAAACGTAACGTCACATAAGGATACAAACTATTAACAAATCTTAAAAAATAGTTCGGTTGATCTGAATTATATTATTTAAACTCAAATTTCATCATCATCATCGTCATCATACCAGCCATTGAAAGTCCACTGCTGGACATGGGCCTCTCCAAGTAAGAAGGTTTTTTGCCCATAATTGCCGCGCTTGGCAAGCGTGTTGGCAATAGCAACTGCGCCTCTTTCTTGGGGAAGCCTATGTCCAGGAGTGGATTTCCAAAGACTGTTATTATGACAATGATAACGTTTTGGAGTTTATTATCATTATAATAGAGAAATAAATTATTTGAAGTTATCACCAAAATCCTGTGTAAACAGGGAATCAATTAAACTAATTTTTATCTAAATGAAGTCACTCAATCAAGACAAAATATAACTTTGTTGATTTGCGCCGAATGTTCGTTACATTATAGTTTTCGGTCTACAACATGCGCTAAAATGGCCCGGCTCATTTATGTCTACGCCTTAAGATCACATGATGTGATCGACCTTGAACTCTAAATCATTGCTCAACAAAACACGTTTGCTTAATATATCCAAGCGAATAAATTAAACGTCAAGAAGGTTTATTAAAGTTACAAAAAACCTTTTGGGGTCCTGAGCTTTAATTTGAATAGATTAAAGTTATTAAAAAAGTAAAAGTATTCATTAAAAAGTCTAAAAATTAAAAAGAGGTTTTAATAACGAAAATATAAATGCCGGGACCTCATAACTGTATGTACTCTTTTTATTTTAATCGTTAACGGACTCTTTCTGCGCACATATCTTTAGTGTTCGAACCAATCCCAGGACAGGATAAAAATCTATATGATGAATATTACATAAGTGTTTTAAGCGACTGTGGTCGTCAATCCTTGAAGCGAAGTATTAGACCAAATAGTCTAAAAATCTTAGGAAGAAATTCTAAGAATGAAAACCGGACGGACCGCTAGTTTGAAATAAAATTCAGTAAAAGTAATATAAGATGTGCTGTTCGTTTGTATTTTTCTTAAAATGGATACCTACATTAAAATCATGTATAGACTATATAATAAATGTGTGTATAGATAAATTTAGAAATAATTATTTTACTATTAATAACACTATATACTCTTTTATTTACCGTGGAAAATAAGATAAAATTGAACAGACTTTTAATAACAGTTAATATTAAATTATGTAATAAACGAGGTAAATATATATTGCACATAATATTTACATCGGTAACCGTGTTAGGTGTTTGTCCGTGATGAGCTTACGAACATACTGGACTGGTTGATCAAATTTGAGAGATAGTTTTTATATCGTAACGATAACATCGATCGGGTCAACTAGTCTAATATTTAAAGTTTACAAGAAAAAATCTCTGTTGCGTGTTATATATTTACATTTACCTTCACAATGCATAATTAAACTATCCACTACAACCCAAAGAAATATAGAGGTAAGATAGAAATAGGTATGTAAGTACCGATAAATAATTTTACATTGTTTTTTATTCAAATGTAGATTATATAAAATCAGGTAGACTTTATTTGGATAAGGTATAACTTAGACCCCTTATACGAGTATTATTTATCATCCTCAGAGGACAACGCGGGACGCCGCTTGTCATTAATACCGCTAAGCCCTACACATTCGGAGAGACACAGACCGACCTCAAACTAATAACTCGACAATTACTTGACATAATCGAGAAGAATTGAATATTTCCTGTGAACAGAAGACGGTGCACAAACGTCACAATCAAACCTATTGTCGAAGGTGGGGGACAGTAAACTACAAGTGATATGAACTGTTTTATTACTCAGTGATTAACTCGAGGGATACCTAAATAGGTAGACCTTAAATATAGCGTGGCGAGTTGCGAGGCGTATCTTCGTCCAATACACTCCATAGTTTTATGTATATAGTTAAGTTTATTTTCTTTTTCAGGTATATTCAGTCAATGCATGATCGAAATCTAAAATGACAATCCGAAGCATGACTGTGACCGACGCGCGGGATGCCACTTCAAGAAAATGTTGCCAAGGGTAAGTAATTTGCATCTATAGTTTTTCATAGTGAACTATAATCTAACTAAACTATGTGAACTAATCTATCTATTTATATAAGGAAAACTGGCTGAATTACTGTCTAACATATCAAAACAGGGCTCAACTATAAAGGTTAAAAACTTGAAATTTCGCACAAGGGTACTTTTATATCTAAAGGCCTTTAGGGCGTGAATTTTAAAAAAAACCCGGTTCACCTACGGTTGTGCAAAGTTAGTACAACACTTTACCGTTTTTCTTTTTAATTAAATTAAGTTATTTGTTATAAGTTATTTTAATTAAATTTAGTATAAAAGTTTTTCATTGATAATTATGAAACACATGTAAAATATTTTTTCATAAGTCGTCCTTTAATGGGGGATGCAAAGTTAGTATCAACGTTTTTCAACTTAAACCGGCTGAAATTGCGGGGTGCTGCTGGAATTTTGTAAAGGAAACATTTTACTTCTTATGTTCGACTTAATTAAAAAAATTATACAAATCCAAAAGGAAATAATTAAAAAACAAATTATCAACAGTGCGCGAACGTAAAAACAAACAAAAGTATTAATTTGTAACAAATATAAATATAAATTTAAAATTAAAACCATTTTTTATTCTTGTTTGATTATTGAAAAGTTACGTTATCAGCAAATAATAATATTTTTATCATCATCACTAGTAACTAGCACGTCCACTGCTGGAAATAGGCCTCTCCAAGTATTTTCCAATTGGACCGGTTGTATGCGTCCTGCGCGATCCTGCGAGAGAGTTTTATGCGCGTTTAAGACAGATCGTCTGTCCTCATTTGCGATTCGATAACGCAAAGAGTCCGAGCATTACCCTCTCCATAACTCGTTGAGCTATTTTAAGTTGGCGACTAAGGCCTATAGTTAAAAACCTCGTTTTGCTGTCATAAGTCATCGCAAGTAACACACATTATTTTATTTCTATATTATTACGGAGTTGAGAACGACGCGGGTGAGATTCCGAAGTGCTGCTAGAAGTTGGTAACAAAATAATTAAGGTACTCTTTGTATTATTATAAATAGGCATTTCGTTGACTTTTTCTCATTTATTTATTGTTTATTTTAGTTATGTCTGGATACATAAAATATTTTTTATTGATTTCCATAATCTATTCAAATGTTTTTAAACGTGTGGCAAAATGCGCTTCACTGATTTTTATAAAAATCCCTATTGGTATAAAGTTTACTTACGTTTGTATTTAGAGTAAATTTTCATTGAATAAAACCAATCATAAAATAAACAATCTGTTTTTATTATATTAGCTCTAATTGTTAAGGTTTTAATAAGCCAATTTATTATTATCATATACGAATCGCAATGACGTCTCTCGGCAGATACTAATATCAGGCAATTTTATATTAAACTGGCTTTGATAAAATATATATGTACAGGCATTTTCGTTGAGTTTCTCAAGTAAGTTTATAGTGCAGTTTCTTTTTAAAGTTACTTTCAATACAATATGTTTGTAGTACATATCTATATTAATTTAAGACAAATTATTGTATTTATCATTTATGTGGCTTAGTTAAAAATACCAATATCAACTTAATGCTTGGATACATGCATATGGCCTACGGAGAACATAGATTTTTCGCGAAATTTAAATAACAATTTGAGTACTACAAAATATCAATAATTGGCGCTGAGCGAATTTACATCTCGCTATATGTTTCAATTCCAACTAGGTACACATAGCAACAGATCTAAACTAACCTAACCTAACGTACCCGAACTGTCAGAACTTGGCAATCGATATTAATCCATAACCCGTTGAGCTCATAATAGACTGTAAAAAAATTTACAGATTTGGGTAGATTGATCTGTTGCCTACCGTACCTTATTATTTAAATATCAAAGTGAGTTGATTTGTTACCTCTTCACGCTTTATTGAATCTTAAAACCACGTAAAACAGTTATGTTTGATGTTTAGCAGTATATTTTGTTGAAAACTTTACTGAACCTAGAAAAGAATCTAAAAAATAAAAAAAAATTGTCACTACTTTTCTTTCAGAGCTGCAATAAAACATTCGACAGTATAATTGCATAGAAAGATTAATCAGGAGCTATTTTACTCTCAATAAAAACGCAAACATTTTATAAATTATTTTGATTTATTATAAGATATTGAATGAATCTGAAAAAATGTATAGCTTATACTTATACCATATTATATAATACAAAAATTTAATTCCTTAATAAATAGAGTAAAAACCGGTTGTTGTGGATTTGAAAATCTCCGTTGCATCAAGTGTTTTCAAAAGGCCTTTTTTAGCTTACTATAATGCATCGTACAATCAATTAACTTTGAACTTAATAACAACCATATAGAGATTCAAATGGATTATAAAAATTGTACAGATTTGCAAAGGTTGAACTTTTATTTTGTGTAAATGCAAGTATGACTGCACATTGTACTGTCATACGCAATCATTCATTGTACTATGGTCATTCATATTTTTAAATGAGACACAACTTCATAACCATCACGTGACCTCTAATGATGGCTCATGTCCGTAAACACAAAGACCCTGTACATTATCTGTAGATCTCTTTCATCTGTTACTAAACAGATATTTATTATTCACCATCAGTTAGACGCCCTGATTTATTATAATTTTATAGTTAATTAACCCCTATTTGTTTTATTGCTTTATTTTTGTAGACTACATGTACATAAGCTGAGTATAAACTTACTCTTTATATATTAAATGCTTAATTATGTATTTTTTTATCTTGGTTTAATATACCTTATTTATTGCTTTCATACTTATTGACAGAATGAATCCGCAGTTCGGCAATCGGACAAGGCTCAATCAAAATACAAGTACAAATATTTTCACACAACATTTATTTATTACTAACATTTATTTATTATTAACATAATCATACGGGTTATCCCAATTACACAATTATAAAAAAATTATACTAACTTAACCATTAATGATCACTTCCGTTGAATATTGAGCAATCTCCAAACAAATTTATCCTGAAACGCTGTCTCCGTACTTTATTTACTGATGCTGCTTCTCTAACTTTATAACCCTATTTCTGATGTACGTTATTTTATGTTTATATATACATATATATTTTTTTTTATATCATATGCATTTATTGCGTTTATTTATACAAATATGTATGCCACGTTTATTTATTTTGTATATATATTGCCTGCACCTCTATATATATATATATTTTTTTTTCTGTTTTGTGTAATGGTTGACTGGGAGATAATGCCATCTGGCATTAAGTCCGCCATTTGTACATTTTGTGCAATAAAGTTAAATAAATAAAAAAAATAAATAATGATTTGATGTTGTCGACAAATACGTCAAAGACCGGGTGAGGCATAAGGAGTGCGTTAAGTGCCTGCTGCATGCGGCATAAAGGCACGCGCTAC
This sequence comes from Heortia vitessoides, assembly GCA_020976665.1. Taxonomy (NCBI): domain Eukaryota; kingdom Metazoa; phylum Arthropoda; class Insecta; order Lepidoptera; family Crambidae; genus Heortia; species Heortia vitessoides. Next base: position 12,742,649 of record JACJUM010002525.1, on the reverse strand, counting down.
AGTACGACATGGCAGAGGCGCAAACAGCCGATGTCTTAGTCCAGATCGAATGCGCAGATGGTTGTCAGGCACAAAGATGCGTGACAATTGCTTTACACATTCGGGGGAGTCAATATTTTATATTCAGTCAAGATATAATTCAGTCTACATCTCATACATTGACCTGACTCCGGAGCACTTGTTACAGACATCACACAACAGAGGAATCACAAATATTATACTTAAATACATATTTTAACACCCAGACACAGGACAAACACAAATATCATCATATATTAATATTTGTCCTGGGTGGGGATCGAACCCACGACCCCTGGCGCATAAAATAGGATCACCATCTGCGCCATCGGGCCATACAAATATTTATGCAGATGGAATGAATGAATGAATGGCACGCCGGAATGGCCAAACCACGGAACCACATGAAATTTTGCACAGAGCTTATAGATAGTTTGGATCAACACATAGGCTACTATTAGTCCCGAAATTATGTTCCCGTAGGATAGATCATTTATTTTGTCTGTAAGAAATCGGCACAATATTTTAGTCAGTTTAGCTTACAGAAATAGACAAAACTTCTTGTATATCAAGAGTATTCCAGGTATGACATATGTTAAGATCTCGCAGACAAAGTCGCGGTAGGAACGCTGCTGGAAATAAAAACCAGAAATATATATATATATATATATATATATATATATATATGTATATATATATATGCCTATATATTATTATTATTATATATATATATATATAATATAGTATGTATAGCAAGTGGAGATTCATAGTTTCTGCCAACCTCAATGGGACACAAGCCGCTATATATGTAAAGAATTATAATTCTTACGCTGTGTGTACGGATAAAACAGTTCAGAGAAGTGTCATACAGATAGTGAGACTAAATAACTAAATAATAATTAATTGAAAGAGGAATCGACAATAACGTTGTCGTTCACAATGTCGTTTCTTTGATTTTTCAGGTAGGATTGTGTACTTGGACAGTAATGTTTTTGTTGTTATATTGTAAATTTGTGTTAAATAAAATCAACGATTTTTTAGAGTAACACAATACTTTTATTATTCCGAAGATTCTCAATTTTGCGATCGAATTGTTTAATATACATATATATATAAGTATATCATGAGCTATTGTTACTTCACATAAGAAACTAAAGTAGCCCGCAATGTCTCAAGAAACACCAACTCTTGAAGTATATTTTTTTTGACAAACCTGATGATTGTTTGTTTACTGTTAAATATATTCTCTGTTTCAATTGTTCATCCTAATTAGCCGTGAGGAACTGGCAGAGTAGAATAGTACCACCCCCAATACCAGATGTCCTAAGAGGCGACTGAGGTATCGAAATCGACAGATGATAGTATATCTATCCGAAAGCAGCTCAAATACAGAAGGTGAAAATAGGCAGCAGCATCCCGGCGCGGAAGCTGCGCTCTGCGATTGCGAACACACTTGCCCAGCGCGGCAATCCTGGGCAAATTCACCCGTTTATAGAGAGGCCTATGTTCAGCAGTGGACAGTTTTAAAGCTGGCATGATATGAAACTTAAGTTAAATATTACGTTAACTCTTGGTCTTAAGTTGCCCCTCTGGATCAAAGTTAATCAGTGTAGCAATCAACCTAGGAGAACGATTGCGGACACAATGATTGATTCATAACTTTAATTGTTGTCATTATAGTGATTATTGAGTGAGCAATAATAATGACAAGGCTGGACGGTACATTATGATGCAACCTGGAAATTAGAGTTCAAGATATATTTTTTAAACATGGATCAAGAACATGATATTTACGAAACGTCTCACACTAACCGATGAGATCATAGGGTACCGGCAGAGAAGAATAGTAGCTCTTTCGGTGAGAGGCAACTCAGATACCGGAACTAGGAGTCCTTGCCTCCCATGGAATGCGCTTGTTTTATTTATAGCCTTCACTCGTCACCAACGTTACGGTTAAATATGGATGAGCCTCCGTCCCTACGACACCTTGCAACGATTTGCAACAAGCATCGGGTGCGGCAGGTCTTACTCAAGGACCGAAGCTTATTACTATTAACGGCTAGTCCGCATTAACAGCAGTTCACACTCACTTCTCTAAAGAGGTCACTATCAACTACTCATGATATGAATCTTAGTTCAAGACACAGGATAAGCCAATTCTTCTGAGAATGTGTCAGAGTGGTGAGGCAGCGTACCTTAACATATCCCAATGTACTTGAGTACACCTTTCCAGGTTTGCCTAAAGTTTCGGTGTCAACAGACACTCATATGGCACTTCCAGGTATTCGTTGCTAGCACGGGAGTTGCTTTATAACCCCACCAATCAACTAAAGGCATTTCAGGTCTCTTACTCATCGTTCTCTATACACCCAAAAGCACTCTTAAACACATAGTCGCGCGAGGCGGTGCACCTGGTGACCTCGCGGTTGGGCAGCTGAACCAGTAGTTCCCAATTTATAGTTTGTACAGAAAACCCCCCCTTTTCCCAGATACCAAAAAAAACAAACAGCGATATACCCACCCAAAACGATTTAGCTCAAATCTGGGGATAGGCAATATTCCTGCCGCGAAACTTCACTTTACTCGCTGGTAAGCATCAACACCCAGTATGAAAGGCTAATTTTTTCATATTTTTTTTCTGACATATCCAAAAAAACATACTGCAAAATGATGAATAACATCTTGGAAAAGTCTAACAATGGACGCCCTGCGGCTTAGACTGTAATCAAATTTAGTATACATTCACAATACCGGTGGATTACCATCCGCAACAGCACAGTTTAAATACTACAGGGCAGCAGCATTCTCGCCGCGAACTTGAACTCTGCGATTGCTACCATGCCTGCTCAGTGCGGCGATTATGGGCATAAAACGCCCTTTATAATGTTGATATGATGATACGGGTTAAATTTGGTTTGGAAAACTATATCAAATATATATTCTATTGGTTGAATATTAATAATTATTGTTTCGACGTGGGCTTTAGCTTTATTATATTGTATATCATTACCCAAACATTTTAAGATGACATATCTACAACAAATTTATAAAAACCACGTTAAATATACACTAGCTTTCCGCCGGTGACTATGTCTGCGTGGACTTCCTTTTGCATTGTGTCCCGGGAATTTATTAAAAAACGTCAGATGTTAACCTGATAAATAGCGTATAGCCTTGTTTAAGATCCTTGACAACCGCACCTATTTAAAAGCACCTGGAAAAGCCCATCCTACCGTAGACGTCCTGCGGCTGTTTAATGATGAAGGATCAAGCTGTGCGCATATCAAATTCCGGTTAAAATTGGTTAAACGGGGACGCTGTGAAAGCTTTTTTTGTCGGTCTGTTAGACCGACGAAAATACTTTCACACGTACAATTTCTAAAATGATGACTAGATATATACAATTCGATATGTCAATAATTCGGACTAATGCATTTTTTACTTATAATTTTTGTGATAAATAATCACATTTTATCAAAAAACTAGCAGCTCGTCCTAACTTCGTCTGGGTACATAGTAAAATTGTATTCCGTTGATCCCGAGTTTAAATCATGATACGCTAACAAAAACTTGCCGATCACTTAGGTCCCATACAATAACCTGATTTTCACAATAACAAACAAAACAAAAAATATATTTTCCGAATTGGGGCAGTCGTTCTAGACTAGTTTTAGAGGCAGACATACATTTTGGCAACTATTTTTATTGATACAGATAAACTATCTACTTGTCTTTTCCATATATATTTATTATAGAAAATATATTGCGACTTGCTTCACGATTTTGGATTAAATATATATATTTTAATTATATTTATTTTATGAACAACTTTTCATACGTTGACCAGACTCCGAGATAAGTCGCTTAAAGCACTTGTATTACGGACATCAGACATCAGAAAAGTTACAAATATAATACTTAAATACATATTCTTAACACCCAGACACAGAACAAATATTTATCATGTAAATGTTTGTTCAGGATCACTACTATCTACGCCATCAGCCCTGATCAAATTGAAACTGCAACGTTACCTGTATGCAGGCCGCATTCAACTGGTTCTTTGTGGAAATATCATTGGAAAGATAAATACGCCGTGCATTGTTGTCTTTGTCCACGTACATTTCACTCTGACTGACACACTTGTGAAACAAAGTTATAAAACCTAGACTGACATATATATGTAAGTTTGTATACACACACAACCATACACACATACATACACAAGACAATAAAATAAGTCCCTCATAGGATTTATTACGTGTAGTGAACGCGTAAATGTAACTATTACACAATCATATTAGCAACCGGAAATCTTCGAAAGTCAAGTCTGATCGTATGATCTCATCAAGACACACGGTAGCATGTCAGCCAAGTTAAAAAAATAAAAACTGGCGACGCAGTAGCTGTATGTACTTTGACACGAACCGTTTGGACCTTGCTGTTGAAATGCTGTTACAATAAAAACATTTCGAAGTATATATGGTGTGAGTTTGAAGGATATATTAAAGAACAGTGTGATAAGAGATCGATGTGGTGTAAAAGATGATGTTGTGACAACAATAGAGAAAGGAATGTTAAGATGGATGGATGTAGAAAGAATGGATGAAAATACAATGGCTGCACAAATATATAGAGCGGATGTGAATGCAAGTGTTGACATAGGACGACAGCAGCGAACATATCTTAACAAGGTAGAAGAGTTATTAAGGAATCGTGTATAAATAGACTAATGAATAAATGAATTTTAAGATTATCTACACAACTTGGCACCTATTTAGATATCAATTCTTTTGTCAGAAAAGTCGACAACCACGCATTTAAACTTGGCCCCCTTTTTCACATTTATGTTTTGGGATCTACTCTATTTGACCATCTAATATTGTCCTTTAATGCGTACAGCAAATAATTATGCATATTGTAAAGTTGTAAACAAACTAATTCACGTCATATTAAATATTTGTTATGCTCGCAACTTTTACTAATGTCACAAAAAATACAGTGTTTGATCTATGCTATTATATATTTTGTATTTGACGGCCAGCAAAAAATTCAACCATTAATATATACAAAATATTGACAGATTTGTGTACGTAGATCTGTTGCCTTGTATATTTTTTATATAACTAGCTGAACCAACAGACGTTGTCCTGTCTTAACAATATACGTAATACCAACTATGTATATCTCAAATTGGACCTAACTATATAGAGTAAGTAAACAAATATTAAAATCGGTTCAGTAGGTGAGAAGTTGAACACCATGGCACGAGTTTTTTATATATGTATATAAAGGTATTGTACATGAAATACAAGTAATTACACAGGGCATTCATTAATTATATAATATAACAATTTTATGTGAAAGATAATATTATGATTGAGATATAAATAGAAATATGAAATTTTATATAGATCGGACTAAAGAAAGTAAAATTATGTTTGTGTTTTAATTTGAAGACTAAAATTGAATGAAGCGGAAGCAGAGGTGAGTTTATGTTCTCACTTTACAGAACAATCTAGCTATTTCACTTAAAGCATCTCAATCACACAAGTTATTTGAACATTATTTATGAGAAACATACACTTTATACGCCTAATAAATATTTATGACCACCAGTTAGGAGTCTATTTCTTTTACAGAAGATGACTTTTACAGAAGATTACAATGACTTTCTGATACCGTACTCCTACTACTATTCTATTCTGCCAGTACCTCCCACTGCACCGAGTGTCGTAAGAGGCGACTTAGGTAACAGAACTGACAGATGGCGGTATACCCATCCGAAACAGTGCAGCTCAAATGCACAGGGCGACAGGGCGGGGTTGGGCGGCAGCATCCCTATCGCGATAGCTGCTATGGCCGCTCTGCGATTTCCAACACATTGGCCCAGCGCGGCTATTATGGGTAAAAACCTCCTTTCTTGGAGAGGCTTATGTCATTTAGTGGGTTATTAGTGCACTTCCAACGGCTTTTATGATAAATTAAATAATTTTCTGATAAAACGTAGTTTAAAATAATAAGGACCGTATCAATTGTGCTTTTTAGGTTTTTTATTAATTTCATTCGTCATATTGGACATATGCCCGCCACTGCAGGTGTAATGGCAGTCGCAGACCAGACCTTCGTGACTGTTATGCTATTGCACACCCACAATCTATTGGATTTAATCTACGCTGCTTTCGACTGGTATACCGGTATCTATCGGTTTTCAGCTACCGCTTTCATCATCTAACACTCATTGTGGTACAATCCAACTATAGTGGTAACCATTTTTTGCAAGACTTTGTAAAAATTTTTGTTACATTGGGATATTTAATTTGTAATTGTTAAAAGACATTAAAAGTGGTCTTATTGAATGCATAAATATAAAAAAAAATCTTAAAAGTACTTAAATATAGTAGAAACAACTGTGTGTAAAGAAAGAAAGAAAAATTTGCTAAATAATGTTTGTTGTGTTAGTAATTTTCAGGACTAGGTTTGTATGAAATGTTGTTTGCAGCTAAATAATTTACTGACTAGAGACCTAACAACTGAACCTACATGATAAAGCTTTACTATGTACCTAAAAGAAGGCAAGGCAAGCTGTTAGGATTAAATTAAATTACTATGATAGGTACCCTGCCTGAGTATTCCAAGAAATAACCCTATTATCTTTTACTTCTTCGTCACGTGAGCGTATCACAAATCTTGAAGTCATCGTGATTTTCCAAAAAACTGCAGAACCTCCTTTAGCACGTGAATATTTTTTTGCGCGCGCGCGTGATTCTGTGGTCGCTTTTACGTCATATAAATGGTCAGTGCGAATCCACCTGTGGACTAGTTGAGTCGTTGTTGTCGTAGTGACGAAGCCTCCACTAGCAATTCGAAACATTCGTGATTATGTTGTGCCTTGTGTTCGTGATGTTATAATGTGTCTTACAATATTTTAATCCACGTGCCTTTAAATGACCTGAATATTACTAAGATTTATGTAATTATGTGTTTATTGTGATAAAATTAATTTAAAAATAATGAAAACTGGGGAAATATTTTTAAATAAATATTGTACTGTTTATTCCAGACGTATATATAAATCAAAACATCATAAATCATGATTTATTGTTTATCCATCTATTTATCTGTGAGTCTCGATTTTTACTAATTAACCGGCAAACCGATATAAGTTAAATTTTGCATGTAGATAGTTGGAGCTGTATAGAAGGGCATATGCTACCTAACAATTCAAGAGAGTACATGCAGGATATAATATAAAGCGTAATCAACGCGGACAAAGTCGCGGGTAAGAATCTAGTATTCAATGAACTCTCGTGTCACACAATATAAACAAGTATAAATAATATGAAAAATACCTCCAAAATTCGCTAGTTGACTTCGGATATCATCTTCCCTATGATTTATGTATGTTTAGCGATCATCAACCGTGAAATCAGATAAGCCATGGGTATAATAACGTTTCAAACGTTCCAGAGTCGGTCCATGACGTCAGGCCATGCCTTAATGTGAAACGTTACCATTATGTATTTTTATATGTGCGACTTCTGTTCGCGGCGGTCTTTGCTCTCTGTATTTCCCTAAGGAACTTACGTTATTCCGGGAAGATGTGTATGTGAAACCAGACCTAACTCACAAGAACATGATTTCGGGATAAAGTAAATAAATAATAATAAATAATTCTCCACAACATCTCATACTTTGATGACTATATGGTAAATCGCTTAAAGTACTTTACGGACGCCAGACAACACAGAAATCACAAAATATACTACTTAAATACATATATTTAACACCCAGACACAGAACAGACACAAATATCATCATATAAATATTTGCCCGGGTGGGAATCGAACCCACCCTTGGCGCGCAAGGATCTGCGCCACCGGGCCCGTCGTAAGTGCCTGGTAGTTGTGATCTCTGTGCAAAATTTTATTAAAATCTGTTTAGCATTAATTCATATAAACTCTCGCGTTTATAATATTATTTAGTGGGATACATGTAATGATGAGTTTAACTTTGATATGAGCGGATGGAAGAAAGGAAAAATGCGAAATTGATTTAAAAAGGCGAAGGATTTTCAAGTTGTTGTCACACCGTTGTTGTCAAAGTTAAGTACACCAAATTCAAGGTATCTTTTAAAAAAATGCTTAAGACATGTATGGAAATATGAATTTGGATTAATCAAGGACCATGTGTTAAAATGAAATCAAATGGCAAATAATAACTATTCGTTTGACCCGATGGCGCATTCGGTATTCCTACTATCATATGCGCCAAAGGTCATGGGTTCGGTCCCCAACCAGGACATTTACATTATGAATTCATGAGAAAGACCTCTTACAAAGGTCGTCTGCATTGGTTCCTCACTCTCGCCCTCACCTATTTCTACCGCCTACTACTACTAGCAGTGTGCGCATTGCTGTGTTCCGGTTTGAAGAGTGAGAGAGGCAGTGAAATACAAAATGGGTAAATGTGATATAGTATCTTCGGTTTCCAGGACTGGCGATACGCTAGTGATATCTTTGTGATGACACGAGCGTCTATAGGCTACGGTCAATATTTCCATCAAGCGGACGGCATACTTGTTTACTGACTTCATATTATTAAAAAAAATGCATTTGTTAAGTGTAAGGATATATATATATATATATATATGAGAATATATTTGCGATTCCTCTATAGTCTGATTTCCGGAACACAACTGTTTTAAACGTCTATCTTAGATTCAAGTCAATGTAGATGTTATGTGAATTTATTTATTATTAACCCTGAATAATTATTATTAACCCTATAGGGAAAAGGTGAAAGGACTATCTATTGTTAACCATTATTAAAAAAAAAACAAACACTAACTCAATGTCGATTCGGATCAATAATCAATCAAGGGAAATAAATTTTGAGTTGAGCTTTAAGTAAAAAATACTTTAACTAATGCGATGCTCGTATGGTTTTGATTCCACCATTGCTCGATTCACAGTTATTCATTTGAATATTTAACATTCTAGTACATTCTAACAAAGATGAAGTAATAATTTTTTTTTAAATAAATTTGTTTAAAAGTATTCTAAACCATATTATTATTACTTAATGAAACAAAACAACTTCAACTTTCCAAGCAAAAACTAAATTCACTTAAAGGAACATTTATTGTTAAACATACATCGCCTCTTTGTACCGATAGAGTTACATTTCTTGTACATCTTTGAGAGATATCTACCTTGTCGTAGCAAATTACGCGTGTCAAATGTGCCGCGGAGGCCTTAAAAACAATAAATGTACCACGTTGAGTTCGGTACAGTTACGCAACATATAATTGAATTATCACCCCGTAAAAGGAGACGTAGACAAAATGTCGCTAAAGGGCCAAGTTAATACCCAAATACTATTCCAACAATGCAATGTTACTTCAAATTGCTGCCGATATAACAGCTACTTTACACGTGTAAGAAACAGTTTTATAGTCATTTCTTACAACCCGCCTGCAATAAATGTTATATTCAAATTGATTCTGGCACGTAATTTATCGGTTTGCTGTTAAAAAAAATCATCACCATTATATCAGCTGTAGACCATCCACAGCTGGACGTAGGCATCCGTCATCATCAGACAAGAAAGACGAAATTCTGCTCATTAATACCGCGGATATGTATGGAAGCAATCGCAAAGCGTGGATTCCATTCCATTTCCGCCTTATTGTATCTGGACTAAGCTGTTTTAGGAGGGTATACCGCCATCTGTCCATTCCGGTACATCAGTCGCCAATAGGAGGAAGTCCTATTCTACTCTGCTGGTACCCTATGGCATATCCAATACATTCATATGAAATTATTTAATTGGGTAATATCAATCAATAGGTAAAACTCGTAGCAAATTTATACAAAATGAATATTATATATATTAACAAGTTTTAGGTAAATATAAAAAGTGTTTATCAATAAGAACTTAATAATATTCAGGCATTACTTTGATTTTATTACCGTAATAAAATAAAATGATTTTACTAAAATATAACAGGTGACAATGTTTACGAGAATAAACAGTTGTCAGTGAATCATTTGTTCACATTCCACTATTTATTATTATCATTGAAGTAGTGTAAATCACAAGAACAATGAGTGACAAAAGATTACTAAGGACAAGTTCGATAAGGAATCCTGGGAAACTGAGGAAACGTAACCAACATGTGTCGATACAACTGCCTGACACGGACAAAAACAGGTAAGTTGATGAAAGTAATTTACATGCATTTGGAAGAAGCATTGATCTCGTCAGACGTGCTGCATCTCGTCAAACGTGTTGCATCTCGTCAGACGTGTTGTAGCCTGTGCTGGGCATGCGTGATTTCCAATATAACACGTGGTATATGATTCCAGTCAGACCTTTTCTCTGCCTGGATGGCGCTTCATTCTGATGTATTTTCATTCCAACGCTTATCATCAGTTTTTCTCGTTATTTGCCCGGTTATTTAACATGCTAATCCGCTGGGCTATTTGTAACTTTGATTCTTCTACGTACCTTTTGATTCCGGTTTCGATCACGACAAGAAATTCGAGTAAGGCAAGATCCATAATTATTTTCTTAATCACAATTTACGATTAGATAAATAGTGAAGTCAATATTGAGTTTCTTGGTTTATTATACAAATATATACTGAAACAATGTAATATAATCGATAGATAGAAAAAAATAAATAAGAAATACAAACTATGGCATCACCGTTGTCATCATCATATCAGTCGTAGAACGTCCACAACTGGACATAGGGACAATTTTCCCCTTTCTTGAGGAGGCTCAAGAAAGGGGGAAAAGAAATTCTGCCCACAATTGCCGTACGCAACAGGCGTATTGGCAATCGCAGAGCATAACTATGCGACAGGAATACTGCAAGCCATCCCCGCCCTGTTGCATTCGTGCTACGCTATCTCTAGCGGATACCTGGGGACGCACTTTTCTACTCTACCGGTATCCCATGACTTTAATGGAATATCGGTACTTAATTATAAATGTGACTAATGACTCCTATATCTTCTAAGCCTACAGCTTCGACTATTAACGCAAGTAGTTTCATATGAAATTTGACTGATTAGTTTCATAAATCATTCTCACTTTAGACACGACAACATAACTTATAATACTTTTGCAGGTCCTACTTTATTCCATAAAAATTCTTAAATTATCTCTAACTTGACGCAATGAAATAGTATTTTCTTTATAAATAAAATATGTGTATGTCACTAAATTTCTCATAAACGGCTGGACCGATTTTAATGTTTTTTTTGTATGCCTTTGATGGATGCCCTGGATGGTTTAGATTCACAAATCAGCTCGACAGAAGACGCTGCAGTCGGTATCTAGGCTAATTATTGGGACAACGTCTGTCAGATCCGCTAGTATAAATAAAAAATACCAAGCAATAAGTGATCGTCGGCAGTTGTAAATGAATTATTTGATTACTGGTGACCCTATGGGATTATAAGAACACCTAATATATAATCGATCATTTTTGAGAAGTAAAGGATTATTTTTATTCACTTCTTATATAAGATTTTTTATATTACTTGATAAAATAATTAGTCGTATCTGTCGATAAAATTATGATAATGATCTTGATTGATTGTTTATTATTGTAACAGTGACTGTTTCCAGTGACTTCAATGGCGGTATGGCTATCCTAATGTATAACCATAGGATCCATCAATGTGTGGCAGTTTTTATTATACTATGTCGTTGGCCGTGAATAAAATAGTACCTTCTCCTTTACTAAGTGTCGTAAGAGGCGACTAAGTTACCAAAACTGACATATAGCGGTATATCCATTTGAATTAATATGTTACATCTCAAATTCATAGAGCAGGGATGGGCAGCAGCATTCAAGTCGCGAAAGCAACGCTCTGCGTTTGTCAACATACTTTAAAAAAAAGTCGACGCAAACTGATTGTTAATCTTCTGTACTTCTATACTTGTAAGGAATGACTGGCAAAGTCGAGATAATCATAAAGTGTACTTCAATCAAAACAAAACATACTTCAAGTCACCTAAGAAAATTTGTCAGCTGTCAAGTGCAACACATACAGATACGATCTTGACTGTGAATACGGCCTTTCTTACATCGGCCGGATTAATAGAAATATAACGATGTTATAGCACATTCTCGAAGCTGATGTAAAAGTGCAGTCTGTAAGCATACTCTGAATAAACCTTTCCACCCACAACAATCACATCAAGTTTGACAAACCTCAATGACTCATGTACTGAAGTACTGAACATGTTTTTACCGTTAGAAAATACCGTCACTAAATAATGCGAAATACATATGAAATAGTTTCAATTAAATTATCTGTACACTGAGACACAATTTTTAAAGTTAATTAAGAAGTTTTTCTATTAGTCTATTCATTATAGCCGAAAAAAAGATCACAAAAAATCTAATCTTTTCGCCTTTCTATTATCAGTTTAGATCGGGTTTCATAAAAAATCTTGGTCGTTACATTATTGATATTTGCGCTTATGTTGTTTTGCGATTTATTATAATTATCATACAACATCGCATACATTGATCTGACTCCGAGATGAGTCGCTTCAACCACTTGTGTTATGGACATCAAGTAACAGAGGAATCCTATATATAATAAAATCCCTTAAATATATATTTAACACCCAAACAGAACTAAAGATATAAACAACAAAGATCAATGTGGTGTAAAAAAAACGTTGTGACAACAATAGAGAAAGAAATGTTGAGGCAGTTTGGACATATAGAAAGAAGAATAACTGCACAAATATATAGAAAGGAAGTCAATTTAAGAGTTGGTATAGAACGATCTAGGCGAACATTATTAACCAGGTTAAAAGTGGTATTAATTAAGGCCTAGCTCAGAAGTACCAAGAATAAACAGATAATAAAATGTCTTACGCAAGTAAGGGAAGCGAGAGAGGTATGCCATGTGTCGTAGCAAGTGGTGATCCATAGTCTCTGCCTACCTCAATGGGACACAAGCGTGATATATGTACACAGAACAAACACAAATATTCAACACAAAGGTGTCCTTGATGGGGATGTCCTAGGTGTCCCAAGATTCTTTGCGCACTTAGAATAACTACGATAGCGCCATCAGGCCCGTCGAAATGTATGTAACATAATGACCTCATTTACACGATAACAATATATATAATTAGTACATACTCCTCAAAGCAAGTCATGCAAGATTCATAGGAGTTAAATGAAGTCCACGGCCAGACATGTCTGCCTCGCCAAAAGACAAGTCATTTCGGAGGATTTTTTCCCTTAACTATGATTCTAGACAATCGCTGGGTGTAGGGACACAACGGCTTGCCGTATTTTAGACTGTCCTTAAAAGATTACGTCACATAAAGAGCTCCGAGATTTAAATAAAACCAGGAGGCTCGTATGTTGCTGATTCGACACCAAAACAATATATAAATGACCTTTATCTTTTGTCAGAATCCTAGCGTGTTGTTAGGTGGATTATCTATTACCTAATATACTATATTTTCAGACAGCGCTTGCATATTTTATCGACAAGATTAGACACGCCATTGTATGGTTTCTTTGTGCAATATGAAAACTCATAAACGAGAAAAAATACGTTCACTCACTGAGACTGAGAAAAACGAATGCTTTGCATAAAGTTTTTCAATAACAACAAAAAAATGCAGCAACGGTAGTCGAAGCAAGGTCATTTCCGGGAATTTACAAACAGAAATATCTCTGATTCCATGTTTTATTTAATGAGTTTAATTTGTTTAATTAAAAGAAATATGTACAATTACTTAAACATCTATGTCATAATGCAATAATGCTTTATATCTATAAGATATATTAGACGCGTTTTCTGTGTTCATTGCTATGATTAACATTCCAGTACAAGTAATTTTAACGTACCACAATTATTTTATAAATATTAGTAGAGTATTTATTGAAAGTGACGTTTAAGCGTACCTAAACCTAAAAAGACTACACAATCAGGACAACACGAACACAATTAATACATTACTAATAAGAAAATAAACTGATTAGGAACTTAAAAGTGTTCATAAGGAGGACGGAAAAAAGGAAAAGTAATATATGTAATAAGATAACGATTACATGGAATATATTCCGGTTCAATAAAATTATAAAAGGAGGCTGTAGAGTACCGGCCGAATAGAATAGTACTTCCCTCTGTACCAGGTGTCGCAAGAGCCGACTGAGGTATTAGAACTGACAGATGGCGCTATATCCACCCTAAATAGTGTAGCTAAAATACAAAGAGATTGGAAAGGGCAGCAGCATGGGGAAATTACCACTTTTTTGGAGATTTACGTCCAGCAATGGATGATTAACGACTGTTTCGATGATGATGGTTAATAAATCATTTGTTAGGGAACAAGAGCCCGCATCCAAACTGACTCGTAGAGTTGACTGTCTTAAATCTAATTTGATCAACAGCAGCAGTCATCAGTCAGTCATTAGTTGTTTGAGAATCGCTTATAAAAGTAAGTAATCGTAATAATAGCAGCTTCGAGAGTTTTGCCCATAATTGCCGCGCTGGGCAGGCATGGTAGCAATCGCTGAGCGTAGCTTCGCGACGGAAATGCTGCTGCCCATACCTATAGTCCTTAAGCTATGCTGTTTCGGATGAATATACCGCCATCTATCGGTTCCGGTATCTCAGTCATCTCTTACGACACCTGGTACGTTCTACTCTGCCGGAACCACACGGCATGAGAAAATAATTATGGCTGTTAAATTAAAACGGATTAAAATTTCGCACGTAAACACTATTATACACAAAATCCCTCGTCTATTTGCCATGCAGCGTTTGTTGAGAAGTAATCAGAAAGGCATCCCACATTTGCATACAAAGCTATTTGCCTTGAATTCGGCAAATTGTTCATGCATGTTGTCGACAAGGTTTTCTTAACAAGTTCTTTTTCTTTTGGTTGTACTTTAAAGTATTTTGTTACTCTATTTTAGAAGCATCGTTACTGTGGCTGTTTCAGTCCTATCGATGTTCTGTTTGTAGGCCGAAATACCTCTCCATTAGTTTGTTGACACAAAAAAAACTTTTTTTTTTGCTATAGATGTCAATATTTTTGTTTTAAGTAATAGTTTATATTGAAATGGGTTAGGCAATTTTGCTTCAAATCGACCCCGCGCAAAAAATGAACGGTTATACATATATCAATGTTTTAAATTTTATTAGAAGATATTTGGGTTATCTATGAATTTCTTTAGGGCTATTTTAAAAACCTAAAATACCCTCACCTACAGCACTTATCGATCGGAGAGATCTTAACAAGCAATAAATAACTAAAAAACACCTCTAACCCGACTGGCAATGAAAAGCTTTAAAGAAAGCTTGGAACAACGTAGATATTTTCTGGACCTGCACTTTTTGGTTTAATAATGAGACATCAACAACTTGGATGGAACGGAAATAATCAGTTTTAAGATTTAACCTTTTTCAGGGACCCTACCAAAAACGCGTAGCGTGTTATGCGGGATAGGATAAAAAAAACATAGGAACTACATATTATTATGTATTTTGGTACGTTGGATAGGTATTAAAAACGTACCAAAATGCGCAGTGTAATTATAATTATATTATTTAAAATAATCACTTATTTTTTGATTAAAAGATTTTGATGCATTAGCAATTAAAAGATTCTCAACATAATTTAACTTTTGCAGTGCGTCTTCGCTTTGCTCCAAAGAAGCTACATAACGCCTTAAATCATTAACAGCTGAAAATACCTGTGCGTTTGACACAACTGGATTTGACTCATCTTCGTCTTCATTATCACTTAAGGCCTCGTTTAGATCTTCAATTGATTGAATTTCGTAGGGTGCTACATTGTCATCAACGGAAGAATAACCAGGAAAACTTCACAGTATCTCGGGTTCTTCTTCTTTCAACACGACGTCAATTACGTTATCTCTGAAACCTACTTTCTTAAAACAATTGAGAATGGTTTTAGGTTTTATTGCTTCCCATGTCGCTGCAATGTGTAGAATCGCATCATGGACAGTCAAGTCAAGGGTCGTTGCTGTCAGGGTTTTCCATTTCTTGAAGATAGCGATGTATCAGTCTTGTACTGTAACCTAGCTTTATGATCTTTATAATGCCCTGATCCATCGGTTGTAATTTGCTTGTTGCATTTGGAGGTAAATAAACTAGCTTGTTATTCTTGAGTTCAGCGCCTTTACTTTTTCTGACCCATCAGATTTGGCACAGGCCAGGACAGTCGGTCTCTCTTTACTTACTTTACCACCATGACAAGTTTCTCCCTTGAAAACATAAGATTTATCTGTCATCAATTTAAAAAATAAACCAAATTCATTTGCGTTAAAAATGTCTCACGCACCTCTGGCAGCTCGCGCGGGGCTTGCGTTAGAGCGCACTCAGCTGTGTTAAATTATTAAATTTTATATAATTTAAAAATAATATTAAAAATTCGGCGTATTAAACGGGTTTATTAATCGTATTAAGCGTTAAGAAATATGAAAATATGTCATAAATTGTAGGGACCGGTGTAAAGTGGCGTATTATACGAGAAATCGTATTAAACGTGATCGTCATAAACGGGTTCTACTGTATATTGTTTTTATTTAATTCTGTCGTATTTCGGCTTATCTCGGGTTGTTTAATTTTATTTTTATACTTTAATTCTGTTTTTGATTGTGTTTTTACCAGCAAACTTTATATTTTAAATGTGATGTATACCTTTAATTTTTAGTGCATATAGATTTGTGTTAAATATACTAGTAGAACATTAGTGTAACAATCGTAGGTACACTAAATAAATAAACCAAATAGTGGCGTAGGTGTACGGTCGCATGCACTTACGCACGAGCACTTGCACTCACGCATAGCTAACAAGTGCTTGCGCACCGTCCGTTGCGCGTATGTACTGGTACATGTGCTCGCGCATGGGCACACGGACTTACGCACCGATAATTGCACTTTATCTCGGGTACATATAATTGCGTGCTGGTGCATGTTCTTGCTCAAGGTCATTAACGCTGTTACTAGCACTTGCGCACTTGCACGTGGACTTACGCAGTAGTTCTGATACTGATACTTGTGCTACTGGTGCCTGCGCCCCTGGCACATACACTAACGCACCAGTACCGGTGTGCAGGTACTTGCGCCCCTGGCACATACTCTAACGCACCAGTACCGGTGTGCAGGTACTTGCGCATCTGGCACATACACTAACGCACCAGTA
>JACJUM010002525.1:12707663-12725392 GCA_020976665.1 Heortia vitessoides | reverse complement strand
GTACTTGCGCATCTGGCACATACACTAACGCACCAGTACAGGTGTGCAGGTACTTGCGCACCTGGCACATACACTAACTCACCAGTACCGGTGTACAGGTACTTACGCTTTATTCGCTTTATTCTTCTCGTATAGTATCGAGGTCAAAATACAGATGATATCGACACTTGTTTATGAATTTACGTGTCCAATAAATCTTGCTTAAATTATTTTATGCCATTCTTGAAATTTATAAAACCTTGACTCACATCACAAGACATGTGACCAAGTCTCCGTCCAAGACCTCGATTATTTTTATAAGAAGATAATCTTATTTATATTTTTGCAGATAACATGAACATTTACATTAACATTACATAAAAACCTGATTTAGGTTAATTGTCATCGGTATGTTGCCTATGCTTTCTTAGCTAATATTATAAAGGCGAAAGTAAGCTTGTTTGTTTGTTACCTCTCTACGCGTTATATACTCAATAAACCTTTTGAAATGTAGCATGCATCTGATTGAGAGTATAGAAAAGAACATATGTTATCTTTCTATCCGAGAAAATGTACTATTCCTGTGAGATTAGCGATAACAAAAATGTTAGTACATAAATAAATCGATAGATGGCGCTGACTGATTTTTAAATGTGGTATAGGGTAAATTAGTTATCTCTGAAACTCGATACCCGACTCAAATTTTTACTAACTTAAATTTTAAATATTACAGTAAGTTGGTTTGTTATTTCTTTACGATTTATCACCTTTACCAATCTTCATGAAAATTCGATAGGAAAGGATATACATATAGTACTTTTCATCAATAAATGCGTATTATTTCCATGGGCAATTCATGCGGGCGAAGCCGCGGGTAAAGGCTAGTACTAACAATCTGATGAATCAAAACTGTTTGTTTGTTTCGATTTAACGCAAAATAACTAGAATTTCAATAATTATTTTACCATTAGATGATACATCTTCAATGGTTAGCATAGGACATATTAGGTATATTTAAAAAACAGGGACACTTATACGTAAATACGAATAGAACCTCGTTTTGTATTAGGTGTCGTAAGAGGCGCTACATGCATCCGGACATATTATAAACATTGGTTTATTAGTTTAGAAGTTTATCTCGGATAAATGCCGTGACACATATTTTTTTTATATAACTACGAATAGTTATTGTCATAATAATTTTCATGTTTCACGGTTAATCCGGGATGAACTTCTAGTAATATATCATCAAAATTAGATAAAACCTATTTTCACCAAACCCGCATATTAATGTAATGAAATTTTTATATGCCTAAGTATGCACAGACTTTTACAAGTGAAAGGCTGATACAAGATTTTACTGTAACAGCAAAATAAGTTAAGTAACATAAGTTAAATTAGGTAAACTTGCCTGCAAACTAGCTGTGTCGCAGATAAACCAAATCAAACAGTCACAATGATAGAAAAAGTATGATTTCCTATTGGAAATATTTTGGGGATGCCCAGCAGTGGACGTCCAACGGCTGCTGTGATGATAATAGTGATGTTATTTCTAAACTTCTAATGCACTTTTATATGAACCTACATAAGTATGTAGTAAATTTCATAATATTAATTTTACGTACAATGACGTTTCCAGTTTTTTCATCATCATCATCATCATATCAGCTATTGGAAGTCCACTGCTGGACATAGTCCTCTCCAAGTAAAGAGGTTTTGTATATATAAATAAATATAACATACAATGTTTATATAAGTTAAAGCAAAAAGGTATGGTAAGTACCCATAGAAACTACTGCACGCGGACGAAGTCGCGGGCACAGCTAGTGTAAAATATATCAAATATCAATTTAGGTCTTATATCAATTATATTTTAATTATTATATTTATACGCATAGGTATATAAATATTCAATAGTTATAAATGTAGAACGTAGGTATCGAAATAATTACCAGAAAAATACATATCTGTGTATAGTGTAAGAAGTATGCAGACTATATATTATAATATAATATCCCTATATTTTATCCCTTTATTCTATATTACATAAGCTAATTTAAAACTTGAAATAAAACCTTCAAACAAGGCAATAATCCTTGCAAAACAGATTATTATTCGACAACGTATTAAGTTTTGCAATGAACGCCTGCATTTCACTTCGATAAATTTATGTTAAGTGTGTGTTGCTTTATTTTTTCTGTAAGGGCAAGACTAACAATTTTAAAATGCAAATGTTAATCCACCTGCAGGTTTCTAATAAATATTGCGTTTTATCAAATTTAAAAAGCATGTCTTTTCTTGTGCTGACAGCCAGAATATAAATTAGTCCCGCCATCTATCGAAACGTTGCGTAAACACTGGACTGTGTACCAACCGGGCGGGGACAGCTGTTTTCCTTATCGATTTTCCTGATACCCGCAAATGAGTTAGCTGCACTGACCGCTGAAAACGTTAATGCATCAAATAGACCCTTAACCAGCCAGTGAACATTATTATAAAGGCCTATAAACGATCTTAATTTTGAATTATGACAAAGAAGTTCACATTAAAACTACAGTGAAGTGACAGCAAAATTTTAAATCCGGTCAAAGGTGATTGCCGTGGGAACTGTCAAAAGTGAATTTGTTTTTAATATAAACATGGAGCAACGTAGTGGACTGCATAAACGACATTTCATAAGCACCCGCGTCGATGATATCCCGATGGACACAATTCGTCTTGTCTCGCCTATTAATAGGTTTGCCATTTTTCAAGCGAACTTCAGTCACGATGATGACTACTCGGGAAAGTAAGTTATTTAAACAGATGCAAAAAAAGAATGTTATGCTAAAAACACCGTCCTTATATCTCGACTACAAACAAAATATGCGAATATTATTTAATATATTTAGTTAATAATATATATTATCAGAAATATCCACAGTGCACAAAACCCTGGCCTGCTACAATTAATTTTATATTCTAATCGATTTTACAAGACATGCGACATTTATAGCATTAACATCGATGGTTTATACATAAATTAAATTATAAAAAGCAATAAATCTCGTCTCTGTATCGCATGTTATACAATTTGCATAAAAAGTTTTGTAGGCGTTAATGCAATAATTTCCATATGATTATTTTCTATTATATTAATATTCTATTGTTATATAATTGTATATTAACGAAGATTTTATTGTGAATTTTAGCTCTTTAAACTAGGATTAGTATATTCTTAATTAAAATCTTCCAATATTCTATTAACTATAAAGGTACATTCACAAATATAATATCAAATTGATCGTTGCCTATAATATCTTATAAAATAATTATACATATTTATTCAAAATAAATACATGAATTTTTACTTTAAAAATTTACAATATAACTATTTTTTTACGGCTTTAAAACGCTGTTTATTTAGCTTTTAGTTTTCATTCTTAGACGTGTCGATTTTTAAGTTTTTAATATCATATTTTTAAAAAATATCAACATATTACACAACAAATATTGAAACAATAAAACCCCTTGTGACAAATATGTTCTTGGACACTTATTTTCCAGCTTAGATTCTTAGTAAAAATATATTTCTTATATATTATTTCTTATCCTTCTTTGATGTATGCCACGTACTACATATATATAAAAACATTGAGAAACGTATCAAATATCCTGATTTGTTTAGATAAACCGATCTATGTTAACCTGCACAACCAAAAGCCAATATTGGAAACTAAGCAATTTATGCATACTTTATAGGAAAAATACAATAATCATCACCATCATTTTTAAATTTAAATTTATGTTAAAAGAATACTTTTTAATCTGATTTGTTCAGCCTAATCTGAAAGTACATACGTTTATTATTAAGCAAAGAAACAACTTACAAACCAATTCTAGTCATTACATATACTTGTTCTTTGTTTCCAGACCTTACAAAACGAAGACAAAACTGATCTTCACCTCGCTGGCGGTGCTTGTCACGGTCTCAGCCTTAAGTGGTTATTTCATCGCCAGGAGAGACTATATGAATTGGAAGAACAGTGAGCCCCCGGACCCGCTGGTGGCGCCGCCCCCGTCGCACTCTTGGCTGCACACTTTCAAAAGGGCAGCGGTATGCACGGATGCCCCGCACTGCTCAGATGTTGGCAGGTATGTTTTGAAATTTTGTATTAACTAGGATAGTGTATTAATAGGAACTATACTGAAAAGCTATGCCTGATAAGAAAGAGCGATCTTTAATCCTCCGGCCCTAAGCCTTAACCAAGACGCCTAGAATGCTGGCTTGTGAGAGTGCAAGCCTGGGTAGAAAGGCTAATGGAGCTAATGATTTTAAGAAAGAACTCAACCTTT
Organism: Heortia vitessoides; assembly: GCA_020976665.1. NCBI lineage: Eukaryota > Metazoa > Arthropoda > Insecta > Lepidoptera > Crambidae > Heortia > Heortia vitessoides. The sequence continues at coordinate 12,721,078 of JACJUM010002525.1, read as the reverse complement.
ATTGTTTTTAAAGGACACAGCTTGAGAGATTTATTTATTTTTAGTTGTTCCCAAGTAAAGTTTTTTTATTGAGTTTAATTTAAATAAACGAGGTATTGAAACGTATGTCTGTTGGTATTTTTAGATATCGTGATATTTTCTAAATATACTAGAATAATGAATTATGTATTTCGGTGACGTTGATGAAATAAAAGACAAAGGAGTTGATTTGTACGAACAATTTTTAAGAAACATTGTATTTTTTGGGTTACCTTATTCAGTTTTACTGAGTTTTGGTCAACTCAGAAGTCTTGTTGGCTTTTGTTTGCAATTACTTTGAAACATAAAAACTTCTTTGTTTATAATTATTTTTTTATAATTTTTTAACATTTAAATAGACATATCATTCGGTCCAGCCTTAGTCTCATTTGGCAAACCGACATTTTCGTATATTGCCAGTATTGACGAATTAAGGCAATTTATTTTTTCATAAACAAATTGAAGATTTTATATAAAAAAGGAGTTTTGTTAGATGTAATATGAGCAAGTTTCATAACTTTAAAAGAAGAAGAATATACGAGAAAAGTAGCTGGCGGTGTTGCTATTCATTAATCCTGTACCGACACATTGCCGTTACAGAGTTGCTACAGCAGGGGAAATTTTACTGACCGACCCAGAAGTGGTAGCGTAACTAATCTGTCTGTCGTTTAGAAGCTCTACACATTCAAGACTGCTGACAGCGCAAGAATCAAAACCATTAAAATACATAACAGAGTTGTGGACAAAACAGACAAAAGTCGAAACAAAATAAACTTAATAACTCAACAAGAGTCCCCAATAAAATAAAATAAAAAAATACTATTCCCATCTAAATTATGTGCTAATAATACTGATAACGGAATTATAAGTCATCTTACTTTAGTTTAGTTATTAGTTAGTTTGCCGGCACCAGACGAGTCTTATTTATAAAATAAAAAAAAAGTTATAAATTTAATATTATCTAATTAAAAAGTTTACTGCAGATCCATGACACAAGCCACCAGAATGGAACCTGCACAAAAATACACTATGGAAACCGTGAAATAACTAAAATAAACTAGATGCGCTGTGTCTAATAACACTACATGACAAATTTGCTAAAAATAAATAAAATATGCGGTCCCTTTAATAGCTTGCGGTCCAACGTAACACCAAGCAGATTATGAGGTATGTACTTTTAAATACACGGCGATGACGGCGACGGAGTTTGCAATGTGCTCTAGTGGAATAAAAAAGATGAGAAAGAAAACTTTTGGTAAATGTTTTCTTTCTCAAAAGATAAGAAAGAAAACATTTGGCAAAAGGTATTTGTCGCTATGGTTTCAATTTACTTATTAGTACTCATCCAGATGCCGTATCTGATGAAGACCTGGTGACTTTGAAAGCCAAAGTATCTATTGGAAACGTCCAGGAAGGCGGGAAGTTGGGTAACATAATGATGGCTCAATGACTATATCTTTGTACATAAAAGGGAAGCTTACATATCACACGCAGGGCCTAAACTACAAAGGGTTAGAAATTTCAAAACTTATTACAACGGTTTCTTTTATATCGTAGGGAAGCACTAATAAAGATTTTCTCCCCCTAAGGGAGCAAGACAAAGACAAGAGGGTAAAAAGTTTGTATGAAACTGCTGTTTTTGAAGTCGAAAATCGTCTCTTAAAGGGGTACAAGGGATGTTCAAAGTATGGAAGTTTATAATCTAACGCGAGAAAACCACGAGGTACTGCTTGTTTATATTTAAAAAAAATGCTGTTAATTAAATTGTTAGATCATTAAGAAGAACAAACCATGGGCACCAATTCGTATCAGTCAAAAATGATATGCCCGCACATGAAGCTCAACGATCAATGCTGCTCCCCGAAATTACGACATCACAAGATTAAGCTGCCCTGCCTACTCACCTAACTTAAAGTCGAGAGACCAGGTTCGGGAAGCTCTTAAGTGAGCTGTTTGAAAGCGTCAGCCACCTCCCAAGATAAAGCCAAAGATCGGGAAATCCATTATCAAAGACTAGGACAGATTACCGCAAGTTATGCTGAATAAATTGATCCTTAAATGCCGAGGAGGGTTACTATTCAGACGATTTTGTACTAAGAGAGGGAATCTTTCTCTTGACATATATTGTGTAAGTTTAGATAAATGCCCTTCGATTCCTTAAAATTTCGAGTATGTTCACTTACGTTGGGATATTATAAAATAAGGTTATTATTAATTTTAAAATAATCAACATTTATAATCAGCCATAGGCCATCCACTGTTTGACTTTTTCTTATTTGTTAAAAAACAAAGGTACCTAAGTGCTGAATCATCGAATCGTATAACACAAATATTTTCCCGATTCTGTTTGGCTTTTAGTACCAATTAAACAATGAGTCATATTTTGTAGATAACAATAATTTTTTACACCTAATGACTTCAATGATAAAATTCCATTTTGTTTGTACCTAATATCTTAAACCTGCGCTGACTCGAATAACAATTGTGTTTATTATTGACAATTAAAAGGTTGTATTATTGAAAATAAAGGTTATTTTGCGTAAACGAACAAATAATAAAAATCCTATATTTAAATCAAAACAACTACCCGAAGTATGATTAGTGCAATGAATGTTTCCTTTTGTCAGCAGATGTCACTGTCAGAATAGTTACTCTGGGCTTAATAAGAACGCCACCCTTCGTTATATTATTTTTTTCATTATTGCCATTCCATTAAATCTAATTAAAATATGAAATATTCGCTATCATTCTGAAAACAAAGCGTAGTTATTATTAATTGTATGTTAATAGTTCAAAATGCCGGCATTACCCATTCTACGTAACGTCCAACTAATTAATTGAGCATATCTAGTAACATAAACATATAGATACATAGATATTCAATAGTTTTACAAAGTTAATCTAGAAATGTATCTTAAAAACTCACATAAGCTAAACACAATTACCAGCAGCAATGCGCCAGCATAACGCAGTCTATTTTATTAACTCCGACGCTCAACAACAGAGGGCAGCACAACCAAAGAGGTTATGTTTGCACTGAACAATGACAATAACCTAACAGATACAATTTATGAATAAAGGCTGGTCATAACCGTATTCAATAAGTGAGGTTACTAGATTGTGCATGATAATCCGACGATTCAATATTAATTGCATGATTGTTTCTAGTCACACAATCAGCTGTATAGTGTTGCCATTTATTAGAGATTACCTTGCGATGGGGTTAAAATTGCAATATATGAGATACAACACGAGTTCATACGAAACAAATTATTGTATATTTTTATCTTTGTACATAAAGCATTTTAAATTGTGTATAAGGCAACAGATCAACCTATACAAATTTGTAAAAAATTGCCAATCGATATTAAAATCAAATACTGTACAACTTATTCCCAAGGATCCTTAAGAACATCATGCCAAAGAACGTTGTCTTAATGGCAAATCGAAATAATGTTATGAAATAATTGAAAATTCTAGTATCAGGTATAAAGTAATCACAAAGGTTTTACTATTTATCTTTTACAAATCTTGTGTTTACGTCAACGCATGAGGCCTCAAGAATATTGCAAACCAAAATGGATTCCAATGCAAATCTATGTCACAATTCCGAATCAAATCGAAATTCAATCGGGGAAGGTAAATTTTTACGTTGGTATTACCCCACTTACGCACACATACATACCACTATAAATAAACAAACCTTCCTAACCGGGTCGGGCAGACAGCGCTCCACCAATCACGTGTCGAGAATTTTATCGACGCGCATGCGGTCAGTGACGTGTCGCTCGCCGCCTATAAAATCCTCGCGCACGTATTGTAAACGAACATTCAGTTAAAGCAACTATCAGTGACGCCGTCACAGCGACAAATTTTCGTGTTGATAAAATTTTAATACCAAAACTAAACATGTCCGAGGCCTTCTTCGACAAATACGACTACTACAACTTCGATCACGACAAGCACATTTTCTCTGGACACAGCGGCAAACAACGCACGAAGAAGGAGGTAAGCGAGCACACGAACCACTTCGATCCATCCGGCCATTCCAGAAAGATCGTTACGAAGTTAGTGAATACACAGAACAACAAGAAGGGGAATAAGAACTAATAAGGAGGTGTTTAGAAGACGACAATGGCTTGCAAAAGGACAATTGATATGCCGAACGAAAGGAGGATGTTATGGCGGATCCCGGAGGAGAATTCGGGCCGCTGCTCATCTCAGAGATCATGGGAACACCCGAAACGGTTTTTACTGACATCCACCTTCTACACGACGCACCACACCTTCAGGGCGCGTATTAGGCCGAGGCCGAGGTGAACCGGGAAGCCCTAAGGCCAGTGATTCATTTTTGGACCCAACACCGTTCCGTAAAAAGATCTCAACCTATCTGAGCTTGTTATAGAGCTCAAAATTGCTGTGTTACTAATTAGATTATTATTGTTTAATTTTGTATCCCACGAGGTACTCAAAGGACTGTAATAATAATATAAGGTTAATAAAGATTATGTTAAATTATGAGTTACTTTTTTTATTTGATTGACCGGGAAGTGATGCCGGCTTGTTTTTGTATTCACATTGTATGGCGAGGTTGTTTACACACAAAAAGAACCTTGAGTCGCCGCTGAGGTGGCTGGCCTTGTAGTTATTATCTGTACTGCGCACCCACGTAGCTTGCTTTTTGCGTCGCAGCAAAAATTGGTTCGTGATTAAAACCGTCTCACTTACCGTTACAAATCAATTACTAGATATTGTTTTATAGTAAGTCTTACCACTTCAACTTGAAACTCCAATTTCTATTTTAATTATAAGTTCACCTTTTTTAACCTACATTTTTTACCTCTATTGATAACTACATTTTATTGATCTATAAACAATATACCTATAAACAACTAGGAATAACAAAATGTATACTTGTTAAATAAGTATATCATTGACCTCAATCGATCCGGTTAGTATTTGGGGTAAAGGGCTATTTTTCGACATCTTTAACACATGAATAGACTTTGTCTTTTTATTCCTGCACTAAGTAACTTAAATATAAAAAATAACGACAGGCGTCTTCAGGAAACGTATATGTAAACAATAACACTACTGTTTCCTGTCTTTAATATGTATTAGTATTCATTACCTGCGTCTCATTTATTCGTTGATGGTAGTTTCTTCCTTATTTTGTTATATATTTCATAATTTTTCTGGCACTACCAATTTATTAGTATGTTGCTAGCAACTTCGTAACATACGGTTGCATACGTAAAAATTGTGGATTTAACGGAGCAGTATAAAACAATTTTAAGGAATCTAATTTATTAATTTATGATTAATAAAATTCTTAATGTAAATTGTTCTCAGGCACATTTCTCAAAAGTCATTAAGTAGTTTCATTATAGTTTTTTTTAACAAGTATGCTAATATCAAATTATTGTTGTCATTTGTAAACCAAAATTGTTATTTCAAGTTTTCAACTTTGTTTATTATGTGATGTATTTGATAAAAATCCAAAATTTTATATTTATTAGAATTAATACTCCAAAAATATGAATCTTAACCGTGATTTTGTCTAAAATGAAGTAGTAATCAAACTTAGTATAGCTTGAGGTATTTCACAATGTCCTGTCAGTGGTGGATTTCGTAAGGCTGAATAGTATTTAACTTTACGGATTCCAATTACCTTCTTAGTGCGTTATGCACGTTTTTTGCATCGTGTTACTTCCAACAGGTGACTTTAACATACAACTGAATGCGTGACTAACTACTCTAGAATGTTCAGATTATAAAACGTATACATACCTGAAAAATACATGCGTACCTATTTTTTTATCGGTTACCTAAGTGTAGGTAACCGGTTGGTCCTTTAGCAACTCTTTTAAACGAAATTTCATTAGGCCCATGAGGGTAATGTTTTTATGTATGAAACGCAATAATAATATTCGCGTAATTTGTAGAGTTTTTGTCGAATAAGAGAGAGTGGTTGAGACCGATTGAGAGATAACTTAAGATAGAGCGAATGTCGTATCATGCACAGTGCCGTGGGAGAGAGCTATAGTGAGAAAGATCGCGAAAGAGAGCAAGGAGATCGAGAAAAAATACACGCTATTGATTTGTGTATTCGTTTAGTAGTTAAATATTAGAACTTTAGGTTTCAATTCTGTCTGATCGTCTTTTGCAGTGCGGTTTAATAATATTCTGAACACACCAATGACTAATTTAGGAACGAGGAGAAGGAGGAAGATAAATATCTTGTGAAAATAGCATCTATTGTCGTTAGAGACAATGTTAAAACTCTAACATACGTGCACATATTACTTTAGCAAAACACGGTTTAATTGATGGTAACAAAAAATATAGCGATTGCCCAAGTACTTGATTAACTAAAGAAATGACTTTTTCTGCTGGCATTACTTTATTCTTATCTCGTATATTCATCTGTTAAAACCTACTATTACATAAAGGTAACGGCTGCAGTATTCTTAGTAGGGTTCCGTGTGTATCGTCTGATAGATCAACTTATATAAGATATAACAATATAGCAAATGATTCTAAACTTGAAATACGACACATTGAGTTAAAACTTGATTGTGTAATTTACAGATAGGTACTATGTGCATATTAATACTTGGACATGTGGAAAGAACATTCTATTTTCAAATTAAAATATGCTCTAGTACCTTTACGGTTGTTTATGAACGTTAAGTAGAGAAAAATAAATTGAGGTCGAAAACAATGAGCGGAGAATTTGCGTGAGCATTCGCAAACAATGAGGTGTTTCGAGTTTATAAGTCTGATAAAAACAAGTAGAATCAGATATAACTGATCAAGTGATCCATATAGTGATCAAGGGAACTGATAAGTCTGTCTTAAAGCACCGGGAAGTCAATTATCAACCTCGGCTCATTTGTAAAAAAAAAACTAAGAAAGAGAGGAAGCGAAGAAAGAATTTGTATTAAATATGGCGTATTAAAGAAATTAGAATTATGGTCTCTGCTCTGTGGGAAATATGCATAAGAATTGTATATGTAGGTACCCATGGAAAATAGTGTTATATTTTTTACAACCGCAAATTGATCTTAAACCATATTAAACCATCACTATGTAAGTCCGAACATATTTCGCTAAAAATTACAATTTAGAACATTAAGGACTATCTACATTCAACGACCTAAATAGAAAACAACGGATCGTCTATAATTATGACAACATCGCACTTGGCTCGTTTATTTTTTGCTTCAGTTGGTCAGAAAAAGGTCAATGTACGCTTTCGAATTCGAAATTCATAACGTAATAATATACACACCACTATTACAACCACACTTCAATTAACTGGAATATTAAAAAAAGGTTTTACTCGTACCGCAGTTACCATGTCCATCGTGTTGTGCTGTCACTTCAAGTCAACTAAAGCTATAAACATGAAAGTTTGTAAAGATATATGGATGTCTGCCTTTCGTTACCGCCAGTAACTACTAAACAGATCTGCATGGAATTTGATACAGAAATATTTAGTCTGAAATTGCACATTTTTGACGACGAACGATTGATGACGCATTTAGTATCCATATCTCATACGCCACGTGGTTTAGATCCCCACCCAGGGCAAACATTTATATAATGAACATTAATTGAGTTTGTTCAGTGTTATGGTTTTATATATATATTAAATAATTATGTATGTAATTCATCTATTGTCTGAACTGTTGTGCATATGTTTTAAGCTACTTATAAAATACATTAACCTGACTGGTAAATCAAGATATTGTGTAAAACAAAACATACGTAATACATCTACGGTACCCTTACAAGTAGAATTGTTTAATTTGACACTGTATGACATGATTTTTTTACAGAATGGTAGCTAGAAGGAACAATGTATGGTAATGTCCACGCAGACAAAAACGCGACTAAGTATATAGTGAAGAGTAATTGAGGGAATTAAATTTTAAATGCTCGAAGTTTCAGTTAGCAGTCAACCTGTGACACATTGTTTACGAATAGCCTATTTATTATATTACATTCGTAAATGAGTTTTAGTAATATTATCCTAAATCGTAAAAACATATTATTATGATAATATAAGACATATAAGACGTACAAAATAAAAAAGAAAATGTACAATGACTGATCTTAAAGGTTACCTTTGATGGTTGTTCTTAAAACAATTACTTCCAGAGAAGAATAGATAAAATAGAGAAATTTATCTCTAACTTCTTGTAATATTCTCTAAAGAGAGACTTCAACGAGATTTAGATATATTCGTTATTAGGTTTTATTTTCATGTTAGAATTAATTCGTTTTATCTTTTTTAAACGATGCTATAAATTTTATACATTGGCTTCGATACAAAATAGTTGTCCCGTCAAGGTGAACCGATTAATATATTTAGTAAACAAATGAGATTTTGTGGGCTTAACGTTTTATTTTGTTCTGCGAATGTAGGACAAAAGTTGTGTTTTCTCGCGAATTACGAAAATATATTTATTTTCTCCCAAGGGTACATAAAAACTGACAGAATAATGTGTGTAGGCCAAGGTCATTATGATCATAAATGAGTCTCCTCAGTTTTTACGGACATCACTTTAGCCTAGTATATTGTCATAGGTTCTGGTACCTTAGTCGCCTCTTACGACACCTGGTACCGGGAGAGTTACTATTCTACTCTGCTGGTACCTCACGGCTATGCAGACGAACAGTTCGGCTTTCGCAACCGGCACTCATGTGTCCATCAACTCCACCGCCTCACGGAACATATCCTTTCGCGCCTCAACGAACGACGCCGACCGCAAGGGACGACGGCGTTGTTCTTTGACGTCGCGAAAGCCTTCGACAAAGTCTGGCACAACGGCCTAGTATTTAAACTCCATTTTCAGGGAGTGCCGGACAGACTATGTCTCATCATCAAAGATTTTCTCTCGAACCGATCGTTCAGGTATCGAGTCGAGGGTTCCTACTCCAGCAGACACCCCATCTCAGCCGGCGTCCCCCAAGGATCCGTGCTCTCTCCGATCCTATTCGCGCTCTATACGTGCGATATGCCCAGCTCTCCGGGCGTAGAGTTAGCCCTGTTTGCGGACGATACGGCCCTGTACGATGCGGGCCGTAATCGCGACCCCTCCCGTAGCTACAAGCGCCTCCAACGCGCGGTGAATGTACTCGGCGAATGGTTTCGCAAGTGGCGTGTCGAAATAAACCCCGAGAAAAGTGCAGCCGTACATTTCTCGAGGTCAAGTCGACACGGCGCGAACGGTATGCGCCGCGAAGTGGGGGCGTTTAAACTATTCGATCGACCCATCCCCTGGGTTAACAAGGTCAAATATTTAGGTGTCACTCTGGATCGCGGCATGACGTTCGGACCTCACATTAAAATAGTCAGCAATAGGGCCGCCTACATTTTAGGTAGATTAAACTTCTACATCGGCCGCGAAAGTAAGATGTCCCTCCGCCACAAGAGAACTATCTACAAGGCCTGTATCCGCACAGTAATGACTTACGCAAGCCCCGTGTTTGCTCACGCGGCCCCGTGTCATATTAAAACCCTTCAGGTGGTACAAAATAAATTCATGCGCAGGGCTACCGACGCCCCGTGGTACGTCCGCAACGTGAGCCTACATCACGATCTCGACCTTCCCACGATTCGCGAATACATGAAAGAAGCGTCGCGCCGTTTCTTCGATGGGGCCGTTAACCACCCCAACCCACTAATCTCCAAGGCCGCAAAATACGTCGCTCGGAAAAACGTCCACGCCCGATCTCGCAGACCGCGTCACGTCCTAGACGACCCGCCCGACAGCACAACCGCGAAAATCGCAGTCCTTTCTCGCCCTCTCACTGGCACCACAACACGATCACTTACACTACACATGCACTCGTACAACAGAGCGGTACACCGCGTTCGCCGGCGAACGCGTGAAGCCCCCACACCCACGAGCGCTAACCGACAGCCCTAGGGCTGTCGGGCTCAATCTGTCCGTCCTCTTTTGATTGATTTAACTCATCCATAGTAACGACGGCGGCCGAGCCTAGGTCGAGCCTCTAGAGGCGCCCTCGGACACGCCGTCGGTCCCGCTTAAATCTCGCGAGCCCTCGCGGCCCAGTGCGACCGCGCTAACGCGCGGTCGCCCAGTACGACCGCGCTAACGCGCGGTCGCGGCCGCGCTGACGCGCGGCCGTGGCCGCGGGGCACGCGAGATTATTTTACGGGCATCGGACCTCTCATCTATGAGAGGCCCCGCCCTCTTGTTCGGTGGCGCTGGAATTGACGTCTGAGTAGTCCAGCACTAGGTTCATCCGAAAAAAAATCACGGCTATGCCGGTACTGAAGAGTTTACAAGTGTTTTTTGATAATTGTTTCATATACTAACGTATGAACTAACATAAGAACGTACTAAGTAAAACATAGAGAATAAGTATGCCGCTAGCTGAAAAGTAGCCTTTGTATAACGATAAACACCCATACATACACTCATTCGAGTGGGCCAACAGGCCTACTTGAATAGTAAATTAATAAATTTATTGATAAGTCAGAAGTGCTTGTGCATTAGAAGCACTTTCAAATGCTCAATAAATTGAAAAATAATATAATATTTCTAAGAAGGAACTTATTAAATTCATAAGTATATGTAATAAAGACGACCCTGATGACCCCAGCGACCATAACAGCTACCAAGCATTTCGGAATTTTAATTAGATCTACATTAAACTACTCTGCCGGCATGAAACGGATAACGGCATTGTCGACGATATGAGTAGATAGTCCAATAGTCCAGCAAAAGTTTGATTCGTAATAAAACTAAAGTAAACTAATTCTTATGATACTGTGTTCATTTTTATAAACTCACACTTCACTAATATATTAACATAACTCGTAAATAAATCACTTAGAACACTTGTGTTACGAACATCAGACTTCAGAGGAATCATAAATATGCTTACATATATATTTAAAACCGTGACACAGAAATTCAGTAAAGATTATACTAAATTTCCGGCACTAACCAAGACTGGCGTGTCTATTGTGTTAGGTGTTTACTGATATTGGCGATCACAATGGAGAACTATAGAAAACTTTCTTTCCACATTACCAATACACAATTGATTCAGACACCACATATTATATATTTTCAGAATGTCTCTTTCCAATCTTATTTATCATCAGTGTAGACTTTCTTTTTTTGTTTGGTACTCTTTAGATTAAATCATGTGTACAATCTCCTGTGAGGATTACATATACTAATAAATGTATAGAATCTGTTATTGTCTAAAAGTTTCTAAGATAAAGAGTTTTTTAATTTTTGTTAAAAGCTAAGGATTTTGAATAAATTATTTAATTAATTATTCAACAAATATAGTTTGGATTGTGAATAAAAAATACGATATTTTTAAGTATCGCTACAATCGTTAAGTAATTCGCAATAACTTAATAAAAATGATATAATATATAAGTACCAATCTATGCGCAGAATCAATTTTCACCATAAAATAATATTCATCAGACGCTATAATACATTATTTGTGTTAATTCTACTCAATGCCTAAGGAATTATTTGTAAAACTTACGATTAAATTCTATTTTGCACCCGATGTACTGTACATCCATGACTTGCCGTGAGGTAGAAGTACAGTAGAATAGTACCTCATTGTGTACCAGGTGTCATAACAGACGACTAAGGTTCCAGAGACGGCAGATGGCGGTATATCTATACAAAATGCTCGTAACGAACCTATGCTCTACGATTGCCAGCACGCCTACCTAACGCAGCAATTATAGGTAAAACCCCTCTGATAATTTCTCTATTATGATGATGATGTAAATAGCTTTAGACTAGTAATATTATATGCCTTGCAGCTTTCCCCAAGTTTTGCCTAGGACTGGAAGTAGCCTAAGTCTTTGCCTATGGTTCTAGCTATCCACATGCGAAATTTCAAAATCTTTATAGGATGTAGAAGAGAATTTACAGGAATGGATGGGTATCATATGCACTATGTGAGTTATATCTTGAGGATATATATAATATAGGATGTAGTATATAGACCGTGAAATTAGTTCAGCAAAATAAAAGCATCAGCAAACTTTATAATAATTACAGCATTACAAAGAGAGACCTGATAAAATTGTGTTTTAAGTATTTTCTCATAATAATTACAATTTCTAAGAATACCCCCAGTGACATTTCAACATGAGAAATCATTGAGCAATATCACAATAAGTATTTCCCAAAGAAAATAATAATGAAATTTTAATAAACTGAAACTATAATTAACTTGGGTCGTGAGTCATTTATAGAGTACGTGACTAATAAAAGAGTTGTCTCATGAATTCTCAGATAAAGCAGTCTGATTATAATAAATTTATCATAATATGGTATTGATTACTATAGATTTGTCCTCGCTTGTTTACAAAACTTTGTTTGTTTATATTGAAAATTACTTATGTAACTAATCTTGTGGCTTATCAGAAGCGTTTATTGCGCAACTATATTTTGAAATACCACATTATATATACATAGATACGAACACGGCTGGTTATGTAAATATTCTTATGATATTTAGTTTTTTTTGAAATGAAATGCTGCGGAGATTCGTATATTTATTTAAAGTCATATTATTTGATATTTAGATTTTGTTTCAAGACAAACTGTTTCGCAGTTGTTTATAGTAATTCACAACAATCTTCTTGTCATCAGCACTAAACAGTGTAAATCCATAAGTATGATTAAATAGTAACAGGCTGAAATAGAAATTCTAATATGGGAGAGTATGTGGGCGTAGAATGACATAAGCTAAAACAACGAAGATTAGAATTTTTGTTGGTATTTTTGGACGCGCTTCACGCAAAAAACTACTGCATCAAATAGAGTGCGATTTTCACCGATGTATTTCTAAAAGTAGAGATACCATAATAGATATACCATACATACAAATAGGCTTATTTTTACACAAAGGCAATATAATATTGTAAAGCAGATCTGTGTTTGTCTGTCGGCTTTCACCGCTTAACTGGTGAATGAATTTTATTGAAATTCGGCATATGCATAGCTTGTACCTTAAGAGAGTACTTTTGATTCCGGAAAGTTTCTAACAGGACTTGATACAAACGTAGATTGGAAACTATGCCATATATAATTATATTAAATATATATACGCTGTAAGTCATGAGTCATAACTTTGAATAATCTAAATACATATTTATTTATTGTAGTCATAAACTAAAAAAATTTACGAGCGATACTTTTCGTGAAATAATTTTAAAGTATTACACGTAGGTATATAAAAAGAGTTGTTATATTTATATAATAAGAAATAAATTTAAAGTACGGATTATTATATATATATATATATACATTATCAAGAGGAAACAGTAGAAATATATATACATATATAGGTACATTTTTGTGCTACTAAAC
>JACJUM010002525.1:12664312-12707263 GCA_020976665.1 Heortia vitessoides | reverse complement strand
ATACCTAAATAACAATAATTTTAGTTATATGCCTAAATCATAATGCATAATAATAGTTTTATTAATATTATCGTAATAGCGAAACATCGTCGTTGGTTTATGCTTTACGAGCGAGTTGAATGCCTAGTCAAAGAAATTATATCAATACATATGTATAAATAAAACGCAACGAGGATGGTTCTACCCATCCCTGCCCAGTTGCATTAGAGCTGCACTTTTTGGACTGGATCTACCGCTATTTATTTGCTCTGGTATATCAGCCGCCTCTCACTACACCTCGTATAGGGGGAGATACTATTCAACTCTACCAGTAGCCCACAGAAAAACCGTATATTGTTAGATGTCATATTTGAGTGAAACATCTTTTCTGAAATCTCCCTAAGAACAATGGACCACTCCACTTTATCACCGGTCTTCGTTTTATTACGGACTAAAATTTAACTTTGTTGCAGACATATCCTCTCTATAAACGGCTCGGCCGTGGACGCGGCCATCGCAGCCATGTTTTGCAACGGTATCCTTAACCAGCAGAGCATGGGCTTGGGTGGTGGGTTCTTCATGACGGTCTACATCAAGGCCGAGGAGAAGGCATACAGCGTGATCGCCCGGGAGAAGGCACCAGCGGCTGCCACTGTAGACATGTTCCATGGGTCTCCAGACAAGTCATCCAAAGGTACTGATTACAGAGAGATTCCTGGAGTATATATAGTCCAGAATATACCTGATATTATAATTAACGAGAAAATTGGGAACGACTGATATAAAATTGTTTGTAACTCTTTCGCCAAAAAGTATTGAATTGTAATAATATCAGAATAGCTAATACATCAGAATAATACATATATAGGCTATATCAATTATGAAAATGTTGGGCTTCTCGCCAATTGTCTAAGAATAGGCTATAATTTGTAAATACAATATGTACGCAGACGAAGACAAAGGCGGCGGCTAATGTCGTTGTATTTTAAATATTATGTTATTATCAAAGACCTTAATTTCACTTCGGAGTAAAAAGTAGAAAGTATTACAACGGTTAGGTAGTCTCACATCCAGGTAAAACAAAATTAAACATATATTCTCAAAAATATTTAATCTAATAATAAAAATGTCTATATATATCCTTGCCTAGGGTTATATCCCGGATAAACCGTGAAACGTAACAAACAGATAGATACACTTTAAAATTATTATTTATTTATATAATTTAATAAATTTATATATATATATATATATATATATATATATATAAACGCACAAATAAACGGAATATATACAAGATATAAAATAATTAAATATTAAAAATATATATACATATATAAGAATATATTAAATCAGAAGGATAATAATTAACAAAAACAGAATAAGTCATTTATAACCACATCATCTTCTTTTCCCTTAAACAATTATACAAAAAATACAGCCGCTTTATGAACATACAACAAAACAAGTATTTATCAAGTTACCGGTTAATAAAGTTAACTGTATATGGCCTTTATCAGGTTAGTGCTATTGGCGGGCGACCTAGATAACCTAGTGCATGACGTCTCTCGCGTAACTAACAAGAATGAACACTAGAAACATTATGATTACTTTGTTATAACAGAAATACTTCACTAAATCTCGTTACAAATTTATATAGCTTGTTTAACATACTGTAAAATGAACTGAAGCTCACTAAATGAGAGATCACAATATATTTTTTAATATAAAGTTATTTTGGTAAGTATAAATATTGTAATGATAAGTTCAATAATTTTATTTAGATACATTTTACCAAATTATCGTACACATTTACAATCCAATTTAAGAATACAATTTATTCAATGAGTTTAAATGAAATAATCATTCTTTAATATGCCATAAACCATAATAAAGCAATTATTTAGGCGTGAGGGAGAGGGAGAGGGAGGGTTTCTGCTGCCTTCTATTAATATAATAATAATTCACACAACATCTCATACATTTACCTGACTTTTAAATATGTAATTCGCTTCAAACACTTAAGTATATTATGGACACCAAATAACAGAGTAAAATAATGCTTATTTAACACCTTACTTTAAATATCTACATATACACCCAGCCATAGAACAAACTCAAATATCATCATATCAAATGATTGTCCTGCGTGTAGATCGAACCCACGACACTCGATGTACCAGATAGGATTACTACCATCTGCGCCATCGGGCCCGTGATTAAGCTTAAACCATACTCAAATATGATACTGTCTTGTCTAGTTTTATATTCACGTACTAGGTATGTATATATGTAGATAATATTTTAGATGTTTTATATATATTGTTTATTGTTATTTGGGTCAGGTGATAAAGTGTCGAAAACGCACAATCTAATCTTCTGCGGATTACATTGTGCATTTGCAGAAACTAGATAATACTGTTTTGTTTAAAAAAATGACATCATTTTTTGTTTCTACAAATGACCTTCCACGTGATTCACCTTTCTGTCAAACGTCGCTCTTCTACTCAAAATGACTACTGATCCAATACCAATTCCGTTTATCTACTAGCATAATATAAGCTCGTAGTTAACATAAATTATAGCTTTATTTTTATTTCTCAAATAAAGTGAATTCTCTTATAAATTCACACAACATTTCAAACGTTGACCTGACTCTGAGATGTCTCATAAAGCACTCGTACTTAAATATATATACATAGCACCAAGACAAAGAACAAATACAAACATTATCACATAAACATTAGTCCTAGGTGAGATCGAACCCACGACGCTTGGCGCGCAAGATAGGATCACTAACATCTGCGCCATCGGGCTGGTCAAAGTATAAACATTTATTGCATTTAGTAGAATTTGCAGCATAATTTCAGTATCTTTATATAAAAAAATTACGTGTCACGATGTTTGACCGGAACTTCTAAACTACTGAACCGATTTTAGTAATATTGACTTTTTTGATTGATTGACACAGTTAGTATAGATTTAACTAACTTGAGAGATGGGGTAGTTAATATCTCAATTTATAGTCGCAATACTTTTTTTATGACAAACAGAGACAATACAACGTCTGTCTGATCAAATAGTTGATTATACAAAATAAATGTTGATTGTAATTGAAGTCATCAATTTCTGTTTAATTTTGTTAGTTTTGTACAATGTAGCATTTATTTACCTGTAACATGTGCGAAGTAATAAAGTATTTGTTTATTATTTAACACGAGCACATTTAGTATAGAATTATGTTAATGTAATATGAAAATCATATGTTTGAAAGATTGAATCGAAATTTTGATCTACTGATTGAGTGACAATCAATCGTGCCAGAACGATTAAAATAACAGTTAAAATACACTGAGAGAAATCATAATATGGAATAGGTACTAATACCACATATGCTACTTTTTAACCTTACTTAATAGGCGGATCCTGCGAATAAAAATATTTATCTATTGCATACTAGTGAATTTATTTACGCGCAACAAAAGTCGCGAGCAAAAACTAGTAAATAATAAACTACAAAAACAAAATCTTTAACAGATCAGAAGAGATAAGAGCATGTTTTAATAACTATTGTATTTTGGCGTTTGTTACATAAAATATCACTTGAATGCCTAAAGATCTTAAAAATAAAGTAATTTTTAGGTAAGTAATGCCAATCATTTCAAGCGATTATTTGATTTCTTCAAATACAAGAGTCTTTTAGGTTATTAATTTGCAAACCATATCGTTTTACATCATAAATACATTTAACACAATTAAACTTCCGTATTGAACACGTAGCATATAGCTAGTAATATAATATCGTGACCGAAAAAGATAAATGTAATGGAAAATTTTCAACGTTTATTATTGAATAAATTGATGTTTTAGACGGTTATATCTGGTACACGTATTCATGTAGCATTACACATAACTGTAATTATATTCATTGTAGTTCGCAGACAATTGTTTAAACATTGTCTCAATAAAGACTTTTAATGGCAACACATGTATTTTGTTTTTGTAAAAACGACGACTTACCTGAGTTATTATTAACAATAACATTAAAAGAATGTTTTACAGTATGACTCGCTAATTTAAATATTTAATTGTTAGTGTATATTAGGTAGCTTAAATTTCTTATATCCCTTTCTTTTTAGATGGCAGGAAAATAGTTTTGTATTTTAATCTGTGAAAAGAAAATTGAATCGGCAAACGTAACTTAATTGAATTAAGGTTATGTTAATTTATATAACTACTTACTAAAATCTTGAAACTGCCAAAAAAAGGGCCACTCTGGTCTTAATTGAACCAACGAGTATATCAAAAGAATTATAAACTTTGAGAAATTTAATTTATTTCCTGGGTTATATAGGTATACTATTTTTTTATAATATGATATTTACTTAGGTACAGCATTTTGTATGTTGTAAATAGCCCATATCTGAAACTTCAACACTAATTGCGTGTCTCTTACAATCTTGATACTAGATACAGGATTAGAAACTCTTGTAAGAAGTGTAATTATTATCTCATAAAAAAATGTTCCCGACAATATTGCATTAGACGCTTGATATCAAACAAAAAGAAGAGAAGTTCAACCTAATTGCACACGTCATAAAATACATAATAAATTTCAGCACTCCGACCGAGAGCACTAAAGCGACGCGAGCAAATTTCTCCAAAGCTTTCTCCCATCGCATCGAGGCAACTTTTACACGCTTTGTGTCTTAGTGTTACTGGTTTGACAGCGTAGATTGAACTTACATGCGATTAGTAACATCAAGATTGCACTCAAGAAATTACCTACGTAAACTTTGTTAATAAGTGTAGGTACATAGGGATATCTACACCTGTTATGCCTGCTGTACTTAATTTGTATTTAAACTGGCAATTAGTTTCTATCAATTTAGAAAAAAATGCGATACTTATAAGTGAAATTATTCACAAAAATCAAGCTGTTAACGGCCATATTGGTAATGATCTATTATTTTTATCTATAAGTTAATTCCCTTGGATAATAGGAACTTTATTTAACAAAACGGACGATATAGTAACTTTGAGAAGTTTTTTTTATTTTAATCTTACATAAATTTATTGAAGTAGGTAACTGGACGACCTGGCCGACCATATCTTAACCGGTTAGAAAAGATATTAAAAAAGGGCTAGGGTAACCCAGACTAAACGAGCGTGTATGAAAGGAGTAATGTGAGTAAGCGAAACGAGAGGTATGCCAAGATCGTTGGGATCCAGCCTCTGCTTACCCTAATGTGACACAGGCGTGATGTATGTCATATAGTATGATGTAAGATGGCAAATGCGAAGATTTAGAAACAGTATATTTACTAGTAGGTATACAGACACTTCAGACTTAAATCGAATCCCACGGATTCGCCGCCTCTTAGGACACCTGGTACAAGGGGAAATACTATCCTACTCTGCCGGTACCACACTGCCAAACAAGGATAGATCATGCAAAATGCTGTAAGGGAATAATATTTTTACGTACTGAACGTTTAAATTCCAGGTGGGTTAGCGGTAGGTGTTCCGGGCGAGCTCCGAGGCATGTGGGCGGCACACAAGCGCTGGGGCAGACTACCCTGGGCAAGCTTAGTGGCCCCGACTCTCGAGTTCTGCAACTATGGCTATCAGATCTCGAAGGCGATGTATGATGGGCTGTTAGACGCGCCGTATATAATTAACGACCCGCAATTAAGGTAAATGTTTATAGTTTTTGTTTTGTTTGCGCGGTAAACAAGTGCCAGTTAGTGCAAGGCTGATAGTTAAAAAGACGACTGAGGTCCCGCTCCGATCCAGCAAACTGCTGGAACTGGTCATATGGCTGCTTATCGGTGACGCTGACGTTTGAGTAGTCCTGCATTAGGTCCATTAGGAAAAAAGCGACTAAGTTAGTGAAACCGACAGATGGCGGTATATCCATCAGAGGCGGATGTCATGTTTAATTCAGAGCAGGTAGGTACTAGTGTAATCAAGATTGGTTTTACCCTTGGAATCTTTTCTAACATTTACGCTTTCACTACTCATGTTTAAAAATACGATTCAATCGTTTTTAAACGCGGTTCAATTTAGACTTTATCTTAGTAGATTTTTCCTGCGATGTTACTTGAACGGGCATCCGTGTAGTTTGGCAATAACGTACGACTATAAGAACTAAAAGTTGGTTAACCAAGGAGATCTAAAAGCTTTACTATATAGCCCTGAAATTTTTCGCTACGGACTTTTGAGTACGCCATGAGAAATGGTTATTAAGAGCCTTATTGAGCAGAGATCTCATTTGAATGGTAATATAATAACGAAATCACAAATATAGAATGTTAAAGCAATATACGGGTCTATCATTGAATTCTCTCTTAAAGGTGTATGAACTACTTGTGACTCATATCAATTGAACAACACTAGTTGCGAAACGTTATGAGTCATTATGTTATGCCTTCACTTAGTTAGGGTAGCTTTACACCATCGTTGAGCTTGTATAGTGAACATCTAGTTTAATTAACTACGTTCAAGTATCAGGGGCTTCAATTGAGGTGCAACACATCTATTTAACATAACGAACGCACCAATTTAGAGAATTATTTTTTCTTTGTGTTGTTTAGTTGTTTATTTGTCAGAACCAGGTTTATGCGAGATAATCATGATTGGGAAGTCTAATAAAAAAAAATATTTGTTTACAAATTGATACCTAAAAAAAGGATAATAAACTCCAACGATAACGGGCTACCAATTTACGACCGACCCGAACGAAGTAAGGGCGCGCCAATAGAATATATATATAATTTTACTAATCAATGGAAACATATTTGCATTGCACCAGGTGTCGTAAGAGGCAACTAAGGTACCAGGACCTGCGATTACCAACACGCTTGCCCAGCGCGGCAATTATGGGCAACATACCCACTTTCTTGGGGAGGCCTTTGTCCAACAGTGGACTTTTGTTAGCTGGTATGATGAAACATGTTATGTTTTTCAGAGACACGTACTCAATCAAAGGCAAGTTCCATACACCCGGCACCATAGTGAAGCCTTCTCCGAATCTCTGTATGGTGCTTCGAACGATCGCCGAGCGCGGCGGAGACGAGCTGTACAACGGTAGCTTGGCTGTGAAGTTTGCTGAAGACCTGCAGACAGCTGGCAGTATCATCACACTTGACGACTTGAAGAACTATGAGTAAGTCATCAGGTCTATGGCCAGCCGCGGACGTTTACGGCAGCTATGATGAATTTAAATATACTATGAACTTTAAACTGATGTTTCGGTTAATTTTTTGCTTTGTGTACGCGTACTACTCAGAAAATATTTGACAGTTAGTTAAATGAAGGAAAAATAGATAAAAATAATAATAAATAATTTATTGTATCTACACCAAACATAAAAATACATGAAAAAATAAAACTAATTAATTACAAAGTACAATGGGCGGCCTTATGGCAAATAGCGATTTCTTCCAGGCCACCTTTGGATGGAAATATTATGCTACGGAAATATTTGGCTATTATTTTGTATATAACTTTTTAAGTGGGTATATTAAACCTCTAATTAGATTTTGGAATTATCTTAAGATCCCTGAAAGCACCATTGTGTCTCACTTGTCAGTATTGCTTGTTTAATCTTGACATGTAAACTGTTTCATGATAATAATAATTAATTTAGTGGCATATATGAAGACTTCGGCCATACATACTTGCGATTATAACCAACTTGATTTCATTTGTTCTTGATGCGTTTTATTGTATATTTAGATTCTTTGCAAACATTGTATTAATTGGAACAAATACTAACAATAGAAATATAATTACTTATCGCGGTTTCTATAAAAGAACATATGTTAAAGTATATTTCCCGTCTAAATTATTACAAAGATCAATTCACTTTATTCAATTATTCAGAGTTATCGATTATCCGCATTCTTTAGAACAATGTTCTAGTTTTTCAATTTAAATAATAAAACATTGTGAATGATTTATATTACTCATTAATATTACACAAAACATAAATTCCTTGTGAATTAGTTTGAAGTAATATTTTTAGAACATCATGATATCAAATGTTATCTGCAGTCATATGTGTCGGTCGATCACGGACATATTTGTTTGATTAAATTGTGTTCCTAAAAAAAGTACATGTATTCTTCTACTATAGTACAACAGCTGGAATAAATTTAATGCATATGTACCTACTTTACATTTTGATAAAACACAAAATTAACCTACTCGATGTTCGAAAATTATATTGCTCTACATTGTACTTTTACTTCACGAGTATTTAAAGGATCTTAGGTTTGTCTGATCATCGTATCTGGACGAAATATTCACCATCATTCATTTCTGAATAAATAATAAGTTACGAGCAAAAAATAAATAAAATATATATATATTAATAGCCTAATATCAGAGCTGATTATTCAAAATTAAAGATTGAGCATGTAAAAAGGATGGATGAAGGTAGAATTACTGTATATAGAGTGGAACTGAATGCTTTGTGATAAGTCCCTTAAATCACTTGTGTTACGGACATCAGACAACAGATACTTAAATATATAAGAAAGTAAAATAAAATTAATTGTATTTTCTAAACAGTGTCTATAACTGAGCAGTTTAGATTCGTTCTTCTGTTTTTTATTATATAATGCAAAACCGAATATCGTCACTACGATATTTTTTATGGCTCATTGCACTTTTATAGTTAGGTTTATGATTATTAAACATGCCATAAAAATTCTTAAACGCTGCAACAAAAAGAACTTGTACGCAGCCTTTTTCACAATATTAACTGGAATATAACCTTTGTTTTTAAAACGTGAAAAATATTTAAACACCTGATAGTACAAAAGCATTTGTGTGGCGATGAGTCATTTGATTCCTTTTAAATAGTTTTATAAAATAAACAGTCATATGTTTATATGCAACGGTGTGTTGAAATCTTTGTTTGTTTTTGCATCATCCGTCATTAATGAATTATTGCTATCGTTTTATTAATTTGCAGTTATCATTCAGAGCGTACTCAACAAAAGGACTGACACCATCGAATTAAACACAATAATTATGTAATTTGCTTGTTTTAACATCAAAAATATGTACAGTCAGTGGCAGATTAAAAGGGGATCGAATGGGCTGGGCTACTTCTAAGGCTTTAAAAATTAGCTCATTAATCTAGCTAAGAGGTAGTTTGGTGATACAAATGAAATACGAATAATTAGTAATAATTACTAATATTTCTAAAATCTTAGTTTCCAGTCTTACCTCATAATTTTATTTTTAAAAGTATCATTCTATATTCCTTTAATTTTATGTTAACCACTAATTTAATTTCTAGTGAGCAAATTGCTAGACGCAAAGAATATATAAACAATAGACACATAATATTTTTTTTAAATGCGAGCGTATCAACCACTTATAATAAACGGAAACCGTTTTTGAGATGGGCCTTAAGAACGTCGAACAAAAAATTTAAAAATTAAAATAAACCGCGTTTAAAGACCGTCAAAAAAGTAGTTTTATTACCAAAAGACTAACTATGCATGTTTACAAACATCAAATATGAAACGAAAACTCTAACGAATTTGTTTACATTTGATTTCGCTGGGTATCACCTACGTTTAAACTTATCGGTTTGCAAATAGGTCATATACCTTACTATGTGTCATTAAAATAACAATAATATAAATTTTATTAAAGTATTCTACTATTTGAGAAAACATAGGTGTATATACTTTTGAATATTAATAAACTAGATACTTGTAACATATCGACAAAATAATATGACAAAGAAACACTGAAACTACAGCCACCAGTTTTACACCCGTAGGATGTCCATTGTTGAATATGGATCTCCCCGAGAATTATCGGTATATTGGTAAGAATGTGTACCTGCATACATTTGACAGTTGGTTTTAAAAACGTTTCACATCAAAGTGTCTGTCACATATTTTTTCTTATCCACTTCCAGAGCAAAGATCTCAGAACCGATCAAATTCTCAATGGACAACGGAGACACACTCTTCGCCCCTCCCCTCCCCGCCAGCGGTGTCATCCTGGGTTACATCCTCAACATCCTCCAAGGGTACAAATTTAATGCCACCAGCATCAATAGCACCGACAACACAACACAAACTTTCCATCGGATTGTCGAGTCTTTCAAATTTGCTTACGCGATAAGGACGAAACTCGGGGACACGGACTTCCTGCATTTAGATGAGGTAAGACTTAGATTACTACGTGGCTTACTATATAGGGATATAATACACCATCACCAAGTCTCCTACAGAATGTCCACTCCTAGTTATAAATGTCCTCAAGAGTTTCAGTGGTGGAGGACTCAAACAGAGCAGGTTGAGTATTCAGTTCGAGGTTTAGTGGAACAACAGTTTCAGCCAGATCCTCTGAAGGTAACTTGCACGCAGACGTCCCCTACTGTGCTTGCGCTGCCTTAGACACTACTGCCTCAGTGCATCTTCTCCGTGACAGAAACTTAAAATCCATTAGCTGGCACTTCTGCATATTATTCCTAATTCGAATATATAATAATAGAGTCAACAGATAAAAGTAAATTATAAAAGCAAGCGTTACCTCTTCAATACAAAGAATATCTCTGCCATAATTATAATGACTCAGTAGTTCTTTGAAATATTGTCCGCGTATGGGTATAACGATTAAGGAAAATACATTTTGTTACGCTCCCCAATAGGAATGGTCCTAATTAAATAATTTATGTGTAGTAGGGATTCCTGTAATTAAGTGTTCCAAGTACTTATACTTGTACCAAAGAATTCAACAGTTATATAAACCATATTTACAAGCCGTTAATAATGTATGTTTATTAATATTATTGTTTTTCCGTAGCTAATAAAGAATGTCACGTCTAGAGAATACGGCACAGCTACACGTCTGAAGATAAACGATGCCCACACAAACAACGATTCTAAGGCTTACGGGGCAGACGGGTACAGCAAATCGGACGCCGGCACCGCACACATATCCGTCATAGCTGAAAATGGAGACGCTGTGTCCATCACCAGCTCTATTAACTATTAGTAAGTCTCCTAATGGCATCAGCAAACTAGAATAGTACCTCTCCCTGCACTAGGTGTCACAAGAGGCGACTATGGCACCTTAACGTCAAATAGAACCGCCCAAAACGGTGTAGCTTCAATATAACACGGTGGGGATGAGAAGCTGTAGTCGAACTCAGTGTGGGGTACCGGCGGAGTGGAATAGTACCTCCCTCTAGTTCCAGGTGTCGTCAGAGGCGACATAAATACTGAAATCGACAGATGGCGGAGTATTTACCCGAAACAGCACAGCCTAAATACTAGAGGATGGGGTTAGGCAGCAACATCCTCGTCGCGAAGCTTCCACCACGGCAAAAATTTCAGCATCGGCATCGGCACCCTATCTTGGGGAGGCCTATGTCCAAAAGTGGACTTTCTATGGCGATACTCATGATTATTTCCGTCGCAAAAGTTACGTTTTGCGAATACGATGGCATTCGCAGAGCGTAACTTAAGCGTGCCCCGCGCGGCATTTATGGGCGAAACTCCCCACAGGGAAATTCCCCTATGTGTAGCAGTAGACGTTCTTCGGCTACTATCATCAGATATTTTATTTTATGATACTAGAGACTTGCCCACCTGTCACCATGAATAATAATTTTATACCACAGGTTAAGGAA
The DNA here is from genome assembly GCA_020976665.1 of Heortia vitessoides. Taxonomy (NCBI): domain Eukaryota; kingdom Metazoa; phylum Arthropoda; class Insecta; order Lepidoptera; family Crambidae; genus Heortia; species Heortia vitessoides. The sequence continues at coordinate 12,695,616 of JACJUM010002525.1, read as the reverse complement.
GCCAAATATCTTGGACTTTATTTGGATAGACGACTGGTCTATATTTGGCAAGATATACCTGGAAAAAGCATATATTTAAAAAGCGCAAAGCCCTTAGCTTACAACTCAGGAAATACTATTGGCTTCCAAGCTGTCTTTAGACAATAAAGTGCTTATATATAAGTGCATCATGAAGCCAACTTGGACGTATGGAATCCATCTTTGGGGCACTACAGCTAACTCCGACCTAGAAATACTACAGAGATTTCAGTCTAAAATCTTAAGAATAATAACCAACTCGCCTTGGTATATATCCAATGAGAGTTTGCACCATGATTTATAAATTCCCACAATCAAGGGAGAAATTATGAAAGTGATGCCCAGATACAAAGATCGACTCCTAAACCATGTCAACGAACTTGCTGTAGACCTGATGAAAACGAAAACTACGTTTTCAAGACTTAAAAGAAAAACGCCTCTGGACATATGACCGTGACTCAAAAAGGCATGGACATGTAACACCATAAGTGTTGGTTCTGACCTATCCATTGCGTGGCCGAGTCACTAGATTTGAACACATACAGTTACTGCAAATTGGTACAAGTATTGCTGAATGTCAAAAGGTAACAGATTGCAGTAAATAACAGAAAAAAATATCATCAGCAAATTTCACTCCAGTGATGTAGCTTCCTATTCTTTTTATATAAGAACTAAGGCGCATCCCTGTTAGGAATAGTCGCTTGCAAATCAATGCGGTTCTATTTACAGGATTAAGCTATACTGCATCATTGGCATGAAAGCATACGATGTTAATATCATCAGCATTCAAATTAAATCAGAAGAAGAACACGTAATCTCTCTCTCTCTCGCTCATTGTCATGCCTTATTTATCTCACTCACTTAATCTTACCAAAATACATACCTGGACTAGGTCAAATTAAATATATATTTTAAGACCAATAACATTTTATTAAAGGCGTCATGCTATTATATCTTAACTACAGAACAATAATAATTTTCCATTTAGGTACCTAAGTAAGGTTATCACACGAATTGCGTCTGTTTTGGTCTGTCTTGTTTGATGTCACGACCTTAACCTGTGATTAATATAGAAGAAATGCGTCATTAGTGAAATATGTGAAAAATATGGATATACAATATTTATTTGTTATATTGCGGATTTTTACCATCTTGTCACGCTGTACAGTTTGGGTGGTAATCTGCCTAAAGCCTTTATCACCGCGTTGTAGACTTAATAACAATCGACTTTATAATAATCTCTATAATAATAATCTTAAGGTATATTCTGAACGAGCTTGTAGCTACATTTTAGTGTATACTATATAAAGTTTAAAGATTTCTGTTAGCGTTGTAATACGGACCTAACTTGACACAGAGAGGATTCTGTTCTCTGACAAAGTATTAGAGTAAAAGGTAACTACTTTTAAAAAATGCTCCGGGAATTCGAGGTGCTTAGTGTATTTATAAATAAAGAATATTCGTTGCGAAGCTACGTCGTGCAATAGTCACCACACCAACCCAGCATGGCTATTACGAGGGCGAGAGGGCGTTCCGAGCCCCTGGTGATGACAAATGCAGGTCCACTGTCGCTTAAATGATCAATAATAAAAGCACGAGAAAGCTGTACTTACTTAGCTCATTGATTGAAATCAAATTCAGTTTTACAGATTATTCAGATACTTTAATATATGACCTTGATATTTGTATTGACAGCTATGGCGCCGGCTTCACAACACTCAACACGGGCATAGTTATGAACAACGTGATGGACGACTTTTCTTCGCCGGGGATTGTCAACTTCTTTGGGGTGCAGCCATCTCCTGCAAATTTCATAGCGCCGGGCAAGCGGCCTCTCTCGTCGATGAGCCCAAGTGTACTAATTGATGATGACGGTAATGTTAAGATGGTCATTGGTGCATCTGGTGGAACGAAGATTACTACAGCTGTTGCTTTGGTAAGTATAATGTAAAAAGTCTATGTATATGCGCGGAGAGGTTTTCTGTGCCGAAACTGGCAGTTGAGCGGTAAATCAATCCAAAATAGTGTAGCTCAAATCCACAGAGCGGGGATATAATATCAGATGCAATAGCAAATAATAGTAAATAAAATGAATAAATACACGCATCTCATAGTTTGAACTGACTCCGAGATAAGTGGCTTAAAGGTTTCGTATAACGGATATCAGACCACAGGGAAATTACAATAAGAATGCATAAACACATATAGATTTTTAAACTTTTAAATACAGACATAGAAACGTTTGTTCTGCGTGGAGCCTTGCCACCTGAGATAGGAACACTTGGGACTTTAAAAATAAGACGTGAAAGTCTTATTTCTTAGGCAGTTTGGAACAAACAAAACGTAACTGTTTATTGTTTGAGCTAGTATTTACCTACTCAAATGACTTTAACCATTTGTTTATTAAGATAAGAAAACTTCTCGCTTTATTCGTAGTTAGTATAAGTAAATGTGTTATTAAGCTGTTAATCTTAGACTTAATAACATTATTAATATCAAAGTTTGAATTATTGTATGTTACGTACATCGACTCCGTATACATATTACAACTCACAGAGAGCAACAAAGTCAAAGTATTATACTGCTAGGGTGTTGGTTCCTCTATCAACCATGAATTATTATATTTCAGACTGTTATTCGGAAACTGTGGTTCGATCAATCCATAAAAGAGGCGGTCGACGCGCCACGCTTTCACCACCAAATCTTCCCAATGGAGATACAGTACGAATACGGCATTGTTGGAGTAAGCTATATCATAATATTCTTTAACAGTTACACATTGACTATCAAAATAAAACTACTTTAAATGGCTTTACTACTGTAAAATTTACAAACGGAACAGTAAGATGTTACAAGAAAAGTCTAAGATAAATTAATTATATTAACCGCATTTTGTAGAACAAATTACACAAATATGTATGTACGTCAAAATTTGCTATTTAATTTTATATGCGAGTCACGATTTTGCACTTAATTCAAAATAGTTTATAGAATTTAACAGTATTGAATACAAATATTTAGTTTGAAAAAGGTCTTAAATAATTATATATTATTAAGAAATTAATAAAGCTAAGTTATTATAGCCGATGAATTGACTATGACAGTACCAAAACAAATTTCCTCATAGAATTTGTAAAGAAAGTGTAACTGGGACGTTATCAATTTATGGAAAAACTATAGGTACTTAATTAAAAAGGCTACTGAATAAGAAGTTCCTTTAAAAAAAGAAAACTAAATTATTTGTAAATAGTGTCAAATATTAAATTCCTTATAGTCTGTTGATCTTCGATGTAATTATGAACACTATTATTCCCTTTATATCGTTTTAGGATTTATGGCCATAAAACTATTCTATTATTAGGGCCGACGGTTACACCATATATGCCAAATATCAGATACTCGCATTTCACGAGTAACCATTCTCAGATTTAATAAAACGAAAGGATTATAAGTCATTTATTAAAAATTACAAAAAAATATTCAGGAAACATTCGACATTATTACTGTAAAAAGTCATTACAGCAGTATTTACAATTTGTGCATTCACTTATATAGCTCTATTTAAGCCGTGAGGTACCGATAGAGTAGAGGTAGGGGCCGACAGATAGCGGTATATCCAACCGAAACAGTGTAGCTTAAATGCACAGGGAGGGGATGAGCAGCAGTACCCCGTCATGAAAGCTGTGCTTTGCGATTGCCAACACGCACGACTAATACGGCAATTATGGGCAAAATTTCCCCTTTTTAGCGGAGGCCTATGTCCAGCAGTGGGTTTTCAATAGCTGATATGATGTCATGATATTTGGCTTTGCAATAAGGTCAAATTTTTTGTTTTCTAGCATTTATAACATTTACATTGCTTCGGACATAAAAAATTCCGAATAGATGATTAGTTTTTAGACTAACATTATAAATACGATAGTGCTCTTGTTTGTTATGCTCTTACAGATTAACCAGGAACGACAGAGACACGGCTTAACTTAGTTTACAACCCAGGGAAGGGAATTAACGCGGGATGCGATATAAGGCGAAGTCCACGAGACTCCACGAACTCACGGTCGAAATGCTTTTTTTTTTATAAATATCCCTTTTAACTTTCCAGAACGTAACTGAAGGACTACGGGCCAAAGGCCATGGACTACGTCGTTACAGAGGCCGGGGCTCCGTTGTGTGCGCTCTCTACAGGAACAAGACGGGAATATACGCCAACGCAGACTTTAGAAAGGGAGGCGACGTCGCCGGCATGGATTGATTAGACCAAACCCATTATTGACTCAATTAGTTTATAAGCAAGCGTGAATTAGGTTGATTCCATTAAGATAAAAAAATATAAAATTCTTGCCAATTTAACTTTATTCGTCATTAGTTTCAAAAGTAATATTTTAGTTTTTAAATTCGCTTCCATAGAAAAAGAGTCAAATGACAATTAAAAAAATACAGGAAGACACAGTTTTGTGGTGTAGCTTTTTAACTAATCTACATCTGAAATTTAATTACATCACTCGATAGCTAAAGGAACAAATATAAACATTAGTAAATTGTGTAGATAATATTAATGCAAAACGCAATTGTGTCTACGTGCACAACCATGCAAATTTTTTATCAGACATACTAGACTCCAATTTTTGAAAGTAAATCTCTTGATGGAATGCAACTAATGTTATACATAAACATATTAGAACATCGTCACACAAACAACCGTTGGGTATTTGGTATTGACCTGATTTGGATGATTAGGTACTTGTATTTCACAATGTAGCATTGGTATAACAATATCAAATTATCACATTTTTTAAATATTTATTTAAAAATATTGTTACAAATATAAGACAATATTACATTTCTAAGTCCGTTGGGTGACGATTACAAAGTGATGTCGGCAATTGTTTTGCGATTATGGTGCGTTTGATTAGAAAAGGAATGTGATAGCCTAATACTTAGATAGCGTAGAACTTTAAATTATCACGCTGTGAAGTCTGAATCTCGCTTGAGATCTTTTTGATATAAGGCCGACAGGTCGTGTCCAATTGATTTGCATATAACATACGTTTGACTGGTTGACACTAATTAACATTTGAAATGACGTAACTTTAACTTAGCTAACTTTACTAAAACTCATTGTAAACCTTAAAATATTATTGATAATGTTGCCAGTGTGATAACAAAGTCCTAATATTACATATCAAGATTTTCACAACCATTTGTTAGCAAATTATTTGACTAAAATCCGCATAGCTACTTTTAATGACAGGCCATTACTAAATTAATGGGATCAAACTATGTTAGACCCATGGAATATATTGTGACTGCCATGCGTTAAGTATAAGGAAAAGTGTATAATCAAGTATTATTTCTGTGAACTTTCAGAGATCATAGTGCGTTAATAAACGCAGTGAAGCTACTCAATTAGGGTTGAGTTTAACGTGCAAATGCATGATATCTAGGACGCTTCAGAAGATCAGTTTTGTAGTTTAGCCAATGGCGAGGTCAGCCATAATGATAACTTGTAGTTAAGCGTGTCGATAGTATTACAGAATTAGTAGCTATAGGTGTTTCTTTAGGTCGTGAGTCAGAGAAGGATAAATAATTTGGTATGACTATTTAAAAAATTGTTGTTTTGAGCTTAGCATGGAGACATTGTACTTATTGCACAATCTGTCCAATTGCACCATTAAAATCAGGGTCACATAAACATTAGGTACTAGATCAAGTCACCAATTAATTCTATAATTTTTCATTTTCTTCAACCAAACCATGATTCAGTATATTTAGTAGACAAATTGAAAAGTATTTTGCAGCCTAGGTATCAGAGGACCGTAGCGCAAAAGTAAAGAGTAATTTTTACTCTATGCTAACTAATTTTAATTTGAAATAAATATGTCGAATTGTCTATCCTACTCGATTCAAAACAGTATGGATGTCCCAGTGTATCAGTAGGTGACAGTGTTGTCTCAGTATGTCCGAATGCTTCTGGTGTTACCCGCCGCTCCTACAACATCTCAGTATTAATGTTGCCAGTATACAATACCGGCATGACTTGGTCAAAGTCGTTATTAATAAAGTTTTACATGTTAATAAGTTGTGTATTATTTATTTTATAGCCCAATAAACCTTTGCTTAAAATATAACATTTACTACAAAAGATTTATCTTGTCTCAGTTATCAGGCGGGACTCGAACCTGGAACCTTCCTCAATCTGAAAGACTGCACTACCGTTGTTTAACCAAGACCTTAGTAGACATGTCGAATTTATTTTAGGGTTAATTTGAGAGACATCACCGTTAATCGTCTATAAATACTCGATTATTAAATTTTTACAAGCTTTAAACAATCGGTAAATAATTTAATGAAACCTAAGATTGAATTGATTGTTGAATATTCTATATCGAATATTAAAATTAAGCAAGTGCTTAATTTTAATATTCGTAAACTTACATGTATAAAAATTAATAATCAATTAAATAATCATTGCTTTGTTTATTTATATTTATAAAGCATGTCTAAAGTTTGGTAACCTATTGAAATATAATATTATGTTAAAACACTAAGTTTTCATGCAGGTGAAGTATGTTATTTTGTAAATAACATAATTCATTTGCATGAAAACGTTATTCAACTGTTCTGCCGCCATATATACTTGTTCCGGTTTGATGTGGCAGAGAAGTTAATTGATAATGTGACATAATATCCTTAGGTCGGCCAGGCACAAGATATCTTTACGATAACACGAGACCCTATTGGCTACGATGACGCTTGCCATCACACGGTCCAAAACTGCCATTATAAGTAATTCGTCAATATGAAAATGAAAAAAAGCAATACACTTTTATATAAAATCCTATTATTTTTACCTCCAAGAAATTAAATGTAAATATACACATTCAAAACCATTTATTTTATTGGCATTGTAATTGCATTACACTCTATAATTACTTATACTATATATATACCATAAATACAGAAAAAAAACAATATCTCGATTATTATTATACAAAGACAAATCTATTTAAATACGATTATACATTACATACAAGTTTTCTACAAGCCAACTCAGATAAAAACAAACTTTAAAATTAGAATCTATACTGACTAGACTTTATATGAACCGATTGCTTTAGAATTTTGGTGTTCATGCAAATCAGCAAATACGTAGTTAAAAGAAACTTTGCTCCCGCCTAAATTGTCTAGAAACGTTAAAATACATTATTCCTTTTGATAATCATTAAATGCATAGGACTTATGCATGTAACACCACAACCCTAAAGCAAGCAAGATTAAAAAAGCACAGAATTTATAATGAGTATAGATATAATTTTCAAATTTAGATCCGAAAATTTCTGTTGCGTCGTTACATAGGATCTTGGAATATTTAGTTTTCTTAAAAAAAATAATAAATTAGTTATATAGTATATAAAGTACAGTTTAGTGTTTCAAACATTAAAACTAACTAGTAAATACGGGTTACTTAGACCCGGTTTCGTAACTTTGGCCCATATAAAAAAGTACAACTATACCTACTAACAAATATGTTGAGTACACACATGTTCAATACTATGTATAAAATTTAGCTGTTCTTTGCAGATTTTGTGAGTTACCTCTCAAAATTACTTATTATTAATTTGATATTTATTTACTTAAACTGAAGTATAATTTTCGTAAAGAACAAAAAAAAATACAATTACAATGATATTGCAGCATTCAAAAATGTTCTACATGTTCGTTTACTACCTAATTTTCGTATTATATAGATCCTTATTTGTATATTACCTATATCCTTTGCGTAGACGCAAATATTGGGGCATTTTGCATTATAAGATAAATAACATGCCGACATATTACCCAATCACATTTCATGATTTCTAAAAGTTATTATTTTCTTAAATAAAAATAACAATGGATGTTTTTATTATTAATATTATCTCTTTACCTCACTTGAATAGCCCATTCTGCGTTTACATAAACATATTCGTAAAATATAAAGATAAACATTTCTAGTGAATTACATAGCCGTATTCAAAGTCCTGTAGTTCCTGACCTTATTCTATACATATACACAGGAAAGTATGACTATATATAATATATAGTGATATAGAACTCTAATATTACATTGGTACAAATTAAATAAATAAATAAACAAATTTACACAACATCTCATACATTGACAGACTCTGAGATAATAGGTGAATCCACTTGTGTCACGGAAGTTAAATATCATGTACATACACAACTGTCCTGGAAAGGAATCGAACCCACAACTCTAAAACACTACCATATGCGTCATCGTGCCCGTCTTAGATTACCATAAAATATTCAGCTTTTATTATGGAAACATCTTGCCTTAAAACTGAGAAGTCTTGGATATTTAGCAGCTAGAACTAAATTGTTTTCAATATGTAACTAACATCTTGTAATTGAATCTTAGAGACGGTACATACGACTACAAACCATCCTTCAATTTCCAAATATATACATAACATTTGAACTTTTGATGGTAGGTCGGTAGTTGCGAGCTCGATAAAATTTAGTTGATCTAATCGTCCAATTATATTACACCTTATTCATTACACGATATCCGTAAAACATAGCTCAATGAAATGACAACTGTCGAACTATAGTAACTAATGCTGTGTTGGGCAAGTAAAATCATATATATATATGTATATATATATATATGATATTTTCACGCGGTTACTACTTACTAGTAAAACTACTAAGTAATAGATTTTTTATAAAATATATTTACAGATATTTAGACCAGGTAAATGTTCGAAAGAATTTAGGCCATCTCGACAGTCCGCTACAATACAGTGGTATTCGCTTGGATAACCAAGACATCTTATTCTGCTATACTCATTATATATATCATGATTAGAATGACAGATGTCAAATTGGTAGCGTCGCCCGAGTTATTTATATCGGCATTGTGGTATTGGGCATCATAATTTGGTTTTAATATATTATTACAAAGATTATATATACAGAATTTAAAATCAACCTAAAATTATGACCAATAACCAAGGTAATAATTACAATACACGGTAGTTTGACAGCTGTCATTCTAATCATACTATGTTTACTAGTTGAATAAACTATGTTGATCTAATTTCTAGCACGGAAATTATTTAGATTTACAACGCCCCTGATTTTTACATACAAAGGCATCCCGAATCCACTATATGACTATACAGTAGTTTCTTTCATATTCTACAGTGACTTGTTTATTGATTGCTCTAGCCACTAGTTGTATCAACTAAGTTGCTCTAATATATAGCACGGGGCTGATTTATACATACAATGTCTCCTTCGGCTCTTATATATAATAATATACATATATAAATGTGTATACGAGCATTCATAATCCTCTAATCCTCTAATGTGACTCTACATTAGTGTCTTTAATGAAATTCACTAGGTTGGCAAAACAATTTATTCATTGTACTGGCACAAAACATATATGAGCAGAAGGCATTCACACGTATATACTTCACTTTTCATACGCTCGGTCGGAGGTCACGCTCAAAGTTTTCAACTTAGAACTTACTACTTTAGACTTAAGCACAAAAGTATCGTACTCCTCTAAATCTAGTTATTTATTGTTGTGAATAAAACAGGAAGGATGGAAATATAAACTAATAATTAGTAAAATATTTATATTTTTACTTGTGCCCGCTATGGGGTACCAGAACCGGCTGGTTTATCCATCCTAAACAGCACAGCCGGCAGTAGTATCCTCACAGCGAAGCTGCGCTCTGCGACTGCCATCACGACTGCCCAGTGCAGCAATAATGAGCAAATTTCCCTATCTTAGGAAGGTTTATGTCCAACAGTGGGCTTACTATAGCTGATATAGTGATGACGATGACTCGCACTCGCGCTGGTCCTGACTGATATCGCATCCGTGAGAATATGTGTGGGTCGTTGGAGCGCGATTTGTATAAAGATTAACTTTTGCACCTATTTGTTTTATGGTACTAGGCACTAATTATATATTCTAAGTTAGTCTAACGTGTACGGGAACTATTTAGAGTTACGGTGTCTTCTCCGGTTCTTGTATTTGGGCGCGTCCATAATTCTCTGTATGGCCAGCTCGACGGACCGCTATAAAGCTAGTGCGTCTCTCATGGCCTCCACAGGGGTGACCAGCTTGGTGGAGCCGATGAGGACCGTGTTGTCGACGCCGCTTGTAATCACGCTGCGGTGCAGTCTCTTGCACTCTTCGGCAGTGATGCCGCCGATCACGAATATGATGACCGTAGGATTGTCGAACGGGTGCTTCGGGCCACGAGCTTTTTTACTTGTGAGGATGCTAATATATATAGAATAAAAAAGAAGATCGGTTGCAATTTTATGTTTTTACCAGAGGTAGAGCTTATATAAACTTCGTTGTTAACTCACTCTCACTTATTTCTACCACAGTTCAAAGAGCAGTGTTAGCGTTGCTGTGTTCTGGTTTGAGGTGGGAGGGAGGTAGAAAAATTACTGTGTGATGTGTCAACATCTCAAGTCACAAGGTTAGCTATGCGCTATTGGTATCCTTATGATACGAGCGATTATAGGCTATGGATACAGTTTGTACGGGAAACCCTTAATGTTCACCTAATGTTGCTAGTTTATAGGTCAAAGATCCAAGAATTAAAACCAAAGATTAAAACTCACTTTAAGACGGGATCAATAGGATATAATTTGAACATGCAACCCGGAAGAAGTCAGGGTTGTTGGGTTGAGTTATTAATAAAGAAACTATACTACATATCATAGACAGCAACCAAAATGTAAAAAAAGATCGATAGATAGATTTCCAACCAATCTGGTTATACAGGTTGAAACAAGGGAGGTGACTGGTGGGTACTGACTTGAGGCCGGTGCGAAGAAGGTCCTTGAGTCCCTCGTGGCGGTGCCGCAGGTCGGTGTCGGGCCGCTCGGGCAGCAGCAACTCGTCCAGCAGCTGGCACAGCACGCCGCGGTACTCATGACCCGCGCCGGACTCGCACGGCTTCAGCACCGACTGGTACCTGGTAACAGTGCCATGTGAGGTGAGACGAATGTACTACAATAGATTCACGCGTGTATTTAACAGTATTAGACAAACCTATTTTTATATTCTACATAATTGATACATCTAGTGGCCCGATATCACAGGTGGTAGTCATCTTGTCTAGTGCACAAAGGAACTTCGAATGCAATCGTCCACCCACATCAAACATTTATAAGAGGTATACTTGTTTCTTTAGTGTCTGGGTGTAAAACATGTGTATATAAAATATAAAAATAGAGGAATCACAAATATAATACTTTATATTATATTTGTGATTCGTCTATTTTTAAATGGCCGTAACACAAGTGCTTTGAGACTTATCTCGGTGTCAGGTCAATGTATGAAATGCATCGCGTGAATTTATTATTATTAATAATATTCGTCAAAATTTTAACACGATGGAATATGACTCCATGGATAGGTACGTGAAAGAATTCTGGGGAGAGGAATAGGTGTTTACAGTATCGCATAATGTTACGAAATAAATGAACAGAATTTTTGTACGTTTGTAACAAATAAATTCAAAAAATACACGACCTATTTAAAAACCTCTTTCTACATGCATACATACATCACGCCTGTGTCCCATCGGAGTAGGCAGAGACAATGGATCTCCACTTGCTACGATCTTGTCATACCTCTCTCGCTTTCCTTACTCGCATTAGTACTTTCATACACGCTCGTTCATTTTTGGTACTTCTAACCTGGCCCTTCTTTAATGCCTTTCCTACTTGATAAGATATGTTTGTCTAGGTCTTCCAACCCTTCTATTCACTTCCGCTCTATATTTTTGTGCCGTCATTCTACTTTCATCCATCCATTCTACATGTCCAAACCATCTCAACATTCCTTTCTCTATTGTTGTCACAACATCATATTTTACACCACATCAACCTCTTTCCACACTATTCTTTAAGCTATTACTAACTTTAACTCTCTTTCTAATAGAGAACAATATTATCAGCGAGCAATAAAAACTACTATATCCCCATATTAATTAGCTAGTCTCAACTAAATCGAATCATACTTGTTCAAAATCTTCCTCATCTGGGCGACGTCCTTCAACTTGGCCATCACGATCCTGGACATCTCGTCGCACTGCTCCGGCGTGACAATATGAGCCGTGTCCTCGTTCTGTAGCAGCGTCTTGTGGTCCTCGAATATGGCCACGCTCAACGTCTCCATGAGGCTGTCCTCGTGCTGCTTTGAGAAGGTCACCTCGTTGCCAGTTAGCGAGTAGATATGGACTATCAGCGCTAGCAGACTTTCAAGCGAGAGACCGCGGTCTTTGCGCGTTTTTATTAGATGACTTATCTGCAATCATTATTTATAACACAATCAACGTTAAGTACTATGAAGTTTAAGACAAAAAGAAGTTAATATTGTTTCGAGTTTATTGCAACTCTTTGTATTTTAAGTAAAACTATGTATACAGCAGTTTCAGAGCTAAACAAAATCAGCGATTAATGGTCGTTTCAATAAATAGTAAGTAATGGACAATATTAATGCTAGAAACAAGTATAAGCTGGCAGTGCCTATTGCTAGACTCCAAAAAATAAGTAATTCGTTCAGGAGCAATAGAGTAGGATTTTCTAATAAAATCGCAAATAGAATTACAAATATGCCTTTAGATAGATCAATTCAAAAATTGCGTAAAAGAAAAACTTGTGGCTAAAGCTTATTACTGCTTGAAAGATTATATTAATGATGAAACTGCTTGGGATTAAATTGAATTGCTCTAACATGGTATGAGTGCCAATAAAACCTAACATTTTTGCGTAAATAATCTAGTATAAACTTAATTATAAAACCCGTCTGTTGCCGGCAGACTAGTATCAAAGTAGGACACTTAATGAACTTTTGGTTGAAATGACTCTGGCTGGTTAAACACGTGTCAGGGATATCAGCCATTTGTGTAAAATTGTAACTAGCAAATGTAAATCATAAATTAGTTTGTCTTTTTATTTACTATTTAAAAGTGCCTATGGTGCCTATAAATATATACTTTTTAAATAAAGATATATTTGACATTGCAAAAAAATATCTAGTTGCCGTAAAACGTTACAAAGACTCTGTAACATGTAGTGATAATTAGCAGTTTGAAAAGTCTAACATATAGAGAACGTGAGCGGGAATGCGGGAAATCATATAGCAAATTTTAGTTTTCGGAAGTATAAAAAATATCCCAGTTGATTCCGTATCATTAGAACTTTAAAACCTATAATACCGATGTTACATAAATACTTTCCGATCCCGTTCCAGATACAAATGCAAACTAACGAACATGCAAACCTGATCTTAAACAATTTCAAATACAAAAAAAAAGAATTATCAAATTTGGTGCAGTTAGTCAACAGTAATGTGTGTACATGAAATTTTGTACATGTACTCAAAATTCAAATATGGAAAATACAAACCTGGTGTAAGACACTGGTAGAGTCCCTGCTAGCAGCCAAATTTTGCAGTACTTGTTTCTCCAAACTCATAAGCAACTCTACCTGAGCTTTTTTTGGTGACTTCAATGTCTGGACTACGGCTAGAGCTTGCTGCAGGATACCTAGATGCTTGCTTATTACATCGTAGTTTCCTGGAATGCATTTTAATTGCTTTCTTTGTTTATGTACACCAAAAGCATCATACAGTTACGAAAACACTCACAAATCACTAAATATTTTCAAGACTAATACAGAATAATAGTATTTAACAGCTTTCCGCGACATTGGCTACTACTATTACATTATATCTTATCCCTAATAAATCCTTGTTGTTCCTGGAAGAAGTCCTTGTCGCTCTCTGACAGATAAAATGTGCTAAAATCGTGCCGATTTCTTAGAGCAAAATATATTTTATGCTTCCACTATTTAATATGTATCTATTTTTTTTGTATATATTTTGAAATTTATCACGGATTACGATTACCCAGAGAAAGACACAAGGCACTTTTTTACATTACTAAGTCGACTAACAAGCAGTCTGCATGATAGTAGGAAGATCAAAAGGACATCACTAGTTGTTGACAACTAAGTGATATCCTATTGTCAACTTTGTGGCTTTAGATATTATGTCACATTTCCCAGCAAGTTCACTGCCTCGTTCAAGCCCGAACACAGCGATGCAAACACTGCTGTTTGGCGGTAGAAATAGGTGGAAGTGAGGTACCAATGCAGACGACCTAAATATGAGGTCTACCTCACTCATTCATCCGGGAAATATCCACACGGAACCCGAAAAGTTGAGTGTACGCAAACGAAGTCACGGTTGCATAACCAGTAAGTATGTTTAGGACAAAATAAAACTAGCAATCGATTAAGCTATATTATACTCCTTTGAATACAGCATGATTAGAATAACAGGCGTCAATGTCGCGTCAAATAGAAGCGTCGCACGCGATTTATTTACATTAGTATTTGTCACCATAATTTGTTTTTTTAAATTAAAATTTATAAATTTTATAAATTAAAATTGCTAACAAAGGCTTACATATGAAGCATAAGACAAAAACCATTAAATTTACGTCAGTTTGACAACTAGCGTTCTATCAAACTATATTTAAGAGAGCTAATTTATACTTTTCATAAATATTTCTCTTTACCTTTGGATGCAGTGACTATCTTCTCCATACTCTGCGGAGTGACTTTCAGTAGCGTCTTAGGACTAGGCGACTTCTGAACTTCAATCTTCGATAGCTTGTTATACAAGTCGAACATGACTTCTTTTTGGGACTTATTGATCATGTAGTCGTATGTTTGGACGCAGGCATCATCGGAAGCATGGTACAAGCAACCAGCGCTTATCTGAATATCTTCGGGATGATTTATTCTGTAAAATTATGATTCAATTTGCAAATTAATAAAGGAATATATATATATTTTAATAAGTTTAAAATTTAACGTACTTATACGTGGAGTTCCAGCGGAGTAGAATATTACCTCTCTCTGTATCGGTTGTCGCAAGAGGCTATTGACCGGACAGATGGCGGTATATCCATCCGACACAGCGCAGCTAACTACCGGGTGGGGATGGGCACCAGCACCCTCGTCACGAAGTTGCGTTTTGCGTTTGCCACCACGCTTGCCCAGCGCGGTAATTATGGGCAAATATCCCCCTATCTCGGGGAGGCCTATATCCAACAGTGGACTTTTAATGACTGATATGACGTGATGCTGATGACATATACTTTTCCCTCGAGCAAGTTAGTAGAGCTAAATTATTACAATGGTTCAGTACTGAATAGTACATTTGAGCTACGCTGTTTTGGATGCATATACCTCAGTCTCTTCTTACGAGTACCCCCGCGGTTTCTATACTATCTTATTGATTGTAACTCATGGTCATCAATAAGTCCCGAGACTAACCCAGAGATGGCACTCGTAGTAAACCAGTAACCACGTCTTTCTAGAGTGAGTCGTGTCGATCCGACAAGAAACAGCTGAGTTATCGAGGTTGGAGTTAAGACGTTTTGTAGTTTGTTTAAGAAATGGAGAAAACCGAGTTTCGTGTTCTGGTAAAACATTGTTTTTTAATGGGTAAAAACACCGTGTAAGCGAAACAATGTATTGAAAAATGTTACCCAGACCCTGTCTATCAAAAGCATCGATTCGTCGGTGGTTTGCCGAGTTTAAACGTGGTCGTACCGACACAAATGACGCGGAACGCTCGGGCAGACCTGTGGAAGCCGTTACACCGGAAAATGTGAGTGAAGTGACAAAAATAATGAAAGATCGTGACGTGAGATTGCTGAGATGACACAGATATCATATGGAAACGTATTCACTATCCTTCATGAAAAATTTAGCATGAAAAAGGTTTTATCCAAGTGGGTGCCGCGATTGCTTTCGATGGAACAAAAGCAACGAGTCGATGATATTATATTGACTTACTGGTGCGTTTGAAGGAGGAAATCGCAAAAAAACGGCCGCAAATGCAGAGAAAAAAAATCCTTTTTCACCATGACAATGCACCCTGCCACAAGTCGATGAAAACAATGACAAAATTGAACGAATTTGATTTTGATCTGCTTCCCCACCCTCAGAGACTACTAGCTCTTTGCTGATCTTAAAAAAATGGAAAAGATATGACTCAAATGAGGAGGTCATCGCTGAAACTGAAGCTTATTTTGAAGCGAAAAATTTTTTTTTTATAATCATGGTATTGAAAAATTGGAAAAGCGTTGGAACAATTTTATCCCTCTAAGAGGCGATTATGTTGATGAATAAAAAAAATTTGCAATGTTGATACTTACGCACTAGCTTCAGACAGTGGTGACATATCAACAGCTACCTCGTTGGAGTGGCCAGGGAACCTCGGTAACACTGCCATTATTTTGTCCAGGACTGATTCCATTGTGTAGCTGGTCACCCCGCACAAGTCCAGGGTACGGTCCACTATGATCAACGACGTGGGATTCGAACATGTCTGCAAATTTTAGTGTTTTTATTGCAGTCAACTTTGAGAACCATTGATTTGAAACAAAACATAACAGTAATAATTAAACACAATTATATGACACTATACCTTTCGTCTAGACATACACACAGGAGAATTTTCTAGAACTCCAGCCACTAAAGAGCTGTATGTGCCCATATAAAAGATATCTTCTTTTATATTCATAGAGTCCATCATGCTATTGAGGCCACTAGCCAGCCTGCGCACTTGTGATCGCTCGTCACTTGACAATGTGTAAAGATCTATGGACTGTGAGTCCGGTATCAATTTGCCATCATAAGTTGGGTACACTTTGTGGTATGGGGGAGTCAAAAACACAACATTGGTTGGTGATATAGTGCAGATAGGGATGTGGACCACTTCTACAGCACTTTGCTGAAAGAAAAGCGTATATTTTTTTACTACACTAGTTTTTACTAATTCAAATTGATAATATATATATGAAAGTTTCTAAATGGCTAAACTAACCCTAATCAAATTTGACAAGTGTTTAGGCTTAGTATAAAGCCTGGGAATGGCCAGACAACTTCTGATGTCGGAAATTTCCATATAGACAGAGTGACAAATAGAAAGCTTAAGAATTGTATTCATTAAGTTTAACAAAAATTCATTAACAAAATATAGATAGTATATAGAACAGACAGACACATATATATTTGACCAGAGTAGTCAAACTTTAAAAGAAAACAAAATATTAAATAAATATTACCATTTTCCCAATCCACTCCTGCAGCATATCTTCTAGTTGTTTAGTACATTCACTTTGGCCTTTACCAGCAGCAATTACATCACTCACATCTTTTCCCTCGTTCAGTTCCAAAAAGATTACATCCAGGCTTACACAAGAGATTAGTATACAGTGGGTAAAATCACTATTCCTTACAATCTGACAAATTGTGCGAAGTTGAGTTTTAGTTGTTTGACTTATGAAGACTCCCTTCTTGTGATTTTCGCTAGAATGCTGAAAGAAAGATGTAATATGACCTTGTTTAATATGAAGTAAGTGTGAGGTTAGGGTTTCATACAAAAATCGTAGCAACTTTTATAGATATAATGACTTCACTTGCCCAAGACACAGCTATATATACAAATACTAAGCAGCATCCTTGTTGCAAAGTGCACTCTGCCATTGCCACCATGCCTGCCCAGCTTGGTAGTTATGGGCATAAATCCTCCTATTTTAGGTAGGCCTATGTCCAACAGAGAACTATCAATGGCTAATATGATAATGAAATGCTTTGAAAGACCTTTTTAATATAATGTCATCTCATTGATGAAATTAACACTAAAGAGAATATTCATCCAGTATCCTATAGCAAATCAACTGCTGGTCATAGATCTTTCCAAGAGATTTACAATGGTATGTGAGTAAACTACTTTTGACTAGACTGTGTTTCTAGACAAATTTTCTGTCCAGTTTTTTGATGGGCTTCCCAACTTCCCTATTTGTTGGATTAATTCAGTATGAGACCATGTGTCAGAATCATATGTTACAAACAGTAACAATTTGTGCTCAAAATTTAACATAGCATATTTAACAAGATAATATTTCACATTTTCATGATCACAGGCTAATTTTGCTCGCATTTTTTTGATAAGTAAACATAGAAATCTACAACTTAAAAATAGATTGTCTCAACTGATACAAGTGAGCATAATAATAATTAATAATACTACAGTAATTTCATTAATGTTTTTAATGAGATATACCACAATATTTATTGTTAACTAATACACAGGCTGTACTAGAATTCAATAAAAATAATTCCTAAATGCTAATACTCTTCTAGATCAAATTATTAGAAGAACCAAATAAAAATATACGCCTTAAAATACTATCACATCACCCATGAAGTCCACTGCTGGATATAGGCCTTTTTTCAGGGGAATATTGCCCATTATGGCCACGCTGGGCAAGCATGTTGGCAATCACAGGGCATAGCTTCGCGACGGGGATGCTGCTGCCCAACCCTCGCCCTATGCATTTGAGCACACACTTTACACTGTTACAGATGGATATACCGCCATCTGTGGGTTCTAGTACCTTAATCCCCTCTTACAACACCTGGTACAGAGGGATACTAATCTACTCTACCGGTACCACTGCATGCAATGGTTACTATGAAAAAGTAAAATAGTCAATATTCTTATCCACGATATTCATTTCAGTTTGAGAACTTTATATATTTAGCACCAGAAACAGATCTTACCTCAAATGGAGACAGACTTTTTACAGAGACAGCTCCTCCTGACAATAGGTTATACAGGCCGCCATCCCAATGTAAACATTCAGAAGCAGGATCATCTAGGTACACCGCAGCTCCTATTATTCTATTGTACACTTCGGACCACCAGGCCTTAGAAAACTCTTTTACTGAAGCTGTCATTTTGAACAACCCTTGATATTATTATACGAAAAACTAATGTAACATGTTATAATATGTATTTTAATTCAATCAACACTAATTGTTTTCAGTTACATCCAATATACTAATAGAAAATGTCTAATTACACTATTGAGCCTCTGTGCCACGGTTGCTGTACTATTTTAACGTTCCGGTTTTGACATAGACTGTCAAAAAATATGTCACGCATTTTATTCATGTAAATAACTTCTATTTATGTAAATATTGTATATGTAAAAAGGTAATTATAATCTAAACTCAACACACCAACTTTTTTTTATATCATCATTCTCATACCAGCCATTTGAGATCCACTGCTCGACTTAGGCCTCCCCAAGAAAAAAGGGAATTTTGATCATAATTGCGAGGCTGAACAAGCATGTTGGCAATCGGAGAAGCGCAGTTTTTGCGACGGGAATGCTGCTGCCTGTCCCCGCCGTGCTTTTCAGCTGCGCTGTTTCGGGTAGATATACAGTCTTCTGCCAGTTTTGATAATTTAGTTGCCTCATACGACACTTGGTACAGGGGAGGTACTATTCTACTCTTCCAGTTTTTATGTAATAAATTTAATTAATTTGTTTATATAAAAAAATGCGCTGATCAACCCATTTAATATAAGACAACCTAGTCTTCGTCTAGATCATTTTAGCATTATAAAGTATCTGTATTAGAGACTTAGAATTGACAAAATTTATTAAAAGTTGTCACAAAATATCTTAGAGCGAGCCCTACTTTATGACTGAGTTTAAGAAGAAGTCATTTCGCCGTAAATTCGACGTTGTCCTCTGATTGACACTTTACAATCACAAAAACTTAACACGCACTGTAGCGAACGCATGTATTTCCTGCCACACGTGCAAATCCTACCTGCTGCAGTGTAGCTAGTGTGGCCAGGCTAACGACATCCACTCGAGCCGATGTCCGACTTCAGAGGCGCCTTTGAGTGATAACCATCAGCGCGACTCCAATCCGACGAATCTTGCATGGCCAGTCGAGGGATACCATTTAACGAGGGATCATCGGGCATAAGGTTTATTAATAATCGAATCGACCAAAACTGAATAAATAAATTATTTATTTTACAACTCGGCTCCATAAAGTAAATTACTCATTTATTCGGTAGTCTGTTTAATAAGTCTTCAGAGTCAAAACAGATATTGATTGTTGAAACTAAAGTTACGTAGCACCACAAGTTTCGATTAAATAAAATAACGCACTTCTATTATAGTAATTATTAGCACACATTGTACTCGTTATTTAAAAATCGAAGATGGTATTTTTAAACCAGTGTTAAAATCGATTCCAAAATAACATACGTCTATCGTGTCATACGCCGGCTGATGACCAGTAAATTTTGCTGGACACCTCACTTTATTGAAGACTTCGTGTTTCAGAATTAATAGGGAGGACAAAAAAATGTAAAATCCCACATAATACGCCTAAAAAAAGACGGACACCATTAATTTTGGCCAGATGAATCAATCTTCAATCAAATCTTGTCCAACTTAGCCCTAACCACAGATGATTTAACAATATTTTTATTCTAAATAAATACCCAGAAGCTAATTAGCAGATAATATCATTAGGTAGGTATATAATAATATTTATAATTAATGGTATGCATGCATAAGCTGCATGGTCTCACTTGCTCATACACAAATGGATTTTGTTTTATCCTGAGGATCCTGATCAAGATTATGAAAATCTTATAGAAATATTGTATTAGCAACATTCTTGATATATGTATAAGTTCAATTAAATCTGTGCATCTAAAGTGGGTCTAATTCGACTTAAATGAGTTAGTTATAAAAACATACACACATACATACAACTGAGGCTAATATAAAGAGAGTAAAAATCAACTTATAATTTAGACAAAATATTATTAATATAATTTAAAAACACATAAGTTTGTTAGTTTGAACTTAATATTTATTGAAATGTCGGTGACAGATCTTAGGTCAGCAAAAATATGTGATAGAAAGTTTATCATTTAAAATTATGGTAACATCACCATATAAATTTTTTACAAACTACTAATGAACAAAATAATTACAATAGCTTTACAAATATATCAATACATATACTCGGTAGATATGAGATCTATATTAATGAAAAAATCAATTAATTTTTTTTACCTTTTATTGACTTATCACATAATTTTGTAATCTACATGGGCTCCCACATTTTTCGCTAAATCATGACTGACAATACTGTCGCAAATTTTAATGATCTTCATAACCACTGGGTAGAGCGTTGACATGAGGGTTATGGAAGAGGGATTTCTGGCCTTCACCCCATGGGAAGCGCTGAAACAGAAAATATGTTATGGTGTGCTTTATAAGCACTGGTGGCGCTATAATTAATATCTGAGTAGTCCAACAATAAGTTCTCCAAAAAATTATTTAAGATTCTTTGCATATTCTAGCTAAATATTTGAGACTGACATAGCAACAATGGAAGCAACAATACCTACAATAAATATATTATCGATGATCATGCAATACCTCGTAAGTAGCAGTTGCAAAAAAAGTGAAATTTAAGCTACTTACTCGGTATTGAAGTATCATCGACAATATGTGATCCACCATATATGCATACAGTTAATGTAAATTCTATTTATAAAATTTATAGAACTGTAATAGTAATCCCATCTAAATTCTAAGTTTTGAAGGCAATTCCAGATAGGAATCCCACAGTATTACTACTGATATACTGATAAGCAGGATCACCCATAGGCTATTTCAAGTTCTGTAAGATCAGTGCACACAAAATTATGGCAAACTAGGCACTTGACTAGGCAGTCAAGTCAAGGCTTCAGTCAAAGTATGTTATGTATATGGTATGTAATGGTTTCTAGGAGTAGGTTTCTCATTATATAAAAAATATAATAAATTAACATTAACATTATAAAAAAAAGTATGTTAGACCTAATAACAATTTATTCTATTAATAATCACCTGAAATTTCTTAGCTGTGTTTAGTGTTTAATTATGGACAGAAATCAACTCATAGTAGCATTGTAATATTTGAAATATGAATGACCAAAACTACTAACTATAGTATAATATCAAGATGAATAATTATTACCTTAGTGCGGACACGCAAATACTCATAAGGCACAAATGCAGGACGTTCTTCATGAGCATGTTCCTGATGACCCAGATAAGCATTCAGCATGCCCAGACCAACGGCTGGTACACCAACAAAGAAAGAAATCTTCTTCCATAGCTTCCAACCACCTGTCAAAGAATAGGTATTTCTATAAAACTGCACACTGTCCTAGTCACAATCATGAGCGACAATGATCAAAATTACTTTATAAAGTTGATTTCAAAAACTACTTTGGTACTTTTGCTTACGCTTTCCAATTAAACTAAAACCAAATAAGAAAATCGGTAAGAAGCAATGGCGTTGAAAGATTCGTATATCTCATTATTATGAAAAGTATTGTTTTTATACATTTGCATAATTTTATTAAATATATGATGATAGGTAATAAATTGCCCCGAGATTAATTTTGCTAACACCTTTTCCGTGGTTTTTGTACAAATTTAAATATACGTACCGAGAATATAAGATAAGAATATAAACTCTTGTAGGTTATGTGGTTACATAATTTTAGGAGTTTCTATAAACATAATATTACCTCCATGTCCACCTGCAGTCGCGGCGTGCGAAGCGGAACGAGTATTGTTCCTAAGGTAGTTAATAGCAGCCCTCTGTATAATAGTAGCCATTTTTACTATAAATTTTTAGTACAATACCACTCGCTGATCAATATCGTTTCAAGTACTGTCAATAGTGTCAATGTCAAATTTACAAAAATAATAGAATGTCATGTGTCAATTTCAAAGACTCGCATGTTTTACTGGCATAAGAGACTACTGATCTTGTTTAAAATGAAAAATATATGCTAATGCTAAAATAAGTCTATATCGTACTCGGACATTTTTAATTAAAGTTTTGGTTTCAATTGATGTGTACCTGTGTATAAATTGCAAAGAGGTAAAATAATAATAAAAGGAGATTAGGCTATAATGTATTTTATTATTTTAAAAGTTTATTATATTATTAATTATATATTAGCTGTCCCGGCAAACGTTGTTCTGCCTTATAAATTAAATATAATAAATAAATTACTAATATCGGTATTAAAAAAAATAGGGGTTTGGTGATAGAAGGGCGAAAATTTTGGATTGTATGTATTTTTTAATGCCACATTATAAAAAAATAAAAAAATATAGTTCAAAAGGGTTTTAAAACAAAATATTATGTGTATGAAAAATTTACAGTAGCCGATTCACGAACCTACAGAATATGCATTTAAAATTTCATAAAAATCGGTTAAGCCGTTTCGGAGGAGTATGGTAACTAACACTGTGATATGAGAATTATATATGTTAGAAGAGGTAATAGACCACAGAAGAAAACAAACGCATTAAAAACTAAATGTATCAAATATATTTCTGTATCATTTCGTATTTACAGACTCACAAAAACTATAAATGCTAAGAGTTTCAAATTTTATATCAATAAATTTTTGTGGGCAGTTTTTTTTTAGCGGTATTCAGACGGGATTTTGGTAAATTCAATCCTTAAGAAGGGAAAAATGGGTGGCAGTTTGTGTGAAATTTCCATCATAACTTAGCGAAAAGTCAATCTCGCTAAATTAGTGATATGAAAAGATCTTCCGCTGTCAGGTGATGGACTTCAGGGTTACTGCCACGAAAATTTTTAGCTAACCTTATGCTGGATTTTTTATGACGTCAGCTTCAGCGTCACCGGGGGAAAGAAGCCAGGCCAAAACTTAGTAACTCTTTATATCGTCATTAATTCAATTGGTTGATGTACGCGTCAATAAATTCAATCAATATTACTGTGTGCGGCGTAACAGTACTCTCCCCAAGGCCAGAGGTCGATCCTGATGATCCTTATGACACGGCTGAGGAATCAGTGCTAAGTGTCGTCGAGCAATTAAGGGTCGACGAAATGCACTGTGTTAGTGTGCTACTCCAAAGTAGTGGAGCTGATCGCTTTGGTGTGGTTCCGGTACGTGGGTTACGAAGACCGTATTCGTGTGCCGTTGATGTGGTCCAGAAACAGGATCTAGGTAGCTCTTTTTGTGGGGGACTTTAAATTACTTATAATTTTAAAATACTTATAATTTTCACGGGAAGAATCGTCGAAATGTACCTAAGTAAGTATATATAGATATAATTTTACCATGTAACCGGACAAAATCAGGGGCTGGCCGCTCATTATAAGAACATGTACAACAATGGCTGTAACTAAGGAGTTCATTTACTATTACATGAAGTAGACCTCATAGAGAAGGTCGTCTGCATTGCTACCTCTCTCTTACCTATTTCTACCACCTATTAGCAGTGTTTGCATCGCTGTCGCATACTTGTTTGTCAACCTGGTCTGGTAAAAACAAATAATTTGGTTTTACTTTTAATTATTATTTTTTAATAGTATCCGTACCTTATTCCATAGACACAATACCAGCATTTTGCGAATTAAACAAGTCGATTCTTTACCACAGGCACCAAATTTATGCAAATCTTCAAGAGCAATGTTGAAATGGATATGTTAAGTATGCATAGTTATTAACACAATTATAACATTTTATACAGCAGCATGAAAGCAAAATTTTAAATTAAAAATTTCCTTTAAAAACTTAATTTAATCACCCAGTGTAGCTAACTGTTAGATTTTTTTAAACTTTCAATGCATTCGTCAACATCTTCAATTTGCAATAATACGGCCTTCAGCATGTTTGATACAAGCATCAAAACAATCTTAATTTAAGATTCACTCTCCCAGTGGTTTCTGCAATTTAAATAGTAATTAGTTTTCAGAATGAAACAAGAATATTTCGTGGTACGCAAAACTGAACTGAGAAGCACGGAAGCTAAGTGCGTAATGGAAGCCGACATTGTCCGTGGAACAATTTTAAGTCATAAAATACCGCTACGCAAAAAAACTATATTCAATTTTTGCATTATGAAAATCATTCAAGGAGATTTGAAATAGTGTTTATAACCTCTATAGTTTACAATATCCATACGTGAACCATTGTAGAATGAAAAGACGGTTATTTGATTATTGTTTTATACACTTATTACAAAACAGTGTCCATGAGATTCAATATAAAATCGAGAGATATAATTCATAACTAAAAAACTTTTTTGTTCGATGTCTAACGAAGGGCGAGTAGACAAAAAATTTTCTTCCTAATATAGCGATTAGAATGACAGCTGTCAAACTAACATTTTAAATTTTTATTTTTAATTATTTCATAGCTTTTTGTCTTTATTTTAGGTTGATTTTTTATTATATGTTTTATATGTGAAACTGTATACATTGACATCTGTCATTTCAATTAAGCGGTTCGATAATATTTCAGAATTCGTAAATAGTAGGTATTCGTAAATCTGTTTTAGAAGTACATACTGTTTCCGTGCCTTCAAATATCATAATCGATTCATTATAAAAAAGATTCACATACTAATGGAATGTTTATTACGTAGATACCTACTTATTTTATAATTGCCTATACGATATGAACTGCATATTGGAATTGTTTGGACAGTCAAATACTAACTTAAAGAATGGCACCACGAAAACGTAATTAAATGTAAAGTATGATAACTAATATGCTAAAACTTCTATATGGCTACTATTTGGTCGAAAGATGATAATATTTCTTTGCTCAGGTCTTCAGCAGGCAGAGGTGGACCATCTGGAAAATACTTTTCCATGACTGATTTAGGATGTACCTGTGAATAATAAGATCATTTTTTTAAAGCTTCAAGAAACAGATGTAAATCCATCTTAAATTCATTCACAACTACCTTCTTCGCTTTAATGTGCTCGAAGTTAAATCCCATATAGAAGGCAATCTGTTGCAGCTGCCTTAAGTTCCTTAAGCGGACCCTGGGGTCTTGATCTAGCAGGCGCATCAGAAGACCTCGAGCAGAAGTTGGCAGAAGAGTGGCGCTGTCAGGGAGCGTGCCTGGCTGGCGACTAGATCTTTCGTCACTTTTCCTGTTCAAACTGTAATATACTTTACAGAAATAAACACATCAAATGTAGATAAGCTTTACTTAAAGGCGGCTTAAAGTTTTGAAGGTATTTGAGCTGCACTGTTTTGGATGGATATACCGCCATCTGTCGGCTTTGGTACCTGAGACGCCTCTTACAATACTTGATACAGGGGGAGGTACGACCGTAACTACTTAGTACGGTCATAAAGGATGACCTAATCGTGACTGTTGGTCGGGAATGGTACCCCGGGGCTTTTTGCAGTTACGGCAAGCTTAGTGCTGCGACATCATTTAAGTAGTACAAATTATATATTAGTCTTCGACATCTTCGTCTGAATAAAAATATTTGCGAATGATTGCCCATACTAAGTCTTTGTGTTATTTAAAAGATATATAACAGCATGAAGTAATACAAAAAACAACTCGCGGCCTTTAAAATGAGTATCATATCGTGCTTGTATAAAATTTAAATGAGTCTGTATAATTATCGCAATCATTTAACTTTGAGTAAAAGCTTAGTAGTATATAACCCACTTTAATAACATTACGATAATTATCTTATTTTAAGGTAATTCTGCTTGATATTTAATGATGATACATATATAATGATTAACTTAGTAACAGTCTTAAATCTTTTTGAAATATATTTATTACTTTTTAAAATTCGAAAGGAACACTGCCACCTGCGCCATCGATCCCGTCAAATAATATATAGTGAATAATAACAGAGAGCAGCAATGAAACTTTGGTAAACAATCATCCACCGCTGGATATATGGCCTTACAAAAAAAAAAAAGATTTTGCCAATAATTGCCACGCTGGACAGTCGTGGGGCGGGAATGATGTTTGATGAACACTTACAACACATTACATAAGAATACTTATGCGTTCACTACTCATCACCATACCAGCCATTGAAAGTCCACTGCTGGACATAAGCCTCTCCAAGAAAGGAGGATTTTTTGCCCATAATTGCCCCGCTGTGCAAGCGTGTTGGCAATCGCAGAGCACGGCTATCGCAACGGGGATGTTGCTGCCCATCTCCGGTCTGTGTATTTGAGCTGCACTGTTGTGGATGGATATACCGGATTATTCTGTCTTCTGGTACCTTAGTCGCCTCTTACGACACGTGGTGCAGTGGGAGGTACTATTCTATTATGCCGGTACCTCACGGCACTCTATTCTGCTGGTACCGCACGGCACGTCACTATTCATAATTAATACAAATACAAAAAAATACAAAAATACTCGTACACCCTGGTAAAAGCGGTAATTTGGAAGTGACTGTATCTACAGCATCTACACTAACCCCTCCAAAACATGGAAGGTACAGAGTCATTAGTTTTCTCAGAGGACCTAAAGCTACATATTTCGGAGTTGCTACACAAGCTTTCACTGAATGCGTAGGCATATTGATGGCAGTGATTAGGCCGGGAAAGGTAACAAACTTGAAGATGGGAATACTGCCAGATAGTCGTTGGCCTTTAATGACAATATAAAGGCATATAATAACCTCGGGGCTGATCTACATGTGCCACCGACTCTTGTCAGAGGTAAACTGTGCTTATGAGGAGACACTTCAATGGATCAAAAGTGACGGCGGCCTACAGGGTAACGAAGCAGCTAGCAAAAAAACGGCTCAAAGGTTGGCCCTGAGACCACACATAGCTACGTAGTTTAGTGCAACATATCACAGGTAAGAAAAAATAGGTTTATTAGGTTAGCAAAAGTATATAGTAAAAGTAAGACTTGCAAGCAGACTAAAGCGGCAAGACCCACACTCAATCTCTGGTTATCCCAGCTGTGAAAGCTAAAAAATTTCGGTTACTGCTAGTAGGAATCAGTAGTTACGTCTACATTCTATGGCTGTTGTGATGTTGATGATGATACTTATGATTATGTAATCATTAATAAAAAAGCGAACTTACGCTAGATCCGACGTATTTTCATTTGTCGCTGTTGAAGACTCACTGGTGTTGTCTGTTGCTCTAGGAACAATAGCAGGCGCTGGATACTGAAAAAGAATAAATAAATTACAAATTTAAAATTACCCTTATCATCATCATCATCATATAAGCTATTGTAAGTCCACTGCTGGACATAAGCCTCACCAAGAATGAAGAAATTATGCCTATAATTGCCACTCTGGGCAAGCGAGTTGGCAATCGCAGAGCACAACTCTCGCGACGGAGATGCTGCTGCCCAACCCCGCCGTGTATTTGAACTGTTTTCTGATGTATATACTATACCGCCAGCCGGTTATGGTACCTCAGTCGCCTCTTATCACATGGCTCTACCTTTATAATTTAGTTATAGTTAGTTAAAAGTACCAAATTACCCCTATAAGTAAAATCAACGAGAAATAATTGTTGTTGTCAATGAGAAAGATGTCTGATTGATTTGGTAAAATATAACATTATAAAATTTAAGAAACTACTCTCACAGATATTTTAATCGAAAAGACAATATAAGAATTCAGCGAAACAAGAGGAGGACATGTTAACATACAATTCCCAAAATTAACTATTTTTTAAGATATTAAGTAAGTTATAAAATAAATAAGCTTAGAGTTTTATCTATGTATCTAGATTCCCATACGAATTTCTAGGGAATATGGTACTTCTCTACATTGATATGCAGTGAAAGATTACTTGTTATAACTTGTATTCATGAGGCTCGTCAAACAAGCATAATAAGCGGGCAAGTGTTTTTGAAAAAGGAGCAAAAGTTCATTTTTTTATTAGTGCACAGGTACCTCCTTGTAATGTAGAATTACAAGTTAGAACACACATTAATGGCACAGTAATCTTTTATAGATCAAATGTTAATAAAGATTATCAGTACTCGAGGGGAATGTGCTAATAATAATCAGCCGTAATACATACATGACGAGAGCCTAGTTATGGGCGCCCTGAGGTGCTCGCAGGGAGCGAGGACCCTTACGTCTGACTTAGGGCTGTCCCTGATTACAGAATGCCCCATACTAACTTTATAATTGCGAGAATGTGTGCAATCATTTTCGGTCAAATTTGCGAATTCTGATCAAAATATAATTTGAACCCTGGGTTTTAGGCTAACATTATTAGCGACAAAGAATATCGATTAAAAGAAAATTTAAACCCTGGGTATACTAACATAACATACTGATATTATCGATGACAACGTATTTTGATCAAAATATAATTAGCACCCTGGGTTATAGGCTAATCATTAGCGCAATCGAAACAGCCTATAACCATTTGGGTTATAGGCTGTGTCTCGACTGCGCTAATGTTTACGGGATATACGTTAAGCTACGAACGTGAATTTGAATATGTGCCATAGGTCACGAAACGCTGCGGGAAAGGATAAATATAAATATTAATCTTATCTATCTATTGTTTAAATAGGTTAACATTTATGTAACAGGACTTTCTGAAATCAGCTGTACTTACTGTCATTTCCCTAAAACATCATTATCATCATGTCAGCCATAAAGGAAGTCTACTTCTGGACATAGGCCTCCCCAAGTTAGGGGAAATTTAGCCCATAATTGCCGTGCTGGGCAAGCGTGTGTGCAATCGCAGAGCGTAACTTTGGCGACAGATACACCATTTTGGATGGATATATGTACCGCCATCTGTCGGTTCTGGTACCATAGTCGCCACTTATGACACCTGGTACAGAGGGAAGTACTCCAAAATTAAGATTGTCCGAAAAAATTTACTTAAGCGCTTGATGGAAGGGGGATGCTTTATAACTTTTAGGCAATCCAGTTTCACTTTTAGATCTATACCTGTATATATTTAGCGGCGAATCTGGCATAGATTTTTGTTACTAAGATTAGTGTTAAGGAAACTGGGAGAAATCGTCGAGGCCAGATTACTGCAATGTTGAAACCAAAAAGTGATTAACCTGTGAGTGATGATATGTATGTTATATCATACTTTATGGCTATAATCTTCCGTGGTTTTTCGGAACTGGTGGGTCAACGTTAGAAAACACTCCACGGTAAAAGGTTTGACTACCAGCAATACTGCGTGCGACGATTAGTTGTTAACTCACATGAGCAAGACTTCATACAAAGGCAGTCTGAATTGGTACCACACTCTCACCTATTTATATCGCCAAACAGCAGTGTCCGCATTGCTGTTCCGATTTGAAGGGTGAGAGAGGCAGTAAAACTACTGGATATGTGACATAATATTTTCAAGTCACAAGGTTGACAAACGGGCCCTATGCGTTCTAATAGTAAAAAAAAGTACTGCAAAAATAATTACTTTTTTTTTACTTTGGCTGAGTAACCACTTATGTAGTCTACGATAAAATGCTAGAACCATTCAAGATACCTTGTCAACACGTGGTAATAGTATCTAGCATTATGAATGGATTTTAGAAAAATAAAACACTATAAAACTAAATTGATTAACTACATATAAAGGCCAGCCCTAAACTGCGCCGGGAAGAAGAAAAAAGCAAGTCTCGAGCGCCAGCTAAAAATAGGGAGTCTGCACCTTAATTGCACACTTGGAATTTACAACACAGCATTACGAGCCGGCCAACATTGGGCGGCAATTAACTAACTATTACTTAAAGCTTTTATTACACAAACCGAAAAAAGTGTTTTGCGAAAGACGTTTGCTTCCAGTTTTAATACTGTTTAAAAATGTCACCACTTTTCACTTGGACAATAGAAAAGTTTATAGAAACATCGTCAAATAAGCGGTGTATTTGACGATGTATCCATAATAAAGTCAATTAGGAAATATTGAATATGGATCTTATTTATTAAAGCTAGATATGCAATATTGAAGTATCACTGACATATGTTTTGTTTTGTTCTGGTTATTATTAGAGATATGTCATCATCATATCAGCCATTAAAAGTTCACTGTTAGACATATGCCTCCCCAAGAAAGGGGGTATGTTGTCTATATTATCGGATATTCATCCGAAACAGTGTAACTCAAATGCACAGTGCGGTAAGTACGGACAAAATTCCTTTTTTCTATGGGAAGCCTATGTGCAGCAGATTTCCAATGGTTGTCATGATATTAATGATGATGATAGCTAAATTATGATGATAGCGATTTTTTTATTAATTAATAATATCAAATTATTAATTAACAAACAATTCGTTACCAGTTGCGTAGACGAATTCGCGTACAAATACACTGTCGCTGCAACCTTTTTTCTTATGTTACTATTAGGGACTGTATATATACAAATTAAATTAACACAGAATCTCATACATTGACCTGCTCCGAGATATGTTGCTTAAAGCACTTGTGTTACGGATGTCAAACACAGGTATCAGAGCAATGATACTAAAGTCAGAATAATAAGAAGAATATATATAATATAATAAAT
>JACJUM010002525.1:12589220-12663912 GCA_020976665.1 Heortia vitessoides | reverse complement strand
ATATATATATATATATATATATATATGTAATATATAATATGATAAATATAATAAATGATGCTAAAGTCAGAATAATAAATAATATTTATATCCATATTTAATATCCACACTTAAACAAATATTTATGAAGGAAAGGTATAGGCTATAGGATCTAGAATTCTAGGTTAGTTACTTAACCCAAGGCGTGTGAAATGAGTACAGCTGGTTATCAAAAAATAATTTATCAAAAGTATTCTGTAAATCTTTTGTTATCTTCAGTCGTTCGCTGGGTGACGGTCCAGTCTGTACATTGTTCCGTATATGGTTGTTATTAGGTCTAAGTAGGTAACCTCATTCTGAGACCGAGCAATTGGTATGTCGTTAGCTAGTTAGACGCTGTAGGGTTCCAGCAGAGTTGGATAGTACCTCCCCCTGTACCAGATGGCAATATATCCACCCAAAAAAGCGTAGCTTAAATGAAACAGGGCAAGCATTAGTTACATCCCGTCAACAATGCTTTGCAATGCGGCAATCATCGGCGAATTTTCCCATTCTTGGGAAGTGCAGTGGGCGTTCCACGGCTCGATAATGATGACGGCTAAATATTTTATTTATAATCATACACACTTTTCTTGTTATCTCTGTTGTTATTCACATTATAATTTTACATTTCTCTGGGTTTCAGCTATGATACAAGTAGATAGAAAGGATTGATATGGATTCTTTGAACAAGAGACCTCTCCAAATCTATTAATAAAATTCACAAAACATCTCATACATATACCTGGCTCCGAGCTAATTCGATTAAAACACGTGTGTTAAGGACATCCGACAAAAGAGGAACACACTATATAAATATACTCTCAATTCTATACTTACTCAATTCCATAAAATTTGTCGAAGATTTCATAATAATTAATTCTATCTATTTATATCTCCGCTATAATTTTCGAAAGCTCCATTTCTGTTAGTAAAAACATACATGCAACTATCTAACGACGTATTAAGTCAGGCGATCGACCTAATAAAAACATTAAGTACCCGCTGTCCGTCAATCCGTAATTAAGAACAAAGCACCGTTACGATCGGCGCTAAACTAGTCTCTAACTCTTATCTGTATCAAACTTACAAACAAGTACATAAAGGTGCGTTTACACTGTCCGATACGACTTAATGTGTGTTTCCTTGGATTAATTAAGACCAGCTTAAAACTTCACTATAGTGCTACTATTTGTGTGTGCGTATCCCCTAAAGATAATATGAAATCTACTCTAACGTAAAGAGTTGACAGATGTTTGTTTATTATATATAATGTAGCTAAGCTCTGTGAAGTGGATCTAATTATGAAAATTCTATTACTAGTAGAGATCTTTCTTTTTTAACGAGTGATACTTGTTATAACTTCCCTCCGAAATATAATAATAAAAACTAGTTATAGCGAAAACCTATTACTATTGGGTTTGAAACACATTTTATGTTACTACAACGTTTTCTGATAGAAATAAACTAATCTTGCTATAGTTACTGGTTAACCAGATGTTTCCAAAATCAAGAACGATTTTCAACTCAACACCGGAACAGACTAGGCCAGTTAGTATTTTTAGAAAACTTACTAAAAGTATACACAAAAAATTAAACAAGACAAAATTACAAATATCGTTTTAGCTAATAATCTAAGGATTTTACTTATATCATGGAACCCAGAAAAAATAGGCACCACAAACACCCATAAATTGTTTTTAGGTATTGTGTAGCCGAATGCATGACTCTTACGCCTCTATTGTGCTTAACTAAAATCTATACTCGTAAATACAAAAATGAATCCCTATATTACTTGATAACGGCATCACGCGTAAACAGCTGGACCATTTTTACTCATATATTTTTTGTGTGTTAGTTATTGTCAGGAAAATATTGTTGTGTTATTATTGTTGTTTTTTAAATAAGTTTTTGTCGTTGCCGGTCTGTAGTGGACACGATTAGTAGATTGCGTGCTTTATACTTTAAAACAGATACACATAAGGAAGACCTTATACAAATGTCTGCGTTGGTACCTCACTCTCGCCCCATTGCTATTTTTTGGTTTCAAGGGTGAAAGAGGCAGTGAAATTACTGGGTAATATGACATAATATCTTCAAGTCAAGTCTATAGGTTGCGGGGACGCTTTCCCAAAGGAAAGGATAATCGGTTAAAAGTATATACATTTATTTTAAATACATATTTCAATTCGAATTTAATATTTACACTTAGGACAGAACAACGTATATCGGGATAGCTATTTAATTATTAATATTAATAAATAAAAGACCGTCATGTATTTATCTTTTAACATTAGTATACATTTTCAAACGCAGTCGTACAGTTTAAATAAACTTCCTTATGTTTACGTTTAAGCCTAGTCACGATTCGACCGCATTTGTGAATAAGAATGGTCTGCACCATTCTAAATCTTTGCTACCTCTATATTCAGGTTCGCAGTTTGTTCTCTGCGTTAAGATATTATTATTTAATCATCAACTACTTCTTGTTTGAAAAGAAGTAAACCGTTAGCTTCCTGACACACGGCTTTCTATTTAGTAAAACTGTTAGGATTTAAATAAGCCATTATCATTAATTTTGAGAAACGATTAGTTTTGCTTTTCGGTACCAAAAAAAAGAATGAACGCGAAGCTTTGGGTCTAAGTTTTGAGCTAAATTCAGGTTAAACACAATGTAAATTTTGACAACGGTAAAAATAGATTTTAATGATAGATTTACGACATGCTGTCATATTTTTTATTAAAAGCCAAGGTCTTCATCGCAGAACTGCCTTCTGGTACTACAAAGCCAGTTCTGTCCCGTGTTCTACACAAGGCATACACAACTACTTCATGGATTGCAAGGTTTCAAATTATAATATTATAATTAGTGAGACTATTAAATATATTACTTCTAAAATAATATTATAACATCTAAGTTAATTAAAAAACAGACATCTTAGTTACTGTACACACGAATATAACGTATAAAATTTAATTTTACTGTGTTTTAAAGCTGATACGTAAATGATAGCTGATGAGTAAAGGGTAGAATATAAAAAATGTAATATTATTGCCTCCTATGTTAGAACTTGTGTATTTAATAAAGTTTAATCTTGCTAGAATATATAAAATTTCAAAAAACGTTACACTGATGATGCTCTTTGTTATATTTCGTTGAAACCAGACGTTTCAACGTTTTTTGTGCAAGTATTATGTTTGTCTGAAATCCTTCGTGGCACTGTTAGCATTGACATTTAGTCGAATCAAACACCTGGAGTTTTGGAATGTTGTTACACAAGTCCTGACTGTACTTTATATTATTTTGTATTAATACCTATTTTGCTAGGCCTCAGACGTAAAAAAAATAATTTAGTGATGAAGGAGGCCCCGTGTATTTTGTACTACGCTGTAAAAAATGTTACAATAAAAAAATATGATAAGACGTATTATAATCGTTTAGTTCCTTAATCAATATATTTATTTTTTCGGGTGAAAATATTATTATATTTTATTTACCTAACGGTCTATTTTAGCTTTGTATTGTTGTAAGGTCGCATCAGCACGCGTACACCAGCTAAAGCTCTTAGTTGGCTTTAATGTTCTCAACTTTAATACCCAACGTTTTTCAATATACATATTTTCACCTTAATATTTTTAAGGAATTGCTCCATTGTTTGGTGATAACTGTAAGAATTTCCATGTAGCAGTTTAAGTACACCTATAGCGTTTAGACAAACATATACGTATTGTTGTACGTAATAAATATAATGTTTTATTATACGTAATAAATATAAGAATAATCTACATACAACGTCATACGTCGACCACTGATTCATAATGTGGCTTAAAGCACTTGTTTTACCGATATCAGACAATATAATCCTATATACTCGTATATAACTAGCTGTGCCTGCGACTTCGTCCACGCGGAATAGTTTTTTTGGGTATACTTTTTTACCTTAACTTATATAGACTTTGGATGTCATGTCAATCAATGGCCTGAAAAATAAGTTTCAAGTATCTAGCTCTAAATATAGCAATACATTCCATACAACTTTTCACCCCCCATTCAACCCCTTACACCCCTTATTGCGAATTAAAAAATAGCCTTTGTCCTTTCTTAAGCTCTAAAGATTGTCTGAGCCAAATTTCATCAAAATCGATTGAGAGTTTTAAGCGGGAAAGTGTAACAGACAAAATTACTTTCGCATTTATAATATTATATAGTGGGGATTATATATAAACAATATCTACACACTGAATGGATACAGATGTTCATCACATAAATGTTAATCCTGGCGCATAAAAAATAAATCGAACCCCTGGGCGCATCAAATAGGAACATCGTCATCGAGTTCATCGCATCGTCGAAATAATAATTCTTACTTCAATACAACCACAGATCTAGAATCCACTTCTAAATAGCACCATGAAAAGGAAGACGTTTATTTCGTAGAGATTTCTTAACTACCAAGTATTTATTGCTTCCGTTTGAAGACTGATAGCAAATTAGTCACCAAATTAAGGATATCAGTTTGTCATTAGATTAGACGGAGATCAGACGTTGAGAGCCGCGTTTTTTGGGCCGGTTGTTGAGAACTAATTATACGCCTCAATGTCCCATGAAGTCGCAGGGCAATAGGTCAGAAGTGAGTATCAATTAGGAGTCAGCTGACCGCATGATTAGTTGATTGTGTATCCGGCTTGTTCGTACGTAATGTTCTACCGAACGAACATTATTTTAACTTGCTCAATTTACATAGAACTCGCGAAACTAAAGTAATTTTCATCTATAAATATACAGTCAAATAAGACGAAACTAATAAAATTTGGAGTATTTCTTCCCGCGTACGCTAAAATTCTGAAATGAGTTCTTTGTGGATCTTTTCCCAGAGGACCATAGTATGGATTTCTTCAAAATGCGAGTATAGAGGTTTTTACAAAGTATAATGATGTCTACATCACTAAACACTGTCTATTACAATGTAGGGTATAACGAAATTTAATGGGTACCAGCAGA
The DNA here is from genome assembly GCA_020976665.1 of Heortia vitessoides. Lineage (NCBI taxonomy): Eukaryota > Metazoa > Arthropoda > Insecta > Lepidoptera > Crambidae > Heortia > Heortia vitessoides. The sequence goes on along the minus strand of JACJUM010002525.1, from coordinate 12,658,892 downwards.
TTAAACAGTATCAACTAGGTATAAAAGCCAGTTGATGTGCTGGAATCGTCAGTTGATGGTATATCAATCCATCAGCACCATTCCTGTCAAGAAGCACCACGCCTACATAGTGTCGCAAATTTGTGCAAAAAGTGAATTGACCTGAAGAAAAAAAACGATAGGCCCGGTTGCAGAATCAGCAACTGGGCCTATCGATTTTTTTTCGATCGATGGTAATACTTCATGACAAGAAGATAGTAAGTCACACTAGCGGTGTTACCTGCAGTTTATTACGAAGCATACCAATAAAACGTAGCATACCATTTTTTTTAATCGCACTAGCTGTTTACGTGTAAAGAAGTACACACACTCTGAAACACAAACATAAGCCTTCGCCTTTATAATATTAGTGTGATTACCCAATAATTTTACTGCCTGTTTCACTCTTCAAACCAGAACACAGCAATACGAACACTGACGGCTATTTGTATGAGAGTGAGGTACCAATACAGACGACCTTTCTATGACATCTTTCTCATGTAATCAACTCTTGGGAAAGCCATTTTATTATTATTATTATATTATTATTCTTCAGTTTATTTTTATTAATAAATCTAATGCTGGAGCATTCAGAGGGCCACCGGAAGTGTACATCATACGTAAGATAGTTCTACAGTGGATATCCCACGTTTGATGAACTTACAAAGTTTTAGTGATGCATTGCATAAATATTAAACTTTTTAGTTTAAGATTAGCTTAGTACAAACTATATCGATGTACGGAAATATCACAGACAGTGTAGGGACTTCATGTTCTCACCAGCTTTTGTTTCTACCACAATTAAGGCGAGAAGGCTTTTTATTAAAAAGACTTTTGAAAAATTACTTAGTTAATATAATCCTTTTAATTCAACTTGTATATAAATGGCTATTCGCCATAATGTCATAGGTCAATATTGGTTTCCTTGCTTTTTGCGAACATATAATATTTAAATTCAATTAGAACTGCACGAAGTAACAATTTTCTATACATCTATTTACATAGCCTAGGTTAGACACGGTATTAACAGCACAACAGAACCTAAAGTTTAATGAATTATATGCTTTATTATAAAGGACTAAGCTATAATTAAACTGAAAAATAACATGTCATGTTTCAATAATTCCGGTACACGTTCTATTAAAAATAAGCGGGGTTTTTATTATACTTGTTAAGAATGAACACTTTATCGCCGATGAACTGTGATGGCTGCAAGGTTAGAAATGCAAGAAAAAAGGCTTCAGAAGATAAATTATTAGATAGATAGCAAGCGAGTATATATATATATATGAGCGTGATTATAAGTATGCATGTTTATCTTAAAGCTGAAGTTTATTGTTTCTCTACGCATTAATATTGTTTAAAGATTAGGATAACATAGTCGATGGCGTAGATGGTAGTATTGTGCGCCAAGGGTCCACAAATGATGTCGCAGCGAGCTCCTAGTATAAAAACAAACAATGATTCTAGAATGTGCGAAGCCCTCCCCGGCAGTCTGACCCAATCCCGGTCCGCTGCAAATGGTTAGAGAACATTATGTGACCCTCATTGTGTTCATTGACACTTACAATTTCAATACGATTACTATTATGTATATAGAATCGCATTTCCTTGTGTAGTATATGTTAAAAAGTCAGATACCTCAGTTTTTTTTTCTTTTTTAAACACACACGCAGAACATTTTTGAATAGCTTTTCTGCTATAATTTTGTAATGTCACTGACTTTTTTGCTACAGAATCGAAGACTGACGCCACGGGATACCAAAGGACATAATGCGCGCGCAAATTAGACAATCACGTTAATTCTGACACACTGAAAAATGTCTTTTTCTGCACTTTAAAATTAGAAAAACAGAAAGATCGCGTTTGAGGGAGTCGTAAACTTAAGTATAAGAACGATTTTTCTTAGGAATATCCGAAAGATTGATATTGCAAAGAATCGTAAACTTACAAAAACAAGATTAGGACTTTGATTTGAATAGACCTAAAACAGCTTACAATAAATATAGATAAAGCCCAGCCAGAAAGTTAGATTCAAATAGCGCAACAACGCAAAAAAATATCATTGAATTGCGATTACGACTACGATATATACGACTGATATAATATTTTTTTCAAAAGTGTTAACGCTGATCGCCTCTTCGGTCCGATGGCGGCGCTGGAGTTGATTGACGGGGTCGTTCACCTCTTACACAACCGGCCTAGGCCCTTGCCGGGCTCATCTCTGATACCCTGGCTCAATCTATAAGTATCTATGAAGGACAGAATTCTAGAGAATTAATTCTTGATTTGAAATGTATGTATACATAGTACGTTTATTGAATCCATCTAAGTATATTTACTATTTTAATATGAATTTCTCGTCTATTAAGACTTAATATTTTGGTTTCACTATTTTAGTATGGATCTCTCGTCTATCACGGCATAATATTTTGGTTTAATCTTAAAGAACATTTTTTTATTGATCGTTTCTCAAATAATCGCAATACAATATTTGTGTCATGTATCGCTTCTAAAGATTTCCAAAATAATAACAGAACTTTAGTATTATAAATCTATAATTAATTACAATTAAGTGCTTTAAATCATAAAGCACTTAATTGTAATGATTAAAGACTTGATTTGATCGTATAGTTTTATTAAGATTTCAATTGTTGGTTTATTAAACATTTAAGGACGGACCATGCCGAAGTGACTAAAAAAGAGTATAGGGCGCTATAATTCCAATCTAATATTAAGATGAAAAATTTTTTTTATTGCTTTCTTGCTGATACCTAATATCACAAAGCGAACACTGTGACATTGTTGTGATATAATATCACGAAGATATTATATCACATTACCTTCAATTAAACTGAAAAACTTATTAACAGTTTTGAAAAATTATTTAACTATTCGATAGTTAATATCTTCACCAAGTAACATTAAGGCTAAATTATTTATTCAGAAAATAGTGATTCCGAAAATAGAGACTTAAAATGGAAAAATTAAAAGCAAGATAACATTTTGTACGTAAATAGCGAATAAACTCAAAAATTACTAACAACCGCATGAAACCTCTTAGCCAGGAAAATACGAAGTTCAGTACTATTTTATCTACAGAATTTAATGTCCGCTTCCCTCTACCCTAACATAACCTTTACAAAGGTAAGTCATATTACCTTGATACCTGGAAGGTTTCAAGGGCGTGATGTCTCGACCTTAAGAGTTAGTACTATAATGTAAATGCGCACATTGAAGACTATTCATTCAATTACGTCAGCGGTGAAGATTTATTTAAAGATACGTAAGAATTATATATGTAGACAAGCTCTCGGGATTTTTTCATCAAGTTTAACATTATATACAAAGATTATATATACTTGAATCATATGAAATAATATTTACACTTATAAATATTTTTTACATATTAAACACAACAAACAATCAATGCTATCAAAAATATCTCAAATATTTAAATACATATACCGCATAGAAATTAGGGTAGCATGTTTATATGATCATCATCATATCAGCCATAGAAAGTTCACTGTTGGACATAGGCCTCCTCAGTATAGGGGGAATTTTGCCCATAATTGCCGTGCTGGGCAAGCGTGGTGAAAATCGCAGAGCGCAACTTTCGCGACGGGTATGCTGCTGCCCATCTCTACCCTGTAGTATTTGAGTTGTGCTGTTTTGGATGGTTATACCGCCATCTAATAGTCCCGATACCTCAGTCGCCTCTTACTACACCTGGTACAGAGGGAGGTACTAATCTACTCCGCCGGTACCCCATTTTTTTTTAGTGTTGTATGTTGTATAACTATAAATTATACAAAAAGTTATTAAAATAAATTCCATGACCATTACTTTAAACTCCAAACATATAGGTTTGGAGTTTAAAAACTCGATACGTATCTATTTAAAGTATATATAATTACATGTAGGTATAAGTTTTAAACAAATAAATTTAGTTGAATTTTCTTATATTTTTATCTATTATATACGCGAAAGTTAATGTAGTAAAACTGATTATACTTGTAGCAAATAAAATAGATTATCTTTGGGTAGATTTTTTAATATCATATAGCCTATGTTACTCCAGAAGAACGTAGCTTTCCGTTATTGAAATAATACCATCATAGTTGGTTCAGTAGCTGCTGACCCTATTCGTTACAAATAGAAATACAAATCTTTTTCCTTTTTTATGATGATGTTGACAAATGATGTTGCGACTAAGTCGCGAACGCAAGTGTGAGCGTCGTGCTGTAAATGTTGTGATGCGAAGTGCGAAATGCATTTCTATACTTTCGTGTCGTAATCGGCTACAATAACAGTTAATTAAAAAGCTATTTACCATGTGGTTGCGTGTCGGATTGTGTTTCGTTATGTGTCATCTAAGCGGCCGTGACTCTTGCCTTTGGCGATGACAGCTGAGGCACGCGATTGTGAAATTTTCGCACGTATCAAACCAGACATTGTATTTATATGTGTTTGATACACTAAATCACAATTAGATTTATTATAAATCATGTTCGTTTCACAGATTATATTTTGATTTTGCGTAACGTTAAGTCTACTCTCTAGTAACCTTTAATGCTACGTGTAACATAACAAATTTAGTAAAAGAAAAAAAAATGTTATATACTCATTATTTAGCGGTGGGCCCCAATTAAATCGGGGTATATTGTAAGATTTATCCCGTTGATCCCGTTACTGTAGGACTTTTAATCCAGTCCTCGTGTAAACATCCCAATCTCATTAATCCCGCACAAACCTGGTTCTGGTGATTACAATCAAAACAAAAAAAGTATCCCATTTGTTGCAATCGCTTTTGAGTTATGCGCGTGCATATTTTTATTTATAAAGACAGACACTAATTTTCACCCTATTTGTTCGACATCTTGGCCAATCCATTGAATGGCCATTGGAAATGATTTTGCATATCATTTTAGTTTATTACACGCACGTACACACAGCAACAGATCAAACTACACAAATCTGTCATTTTTTTTCGATCGACTTTAATCTTTATGCGGGAGCTATGGAGTTTAGAATTGAATGAATTTTTGACAGATCTGTTTAGGTTGATTTGTTGCTATGTGTACGAATAAAGTACAGTAAAAATAAAAAATTAAATCAATATCTATTCCTGACTTTGTTGTTTGATGTTGAATACTTGTAAATAACATAACGGAATAAAATGGCTTTTTAGTTGGTTTTGTAGTTATAAATACCTAATATTCTAGCAGTTATGCTCTCTCATGGCGAAAATAACTGGGAAAATTTAACGTTAATAAGATACTTAAACATATGAATACCTACATCCGTAAAATGTATATAATGTTTAGCTATTATTGTATATACCCGAGGCTACACAATACATTACTTTAGCATGCCGTTAACAGCGGGATGTACCTAATCCATAAACCAGACATATAACGAAAGGCGGAGTGTGTTATTCCAGTACAAATGCCTTAAACGACAAGTCTCAAGAAGTAGCCCACGCCAGCCATTGAGATGTTTTATATTGCAGCATTGTTGTTAATCCCGGATTGTCGCGATGTTTACTGGAAAAGGATGCTTAGCCTGTTCGAATTCCAACAATCATTCCTAGAATTGATCCTGGAGAATACGTCTGAGCCGCCCATTGACGCAAACCGCAGATTGACCAATTACAGGTCCTTTTAGAGATCACGGCAAAGTCATAGCAGTAGTTTTATTATATCTTAATGCACTAAACAGTTTTTAGAATTTATTTATTTACTACCAAAGGACAGCGTCTGCTTCCTTTCAAGTTATGCTTTTAATCGGCGATATTTTATTCAGAAACTTTCAGAAAAATTGTCCTACGATTCAACCATATCAAAAGTTAGACGTGAGGGTGTTTAAAATTTGATATATTAGAGGTATTAGGCGTAAGTAGGGAAACAATTTTATGAATTGGAAGAGTTTGGTAAACAACCGTGAGGTACCGGCAGAGTAGAATAGTACCTCCCTATGTACCAAGTGTCGTAAGAGGCGACTAAGGTACCAGAACCTACAGATGGGTATACATGCATCCGAAATAGTAGCTCAAATGCACAGGGTGACGATGGGCAGCATCTACGTCGCGAAAGCTGCGCACTACGATTTCTAAATTGCTTGCCCAGCGCGGAAATTGTAGGCAAAATTCCCCCTCTTATGGCCTCTTATGTCCAGCAGTGGATTTACAATGCTGCAATGATAATATCTCAGCAAATTAATTATACACGCAAACCATCCCGAGAAATCACTCGATCCATTGAAAATTGTATAAAAGTTAGGTAGTTTTTCAGGTTATCGCGAACATGCATATTAGAAGACGCAAAGGGTTTTATTTAATGTAATGAGTTCAAATGTTTCCTGATACTAAAACCACACCCCAAATTGCTTAATTATGGGTAAGTTTTAGGTTTTTCTTACTATGTTGACCATATCACCTAGTCTACCAATATGAGTAGAATGAGAATGAGAGAATTGAGGAATACAAAATCGAGGCTACGACCGTTTCGTCACTCTACAGCTGGGTTAACGTTAGCCAGATTGTAGTACTGATTGGTAGGTACTTGACATCTCCTGTCTGTGGTTCAACATCTAACACTTTAGAACGAAATGACGAAATCCAGCCATTCTCATAGGAAACTTAAGATTTACTAAATAAAATTACTTATAATCGAATATGGACTATTGATTCGAATGAAACGCGTTGAAGTCTTTTATTTAGGTAATTATTTAGGTAAATAATTACGTTGACTGATTATTTATATATAATGCCAATTTTTTGAACAAATTTATTTAAATGTTGCTTTAAAATCCAATAACCATTATGACTTATAAACAATTGAGTCGATCTAGGCAGTCTGTTTTGATGTTATTTTTCAGAAGTAATATTAAACTCATGAAAACGAACAACGGATTAGTTATTTTTATGTTTAATATCGACTCAAAGAATATCATATTAGCTAAAACTTTACTAGTTATACTATAAATTAATATTAAAGTGCCAAACTGATAAAATGCTGAACTCCTAATTTAAAATTTAACAATAATAACGCATAATTTAAAAGTCAATAATCTCCATCCACTTTCTCGAATATTTAGAACTCAGCCACCTTATAAAATATGTCGGTGTAACATATTGCCTCAATGCCGTGTAAACATAAAGCAAATAAAAGAGTAACTAATCCCGATTTAATATAGATTTATAACCTGCGCCATCGTATCTGGTTACAAAAGACAGGTTTGCGCAGGTACCCTGGTCATGTTTGCACACCGGGACGCCAGAGTCAACGAACGGGGCCGAATTAAAACAACTGGTTGTGTTCTCGTTCAAAAATTTGGCTAATTAATAGATTAGATATGTATATCATTATACTAAACGTTAACAGTATCTGGGTTTTTAATATTTCCTGCATACCTTCGTTATCTTGTCACGTGATAAATATTCGTTTGTAGGTTACCTTTTGCCAAAACGGTACAATAACTGTTCGCTATGTAAATATTGTATTAAATAAATCAAAAAATGCATATTTACATATTTATCATACTGGTTTTAGTTTAATTTTATTATTTAACTAAAAACGCTCTTGTATTTAATGTACACACATATAAACCTACATTTTGTTAACAGACAGTTTAATCAACGTTACATAAACTGTCATAATAATACATACATAAATAATTATGGTTGGGAAGTACCGGCAGAGCAGAACAGTGGCTCCCTCTGTACAAGGTGTCGTGAGAGGCGATTGAGCCACTGAACAGATACATCCATCTGTAGCGTACCATAAATACGAGCCAGAGAATTCCAATCGTGAAGCTACGTTTTGCAATTACAGGCAAAGCTTCCTCCAATCTTATAAAACCTATTAAGGCGATAGGATACAAATATTATATATTATAAAAGGACTACCAATGTTATGCAAGATAATTGTGCAACATGATTTCTATTATAAGAATAAACAAAACAATTTGTTCACCATAATTCCTGCAACTTGATATCTTTATTACTGCTAATGACAACATCCGCTTTAAACGAGCAATAACATGGACTGACAGTAACAGATAAGAAATATGACTGCGTCACTAGATTGGCTTTCATAACATAACAATAAACAGTGATTTCCGATAATTTTATGGTTAACATTGAACCAAAATATGAATAGAGAATAAATTGTAAACGATATTTGTTCATGTTCTAAAATTAGTTACTGTTAACCTTCTTGCACAAAAAAATACACGAAGAAAAGCATCGATAATTTCAGGGCCGTTAATATGTTAAAAATTTTATAATGCCAGTTGACCAGTAATTTTTATTTAAATTTAGGTGCTTATAAGAACAGGCTAGATCTAGTTTAGGTACCTAAGTATCAAAATTTATTTTAGTTTAAGTTTCCTTTTGTTGTTGAATAGAGTTATTATTATTATTAATTTAATGTAAATTATTATTAATATTAATTTAAACGAAAATGTAATTTATTAACTTTCTTATATACTAATACTTAGCAATCATATTCCTTAATATATTATAATGTAAGATTTTGTATTTATAACATTTTAAATAGGTATTTAATATAAAATAAAATGGAATTTCAAAGATTTTATTTTCTATGAGGAATATGTTGATATGCCAAATTCTAATATAGGTAGATGGGAAAGTAAAAAGTTATCCGAAAGAAGATTTTTGTAACAATTATGATGATGGCTATATTAGGATAACTTAAATAAAATGTTTAATTAAATAGTTACGCGAAACATACTAAATTATACAAAAGCAAAGTTCAAACGTACATAGTCGATTTAAGCAAAGATCGTGCGTCCTTATGACTCACAACAATTTTCCCCACAGGTTTACTACTTGTGTATCTCACATAATGATGATTTTATTATCATTAATTTTATATCGTAGATTACAATTTATCACAAATGATGACTGGCCTACAATGGTATGGTAGCATACAAATTACAGTATTAAAATGCGAGGTTATAAAAACTTGCTATGATATCCAACATTATTCCAAGAATTTAGGGCTAGCGATTCACACAAAGCATATTTTTCGTAGGAAAAAAGATTAAACTACTACTTAAGTGATTCTTAAAGACAGATAAAAAAATGGCTATATATAAAAGGTTTTTTAACACAAAAATTAAACGCCTTTAACCTAAATTAAAAATTAACAATCGATCAACGATCTAAATACCTATATCTTATTATATATTTGTTATTTTTAACATTTAGCTGTACCTAAATGTGTCAAGAAGAATATTTTTTTATTTTAAGTTATCACAAAATAGTAAATAAAAAGATTTTGACAAAACGGCAGCCCTATGTAGAGGAAAATATTTGATAGCATTTGGCGCGCTGTGAATTCTGCTCAGACCACAGATTAAAGATCTTCGGGTGCTGCGCGCACGCGGTCAACGGCCTTGACATTGAACTCATTTTGTGTTTACATACTTGCTGTTTGCGACTTAACGCTACATTTAATTAACTATGCATCAGTAGTTACACGCAAGCCCATCATTAGGATATTTGTGGCACTATACACTTTTTCTCTGCTGCATCAATTTATACGGAGGACAATTATTATTAATCAAAAGTCTTTTTCGTTACATTAATTACATGTTGCCGTATAAAATACGGGATGAATTTTTACTTTATGTCTTTTTTCATATTTGCAGATCGTAATGACACAAAATAAATATTGTAAAATAATTAAAGTTTTTATTTTTATTTTACAGAAGTGTTTTTGTACAGACGCTATCGAATCAATAAAAAAATATAAACAAAATAATAAATATATTTTTTAAAGAAATTTATAATTTATTTATAAATTTGCAAAAAAACGTAAGCACTAATGGAATATCTGTTTAGGATATTATATTTTTAATCCATGTAAATATGAGGTCATTGTTTAGCCTTTAAAAAAGGACTTCGATTGTAGTTATCAAATTTTCTCCATATGTAAACATAGTTGAAGGATTACTATAAAACATACTTATTAGGAGTCCCATTAATATAATTGCTTTGCTTGATTTCGGATATATTTTTAATTTTTGAATCCTGATAGAGGGCATATCGATTAAATATAGCCTTTGTTGAACCGAAGATATTTCCCTGATAGGTACCTGAGACCGTTCAAGCATAAATAAGTAACCAATTTTCCTTTGTATAATTGCTTTAATGGTGAGCGATTAAGTTGAAAGAACACTAGTAGAACTAGCGTTTTAGAACATAGTAGCACAAACGGCTTAAGTTGGCTGTCTTGAGGTAGTTTTTCAAGTAGGTTGCACACATTATTTACATATATTTTTCTTATAAATGAATAAATAAATGAATTAAACAATTATTTTATTATTTGTGACCAATATTAGCAAAAAATTTCCGCAGTGTCGAATTTCAGATATATATACGAGCCGTTATAATAGATATCATATTTTGCTGACCCAACAGACGTTGTATACTATTAACTTGCAATAATATTGAACTAAAATTGGGTTAATTTATACTAAAATTATAAAAATTCGCCGACGGGTACCTCCCCCTGGTACAGGGTAATAAGTAAAATAGAATATTATCGATGTTTAATTTTTGATTTTACTGATAATCTACTGACAGTTAGGTTAAAAGCCATTATATTATGGTTACATTAGAAAAATTAGAAAGTCGTCAATTTTTTATTTTTTTATGTACATCGCTACTCTTGTTATTTTTTTTTTGTTTATAAACCTTCTCAAGGCAATAACAAACGGAACAAAAAAATATATAGCGAAATCTATTTAGCCGTACACGCGTAATGTTGCGAATAGGGATACATTTTTAAAACATATGGATTTAAATTTACGTGGCTTCAATAAATATTATATATTTTGTTTCTTGTACTGCGAACGAAATGCATATTAATTCTGTTTAGTTTCTGAAGAGTTGGTAGTATATTCAGTTTACACGATTTTGCACATTGTATAATGCATGCATTCAACACATGCCAATAGGGTTGTTTTCTAGTATTCACTCAATTAAAAGTAGATAAGTACACCGAAAGTTCACAAAACTAGAAACTAGAAACTTTATAACTAACCACATAATTTTTTAATAATTTATGAAATTTAAGTTTATCGCCTATTTTTCTAGAATTCGCTTCCGGGCATGATTGTATGATATGATGAAAAATGCCTCACCCACCCGGGAAAAAAAGTCGAAGCTATAGAGTTTGAGTTGCTATTTTTCCTTAACCATTGACCTTATGTCATTATGTTTTGTTATTATTGGTATGTTAAAGGTCCATTTCCTCTGACTTTAATTGAAGTTTACAACTTTAAGATCGCACTGATAGTCACAACGTGGAGACACAAGAGGAAGAATTAATAACGCCAATACAAGTTTATTATTTTAGTTAAGCACTAAGGTCAGACCTCAGGACATTAAGATGAGCGTCTGATAGCTTTACCATGAAAACTATTCTAAGATTTACAAGTACGTTGAGCACATCTGCGTAACTATTTAACTAAGCAACCTAAAAAGTTCATCTCTATATAAAAAAGTGACCCTACATACAAAAAATAAGAATCTAAAAAAAAGTCTAAAGCTAAAAGTTAGTAAGCTTTAATTTTAATACTATTGCAAGATGTTGACTTTTTCATAGTTTCAAAACGTATTAAACCTTTTATAAATAAAATATGATATACATCATGTATACATCGAAAGTGTTTTTATTGTTATTATTTGTCATCATAATATTTACTAGAAAAAACTTGTTTGAGGTTTCACGCGGGGCTCAAGCCTGGATCTTTCCCTTACCATTTTAATTATAACTCAGCCTTTTGCTATGCATAAAACCTTTCAAAGTAATTTTTATTTATAATAATATATATTGATATAAATATACATCTTTAGATTAATGTCGTTAATATGAAGACAGGAATTTTCATAACTAATATCTGTGTAAATTGTTTACCAACAACGAGATTGTAGTTTGTTTTACACATATAGTGTAGGTGTATGTTACACATATAGTGTAGATGTGCATACATTTAAAAAATGAATAGATTTTAATCTCTTAATTCAACATCATATACATATAATTTAATGGGTTATTACATAGGACACTAAACAATTTAAATAATTGCGTGTAAAACATTGTCTGCTTGGCTACTTAGATAAAATACGCTGTACGCTTGATAAAATAGCACAAAACCCACAAAAAATGTTTTTCGATAGTTCGATATTTAGGCATGGAACGTAAACACGTCATGAAGCGCAGTGATGCCATAATGTGTTTTTTATTGAGCTTCATGACTCTAAAATACCTTTCCATACGAAGTGCAAACTAAGTGCGAGAGATTTTTGACAACGTTGTAAATATTTTAGAATTCCACGCACCCGACTTAGATAACAATGGTCAATATTTTAGTCCTTTTCATCGCAAAAATGTTAACGACGCGGAAATAACCTTCCTGTGATTATGAATCGTTAACTCGAACGGCTATTAACTCTAATAGTCGGCAGATTCTACCACCACTCACCGGACAGAGCCGTGTTAAGGAAGACATCAGAGCAGCCTATAGTCGTTCATAATCACAAGAATATCACTAGCTCATTATCAGCCTAGAGACTTAAAGATATTATGTCACTTTACCCAGTAATGCGAACACTGCTATTTGGCTGTAGAAATAGGTGACCAATGCAGACGAACTTTTGTATGAGGTCTTACTCTCTTTACCAATATTACAATATATATAATATATTTGAATAAACAACAATTTATGAGAATTGATGTGTGCTATTCTTCGTGTGATATATCAGATACAATTTTTAAATATTTGTTAGCAAAAGTCGAATAAAAGTCTTACTATGTTAAAAAATTTAAATTGGCAATATTAAAAGACAATCGCCCCCGCCCTGTTGCGCTTGAACTATACTGCTTCAAGTGGTTATATTTCCATCTGTCGGTTTCGGTATTACAGTTGCTTATTACGACACCTAGTACCTAGGGGGGGGGGGGGTACCTAGTATAGGGTACCATACACCTGGTACTTACTATTCTACTCTGCCGGCGCACGGCAAATAGACCTTTCGGCCTTTTTCCTAGATGCACTCTTATTAAAAATACGAAAAACTTTACAACAAAATATATAATACTAGCGATCTGCCCCGGCTTCACTGGGTGCAATGAGGATAAAAATTGGTTACTGTGGGTTATCCCTAAGAGATGGATATAAGCCATCAGACCTTTTTGGTAGACCTTTTAAAGGTGTAGGTACATTATTTTGATTTATCTTTTCAGATTCAGCCAACGTTTGCAATGTAAGTGCAAAAAAAAGTTTAAATACGACATTACATCAGAAAAATCTAAAAATAACAGTGTTTTTCTACTATATTGTCTTCTTTCGAATCGCATCAAAATCCGTTGCATTCTTTTCAAGATCTATATATATATATATATATATATATATATATATATATATAGGGACAGACAGACACCGGGAAGTGGCTTTGTTTTATACTATGTGATATGTGAAAATTTATCAATTTAAATGCCTCAATCAACCCTTAATACATATCTGTCGGTTTGTTTGCTCACACTTGGTATCATTTAACCAGACGGACGACCGAGACAGATATTTTTAGAATTTGTAAAGTTACCAGCGTTTGTCGACAGACCCTCTTATGCTTTTTTATTTTTTTTGATTTACAATTACATGAGAATGATGATTAATACAGACCCTAAAAAAATCATTTCCACATACATTTTAGGAACGAGTTATGTAATCGTCAACATATAATTAAATTCTATAAAGATTTAAAAAATCATCAAGCTTAATAATGTAAACATTCATTGTCTAATTTAATGTAATGTTTCAATTAAATACAATTCAAATCAAAGAACAATGCAACCTAATGGGATAATGGCAAAATGTAACCGAGGAAAGGTCTAAGTTAAGGAAGTAATTGTTATCTATGAATAACAAATGAACAGAAACAATGGTAGTTTCAAAATGGATTATGAAAAGCCTGATTGACGACCAAGGGAAATATAAATAAATATTTAAAACACCTTGATAAACCCTACCTACAAAAGGTCTATACCAACGTTTGTACCAGATTTTGTAAGAGAAAACCAACGCCAATTGCCAGTATATTCTTCTGAAACAGCGTACCTTTAATGCAACTGGGCGGGGACGGGTAGTAGTATACACGGCGCTCAGCGATTGCCAACCACGCCTGTCAAGCTGATAAGTGATAAATGATAAGAATACGTAGGCATTAGCATATTCTTTTTTTAATTGTCAAGCAAAGGAAAAGTTATTCTATGTCTTTTAATAACTATTTAGTATTTAATAATACGTGTCGAAATGTTTATTGTAAATATATTTAAAACTAGCAGTGCCCCATATTTTCTCACAAGTAGTTCCGTTTTCCGTAAGAATGTAGGGATATATCATAGCCTATGTTATTTGTTCTTTAATTAAAGGAGGTTTTGATATTGGTCCAGTAGTTTTTGAGTTTGTTACAAAACGCACAAAAATACAATCTTGCTTACATAATAAGGGATTTTTATTTTTTTAATGTATTATTTCGCCTACATTACTTCGTAAAACTCTACATCTCTCTAATGATGAAAGAGTTTTTGAAATCGGTCTAATAGTTTTAGAGTGTATTTGTTACATACACCTAATTCTTTCCTCTATATAATAATAACAATAATAAATATGTGGTTAATTGGTTGAGTAACAATTCTCTCTTAGTTAGTATACTCGTATAAAGTCTCTCCTTTAGAAAAAAATGTCAGGTTGGCATTACTGTTTTTACATTATGGTATTACTTAATTTTATATCTATTGCTTTTTCATTTCATATCTATTGCTTTTGAAAACTTGTCCGGAATTATGAGTGATGTCTCTCCTTCATCCTCCTGATCCCTAACAAAATAAGATCATAACATAAAGCTTCAAAGAAATACATTACTCTAAACTTAGCCTATAAAAACTTGCTAAGATCGGTAGCAAATAAACAGGTACCTCCTTGAACACACTTTTTATACTAAAGAATTCGTTAATCACTCCGGTTCGAGATACCGTAGTTGCACTAGCGAGCAGTCATTAGTGCGTAAATTCATTGCCATTACTGCGCCGGCGCCGACGGCCGGCCGGCGTCGATCCGAACTCGATCGGGGATCAGCTACATTAAAACTAGCCATTTGTTTGGTAAATGAGCCACTTTAATATACCGATAATATGCAAATAAATAAATAGGTTAGAGCATTTACCGGACTGAAATTTCAATATAATATACTACACACCGCCTAGACTATTTATTTGTTGTTGTTTTAAAGTCAATTGTTGTTACTTCTGAAACAAATGACTATCACCCAAGATAAAAAAACGTGAAAACTAAATAACATTTTAATACCGTTAAAAAGTAATTTTATCTTTCATTGCATTTTAAATAAGATTCTGCTTAATACGCAATCAGCATAAAATAGTAAATTCTATTGATAACAACCTCATGATAACATTGATGGTTTTTATTGGCACTACGGTGACCATCAACTCAATAACAACCTGTTATGCCATTATAAATTGCTGGTCTACACTATGCTCATGACTTTCTCATTATAATAAGGACTTATCTTTATAATTAAAGTTTTAAATATAGAATTAATGCTCACTTTAGTATTTATGGTGTGTAGAACCTATCTGCAGGATTAATATCTTTAATTAAATTGGACATTACGCCTGTATCTTGAACACATTATGTGCCTTTAGAAATTTGCTTACGTGAATGTCATCTTTGTATTTGCCAGTATTGAAAACACGCGTCCCGTGACAAATCCGAGATAATAAAGGTTGGTTAAAGGTATAATGGCATTACTAAGAATCACCGACAACAATACAAATTATTTTGTCATAGTGGTACTGATACTGTTTTTACAAGTTTTTCTGTCTTCAAATGCCATTTGAATGTACTATTCGGCAATTGTATATAAATAACAGATTCCTACGCTACTTTGATATGAATTTTAGTCGTTTTCTGTTGTAGCGCAAAGTAAAGTTTGTAAGTAATTTTGTTTGATTGAATGTGCGAAACTCAAATTAATGATTATTCTAAACACAATAAATATGTCGCTGTATGGATAATTTGCAAACATTTGCGAATATATCGCGATGTTTCTAGAATTTTGGGAAATGTGTTACTACGAATTCTAAAAAGTTTTGATCTAGAATTCTATATTATAAATGCACAATGTCTTTTTGTTGCACTGTTGATGAAATAATGTTAGCCAAGTTTATTAATAGGTAGATAGGATACAGACTAATTATGATCCCAAAAAAGTGTTATAATAAATAAATAAAGAATTTATAAGGACGTGTCCGCCTATATGCGTGTTACGATTACAGTATCAGATATTGAGGAAAATTTACATTAAATCACTGTTAACCATTGAGAAGTACCTTTATAAAGACGCGATATAAAATGACTTCCACGAAAAATGAAAAAGTGAGTGTTACACTTCGACTACTCGCCTAAACATACCATACACATATGGAAAATAAATATAAAACCGTAGTAGAAAACATTTTGTGAAGACAAAAACTGTTTCACAAGGAACGAAAAACGTTTTGTACGTGTGAAATGAATATTCTTAAAAAATGATGAAAAGAATTTCAAAACTTTTTAATAATTAAAACCTACATTAGTACAAGTCACATAAGCTATATTTTATTTTTGTATTTTCAAGAAAACAGGATCTTCGCAGGTTCCCTGCAACTGCCGGGTCTTATTTATATAAAATATGAAATAAACGATTATAATGTCAGTTCAATACTCGTGACTGTAGCTTAAGTTTGACTTTAATTTGTTTGAGTAATCGGAAATCATTAGCATAACCCTAACCCTAGCTAACAACACCAGCTTAAAAAAATATTGCATAAACAACGTACCTGTTTTTTAATGTTGTAGTATCATATCAGATCACATAGCTCACAAATAGTTCCGACTAAATTTCCAATCGGCAATTCACACGCATACTTTGCTTATACTTAAATATGAGCACATATGTAATAACAAGATGGAAGCGACGATAACGAGGCTAGTACAATTGAATGTCATTGCTCCCCTCGGCAGACATAATAATCCATGGTCGGAGTGCAGTTAAAGTTTCCTGTACTCGATCTTTCGAATGCAGTCTTCCTAATGACGCTCGTTTTGCAATGTCATTCATAATCATATCGATATTTCAATTCTCAAAGTCGTTGAATAATTTTAAAACTGCAAAAATGTTTTATCTCTTATTCTTACATAGTGTGGCATGAAGTTAACTCATGATTGCCATCACATTAAGTATGCCATCATTTGAACATTTGCCAAATATCAACAAAATGCTTTATGTAGTATAGTCATGGGTTTATTATTTTTGTATTAATTTGTAACATTAAAAATAAATATAGTGGTAATATCAAACTTAAAAAAGCAAATAATGAAAAGTATAAAATTATAATGGGATAACTATTTATTTTTAAATGCACTTTTTTTTAATATGAAATTAATCAGGAAGAACGATATGGAATTATTTATTGTACCTTATATAACCTTAACGGCTCGTTGTAAAATCCACTGACACGATTTTGTGTAAACGATTGGAAACACATAATTGGAGAATATATTACCGTTTAGTGGTTTTATACATTTTATTCTTGCGAAGTTAGTTTTGTTTCCTTATCAAAGAATAAATATGTTATGCTTTAATTCAATCCTTCCTATTTAAATAGTTTTAAATATAAAATATAATATTTCTTATCTTAATTATTGAAAAATTAAAAAGTTTAGCACTTTTCGTCTTTTATGAAAAAACATAGCAGTCAAATGTTTAATTTTGAACATAAGCGAAAAAGTTCAAAGAAATTTTGTACAGCCGTGTCGGCAAAGGCATAATTGTACCTTCATCTGTACCATAATTCGTAAGCGGCGACCGAGATACAAAAACCAACAGATGTTGGTACATGAATCCGAAATAGTATCAGCAATACCGTTGCGGTACGTACGACGCTTGGCCTGCGTGGCAATATGGGCAAAATTCTCCCTTTGTTTGGGGAGATCTTTATACAGCAATGGACGTTCTAAGGCTGCTATGATCATGATTATGAATTGTGTCTAACATCTTTGTAGGCTAAAAGAGTTATCTCGTCTGTGAGTTACATTGAATATTTCAGGTTTATTTACATTGTTGTGTTTGGAAACCTCCATACAAAAATCAGAGCTAACAGCAACGTGTAAAGCCGGAGAAACCAAAACTATTTCAAAACGTTATCTCAAATTCCTTAAGTCATTGCATCCGATATTCGATATGACTCATTCTATTGTTGTTCACATTGTGCTAGCGACCCGCCCCAGCTTCGCATGGGTGCAATGAGATAACATGGTTATTATGGATTATCTCTAAAACAGCTAGACATCGCTGACTTTTTCGTAAACTTTTTTAAGGCTCTTGCAGTGTAATCGCAAAGAAATTTGTTTATTGATGACATCCCATTTTGTTCACATCACAGCTCGGCAAGTGTTTCTCTACTATATTATGCATGTTTTGTACATATATGCCTTCCTCTATTAAAAAGTCCCGCATCAAAATCCGTCGTGTAGTTTTAAAGATCTAAGATAACACAGAGGGACAGACAGGCAGCAGAAATCGACTTTGTTCTACACTATGTCGTGATGTACGTTTTGAAATTAGCAAATTATTTATTATCTTAAAATATATTCATCCCTTGTATCCCTCACTGTATATTATAAATAATAATTAACTTGGATACGATCTTTCATTATAGTGTACTACAACTAAAAATATAAAGGTATTGAGGAATTTGAAGATACGTAATTTTATAGTTGTAAAATAATATCATCTATAACTCTCTGTACCTGTACATACAGAGCTAAAACTAACTTAATGTCAGTTAAGAAGCAAGAATGACGGAATCGTAAAACGTACCAACAGAAGAATATATAGTTAATTTAAATCTGTTTTCTTATAGTATGTTACTTTACTAACCTTCATTACAACACTTTCCATAACACGAAGGGTATTCTTTAATTGGGACTCGTTTGCATCACAGCAGCCTATAGACGCTCGTAATACCAACCTTGTGACTTGAAGATATTATGTTACATACCTAGTAATTTTACTGCCTCTCCCACCCTTTAAACCGGAACATAGCAATTCGAACACTATTATTTGGCGGTAGAAATAGTTTAGAGTGTGATATCAATGCATACGAACTTGCTATGAGGTTCACCTCATGTGGAACATATTTAATAATATCAAAATAATGTATTATTACATATTGCACTGAAAACTAGTCTCCCATTGTGATCCTAGGCAACTCAGCCTAAAGAGATGCAGAGGAAATGTCCGGAGTCTCTTTGCTAGATCACGTCAATAATGAGGTAATTATTTGAAGTAACAAAAGCCGACGACCGATGGTATCGTATGGTCTTGGAATGGGGACCACGCACAAGCAAACGTATTGTTGGACGACCCTGTGGACAGATAATATCGGAGCAGAATCGCGCTGGATGCAAGCAGCATACAAACGGTGCTAATGAAAAAGTTAAATCTCTTGATAAGGAAATAAATTCTATGTCTTCAATCACATTTGGCTCATATGTTATGTTGTATGTTTGTTCCGTTTTCACGGCTCAAGCAATAACCAAAACTTGATAAAAATAACTCTTTAAAGTTAGGAAGGACTCGTTTTGATTCCAGAATAACAAGAGTTCCCGAGGTATGCAATTACAGATACGTGGACGCATATGAAAGCGCTGCCAGAAAGCGGCCCGCGGTTTTACCCGCATATTTCCGGTTTCCGTGCGAAAAATAAATAATAAAAGTAGGCTAAGTTACTTCTTATGACATAAGCTTACCACGAGCACAATCAGTAGCATCCCACTGAAATCAGTACAGCAGTTTTGGATTTAACCTCAAACAAACAGACAGCCAAGAAAATTAAAAAGATTATTTTTGTTATAAGTATCGTGCATACTTTAAAAAGATGTTTTTTTGATATTAAAATTGAACAGACAAATCATAGATATAAGCAAACAATATTAGCTTGGTTTATCTAAGCTTTTCTCTATTTAAATATGGAGTATATTTCCGTCCCTTCTTCGCCAACAACAACTATCTAATCCTTACCGCGGCAAAAAAAATCTACCATTCCAAACGATGATTCACTGAAATCTAATGACGATTGTTTAACTTCCGAGGTGCTTGGAAGTTTCCGTTAAGGTATTTTTTATAAGTCTAGCTAATACAAACTGTGATGTGGATAAATATCTTTAGTTTGTGCAATTAAAGCTTAACAAAAAAACTTACTTACAATAAGGCCTTAATTAGCGTTTGGCTTACGTTTATAACTTATAAATTAATTTGTTTATTGCCGGAATCGGTCTAGTATCATTTTTTTATTATGAAGTCAGCAAACAAGCATCCGATCTGCTTGATGATAAACGTGAGGACAGCCTATAGACACTCGTGTTATCACAAAGATATCAATCATCAGTGTGTCGCTAACATTGTGAACTGAAGATATAATGTCACATTTGCCCAGTAAATTCACTGCCTCTTTCCTCCTTCAGACCGGAGCACAGCAGTACCAAAAGACAGAGGTACCAAAGCAGACAACCTTAATAAGAGGTATATTGTAGCATATTCGAATTTCCTAAATACTAATTTACCCGTATCTTACTCATCCAGTTGACTTGGGGCTTCAGTTACATGAAATAGGTGAATAATTTCTGGGGTCAGATATTTCCTGTAGGAAGTTGTTAAACACCCGTGGGAATGGGATACACGTCATAGATACATTTAGCTCGAAAAATGTAACATTAGTCTATATCACACACCTGTAAAATTATGTCCACAAGGTGGACAGTTGATCTGAATATAAACGCAGAGTTGCGCTGGCAATGCAGGCCGCCTCCAACTGGTCCTATGATACCACTTCGGGAGGCCTATGCCCAATTGTGGACGCCCTACGGCTGATAAATCGTAATACCAATATGTTCTTGTGCATCATTTAGTACTTTTTATAATCAGGAGAAAAAGTATTACATATTTCTTCCTAAACATTTCTAACTCAATGGCAGATTTTTGCGGACAAATCATACATCTGTCATTCTTTTTTCTTTTTTTGTTAGACTAGGTTGACATACAAACATCCAATTCGCGTAATAGTAACCGTCCCCGTAGCCTATTGACACTTGTAATATAACAAGGATATCACTAGCGCGTTGCCAACCTTGTCACTTGAAGGTATTAATGGCACATTAATCAATAATTGCCGTGAGGTACCAGCACAGCCGTAAGGTAAAAATAGAATAGTAACCTCTCCCTGTACTAAGTGTCGTAAGAGGCGACTGAGGTACCAAAACTGAACCGACAGATGGCGGTATAACCATCCGAAAAAGTGCAGATCAAATGAACAGGGCGGGAATGGGCAGCAGCATCCCCGTTGCAAGAGTTGCATTCAACGATTGCCAACACGCTTGTCCAGCGCGGCAATTGTCCAACAGTGGACTTCCAATGGCTGGAATGATGATGATGGTGACCCAATAATTTCACTGTCTCTCTCTAATATAATTCAACATTACTTTGACTTGTCACTCTGCAACACGAGACTATAACCGATTGCCTAAGTCATGTGTTAACAGTTACCGTTAACGGGTAAACCGGAACGCGGTAAATGATTACTCGAGACGTTGCGTTGTTTTAGTTGCATTTAATTCATATAGTTTAGTACTAGACGTCCCTGTTGGTTTAGTTTAACTGTAAAGTAATTGCATGGGTAGCTAAAAGTCACTTTACACTGCACTGCACGCAAGTTCAGAGACGGTTTAGGTTATTTTATCGCACAGTCTACAAGCACCACGATAGAACTTATGTAGATGTGTGATTAGAAAATTCATTAAAATTAAGTATATCATTAAATCAGTTTTTACTGTACCATTCGAAATAAGGCTAATTATTTTTTTAAATTCACCCTGTGCATTTTATTTGAACTGTTGTATTTGTTTAGAACATGTTCGAGCGTATGACTTAACGCATGTCTTTCATAATCATCTGTAGAATTCTATTTTGTATATGTATACATTTTGTGTCACGGTATTTCTCCGGCAAGAACTCCAAGAATACTGAACCGATTTTAATCAAAGCTTGCCCACTCTTTGGTCTAACTTAAAAATTTGGATATATTATATCTGAATTTATAGTCGCAATATTTTTGCCGGGATATACATATATAGTTTAAGCCTACGTCTGTCGGGTTAGCCAGTTTTGTATAAGACCAACCAAACCAAGTGAAGCCTATACCAGTGGGGAACAAATGAAAATTCCTGATATTGTAACATTCGCGGAAGAAGTATTGCAGCTAAAGCTAGTCCATCACATTTTATAGTATGCTGCTAGCTCTCCTTTTAAGAAAAAAGGCAACAGATTGAAGAATACCCACTCTTATAAAAAGAGGAAACACATTCTTCGTTTAATTATCTGGATATTGTGTTCGCTCCTCTATGAAGACAGGTGTAGTACTCATAATGGGTAAAATTGATGACACTCGAAGCTTCCTCGGTGTAATATGACCTTTCCCGCAGTTGTAATTAAGTGAAAATGATTAGTGCTTTATTGCCTTCCTGTTAATTGAAACGGGTAAACAATATTGGAAAAAGTCTTAAATAATTTAAACAATATTTGAATCGACAATTGGAACAAACATCCATCGCTTTGGTACATACAACATCATTGTTGACTACAATTTAAGCACAAAGGTCAACCAGGGTCAAATATTGATAAATTAATCCTTTAAATTTTTATCGAATACTAGCGGCCCGTCCCGGCTTCGCACGGGTAAACATAAAGAGGTACATATATTTAAGTAATAAGCATGCTAATTAAAACGACCATGAATCTCTTATTTGAAAAAAATTGTATGCTCATCTTAAAGCCTCCCTGTATACTACGTTGGCTGTGGTATTTGTAGATGGCAACGAAGTGTATTGATTTTCAGGAGATCCTACTCGAGCAAGTGCCAATTACAATTGCTCTCGTCGAGTTAGTTACTCGATGCGCTGCGTGGCGACCGCCGCTGGCATGTATTTTTATTATTATTTCATGATATTTTTTGAACGGAATGTTCGATTTCAATAATTCAAAAAGTAATCATTAGGTATTAAGACAGTTTTAAATATTAAATTATTTATTTGGATAAAAAATTATAAATGGTATGGATAACACCGTCTGATTTCCATCGACATTTCTATCAATTTGTTAAATATAAAAAAGTAGTTATAGTGACGTGACTACAATAGTCTCGCGAAGTTTTTTGTAAATATTGATATATTTTCTAATATTGTCAAATAATTTTTGTCCTATCATTAATATTCTTCGCAGCGTATGCGATGAAAAACATTTTATGGCAATTTTTTTACACCTTTGGTTGGTTTTAATAGGAATTTCTAAAGTAATATAGTATTAAATATAGCCTAGGTTCCTCAATGATAATGTAGTTTTCTAATAAAAAAAGAATTATTAAAATCGATTCAACAATTTTTAAGTTTATTTGCTACATACAAAAATACAACTCTTTTCTCTTTATAATATTAGTGTAGACTAATGGAGGTTCAGGCGTAGTATCTTCAGATTTTTTACTAATTTATTGTATTTAAAAGTAAGGACTTCATTATGATATCAGCTGTAGGAAGCTGAACTGAAGCCATAAGATTCTGGAATGGAGACCATGTACTGTGAAGCACAGCGTAGGGCTAAAGACGATTTGACTAAACAGCATGAGAACCAATTAAAATATTATTTTACTTATTGTTATAATGTCTCTGACTTTACATTTTATAAAGAATGTTGCATACAATTTTAGACACTGGACATCTTCGGATCAGACGCGTCAATCTTGTCTCTGAATAAAAGTCTGTAACCTTCGGGATTGTTATGGGTGTAATAACCGCGCCAGAATGTCACTTGATTTGGGAGCTTGCCTGGAAAATTGACGTCGCCCATTCATTGAGGTACAGTCTACGCAAATAGTTCCTGACGTCATTCAATAATTTTATACATTTCTCATTTGCACATGTTGTTCAGTATCCAAAACTTGTTTGTCATCGTCACTCGTGTGAGCTTATTCTTGAAGGCCCAAGTATCAAAGGACTCCACTTACAGGTCAGTACCCGACGCTGTGATAAAAAAACAGTAATTCTATAACTCTAGTAAAACCAATTACAACAAATTAATTTGCATAAAATAAAAATGTTGTTGTTATTCATATTCCCCTCAATGATTTCACGGAACTAATCAATTATTTTAAATGCTGCCAATATCGTAAAAATAATGCACACGTCATACCTGTCTAATTATCATAGGTTTTTTCAGTCTTTATAAATATTTAGATCGTATGGGAACGCAGTAAAGACGAATATTGCACACATTACTAGCTAAAAAAACCTGAAAATGAATAGTAAATTTTGTCTGAATGTGTTGAAGTCAGTGACGAATCCGAACTAAAGTAAGCCATATTGTATATTGTTCTAATAGCAAGAAGTACAGTCGAGTTAATGAGCATTCAATATAATTTACGATGTCACAAATAGTGCGGTTGTCAAGTAGAATTAGACAAGGCAGATTATGACCAAAAACGCTTATTCGATTCATTGAGTAGAAGCAGAAAAAAAAATCTAGTCTAATACTTTAAATTGTTTTCTCTATTAAGATTAATTATGCTGATATGTATAAAGGCCGAATTTATAATATATTCTCGATTAGAAAGCTACATCTCCACCTATATTTTTTAATAAAAGGTTGTTGCCAAAAATACAATAAAAAGATGCTATTGCGATTTGTGTTTTTATAAGCATGTAACGTAAAAACTATTAGACCAACTTTAAAAATTCTTTTACTAATGGAAAGCTACATTAACAGCAAGTTGCATAAATTATGTTTTATCTACGTATTATTGCGAGGCGCTGCTAGTTTGCTGATAATTGCAGAAACTAACGGATGATATAAGTAATCTGTGGAAATATGCTGAAGCCGGGTATATTCTTTGAGCCACAACAACATCCCAAGCAATCAAATAAAAAAGTGGTGATGATCCCCTTTTTTAGAATAAACACTACACAAGAATTTACAATTGCTTAGTCATTGGGCGCGGTTATTTTTCATCAGCGTTAACGCTGTAACCGAATTAACCTCCAGTTCAGGTAAATGTCAAATTATTCTGCCGCCATTTAGCTTCCAGTGACAAGCATGTGACAATCATCAACCGTGAATTCGCAGCAGTTTTTGTCAAAGTAACGATAAAAAACGTACACGGACAAGGGAGGGAAGTAATTATAAATTCCTTGTAACAAACAAATTATATTATCTAGCTCTAATGAAACATAAACAAGACAAATACACACAACAAATAATAAACACAAGAGTAATATTTTAAAGTAATGAAAAATTTTATAGAATATAGTATAGGTATTGTTAAACAAATACACTTTTAAAAGAACATTAAGTTTGTATATACGTTGATATAATGCGCTTCATTTAACGATTTGAAACGCCTCGTGGAACAGACCTCAGAAACAGAGGGAGGAGAGAGGAGGAATAGTTATAATACATAGGTATTCATAGTGATCAGATTAAGTGATAAGCGAGGGTCGACTGATGCGGACATCGTGATTTACATTATTAATTTGAAATGGGTTTATCTAGTGAATTAATTCTAATTTACCGGCCAGGTAAGATATTGGTTTGCAAGAATACTTCGTGTGTTCGAGAACTAGATGAAAAGGAAGGAGAGCCCATCAAAATAAACTGGTGTTTTCAAAGAAAGATATGTCGAACGACAAAAATATATGATATTTCCTTTGGTGTCGGTATGTCGGAACTGAAAATCTTAATATGTCGTACTTTGTCTTTATTGCTGATGGAATCAAGTATAATGAAGAAATTGCATCTTAAAGCAAAATATAATCTATGTGCAAACGTGACCTTTTCTAGATCGCTAGTAGAGTTTACTATAACACTTCATTATGATGTATAATTTTGTTATTTCTATTTCACAGAGACGCACGTGTTTTCTTTTTGTAACGCTTCCGTATTTAAAACATGCATATTACAATAACTGTTTAGGTAATAACCAAAACTAAGGCCAGACTCATGGTCTGTACTAATGACTTTAAGTGAGGACATAACTTGAAGACACATTTTCTAAAACTTCCTCAGCTTTATCGTCTGTTCATAGACCAAGGTTTGTAAGCTGTATAAATTAGCACTTCTCCAAAATAAGTCGAGTTATCCAAAGCACTTTCGTAATAGAAATCTAATGTTCGAGTTATGTTCCGGAATTTATTTTATTATACCCATTTTATAGTTTGAGAGACGTGATACTAAGAGAGTCTAATAGATAAATATTCGAAATTAACATTACAAATGCGAAGGTAAAGGTTTTAAAGTCGAGATCGTATGTGGACAGTTTGAAGTTAGAATATTTCAGTCATACACTCGCCAACGGAAAGCTATTTATGTTCGGTCTAATGAGAATCTACTGAAACCCTTAGGATCTAAAACTTCTAAAACTCGACCAGAATATAAATCTACCATTGATCTAATATAGTGCACTAAAGGTGGTGGGTTCGATCCCTGCCCTAGGACTAATATTTATATGTTTATTAATTGTGTTTTTACTGTGTTTGAGTGTTAAATATGTGTGAGTGTATTATGTCTATGATACCTCAGTTGTCTGATGCCCGTAACTCAATGATGTCTATGTAGGAGATTTTGGTGATCATAATATCACATCCTAACAATGACTATTTTCAATATTTGACTTTACAGAGCAGTAGCTGTAAGCAGTCGAATATGTATACTTTTTTTTGTGACTAAGTTGACAAACAAGTATATGGTTCGCGTGATAGTAAACGTCACAGTATATATTTGACTATCACAAGGATGGTGCCAATCTTGTGACATGAAGATGTCACATTACCCAGTAATTGTACTGTCTCTTTCACCCTTCAAACCAGAATACAGCACTGCTCGTTTGCGGTAAAATAGGTCAAAGTGATGCACAGGCGCCGTAAACTTTTGCATGAGGTCAACCTCTAAATATACTTTTGAGGTGAATTTACTTGGACACAGTCCCTACGACTATGTTTATCATAAAATTTTAAATTGTGAGCTGTATAAACACAACCTCCACAGTCCAGTTAACGTTTCTTCCAGCAATGGGTGGTATTTTATGGACTCTATAGGGCATAATAATAAAAAAAAACATTATCATAATTTACAGTGATAAACATTGGGATCTATGCTCGATCATTACTTTCACATCTCGGAAGGCAGTGAAATCTCCAAGGTTATGATGATTGAATACAAGAATTCTTTGTGCGACGAGTCTTAAAGACTGACTTTGTACCCTTGGCATCGCCCGTGTGGACTGCTCTTTTTATCGCGACTCTATATAACGAATTAGAGGTACATAGAAAGCGGTAAGTAAAATGAATTGACAATGGACACGTAGGACCGACGGTGTATGGGGGTGTAAAGTTCTGGATGGACCACGCATTATCGCAGCGTAAGACATCCACAAACGAGGTGAACAGAATTATGCATAATATAACTGTAATATTTAAATTCGGATCGCGTCGGATGCAAGTCACATGCAACTAGTCCTCGCAAGTCATTTCGGTATTCATCCAGCAAACTAAGATATAAAAAAATAACACCCAGGCACAGAAGAAATACAAATATTCATCATTCAAATATTTGCTATAGGTACGGATCAAACCTACGACCTGGGGCGTACAAGATGGGATTACTAATATCTGCGCTATCGGGCTCATTTAAAAGTACAAAACATAATTTGGTTCATTAGAAACTTATTCCCTTTCTATATAATACTAGATAAATCAACAGACGTAGTCCTGTCTTAACTATATTCATATGTTTATCATGAAAAAATATTGCGACTATAAATTACGATATAAACTATCCCAACTCTCAAGTCCGATCAACCTTTACATAGCAAGCAAACAATTATTAAAAAGTCAGTTAAAGTTTATCCCGGACAAACACTGTAATACGTATTTTTATAAATCAATATATAAGTAAATATTATGGTTAATTATCCGGAATTTAAACGTACTGCGGACATTTTTAAGCATCTATACTGCAATTCCAAACTCTTTTTAGTTAATTAAATTTGTTTTAAATGTTCTTCTGATGATCCATAGTTTTAAAAAGAAATCGGTGTACATATTGTCTTTTTTTATTCTAAAAAAAAATGAATATTTCTATATACGAGTATGTATGATTAAATGCAATTGAAGGCCTTTGTTTTATATACAATCAAGATTATTTAGAAGATATTTTCACGGAATTTATTATTTAAGATGTATAAAAACATAAAATACATTGATGAATATATAAAACTATAGAGTAAATAATTAACAACATACGTAGCAATAAAAGTATAGATACAGCAGCATATTTCAATATAAAATGCAACACACGCAACTTTTCTTATCATAGAAATAATACATCATTTTGTCCACCTCATCGATCGTTTTATAAAAAGGCTGCAATGATGAAAACATTGTATATTATAGAATGAAGTCATATCTGTATGTATCCATGCTCATGATATATGTAATCTACTAAATAGTTTTAATCGAAATAACTTGAAGTGATGAATTTATAAATGTTTAGGTTTCCACTGTTAGACATAAGTCTCTTCTTCTTAAGGGGAATTTTTGCCGTGGAAGAGAGGGACGTGATTTTCTATTCTAGTAGTACTTTAAGTCAAGGATCAGAGATCAGAATCAAATTAAGTAAATTCCTAATATATGTAAATTGGCTGAATCATGAAGATGTTATTTGAAGTTACCGGATTAAAAATTAAGCGAATTTAACGAATAAATGTTACTAACTATTATAAACGTAAAAAAATAATGAGCATTTATTTTATATGTTGAACAGATGTTTACACAATTGAAATATGAAAGACGTCACAAAATCTAGACAAACGTGGTCAGGTCAGGTCATTATGATTTAACACAAAAGTTAAATTAGTGACACAGACATGTTAATTCATAATTGGAACCACTTATGAAGAAGGGTATTATATTAAGTATTTATTAAAGAAAGTCATAGAAATTTATGAAAGGATGCTCTTCCCGTGGCCGCGTTTTGCGTGCATATGTCAATAGTATGAAAACTATCATATTATATATCCTATAAAATTATACCATGAAAAATAGGGGTTAAAAAGCCAAAATTAATTAATAAACACATCACACATTGACGGGCTCGGTGGCGCAGATGGTAGTAATCCTATCATATGCGCCAGGGGTCGTGGTATCGATCCCCACCCAGGACAAATATTTAAATGATGATATTTGTGTTTGTCCTGTGTCTGGGTGTTAGATATGTATTTAATTATTATATTTGTGATCCTCTGTTGTCTGATGTCCGTAACACAAGTGCTTTTAGCTACTTACCACGGAGTCAGGTCAACGTATGAGATGTTGTGTGAATATATTATATTATATCAACTAAGATAGGTTTGCACAAAACAAGTTTTGAGTTCATACAATTTTCAAATAAGAATGCGATATCGTCGCTTAGGCTCTAACATCACTTTAATTAATAAATTCAAAGACTGTGGAATTGAAAAAAGTCGTCCAGAGTCAAGTGAGATATTATTTAAAAATTTAGTTTATGCGCGTATTAAAAAGTTAAACTTAATATTAACAAAAATGAACGATAAGAAAATTGTATTGCAAGAGTATTCACTTGTTGAATGAACTTGCTAATAAAGTAACCTATTCTATATGCACGCCGTGTAAGTACTTCTATATTTGACATAAATCTTATATGCATAACATCGTCAATTTCAAATAAGAGAATTACTTATTTGCATATTAAATGCCTTTTATAAATTGTCTTTATTTAAGATAGCAAAATATCAATTGATATGGATTACCGCTTAAATTTAAAAAATGAAAAAGAATGTATCATAAGCACCCAGAGTCTAAACAAATATATTTGTAAAGTCAGGGAAACCTCAAGAAAGATCCCAGAAAGCGACGTCAGCGAGACTATAGAAAATATACAGACTGGAATGTATGAAATTCAATAGAAAGAAGGAGTCCCTGTTGTTGAAATAAAAGATAATCAGATCCAAAATTTGGAAATTTTAAAAGCCTGGTTAATGTTTTTCTGCATTAGTGACTCAAATTTCTTTTAATGTTTTGTTTACATTAATAGATAGGATATGACTAGGCTGCCCTATTCTTGTAGATAAAAGCCTCAAGAAATGACAGAATAACAAAAAATGCAGACTGTAGATAACTGATTTTTTTATCTCCGTTTGAAACGAATATACTTTGCACCAGATTGGTGCGGTGAGTATACATTATTGACCGACGAAGTGAACGCAATCACAAAACTATTCGGTGAAGTATCTCATATCTTTAAAAAGAAACTGTTTTCTCACAAACAGATACAATATTTATTATTATAGTAAATAATATGTTTATCATAACAAAAATCTTTCTACGCATTATATACAAAAGTATGTACTCACAAGAAACAACATTTTTAGACCATCTTTGTTGTTCTGGCTTTCTCCAAAACAACTGGACGAGTTTTGACAAGATTATCACTGCCAGACAGCTGATATTATTTTTTAATTTACGCTATTTCTGATAGAATAGATGGAATTTTGATTAAATAAACATATGAAATTGAAACAAAATCCGATTCTAATATGATAATAATAAAACTAACTCTCACCCAGACGACATCGGAAGCACCAGTTAGTATTCCATCAAGGAAGTTTAATCACTACAAAAGTTAAAAATTCGTTATAATTCTATTATTTCATAGCTTGAGAGGTAAGTGAGAGAAAGTAAAAAAAAATTAATTAGTAATGATTAAAAAAAGCTATTAAAATATAAGACCTACTTATAGCATAAAATACTACGGAAAATACAAATCTGCACTACGATGTCAGAATATGCATAATAAATGTGCAGTTACAAAACTGATTAATATAATTGTAACAAAGATCTATATGGCATATTACGATTTGAATATGTTCGATGCGATATTAGTCCGTTATTAAGCAATTGAATAAACATTAACAGACTCGTAAACATCCTATGGTTATGTTTATGAAATACATCAATGTACCGACATTTTTCTAATTGCTATATGACGACTTGTTCAAATAATTGTCAGGGTAATGTAACATACTAGCTTTCTGCTCGCGTTTTTCTCCGTATGATTATAAGTTTCACTATAAACGTGTAACATAGGATTCTTCCCACAATCAAAAGTACCCAAGTGTCCTTTGCTAGGATTCAAAATAATCGCACAATACAAAGTTGTGCAAAACATAACAAACACACTGTCGCAATTTTAATATTATTATACATTTAGAGAAAAAACCATGTATACACTAAACGACAGTATAAAGTTAAGCAAACATATTTTTACCCTACATACGTTTAAATATCCCAAGCTTTTAATTTAAAAAATTACTGTCTATTACTTAATAATCTGTACGGTGTGTGTGTGTGTGTGTTTTTTATAATATATGCTGTATACGCAACATACATTAAATAAGCCAAGTGTGTTAGCAATAAACATTACATATTATTATTAACGATATAAAAATAAGTAAAAGAGTAATGTTAATGTTATAAAAACAAAGGTTCACAAGATGGTAAAGCAGCAAGCGGAGATGGTCACACGCAGAACTGCAGTGTCAAAGGCACTGGCTATATAAGCCTCCGGTTTTATCATACCGACACCAATACACATCCAGCGGCGACAGCGATCGCACTGTACTAAGTCGAACTTGGAATTTTTAAAAATATTTTTTTTGCTTCAACTTGTGTGAGTGAATCCGACCTCTTTTCGAGCTTTCTTCACAGGACCTGAGCTACAAGTAAGTATAAAATAGTGACTAGATTAAAATTAAAGAGAATAAAAGTGCGTCAAAATATAATTTGTAAAATAATAAAATCAAATTTGTGAGAGCAGAGAAAATACATAAAGAAATTGAATAAGCACAAGTTAAACATATAGTATAAAAAAGAGTAATAGTTGTAATGAAAATTAAACATAAGGTAGTAGTAGTATCCGCAGATCTTTTAAGGGAATACAATTTTTACAAATAAAATTTTATTATCATATTTTATTAAGTATTTAATAGGAATTTTGTAAAAACTACTGCTTATAAACAAACGCTTGTAAAATAAATTCAAAAAATTCTTAATGATCTTTATTATCAATTAGTATACTTTTCAACGTTGAAAATGCTATTCAACAACACCTAATTGAGTTTAAAAAAAATGACAGTTTCTAAATATGAGAATTAATATAGAAACAATATGATTTTTGTCAAGATCATAAAATTAAATGTTTATCTTTCTAATAACACATAGACTTAATTACAACAATGCTACTATTGCTTTTTTTCAATCCAACTAATATTTTTTTCTGAAATTAAAGTTGCCTGAGTCACTTCTCCTCACAGCAACTACCAGTGAAAGTTTAACCATTTCATGAACTATACTTTTTTACAATTTGTTTTTATATACAATACAGTTGACAACTGTTATAGACAAGTACGAAAACTATAAATAGAAACCAGCACAATTCTCCGAATACACAAGGTTAACTAAAACAAAAGCTCACCGTTTGTAAATCGATTAACAAGTTAAAACGCTGAATATGCGAGGACAATAAAGAGGATATAATATACTTTTAATTAACTCACAAATAGTTTTTATCAGAGGCTGTGTTTTGGTTATGGCGATCGGTGTGAAAATCGATTAGGCCGATATGCAGCCGAGTCACGCGATCGCAATTTTGTTAAATACACTGTATCGAGTAATAACATTGGTACTTAATCCTACATTGCTATGCGATTTATAAGAAGATTGGAGTTCAGTTCTTACGTTCTAGACTGGTTATAATTTCTTAGCATGCCATTGTTTGTGTTCTGATAAGAAAAGAAAAATGGTAAAAATCAAGTTCTAGGGCTGATGAAAATACGTAGGTTAAAATTTATTTGAACTAATCTATATTTATATTAAAAATTCAGAAGCGCGTCTTTGTGTTTGACATAGACGCACGGCTTTGTCGGTGATCTGATTAAATAAAAATATTGATAACTTGAACCATAAAGGGCATAAGCTTCTTGCAACGTAAGAAAAGATCGCACAAGACGCGATGATGTGAAAAAGGAGTCGACGCGCAAGAGTTCGTAGACTGAAAGCTAGTATATTGCAATACAATACTGAAAGCTTCACAACTTATTATAAAAAGTCCCCCTTCAGAGTATATTATACGAACGAAACCAAAAACAAAACAAACAGATTTTCACTATTGTTGAACGATTAACGAGAAAGGATGGAGGATGTACAATACAGACACCGATTGTCGATTAAGTCGGAAAAATACACGAGAACATTATCAATTAGGTACTATTTTTCACTTGTTGGTAATTATAACAGTTAAAAATTATGTAAAAAATATACTAGATACACATATATTTCTCATTCAATAAACAATACAATAATGATTACTGTATCTGTAATTGTTTTGTATATATGTAATTGTATCGAAACATGGGTGATTATGCATGTTTTGTGGCTCAATTTTCGTACAAAGTACGGCCATTACAAGCACTTTAGAATCTCTGAATACTACATTCAGATCAAGTGTGGTCATTAAATATAAAGATAAAAAATGGCAACGACAACTTTAGCGTCATGAATTAAATATCTATATAACTAGGTCGCCTTTAGTTTACACTTTGGAAAGTAATGTGAAACCCAAATTATAATTTGGACGCTTGCAACAATGAAACAATTGTAGATAAATCCTTCGACCATATTGATCGGGTTATGAACTATATGATTATACTGATTATACTAACTATATCGAACTTTATGATTGAACGTCATCGACACCTTACATTCCTGTGAA
This sequence comes from Heortia vitessoides, assembly GCA_020976665.1. Classification (NCBI taxonomy): domain Eukaryota; kingdom Metazoa; phylum Arthropoda; class Insecta; order Lepidoptera; family Crambidae; genus Heortia; species Heortia vitessoides. The sequence continues at coordinate 12,624,826 of JACJUM010002525.1, read as the reverse complement.
AGATTGATTTGTGACGCGTGAGTACTATTATTTTGCGGCGTACATTTCCGTGACACGTGGCTCGGAATATAAATTGTCAGATTAACTTGGCCGGAAACGAAATCATGTTTCAATGCTGCAAGCTTTCATTAGTTAATAAATAATAAAATAAATATCAGACAATCATATACACAACAGATCTCAAACTTAGAATATTGGATAGCGTTGGTAAACTAATCTTCATAATATTAATTAAAAGATTTTTACGTAAAATAATAAAATTGGTACTAACTAACGATTGCTCAAAATGTTCACATGGGAGACATGCAAACGGTTTCCAATCTAACATGTGTTAGGACAAAATAAAATCTTGAAGAGCCGATACCAGAGACACTGCGGTCAAGCCAATCAACATAAACAATAAAGGTAAAACAAAAACTAAAGCTCAATAAGGAACGCCACTCAAGGCGACTTGCTGCGTCAATTATCTAACATAATGATAACGATTTCCACGGATCATGGATATTTAGGCATAACAATGGCCCAAAGACGCGTGGATAATTATTTTAGAACAGGCAAGGCCACGGACAATCTCGTCTGCAAAGATTCATCGCAAATACACCGCGCCGGAAAAGGATGTTTTTGTCTGGCGTATTCTAAGTTTATATTATAAAATAAATATATACATAATAGGTATAGCAGCTACTATACTATAAATTATTGTCAAATTGACGATCATTTTTTTACATTGTTATGTACCTAATTTTACTATGCAATAAAATTATTAAAAGTCCGATTCACAGTAAATTTAAAGGGCAATTCCGAAGATAACGAGTTTTGGGCATTCGGGTCATTTGATCAGAGACGTATTGCAACATACTTTAAGAAACCATCTCATCGCCGCACTCGAAAATCAATTTCATCTGACAATTCAAGCCAAGAGCCAAAATATACAACCAATCACGTGTCGTCGATTTGTTGACAGTTCACACTTGCTGGAGCCGGTCGGTGCCGTTAGGCAAACAGGGTACTCTTCCGCTAGCATTGACCTAAGCCTTACGCGAAAGGCTAACTTACATCTCTCTAGCCGCCGGTTTAGGCTTCCTTTTTGCTTATGCACGGCCAGTACCACAATTCGTGTTTTATTTATCGCGCGTCTAGTTGATTAAAGATTTTATTTAAAGCAGCAAAACAAGATGTTAATCATCAAACATAAAAGATCAAACTTTACAACGAAGTACAAAGTAATAATTTTCTGCATAGCCCCATTCATATGTGACTCACGGCAATTGGAAGTGGACATTAACGTATTCTACGCCGCATGCAACGATCAATTCGCAGCTGGAACGATTTCTTAACGCGGCACGGTAACATTTTGTACCTACACTTGCCTGTCATCGGGATTACAGTTTGATTTATTCAGAGTGAGATGTTATTGAATCAAGTCGTATAATAGGATCGATCGGTGCTCCCAATAGTCCCAATTGTCGACAATGAACCGTGGGGCACATTGCACAATCGACCCACAACACGAATAACGGGTTTCGACACTACTGCAAGCACTCCTCATAAAGCTTTGAGCTGACAATCTCATAATAGTCTACCTGTCAAAACTTATAACCTACTTGTAGCAAATTTGATTTAATAATTTCAACTTGTATTGTCAAACATAATCAAAACTTGCTTAACGAAATAATTAAAATGTTATAAAAGAACATCGATATCCTATTTGGTATACAATTAATTTAAAACCAAGAAAGACTCGTTCTACTAATTCTATATCACTCGCATGTAATTAAAATAGATAATTTTAAAAAAGATTTCACGAGAATCCTTTGTTTGTCACTGTATATTTATTCTTACTTTGCTTGAACAAAAGGAACATTTTCTTTATTTATCTTCTCAAATTTAAAATATCATCAATCAATAAGTAGTTTTATAAAAACGATCTGGTAGAAAGTTTGCAGTCTAGGTGCAATTCAGATTGTCAGGTCATTTTTTGTAGAGAAAGCGTAAAGCGTGAACTATAAAAAATATGTCTGGGTCACAATTCCAGTCGGTCGCGACTAAACAAATCATTGTGTGCATTCGTCCTTCACGTCGACAACATCCGATAATATTTACATGTAAGTTTATTTTAAATAACATATATCCAAATAATGAGGCAAGAACATGCATAAATGTAAATTACATAAAATTTCCCAAGTATTGCTGCGCTCGGGTGGAGAAAGCCAAACCTGTTTGGGAATTTTGAAATTTGATGATGCCCCTGACAAATTCAGTGGGAGTCTGGAATGTCTCGATGTCGTACAGTTCAATTTAACAAATGTGTCCACTTTGTTTAGATTAATTAGTTTGATTAAAGTTATATAGTTAACGTTGGTTGCTTACTTAATGATCATAAATGTTAGAACTAAGAGCTATGTTAATTTTATGGCCAATTATTTACGAATTCCTAAATGAATAGATGGATGATTCACAATTAAAATAACTTACGGTATGAAACCAAAAGTAGCTAAAAACTAAAATTGAAAAACATCCAAACTTGTAAGGATGTAGCTTCCACGAAGAGTTTGAAATTACATTTTAAAGGTTAACCTAAAGAAAATCTTGAAGAGGTGATATCATCTGAATCTCATTTAAAAATAAAAAACGAATAAAGAATATTGTCTCAGAATACGTGATTTTCTTACAGATAAAGGAAAAACACACTGTGACTCAGTCAACTGCTTGAAACTATATAATTGATTGAATGTTTTTTATTTAGTCAACAGACCTATACGTTTTCTTTAGTTAATAAAGCAGTTTCAAGTAAATTATAATAAACGAGATTCCCAGGCGTTGTTATTGCAATTGAAGAAAGAAAGAGCATATTTTCAAATAATTCATTATACGCATTGACTAATAATTACCATTCTTACTGGTAATGTAGCAACAGTCGAGACGTTTCAAAATTTTAGTTTGTATACAAGTTAATGATGTGTGTAATTTTTATTGTTTCATTATGATTTTTATCGTTTACGAAATATAGTCTGATTTTATATAGATTACACGGAGCGTGTTTTCTCACGCATCAAACTGGAATTAATTCAAGTTGAAGTTTGAGAATATATGAATAATTATCATTATATATTTATACACAGAGAAGAAGCTTCATTTCAATTCAATATAAGCGTATATTATAATATTTCTTAACGACCATATGTTTATGGTCTTCTGTTGCTCTCTGGATGTTTTATTATGTACTATATATTTAGTTCCATTCATAACCAACTAGTTGTCTTTATGGGGTTGACCAAAAGTAAAATTTTTTGGTATGAATTCAAAACACAAGCGAACATAAATATATTTTATAAAATACTCTACACCTTTAATAATCATTGCCATATTTCATACTATTTATACACAACATTAAATTTTGCTTTAAACCGTGCCTATGAATCACTCCACCTGTTGATTAAATTAGAGTGATGTGATTGAGTAATAGACTTACCATTACAGTGATTAATAATTCAGAAATAACAATTTAAGATGTTTCATAAAAGAACCGATGATGCACTTGGCAGATAATAAGGTGTATGTTGTTATGGCGTGCATAATTGCCCGGCGCAGTCCTTGTAACATTTCGATGAACCTCACAGCAGGCGGGAAGCTCGGCGCCATCGCCGCTCTATCGCAATGTAATAGTAGTTATTGCCTATCCAATGATAGACTTGTTATTTATTCATCATTAACAAAATGTACGCGTGTGTACATTGTACCGCTTTACGGCTGCACTACCTTGAAATAAGTAATATACTTTTCGTATTTGGCAACAGCGTACTTGAATCAAAACGCTCTATCACTATTAGTTACACCAGTATTCAGAAACAGTACTTGTATACAAAAACCTAATTTTAACTGTTTGAGAGTGTGATTGACAATAAGAAACCCGAGTAGATATCAGACAAAACCACGTGCATTATTCTAGCCCTAATTTTAGGATTTTATTTTTATTGTTGGTACCAGAAATATCGGGCCACAAACAGCCGGCCCTAACACATTTTCTAGCTTGATACGGGAATCAAACGAACCACAACCAACGCTAATAACCACAGGTTACTAGGATCAGATTAGAACACGCACCTATTACTCAAACTTCAACGTCACTTGTATGTAGGCGTACTATCATTTTTCAGTGACAGTTATAACACCTAAGCAAAATACTATAGCGATTTTTTCCTTCGCTTCCACTCAGGTCTAGCTACACGTTACATTATAAAAGTCTAATAATAATAATTTAAGAACTAAGTTCTTTATATTATGCACCTGCTAGTGATCAACTGTTTAACAACAATATTTAAGACAGAGTCATAAATTGTCTTGTGCTAGATTTCAATATAAAGCTTAGGCGTGTCACTTTTATTCGCAACAGTAAAACTAAACCGGCAACCTTCTGTTTTAAGCCAAGGCTCTAACCGGCGAGCAAATAGCGGACGGGCGCGGCGTTGCAGTTTTGCATAAACAACGTTTGTTTATTTCATAATTCAATATCTGAATATTAAACATATCAATTTGTATCGGTGGTGTCACGCTCGGCTAAGGGTGATCACCAAAATATATGTATTTCGCAAAAACAACCGGTCAACCGTGACGGTCGTGTTGTAAGAGAATAATAGACCAACAAAATTTACAAGGCCCCAGGTTGGCCCGTTTTAGAAATTCTTCTATTCACTGTAATAAATAGCCTGTATCTAGGTAAAATGCCCGCTCGCGTTACATTGAGGTATAAATAACTATTTCAAGCTATAGCATTGGTTGGCGCAGAAATAATTGGAAACTATTCTGTGATCACATTAAAATGTACAGTCAAAAATAGAAGGCGTTTTACGCCTTATATTACTAAGTTATAAGCCTACTTTATATGTTTTTATTGCGATTTGTTATTACGAAGACTAAAAATCTATTATAGAGACTCAAATCACTTATTCTTAATAAATGTTGAATACAAACCCCGCCCCGGGGCCGGTTTCAGTTTAAAAATGCATATGTCAAAATTGCAGAAACATATAGAAGTTGCTTAAATGAATAATTGATATGTACAACATATTGACTTACATTACTTTTAATGAAAATCTTTCATTACTTGGAAACAAAACAGGTCCAAGACTTAAATTTCTTACTTGTAAAAGAATATTGCCAGTTTTGTCTAAAATTTTATATTATTTTGCCTACCTTAAAATGTAGTCGCAAATAATATTTGTGTTATCAATTCACCCAGTGATTATAGCACGATATCTTAGCCAATACAGGTTTTATTAGATCGATCATTTGATAATATTACGCACGCATTGCTACGCCGGCACCACTTTAGAAGGCCAGGCCTTTACGCCTTTGGACACAATAAACCCATTAAAAACAACGAACGTAACAGATAACATAAAAATGTCAGTATAAAATCGAATGAGATATTGCGCAACGGGTTTGCCACGACTATTTAGGTAGAGAATGCAGTTTCAGTTATTCGGTAGTGCAGTGAGTACTTTATACGATAGATGGCGAGCAAAGAATATTTCCTCAAAGATTGCTTGCCAGTTACGTTGAAGTTTTCACATTAATGCACCTGGCAAGAATGTCTACGGCACAGTCACACCAATATCTTTTTACCTTAATCTCATTGACGACCAATGTTTTAGTAAACAACAGGATTTCATTTCTCTAACAAAGTAATTACCATATCAATAATACGACTTATTCGATATTTACAACAGAATACAATAACGTAAGCATACATAATTTGTATTGTTAAATGGAGACTTATTTAAAAAATCCTACTTACGTAATTCACGCTTATTATCCACATACGAAAGGCAGATCAAAGTACTGAATACTTTATTTAAAGAACTATGCAAATTATATGAGTGCACAAAAATATGTACCAATGAAGCAAATATATCCCAATAACAAGTGGTATATTAGGTACCACTACTTGAATCGATTATATTAGACGGTGGATGGGTCCTAGAGCACATGTTGTATGCAGATATGCAGCATTCGACTGTCGTGCACATCTCGATATGTACTAGTCTCTAGTAGTAGGGCTGCTAGTTTTACGCTCTGACTTGGGAGACTGCCGTTTCAAATACTACATATATGGCTTACAAGTTAACGTCCTGTATAGAAGCTTCCAGGCTAGATGCGTAAGTTTTACCGAAGTTTGTAAAGATATATTTAGAAGTATTGGTATATCCTACTTATATTATTAACGCGAACATTTGTGAGGATGGATGCCGGTTACTCTTCCAATCAAAAAGTACTTATTTAATGTTATTTTTTGTTCAAATCATTAGAGGTTAAAAATTGTGAAATATAGGGATACGCGTACGTATGAAAGCTAGCGAAATGTAAATCGAAAATTTATAACTGATTTACATTCGTATCATACACTCAAAGACGGCAGCCCTATGTACATCACGTTTAGGTCCATGTTCCATGTAGGTCCCCAGTACCTAACCGGCGGCTGAGGCAAATTTTTTCATTGAAGCAATAATCCGGCATGCGCTATGCTCAATTGGAAAATTGCGCGACGTGTGGGAAGCGACAATCCTTGCCCTCCGAGGATATCCTTCCAGAATATAGCAGGACTGAGGCACAAATCATAATCTAAAAGGAAAACAAGCTCATAAATTTACATGTTCCCTCTATTACCTGCATTTACCTAAACCGGTAATAAATTTAATAGTAAATAACTAACACAACCAATTACTTGGTATAAATGACATAGTTACAAAGTACGGACAAAATCAATAAAGTAATCGAATACAATTATTTTTTTTAAGACTCAGCAGACATTATTGACAACCACTGATTGGTATTTTTTTTATTTAAGAATAGATAGGCTATAAGTTATAGAAAACACTCACTTTACAATATTGTGAAATCGAGAGTCTTCAATAAGAGAATAATACTTTTAAATTACGCGTAATCATAAGATCGCGCGAGGGTTGCAGAGCCAATGCCCGAAGAAGCCCTGTTCTTGTACGGACACACACATAGACGCGCAATATATTTTATGCATTCACACTGCAGCTTTATTTTCCAAGACGTAAAGTTCAGATTAAATAAACCTTCGGAGTTAATGGTCAATCTGAAACCAGTTTCGCGAAATTGATGACGGCGTTTATTATTCGTTTGTGCCTGAGTCACTTTTCAGTTTTTTCACTTTTAGTGGGAATAGGGATGTGCAACGAAATTTTTTTTATTTATTAGCAATATTCCTAAAAATGAATTAAAAATATTATTTCTTAGATTAAATTATTATACATAATTTATGTTTCTTACAACATCTTCAAACCGTTTAAAAACATACGAGTAGTCCATGTATTTTAATAATAAAACATCATTAACAAAACACGCTATTTATATTTGAACACTAAACATATTATCGTACATTACAAAGATATACACTAACATTTTATTTAAGCAATTAACAGTAAAATGTAATTTGTAATCCTACGGCGATAACCATAAAAAAGTTACGGCAAGCCCTGAACCTGGTTTAAAAAGAAATCAAAAACCACATCCGATAATATGAAGTAAGAACAGGTCCGACGTAATAAGTGATAACAACCGAGAAAAAATTATGAAACCGGACCCCACTACATACTGAACTTGAGCTCTCGTGTACTCGACTCGACCGCATACAAATAAAACTGAAATGCTCGTCCTGTTCCAGTCGACAAAAAAACAGCAGACGATGCACTTATTTTAAGACTCGTTTATTTATATCGCTATAATAAACTCCACCGGTTAAATTATATGTGAATCATTCATACGACGACAAGCGTTGCATTCTAGTGAGCGATTCAATTCAATGAGCCAATTAAAATTCAGATAATGTATCGCCTACGTCTGGGCGGATCATCCATATTTCTATCGCGCATTTCGCATCCTGCCTAGGACCCGCACGCGCTAGGAAGCGCCTATCGTGCGCAAAAACAACCATTTGTTTGTGAGAACGCAAAAAGTCTTCACGTCTATAAAAAGAATGGAAACCGGCAATCATAAAAGAAATCTCTGCCCAACGATATAATTACTCGCGAGACTAGCGCTTAAGTTATTTTAAAATGATTATCCCTTGCATAGGACCACAATCTATTTACAGAGCGGCGCCAGACCGCATTCCAGCAAGACCTGGGATATCGCCTTCATGCCCTACCTTTACCCAGGTTTTGCTATAAATAGAACACAGGGGTACTCGACCTGTCTAGCTAATGGAAAATAGATGAGCTAGAGGCATGAGACTCCGTAATGAGTCATATTTCAAGATTTTATTTTTATCTCATGCTAGCCTTGAGAGAATGCAGCATACAAAAGACACTTTCAAAAGTCAGCAACCGGCTTTCTCAAATAGTTTACATCCTTTTTATCGATAATTCAAAGCAACTCTGTATAAGTACTTGTTCCCCAACGCAGACCCTTAGATGATTCAGTCTTAATTGAAAAATTGCTGCGAAACGTCGAAGAATCCGGTCGACGCGTAACATTGGCCTTACCACTCTCACGTTTTGTAGACGTGCATCTACAATTATGTTGTTATCGTTGTGCTAACCACTAATTGCATATTTTTGCTGTTTTCAGGATGAAGGTCATATTATTATGTTTGGCCTTTGCGGCTGTGAGTATGGCGATGCCTGTGGCTGAGGAAAAGCCAATAGCCAGCGAAGCAGCTGCTCCAATTGCTGAAGTTAAGGCTGATGCACCTAAAGTTGAAGAGGTAGCAGCACCCGCTGAAGAAAAGAAACCAGAACCAGTTGTTGAAATTAAAGAATCAAAAAGTGTAGCCGAATCTGAAAGTAAAAGCGCACCTGTAGAAGTGAGTGCTGAATCTGAACCTGCCAAACCTGACGTTGCTCCTGAAGAGAAAAAAGAAGAAGCCCCAGCACCTAAATCAGTGGAACTAGTTCAGACAGAAGCTGAACCAAAAGCTAGCCAGCCCGAGGAGCCCAAACAAGAAGATAAACGCGAAGAAGCTGAAGCCAAGCCAGTTGAAGAAGTAAAAGCCGCTGAAACACCAGCTAAAGTTGAAGAGGTACCCAATGATGTACCATCCGGAAAATCTGTGCCTGAGGAGCCGATTGATGTAGTCGCCGCTATTAAGAACCCCGCGTCTGTAGCTGATGATGTTGTCGATCCTGCTGCGATTCTGCCAATTCGCGAAAAGAAAATTGATTTGCCGGTTGTAAAGAGCGCTGAGCCCGTCCCCGAAGATAAAGCGGAACCTGCACCTCCAGCAAAAGCTGAGGAACTCAAACCCGAAGAAGCAAAGCCGAAAGAAGAGAATGCGCCCGCTGAAGTTGCTCCTGCTGCCAAAAGTGTAGAAGATGTCGCACCTAAAGCACCCGAGCAACCTGCTGTTGAAAAAGTTGAAGCACCTGCAGCTGACGATAGCTTGCGTGTAGTGCGTGACACCGTTGATGACAAAGTTAAGGCTGTTGAAGAGACAAAAGTAGAACCAGCCGAGCCAGTAAAGGAAAATATTCCTAAGGAGGCAGCCCTCAAAGAGGGAAAAGCTGAGGAACCCGCTCCCGTGAACGAGGCTCCCAAGGAAAGCGCACCAGCGAAAGAAAGCGACCCGGCAGTAAAAGAAAGCGAGCCTGCAGTGAAAGAAGCTAAGCCTGAAGCCAAAGAAGCACAACCCGCCGTTGAAGCCGCAAAGGCCGCTGAAGCACCCAAACCAGAAGAACCTAAGGCAGAGGAGGCTAAAGAGAAGCCTATGGGAGACGCCCCAGCCAACAGTTCAGAAGAAAGCGCGGAGAGTAGCGAGAAGAAAGATGATAGCGCAGAGAACTCCTCAGAAGAGAGCTCCGAAAAGTCAGACAAAAAGGAAAATGTTTCCAAATCTTAGATTAGTAAGGTTAATGTAGCGCTTAGCGGCGGGCGTGTGTCGACCAACCTCGACACGCGCCCCCCGCCCCGGCGGCTCGGACCTCCGCGCCGCCGCTTGCGCCTGTGACGTATGTATATGTGATGCATGCACGTATGTACATGTGATTGTGTGAGTGGCGAACGCCATGCCGATGCGTCTGCGTGGATATTCCCGTCTATTCACTAGAAGACCTAGAGACTTATTTAAATAGCCGAATCGAAAAATTACCTGCGTTGTAATTATTATTTCTCAAAGTAAATTATCGAATTTCCGGTAGGTACTATAAGTAATAAAATATGTTTTTATAATAAATAGTTTTTTAATTACCCTAAAATTATTTATACAATGATCAAATGCTAGTACGCATAAAATGCATATTATTATAACTTAAGCCCTTAAGGTAAGGTATGGCAGGAAAACAGCGTTAACATTAAAATATAGCTTTCTATTTACCCTGGGAAATCTGTTAGTAAACATACAAAACCGTTCGGTTTCTGCTAGTAGAAACACAAAAACGTACTAATTGCTCCATCTACTAAGATAAAGTCTTATTTTATGTTTTCCACAACAATTACCTTATAGTCTCCTAATATTACAAGAAAATATAGAACTTTTTAATGTTTAATATTTCTTACTCTTCCAACATACTTACATCAAATTTATTCTTTGAAGACCTTCCTATTAAAAATGTTCTTAAAGCCAAGTCAATTAGTAAATTGAGCCGTTGTAATGTACGACCCTTACAACGATCCGTATGGCGCAGTAATTGAAAGCGTCGGTAGAGACGCACGTGATTTTTTTTCAAATTTGCGACACCCTTGATAACTTTTAATTGGAGCAAACCTGAATAAATAATGTTTTCTCAATTCAAATAATTCCTCTCGCAGTCGAATAACTAATACTGTTGGTATTCGTTTAATGTGAAATAAATAATATAAAGATTTCGTAAATATAATTCAGAATAATTAAGATACTTATTACTAATCAATGAAATGTGTTTAACCTGCGTTTTCGTAAGAAATCACGTATACAAAGTAGAAAATAATTTTGTATATACTTCTACAAACTAACACCAAATTATTTTTTTCAAGTAAGTCTATCCACAGAGCATAGTTTAAAAGTCTATCAGGTCAGAATTAATGTGTCGCAAACTACATTTTTATTTCATTAATTAATTTTATGCAATTTAAGTGATGCTGATGACCCACTGATCATTTTAAATGAGTGGCCAATTTCAACATTAGTGTGCCGATACCAGACTGATCTTAATATTGAGATTTATTTCATATTCGTCGTAGTCGAGTTCTGATGAATAATAACTTTCGGTGACCGAGTGCTTTTACGAAAGCTTCATAGGAATAAAAAATACATTAACTAGATAAAGTCGTAATAAATTTCAACATTGACTAGGTAAGATATATTAAGTCTGTAAAACATTCAATGGAGCATTTCATAGAGCTTAACAAAAGTATATTAAAATGAGAACCAGAGTAAAGACGTTTTAGTTATGAAAAGTAAGACGCCAGAAGTTAGCCACTTTTGAAGTATACGAAGGATCTTAAAGTAATCGTAAATAAGAAATCGTAAATTCAGGCTTTCCCGTTTTTAAACTCCTCCTCTTGATTTTATCTAAAAGGGTACCTCATGATACCGTGATACCGGGAAGAATTTAATAATGATGAATTGAATGATGATGATGTACCAACTAAATTCACGATCACACAACCTCAACCTCTGCGTCGGCGACCCATGAAGTGAAATTAAATTCTAATAAAAAAAACTGCTTCTACATACCTGATTTGTAAGCATACGGCAGGCGACCACCCCGAGCGACCACCAATCCACCGCATGACTGTATGGCTCTCTGCTTAACACTTCCGGAGCTGCCAACAATCGTAAATTAAATTATATTGAGTTAAACGAATTCAAGATGAAAAAGATTGGCGTTGACGTAAATTAAGGACTGTTTCATATCTATGGTTTGTATTACAAAATGCTACCAATAACATTCACACTTCTTGTGCTCTGCGCACCAAGCATTCCCCCATTCATACCTTTATCTTTAATTGCAACAATAAAAATAGAAAAGTACTATTACCCATGTTTGGGAGACGATGGTAGGAACATCTTGATGTCGCGTAGCACACGAAGTCCTCTTGAGTCTCTTTACGAAATCGATACGTATTAATCGATTGAAAAAGTATTAATGTTTACTGTCAAATCTTACTGAGTTCGAATTATAGTCATATAAGTATAGCTTGATTAGATTAAATTAACAGCAGTATGTCTGTCAACAAACTAACGTGTTTTTAAATTGTTTTAATTGTTTTTTGTCTTTATTATAGTTTGATTTATATAATACTCGCTATGCCGACAGACGTTGCTCTGTCTTAACTATATGTTTATCATGAAAAACATATTGCAACTATAAATTAAGATGTTACCTATTTATGTAAAAATGTATTAAATTCGGTTCAGTAATTTAGAAGATCATCCCGAATGAACAACGTGACACGATTTTTTTTAAACCTTTGTAATGTATGCAGTATTAATTACAAATTATGATGCCAAATAGCAATTTAAAAAACTCGTGCGACGCTCTTACATTGATATTTGTCATTTTAATTAAGCTATATCAAACACCTACTGTGTATTACATAAGATTAAGACTATTTCAAACAAAGCGGATATCGGTTGTATTGTTTTCAACAGTTGAGGAATGCTTAAGATTTTACGTTTTCGCCATTTTCGAGGAAGTGAAGTGTCACAATTACAATTATATGCGATATGTAAGTAGTAAAATATTTACTCGTTGGCTTGTACAAACTAAAAACTCTTGATAAACCAATATATAATATTAAACGTCTACTACAGGTTTACTGTCAAACTTTTAAAATTACAATTTTTTTTAATTTTTATATTGTGGTGTCTATAAATAAAGACAAAACAATTTATAGGAAATATGTGTCATTCAGAGCTACACTGTTTCGAGTGGATAAAAAACTATTTATCGGTTCCAGTACCTCAGGGGCTTCTTGCAACACCAGGTTCAGGGGGAGGTACTATTCTAAAATTAACTGAAATTTTGGCAGATAGGTAGGTTAACCTATTGCTTGGTAATTTGCCTTCAACAATTGATTCAACATTGCTTCTCCATGACAACGCGTCAACACTTCTCTATAATGATGTGTGACTTGATCGTACTACACGGTTGATAGGCTAAACTTTTGGGGTGCCCGAATTACAGCCCATTGGAATTTAGCATCGTTCCACTTATTCTTATTATGTGATAATGAAAACCAGCTCAAAGAGCACACAGTTTGAACCGCCATAAGAAAATTATTACTATTGCTCGAATGACATACTTAACGAAGGAAACATTTATTTATTTATTGAATGTCAAGCAAAAAATTTGTAAGTCTTATTGTAAAAAAATATACCAATCAACCATAATCCATGGTTGAATCTCGACTATGGATTATGGTTTTATATCGACGATTTGTTACATTGTGGCACAAGGGTACACAAATTATCATACTTTACGTCGATCAGAATAAGAAAGTATTTCTGTCAAAACTTCGCAAACGATATTACCTAATCTATAAAAGCGAAACATTGAGTTGAAAAATTATTGACAATAATTTTTCCTGACACACTTGGGTAGGTTGATCTGTTGTACCAGGTGTCGTAAGAGGCGACTGGGGTACCGAAACCGACAGATAGCGATATATCCACCCGAACCAGTGTCACTCAAACGCAACAGGGAAGGGATGGACAGCAGCATTCCCGTTGCGAACCTACGCTCTGAGATTGCCACCACGCTTGCCCAGCATGGCAATTATAGGCAATTTCCCTCTATCTTAGGTCTATGTCTAGCAGTAAACTTTTTACGGCTGCTGTGATGATGATAATGATGTATATATTTACGGAAAAAACGTTTTTTCGATCGATACAATATAATTGAAATAATATATTGTATATAAATTTATATACGTTAGCATTAAAGGTAACGTTCTGTTGGTTTTATGCCACTTCCTACTTTATTCTGTATTTGGTGCTTCATAACGTAAAAAGAAAACCAATTTTTGGTTAATATATGAGAAAAATGTGGTAGCAATATTGAATATTCATCTACGTAACGCTTAAGTTTAAGTTTAAGGTGACTTTTTTCTCATAAATAATATTTTTTATTTTATATTAAAGCCACCGTAAAAAATATTTACCTTCACCATTAATACACGATAGCTACACATACCTTTGAGGCAATTATTAGTAAACACAAATATTTTCAAATTACGTGCAAGTCAATAAGTCCAACATGGTCCAAGCATTTTGACGGACCCGATGACGATTTGAGTGGTCCTATCTTGTGCGCCAAAGTTTGTAGGTTCGATCGCCACCCAGGACAAATATTTATATATTGATATTTTGTTAGTTCTGTGCCTGGGTGTTAAAAATATGTATTTGAGTAGCGTATTTGTTGTCTTATTCTTCTGTTGTCTGATGTTCGTAACACAAGCGCTTTAAGCGACTTATCGCCGAGTCAAGTCAATGTATGAGATGTGGATTTTTTTTTTAAATGATACTCGTTAATAATTTTTGATGTGACCACTCACCATGCAAGTATTGTATTTCGTCTATTGAACAAGCACCGAAAAGACAGCAAAATGCACACTTAACATACTCATAAAATATTCGTAGTTACTACAAAATGACCTCATACACGTGTCAACAATAATATAGTTAAATACGGATTAGTTATATGGAAATAAAAGCAAGATAAGAAAAATGCAGTTCAATAATACTTCATCATTTATTCACATATTCATATAAATTATCACAAGACTAAGATTTTTTTGAACTTATACATCACAACATATACCTCCTGTCTCATTTATCATATATTCTAATATGTAACAGCCGTTATCATACACGCTATATGACATATAAATCTAAAATATCTTTCAAGTAAGGCCATAGCAGTTGTGTGCATGATATATTTCTTTCATAATGTGATCGTAACACTTTTCAAACGAGGCACATAATTAAGGTATTAGAATAGAATAAAATATATTGTCTTATCACCAGATTTTTGTATGTTAATATTTGAAATAATATAGATTTCAAGGTACACGCTGATATGATTATTACGACTGGATATTTATAAACAACATGTTCTACGTGCAATAGACGTAACAAAAACGTGTTATTAATAATAGAATAGACAAGTGCGAACAGCCTCATCTTTGGTGGCAAATATCAATTCTGATAAAAAATTAAATGTTTAGTTACATAGGTACAATAAACAGGTAGAACTAACTTCAAATCAAATTTAATACTAATGCTAGTCATAAAATGAGGTAGGAGAGTAAACAAATCAGAAGTTTGATGGACCCTTAACGTCCCTAGAAAAAAAAAGGTATAGTTTCCTACGTCATGGAACTTGACACATCATTGCAATAAATGGTACACAATAATAACTACTTGAAAATAATTAGTACATGAATGGAAAGCAGCGGGTACATTGCGACAAGTCTTATTACGACCTAGGACAGGTCAAGCACAACAAGAGAGACGGACGAGAGATTGGAGGAAAGATATAATGGGTACTACAACAGCAGCTTTGGTTATTTTCAAACGATTAAATCTGCTGTCAATAAGTCCGTGATCAGGTCCATTTTTATTAAACGCATTGAGAATATCCTACTATTTCCATTGCGTATTTCCATCAATGGAGATACCAGGATAGTTTGTCCATTAAAATCCATAAGTCTACATGCACAGGAACTATATGATTGTTCCTCTTCCTTTTTTAAATCACTTTAATCAATGGGAATACATCCTCTTTTTGACTGACTGACTGATAGCTGTCACATTGGAAATAATAGTGTATTCATAACATGAAAGTAAAAATGGCGGACAGAGCTTTACAGAACAAACCAGGAAGCATCCAAAGTCGGGATTACCATCCATACACACACACCAACTCTTATTATAGTATGTCAATAGGAATTCCGATTCGCACACCAGTGCGAGAATCAGCGCCTCTGTTTTATGATTTCAATTCTGGGCGGTTAAACCTTATTATAACTGTGGCAGATAGAACTAAGCGTAGCATTAGGCAATGCTCTGGCTGCCCTCTTTTATTCGATCATACAAGAAATATATAGATATAGACAAGAAACAAACCGCACTCCGAGTTGAAAACTGCAACAACGCAAAACTGTAATCGAGACTTTTCGATTAACGTTAACATCGCATTAAGGTCCATAATTCGCGTACATATTTGAACAGAAAACTTTACAGTACATAATGTCTATAAAATTATGTTCTAAAAAGTTAAAAAAAGAAATCTTCCGAAAGCAATTCGACATATCGTTTGAATTTGCGAATCAACTACGATATTTCTAGCAATGTGAGAAATGTTTTATTTTGGGTTGATACAGTATTGATCTAGGAGTGCGATTTGTTACGTAATATCTATGTTGTAATTCCATAGAAGCAGTTGGACTCGCCCCGACACGTTTGACGATTAGTGAACTGTGTCCGACATTCACCAAACCTTCAAAAACCTAGAGATCATACATGACGTCCTTATCCTCGTGTTTTATAGGCGTCACACGATTATAATTATAGCAGGTACAAGGGGAGAAACAAACACGTGACATTCTCGTATTTAAATATAACGTTACTTGCATTGGGGTGGGTTTACACTAATAAAATTGATGTCAGTTCGGAGTTTTAAATTAACACTCGTTGTTATTATTATTAAATTTTAAAGAAACATACATTTATATGTAATACATTTGACATTATACTCGAGTTACATTAGGCTTTA
The DNA here is from genome assembly GCA_020976665.1 of Heortia vitessoides. Classification (NCBI taxonomy): domain Eukaryota; kingdom Metazoa; phylum Arthropoda; class Insecta; order Lepidoptera; family Crambidae; genus Heortia; species Heortia vitessoides. The sequence goes on along the minus strand of JACJUM010002525.1, from coordinate 12,608,102 downwards.
TTTAGCTTTAATGTAATAAAATCTTTAAGGAAGTAGCCGTTTCTTAAAGTTTGTTACAATTTGAATATGTTGAATGTCGAAGTACGCGTAAAGTAATCCTACGAAATTAATTGCTTTAAAAACTTAGACATCACATATTATAATTACAATCAAGCTTGGTTATTAAATAAAAAAAAACAATTCAAAGGCAACTTAAAGAACATAAAAGTAAAGAAAAAAAAATTTTCAAATCTGGTCACTTATATACCTTTCTTAGAACTATAAGACATTCCATGCACCATCTATTCTAACAAATTATTACAATTACAAACACAATTACGCTTCAGACAATCACGTCGTAACTACTCCGCACTAGCTGAATAATTAGTTCGATAAAGCTCTCAAAGTCCAACTAGCATTATTCCAAGACTTAATAAAAATGAGAAAATTCTGTACATCACTTTTAATATTTACATCTCATATACTTAAACATTATACGGGTTCAGTATAACTAACCTAAGTTTACACGATAAAACCAATATAATTTTTACAATTTTAATTCTCGCCGGCAATATCACAAAGCGTTTATTTTAATATAAAAAACACACAATAGTCAAACGACTATACTATATTACACTGAGCGTTTCTCGTCACCCAATTAATCACCCCATCCCCTTTAAAATAAAACGTTAACTTTGTATTGCAGATAACAATACACAATTACGTGCGTCACTCATGTCCTCAACTATAAAACGGCATGGCGACTCACTATATTAAAAAAAACAACTAACTATATCAAACTAGCTACGGTTAGTCTACGCATCCGTCTAGTGTGCATTGTTAATAAACCTATTTTTAAACATCATTGCAGATACTAGTAAACTTAAACGACAGGCAAATTCAAACACTAAATCGAAATGAGTGGACACATCAACCAGCCTTCCGAGTCATAGCTCTAAATCATAAAACTAAATTTACTTGGCTAACATTACAACAGACAAACGATTGAACTTAAATTATACAGCCATAATGCAAACTATAACTATTACACTACCAGTCAATATGGCGTACAGAGAAAACTACTGTCAATTATAGATCCATGCCAACAACGAATAAAGCTTTTGTGCATAAATCAAACGTCATAAGTACACAAAGGTGCTCCCCATTAGACACACAAACTTTTAAATATTTAGATTATAATTTTTGAGTCAGAAGACGAGTTCACAAAGATCACTTCACATAAAACATTAAAATTATGGTTATATTTACAGAAATTTAGTTAATAAAATAAACTTTAATACTCATATTTCTCTTTTCATATAAAATAAACATGACACCGCGTCGCTGCCTCACGTTGTCGGGCCCGCCCGAATACGTTACTCAAAACGGAAAATCATATTTACCTTTTTTACTCAAAATTTAAAAAATCACTAAGAAAGAAGGGAGAGGAGCAACAAGCATCACAAGGACAGCGTGTCGCGGATCAGTTTTCGGACCGTGTTGCCGACGGAGGTCATCGGGGCGCCGGACAGGTTGTAGTGGACCTTGAACAGGTACGGTTGGATGTCGGTGTACGACGTGTCGAAGATGAGGTCCGCGTCTGACCGGCTCGGCATCTTCGGCACGTACTCGTGCCGGTTTATTATCTCCGTGATGAACACGATCTTGTCCTGCAGCATCTCGACGACGCTCTCGTGCTTGCTGTGCATGTCGTGGTCGTTTCTCGACTCGGTTAGCTCGCAGTACACGGTCCACACCTCCCAGGGCACGCACTCGGGCTGGAAGGGCCAGCGCGCGCGGCGTTTCTGGAAGAACTCCAGGCTGATCGACCCTCGCGGCGGAGAGGAGGTTCCGTCGACGGCGCGCAGCAGCTCAGAGAAGTCCGATATTTCCCTTTTGACGTTACGATTGAGGGCCTCAGACTCGCAACAGACGTATGTGAAGTCGATGAAGTCGCAATCGACGTCGACGTAGCTGACGGTGCGGATGGAGTAGCTCTCCTCGTTGTTGTACGTGAATTTCCCGCTGGATCGGTGGAAGAGTACCGTGTGGAATATGCTGGCGACCACCTCGTCGACTTGCCGGCCCTCCATCGACAACTCGAACGCAATGGTACGGGCGTTCATGGTCGCGGGGTCACTGGCCCGACGCGCGCGAGACGCGTACTGACATAATCAACCGGGGCGGATCGGTTACGCGCGCGCGAAGGCTTTAACGGACGGTAAACGGGCGGACGACGCGCCGTACTGGGCCATTTCACTTTTAAATAAGGTAACGAGTCAATTCCCACACTGAAATGGAAAATGACCGCTTGTTAAAATAGCCGCAATTTTTAGCAAATTGTATTAAAACATGCCATTTAGTAAGAAGAATATAAACTAAAATAGTAAGTTGGTTCATACAGAGTGATACAGGGTGTCCCGTGGCAGGTTAAGGATTTGAAATTCGGATATTTTTCTAACGGTTACGCGGGGGTCCGGGGAGGGGTTACATAGTTTGGCGCAACATTTGTGGTCAGTCACGATGTTGCGAAGAAGCGTATTTTAAACCTATTAAATCGTGCAATATTGCTCGCCGGAGATTCTGTTCTCACTAAAATAGTAGTCGCTTAAGTGAAGAGCCGAGTGAAAGTTAAGGATTAGGACGTGGGTCCAGAGGTTCCAAGCCGAATGTCGAGGATTGCACAAAACATTGGACGCGTTGCAAACAGCGTGTAAGAAAAACCCCAGTCTGTGCGTAAGAGAGCGTAAAGTTACCACGATGCACCGTATTTTAAGCATAGATATTAAATTCTACCCGTTCCAATAACCCGTAAGATCCAATTAATACAAGCACTTATATCAAACGACTATGGAGAACGCAATGTTAAGTCGATTCCGAACTGTTAACACCATTTGGTTTATTAATGAAGCTCATTTCCATTTGAATAACTTTGTCAATAAACAAAACTGTCGCTATTGAGCGCCAAGAGGACAAAAACCCGCGATTGAAACACTAACAAGCATTGCATAGCCCAAAAGTAACTGTTTGCTCTTTCTGTCAATGGAATAATTGGACCGTTTTTCTTTAAAAATTCTCGTGGTGCAATCGTAACTGTTGATGGCGATGCCTAGCACCGCATGCTTAATGAGTATTTTATACCGAAACTAACAAAACATGAAACAAACCAACAAAAAAAACAAGATGGCGCCACGCTTTACACAGCCAGATTCACCATGAGCCTCGTTGGCAAAGAATTCCCCGGAGAATCGATTAGCCGATTTGGGGACATCACATGGCTAACCAGATCTCCAGATCTCACCCAATTATATTTTTTTCTATACGGTTACTTAGAGGGATGAGCGTACGCCAAAGACCCGACAGATCTATTGGATGTAAAAGATAATGTCGTGCGGGAAGTGAATGTTATTCCTCGGTCAGTTACGTCACTTAGAATATTCTCGAAAGATTCCACGCGATGGAAAACATTTGGACGGAGTGATCTTCAAGAAATCCTAAATCTGCCACGGACACCCTGTACTTGCATACCGATATTCATGACATGTAAATTTTGAACTTACCCATATATTTCAGTGTGCCGCAGAGTGTAGTCGTTCGAGATCCAATAGACAGCCACTTGGAAAGTCCGAAGTCTATAAGTTGAATATGATAATCGCCGTCCAAAAGTATATTTTCTGGCTTAAGATCGCGGTAGATGACGCCAGCGTTATGAAGAAAGTCTGAAAATAAATACAACTTTACATAAACAAAAGGGCTCTGTTAACAAATATTATTTATATAGGTAGGAAATGGATAACTTTCGAACTATAGCGATTATTCAGCAATAACCAATCAGTCTGTATTTCTTTATATAGACGAGCTTGATTATATATAATACTAGCTGTGCCCGTGACTTCGTCCGCGTGTATTAGTTTTTTTGGGTACCATATCTCTTTACCTTAACTTATATAAACTATGAATGTCATGTTTATTTATCAATGGCCTGAAAAATAAGTTTCAAGTTTCTAGCTCTAAGAATAGCAATACTACCATACAACTTTTCATCCCCCCTTTCGACACCTTACAACCCTTATTTTGAATTAAAAAATAGCCTATGTCCTTTCTCAAGGTCTAAAGATTGTCTGTGTAAATTTCATCAGACAGACAGACAGAGTTACTTTCGCATTTATACTATTAGTATAGATATATGCGTGTCTTTGCGTGCGATTAATATTAGCGGTTGATAATACGGGAATACCCAGCAGATTGTGGACCAAAACTTGAGGACAATCATGAGGCCTCAAATTTCAGATAATTTTCGACAGAAATATGTCTATACAGTATCTATCGTATAAATTGTAAAGAAATGTTCAGCTTTAAGTATTTAAATTAACAACATATTATTTTAAATAGAACAGCAATTATAACGCTGAAATGTCACTTCTATAAGCATTAGAAAAAAAATATTGGACGAGCCCTATGGCACAGATGGTGGTAATCCCATTTAGTGCACCAAAGGTCGTGGGTTCGATCCCTACCCAGAGCAAATATTTATATGATGAATATTTGTATTTGTTCTGTGTCTGGATGTTATTTATATGTATCTAAGTATTGTATTTCCTCTGTTATCTCAGGTGTCGGAGATAGGTTTACGTATGAGATGTCGTGTGAATTGATTATAATATTAAAATATTTAAATGACATAATAGATACAATTAATTCCATTTTATACACTTACCTAAAGCTATAGCAATCTCCGCAATAAAAATTTGCACCAACTCCACTGGCAGCTTCCCGTAGTTGTCTAACAAGGCTAACAGCTCTCCACCAGGAATGTATTCTGAAACTAGACGACTCACCGTTAAGAATTGTGCAAAACGTTACGATTCACTCCGAGTTCGTCCATAAACATGTAATAAGCGTTGCTCGGAAGAATTTTCGTGAATTAACTCATTTAAAAATGTATTAAAGAGTTGTCACTAGAAAACATTATATATATTATGCAAAGAGTCATTGCTGACTGTACTAATATTCTCATGAAAATTTCACAACTCACTATTGCTAACCAGATAAATAAAAACAATATTTATAAACACGCTTAAAATCCGATGTCAATGTTCAAATAACCAATGCTGCTTTCAGGCAGTTATTTTGTACGTCGTTCATACTTTTATAATCGACAGATAGTAGAAAAAACAACATAGTGTCTGCCAATGAACAATTAGGTGTTACACATGTAATTAAATTCTAATGTCCGATTACGAATGCGGCAATGACCTTTAATTCGACCAGCGTGGTGAAGCGTCGCAAGAAATTTGTTCATACTGAAGCAGTCGGTCTTCGAAAGATAAGAAATGACGTCCGGAATAAACAACCAGATAAAAATAATAACAATCATTACCTACACTAACTCCGCAGTTTATTTATACTTCAACACCGACAATTAAACAAGAATCATCAGTATAAAATAATTCCATTGTTTGTGAAACAATTTCGCAGTCTATCACTGCGAGAGAACAAAATTAAAAGCTCTCATTAAATTGATCGCTCGACCGCGTGTTAAAATATAAACAAAGATGAATGCCGCTGCTATATTTGAAACGCAGTGGCCGTGACTCCTTCATTTCAATATGTTTAGAGTGTGATAAGGAATCAGCCGGCACCCAACTGATTATCACCAGCCGAGCGTGTGGCAGACAGAGTAATTGTGCGCTCATAATCGCGCTGTCCCCGCGTTTATTTACTAAGATGTACTCTTATTTGGGACACGTGCTATTATTCGCAATTTCACTGCACGATGATAACCTTAGGTAACAGCGTCAACCGTTTACCAATTTTATAGGAAATGACATCAGTAGTTCGATGACATCGAAAAGAACTAAGTAGATGGACCGTTCGCATCATGCTGAAATAGCCGTGATGCCTGTTAATAGTTTTAGTAACAACCACAAAATCGGGTTAATGCAAAACCCTGTGTGTTATCATGATTAATTTCATCTAAATTTACAATTAATATCATTATCCATCTTTTCTTTACGCATTTGGAATAAGTAAAACATAGAGTTAGATTAGATAAATAAGTATTTCCCCAAAATAAATACTTCCGATTTTATACATTTTTAAATTTTGTGAGTTGTTAAGGTGAATAAGAATATACTTATAATCATCAAAGAAAAAGTGCAAACTAGAGATTTTTTTTTTCAAAAAATATAAATATATGAACATAAAATCGAAACAAAATTTACGTAGCTTTACGAAAGTTAGGAAAGAAAACGTTACTTATTTTGTTACGTATTTCGTATACGTAGTTACGTATTTCGTTACTCTGCGCATCGACCAGGTGCCTTTTTTTTGTAGTTTAGTTATTATTGTGAATGCGTTTCGTTCTGAAATGTCGCGCTACGTCAACGTTTTTTTTTCGATCAGGCAGGTACAACTCACAGGCACAATAACCATCCGCCTTTATCTATTGTTACTCTGTCTGTTATTGCAATGTTTAATTTTCTATCAAATGGTTTACTTTACTATTGAATGAAAACACGAATACCCTTATTTTTTGCATACGTTTCCGTCACGGATGCATTTTTGGGATTAGTCGTTATTTCACAGTAGCGTTACCGTATAAAATTTTCGTGTTTTTTTTGTCTAGCGTCGCAATATTGTTTGCTTTAAGTTTAGAGTGATTGTTTACTGGGAGGAACTAGAAAAAATGCCACTTTATGCAACTGTTGCACCTAGGGCTGTGACTTTTGCAAACGACGCACTGCTCGTACACTTGGTGTACTTCGAACCACGATTCGCGATGCATTCAGACGATTTCGGGAGACGGATTCATATACCCAGACGCCATATCAAGGCCGACATCGCTGCACTTCACCAAGAGATGATCATTTCTTTGTCGCCAACTTTTGAAGGAATCGCTTTTGCACCGCTAGGGAAACTTGTATACGGCTTTTAGAGGTAAGAAATGTTAGTGTGAATGAACATACCATAAGAAGTCTGGCAGAACAGTTTTAGAGCTTTTCGTCCAGCTCGTGTGTCTATTAAAGTATAATTAATACTTGTAATACTATAGTTTACAAGTGATCCAATCAGTGACTAAATAAATAAATGTGGACTGTATAAATAATAATCGGAGATAGATCAATATATAATTTAATTTCTTACCTATGTAAAGTCTTTTCTTAGTTTGCCAGCGGGAAACAGCACTTGTTATGAAGCAATGGTGACCACAGATAGTTTGTATACGCGCCTCTTCTCTGACTTGTCGCACGGCGTTCTCGTTAACAATCTGAAATAATTTAGGCATGTGTTACTGGAACAAAGTAGGTTTGGTTGTGATAGCCAAAAACCGTGAATTGTGTAATGCAGGAATGTTACATTATGGGAAATAGAAAAAAAAATTAATAAGATATATTTATAAGATATAATCAACACTAACATTATAAAGAGGAAAGATTTGTTTTTTTGTACGTAGCGAATAAACTTAAAAAGTACTGGACCGATTTTAATAATTATTTTTTTATTAGAAAGCTACATTATTATTGAGTAACATAGGCTATATTTAATACTAGATTAGTTTATAAAATCCTATTAAAACCAACCAAAGGTGTAAAAAAATTGCCATAATATGTCTTTCATCGCATACGCTTCGAAGAATATTAATGATAGTACAAAAATTTTTTGATAATATTATTGAATCTATAGTAATATTATAAAGCGGAAGAGTTTGTTTGTTTGTTTAAACGCGCTAATCTCAGGATCAACTGGTCCGATTTGAATAATTCTTTTTTTGTTGGATAGTCCATTTATAGAGGAAGGCTTTAGGCTATATAACATTACGCTTAGACCAATAGAAGCGAAGCGACAGTGAGGAATGTTGCAAAAACGGGGAAAATTATTCACATTTGAGGTTTTCCGTCGCATGCGCTGCATAAACGATTTAAGTTATTTAAAAACTATGTATGAAAGAATTATTCCTTTTTAATAATAAAAAAGTCCGCGACAGTATATGTCTATCTCTCAAGATATACTCATAATAACATTATTTGTCGAAGAAGGCTTGCTACCATTATAATGTGCAAGCAGGCCGCGCGGCGGTGGGTGAGGGGGAGGTGGGCCTCGCCCTACCGCCGTGTTTCCCACTACCACACGCGAGTGTGTTTACGAGGTACCATGCCGCGCGGCCCAGACGCGTGGTCTGCTCCCTACTTATAATTATCTAAATATTTATCTAAATAAATAATTTAATATTCAAAACTATCTTAATACCTGACGATTACTTTTGAATTATTGAAATCGGACATTGCATCCAAAAGATATCATGAAATTATAATATCCGGTATAAATATAAATATATATATAAATATTATATATATATATAATGCGGCGGCGGACGCCACGCAGCGCATCGAGTAACTAACTCGACGAGAGCAATTGTAATTGGCACTTGCTCGAGTCCTCGCGAGTCCTCGAGGATCTCCTAAAAATCAATACGCTTCGTTGCCACCTACAAATACCACAGCCAACGTAGTGCACAAGGAGGCTTTAAGATATGCATTCTTTTTTTTCAAATTAGCGATTCACGGTCGTTTTAATTAGCATGCTTATTACTATAATACCTATTTATGTCTACCCGTGCGGAGCCGGGACGGGCCGCTAGTGTCAAATAAAATTGAGCTTATAGATACATGTATCAATATATTTTTTAAGGGGTTACTAAAATCTAACACTGATTAGATAAAACAATGAAGTAACGCAAGTTTGAGTGCGAGTTTATCACATCACGTAAATTTCATTAGGAAATACAAACAAATTAAGTAAATAGGTCAATAAGATAAACTTTGCTGATACAAAATGCAAACCTGCTATATCAAACAATATTTTCTGAATGGATGTATTTTAATTTATCTATATTTATTCTTGCATCTTTTGATGGAAACTACATGGAAAATGTGTCTGAACAGCTTTATTGCATGAAAGTACTAGAGAGAACAAATGCATGTTTAATGTTAAAACAAACTACACAATCAAAAAAATGAGCTTATAGAGTGATATTCCTCATATTTTGATTGATTTTTAATTATATTGAACCTGTATTGCCCTTGTATAGCCCTATTTAATTAATACATAGAATTTTCATTATTTCAAAAAATAAGAGGGGGGGGATTTGATATTTTAAGGGCAAATCACATCCTTATATAATTTATTTGTGCATGGAGTCCTGCCTAATTATGCCTTTTAAGTAAAGTATGAATTGATTCCAAACACATGGTTGTTATGCCTTGTCTTTATAAAACCATGTGTTATGCCTTGCCTTGAACTGCTCTTGTCTTTAGTATGTACCAATGACTAATAATAATAACACTTAAAAATATATAGATAAATTCAAATACTTACTTGAGCTTTACTCAGCACTTTCAAAGCATATATTTTACTGTCACTTAACCTAGCAACTTTGTAAACTTTTCCAAAAGCACCCTTGGCTATAGTGTCTTCTATTTGGAAGTCTTTTTGGAGCAAGTCACTAGTGATGGGGAATTCAGGCAGGAAGATCGATTCTTTGTGAGCTACCGGCCATGCAGTCTTGCTTGCTTCTAAGGGATTCTTTAATGTGGCGTCATTCCACCTGTAAAGAAATGTGATTTTTTTGCTACACTTAACAACTTTTTAGGTACATTGTGAAAAATATTCTTACTGTTATGTCTTAGTTTTTTCACACTATTTCTGCTTTTATAATTAATATTTTAATATTTAAATCTTTTGAGGTATTTGAGGTATTTAAATTCCATGACAGAACTTATTAGTAGTAAAAAAATAATCTATCAATAACCGCACAAGCAAGAAAAACAAACAACAAAAACAAAAACACAAGTCCATGAAAAAGATTACAAAATAGTTCTGTTTTGATGACTTTGTTATAAAACAGGTAGATAGGTACTCCACTAACCTTCGTCGAGACACACGAGACCAAGGCCGAGATGCGCTGTAAACGGACTGGTTACTTGTTACGCTGACGAAGGAACGGCCACTGAGGTTCCCGACGAAATGCGACACATTAAACTGCAAACAAAATAATATTCACATTTTGACACTAACAGAACAAAGAATCGTCGAACAATGCAAAACAAACACCATTCCTAGAAAAAATCGTCCAAAAAAAAAGGTATGACAAGACAAAGACTTCTACTATAATGTACATATGAAATATTTATTACGTGTGTTCACTGTTCAGCTGAGGATGACATTTGCAAGTTTTCGTTTCGCATTTGCACAGAACAACATACCTGACTCGTGAAAACTGGCCCCTCGCGGTCTGAGTGCGAAGTTTGCTTGTTACCCTTTTGTTGGTTGCTTTTATTATGCGAGTTTCCCATTAAATTAAACAAATTGGTCCTCCTATTTCAAGTCAACAATATATTTAAGTTGTAAATTGAAAAGTATTGTCTGATCTTCCGAAACCATGAATCGCCCATAAACAAACATTTATTTATTTTGTTCTGCTGTCTATAGTTTAGTGAATAATGACTACAGATAATAAAATTATTTAGTGGGAGGCGGAGGAATAACGGTTTTTGTGTAAACACAACTACAATCTATCTAACGTGTTTACTTAAAATCATTTAAAGTTCAATATCAAATATCCATTATGACATCTTTTACAATTATGTATAAATTGTACAATACAATACAAATTTTTCCTCCAAAGACTATAGTTAAACTTGTCTATGTCTATTTGACCGGACGAAGTTGAAAAAAAATGTCATTTGTCATTATTATTTTGTCAACATAACCTATCTAAAACTCTTTTATTTTTGTTGAAAACAGTTATAAAATATAGAATAGAAGCACAACGCGGTTTTTATCAACTTCTTTTATTTCTATCATCCTATTATTACCTTAGGTAATATTATTCCTCTATTTACCTTAGGTATTGTTTTCATTTCATTAACATCAATATTTACATGTTCTCATTATATATTCTTATGTATGTTAACATTTTGTTGACGTAGTAAGTTATTTACACACAAATAACTGTTTCTCATGATTATATTATTTAAAAGTTTATGGAGTGAGTACTTTGTGTAGAAATAACCTTTGGACCTTAAAGTTTTAGATATGTGTAATGTCATATTCGGGGTTGGTCGTGTTATTATTTTCAATCTTAGTATCCTATCTTTACATGATGAATCGTTCTACAGGTAGGTTCGATAACTTCATACTTGCTCAATCATTTTCACCCATATGATAGAGAAATAATACAAAATTATTAAGATTCATCTTATAATTTTTCAGAAGAAGTAATGGCTAAGAATGGCTTATTATTCGTTTCGAGTGCGTCAAAAGTTCATAATATATGCCACAAAGCTTCAAATTATGTCCAGAAGCTACTGTATGTGAATATAAAAGACCATTCACAAAATTCATTACCATTAATTAGTAAGCAAATTAATGATTTGTATGCTAAGGTAATTGTTTTATTTTATACTTATCCCAGTTCTTACATTTGAGAGTTGTATAGAGTTGTGTACTATAAAGCGAGTTTCACATTTCTTTTAAAATAGTAGTTAAAGTATTTTGTATATTTTGATCTTTACAAATTTATCTATACTTCCCACATTTCTGTAAAAAAATATTTGATGTAAGAAAACGTTTGAGATAATATTTCAGGGCAACTTTTATAATCTATCTGTGTAAATGAAAAAATGTTTATCATCACTACATTATTTGTATGCAACATACCAAAATGTTATAATATTGCAGGCAACATCTCAGTGTATAAATTTAGATGTGAGATTGATGATGAAACCCAATGATTCTATGAAACCAATCAGAACAAGTTATCCTATTGATATATTACTCTATGATAGTGATCTATCAAAAGATTTGGATAGCATAAAAAAGTCAGTAGTGACTCTTAATCCTGGATGTAAACTACAAAGCATAGGTAACTACATGGAGTATTATTATTTTTTTATAAAATTATACATTGAAAGAGAATATTAGTATAGTTGCAGTTGGTAGCTTGAAGTTTTTTTTATAACAATTAATGTACTCATTTTAAGATTTAATAACAAAGAGTTAGAGTAACTTCAATACATATTTAATGAACTATTTTGTTGTTTGGTAATCATGATTTTATATATATATAAATTATGTGTATAATAAATTTTTATAGAAATTGTAAAAAACTGACAAATTTTATTATTACTTACCTAAAATGCATTTAATAAAACTGACACTTAAATTTCATTTCTTTGTAAGTAAAAAATAATTAAATTTATGTTTCTTCTTCGCAGATTTTAAGGATGGAATAATTCAACCAGTAATGGAAGAACCAGTAAAAAAATATGAATATGTGGTATTAGGAGGGACCTTTGATAGATTACATAATGGCCATAAAATACTACTCTCACAAGCTGTGCTGCGTGCTACCAAACAAGTTACGGTGGGCGTCACTGATGTTAATTTGATTCAGTGTAAGGATATGCATGAAGTTTTCATTGTTTTTTAAAGCTAATAATCATTTCCATAATCAAAAAAATCTTTTTGCAAAACATTCAGTTTAATTTTAAAATATGCTATTTTGAGTTTGGTTTATTGCACCAAGCTATATATGTTGTCTTAAGATGCTTAGAATTCTGTTATTTTATCTCACAAAAAACATCATTTTCATACATTTAGGAATGCAAAAGAAATCAGTCTATAAATAAATATTTTATTTCCAGCAAAGAAATTGTTTGAGCTCATTGAGCCCATAGAAGAAAGGATGAAAGCTGTGTTAAATTTCTTGACAGACATAAACCCAGATCTTGAATATAATGTATTTCCTTTGCAAGATTTATACGGGCCCACAAAAGATGATCCCAAGTTTCAGGTATGTCTGATTGATAAATCTATGGGCGTATTTGCTGTAGGCGAAATATCATACGTACATACAAAGATTCACAAATTATTTAATGATTAAAATATACAAACAAGTATATGGATCGCATGACAGTAAGAGTCACCGCAGCCTATAGACGCCCGGATCATCACAAAGATTCACTAGCGTGTTGTCAATGTTGTGACTATATATGTACTTATGTCACATTAAAATGTTTGCATAGTGGATTCCATAAAGTAAAAGGGTGTTTGTTGTATATAATTAGGTTGTGATGACTCGCTTCTCTTCAAAAACATATTGACGTATCTCAAACTAGCTTACCTATACGTTGTCGTCGTCGCAAAGACGATTTGTTTGTATTTTATATAAATTCATACGACATCTCATCCGTTGACGTGACTCCAAGAGCTGTAATGTACCTAAGATTACAGCGCTTGTGTTAAGGACAAACACTGAGGAAGTACAATGAAATACAGACAAATTAAAATAATTATTCTTCAATACATTTAACACCCAGACACGAAATAAATACAATTGTTCATCACATAAATATTTGTCCTGAGTGGGGATCAAAATCAACCACTTTGGCGCACAAGATACGGCGGAACACTACCGAATGCGCGACTTATTTATGAACTAATATAACTATAGCAGTGGGTTATTTATAATATGTTTTTAATATGTTCCAGTTAATAGTAGTGAGTGAAGAAACAATTCGTGGTGCTAACAAAATAAACGAGAAAAGAAAAGAAAATGGTTTGCAGCCTCTAGACATGTACGTCATCAGTTTGGCACCGGATCAGCACCCACAGCGATCAGAGGAAGAGGATACGAAAGTTAGCTCCAGTAACCAGCGAATGAGGTTGCTGGGCACTTTACTGAGGCCACCCGTGGTAAAGGATTCATTATCTTATATGGTTTTATTGAATTATTTTGAAAAAAGGTTTATTAGTCAATTCAAAATGCCCCAATGAGCTATGAAGAGAGCAATGCTCCGAGCATCTCCGAGCGTCACTTAGCGCTATTGAATCACGAATAAAGAGATCCGTAACAGTACCGAAATTACCGGCACAGTAAACATTACCGATGGCCGATGGCCGATGGAGTCGTAAGGCACTGAAGTGGAGACGACCTCCTAGCAAACGTAGCGTAGGACGCCCACCCACGAGGTGAACAGACGTTCTGGCTAAAACCGCTGGATCGTCCTAGACGCAAGCCGTATACAACCGGTTTTATTGTAGATCACTTAGAAAGGGGTATGTCTAGCAGTGGGATAATACGAGTATGATGATGTTGACCTGTCTTTTGTTATCCCGCCCAACAAAATTACCGCGAAAATCGCAGCCCTTCCCTGCTCTTCTCACTGGCAAAACACAGTCATTAACATTAAACATGCATTCTTACGGTAGAGCAGTAAACCGCGTTCGCCGGCGAACGCGTGCAGTCCCTGCCCCAACGAGCGATGACCGGCAGCCCTAGAGCGGCCGGGCTCACTCCGTCCGTCCTCTTTTGCTGAATTCAAATTAAATTCAACCCCAACTCTAGCCCCCTCGCGCGCTCGCGCCCGCTCCCGCTCAGACCCCGCGAGCCTGCGGGCGCGACCGTAGCTAAACGCGCGGTCGTAGCCGTGGGGCACGCAGGACATGAGAGGCCCCGCCCTCTTTTTCGGCCAGCACTAGGCACGTCCGAAAAAAAGCCTATCTTTTAGTCTTACTATTTTTATTTTATATATAAAATATTGGTTATTTACCTATTAACCTATATTATTAAAATCACATTTGTCGTACATTTCATGTTGATAAAAATTGCCATTTACATTATATTACTAAAATGAATATTTTAGAAGATTTCAAGGCTTAGATCGCGCTTTTCAGTATCACTTCTTAAGAAAATATGATTGCCCTGTCGCATATAGATCTGCTGTGTATATAGTTTATAGGTGCTTGTCGTGTGGTACTGGCAGAGTAAAACAGTAGTCAGTAAAACAGTACATCCCCATTTGCCAGTAGTCAAAAACACGACTGTAGTACCGGAACCGACAGATGGCAGTATATCCACTCTTAGTAGTGTAGCTCAAATTAAGGGCAAATTCCCCCTTTCTTGGGGAGGCAGTGGACATATTGCGGCCGCTATGATTTATAAAGATATCCTGTACTGTTATTTATCGCCCCCCACTGCCCCACACAGTCGGGTGCAGGTTGCCACATTTATTTGTGTAGATTCAAAACAAACATGTGACTTTCCAGCCAAATCCAAATATACCAGAGTGGCCATACGTTATCGGACTGGCGGGCGGCATCGCCAGCGGGAAGAGCAGCGTTGCAGAAAAACTTATGTAAATAACCTTCTTATTAGATATTATAATTTTTGTATGGTTCTCGATGAGCCCAATGGCGTTTCCTTCAGTATATCTTTAATGCCAATGGTCGTGGGTTCGATTCCCACCCACTACAAACATTCATATAATGAACATTTGTGTTTATTCAGTGTCTGGGTGTAAAATGT
The DNA here is from genome assembly GCA_020976665.1 of Heortia vitessoides. Lineage (NCBI taxonomy): Eukaryota > Metazoa > Arthropoda > Insecta > Lepidoptera > Crambidae > Heortia > Heortia vitessoides. Next base: position 12,592,753 of record JACJUM010002525.1, on the reverse strand, counting down.
ATATATTCATTATTAAATGATTAAATTATTATGTTTATGAGTAAACGTTATCTGATATCCGTAACGAGTTTTATGCGACTTAAGGTTAATGTATGAGATGTTCTAGTTGTATATAACCAAGTAAAAATATGCTTTCTTCATTTTTATATATGAATAAGTAGACAAACAAACATACGGTCCACGTAATAGTAAGCATCTTCACAGCCTATATAGATGCTCGTAATATTATAGGAGTATCACAAGCGCGTTGCCAACCTTGTGACTTAAAGATATTGTGTAACATTTTCCAGTAATTTCACTGCTTCTATTACCCTTCAGACCTGCACACAGCAATGCGAACACTGCTGTTTGGCTATTTGGTGGCTCAGTCGCCTCTTACTACTCCAAGCACAGAGGGTAATACTATACCACACGGCTAGAAAATTATATCATCGTCATTATAACAGCCATTGGAAGTCCACTGCTTAGGCCTATATAGGGAGTGAATTTTGCCCTTTTTCCAATGGTTGTTATAATGACGCCGCTATTTATTTATAATTACTATACCGCTATCTGTCGGTTCTGGGACCTTAGTCGCCTCTACGACACTTGGTACATAGGGTGGTACAATACCACACGACCAGAAAGTTGTTGAATATGCTGCCGTTTTCAGGAAAAAAGGTGCCGGTATTGTGAACTGCGACATTATAGCGCACGAGTTGTACAAGCCGGGTCTGCCGCTCAACGCCACGCTGGCCGAGGAGTTTGGCCGACGCATCCTCACGCACACCGGCGAAGTGGACCGCAAGATACTGGGCCAGATCGTCTTCAGTGATAAGGTGACACTGAAAACAACTTTTGCTTTACCCCTTGTACATTTATCATACTAACCGCCCACCCTAACTTCTTCCGGGTACATCATCATATCAATTCATAAAGTGTCCCACTGCTGGGCGTGGGTCTCCATAGGGACATATAACAGGTCTTGGGGGAATTGCCATTATCACCACGCTCGCCAGGCGGATTGGCGATCGCAGTATGTTGGAGTACGCAGATTAACACTGCTGTCTCTACTTTTGTATAAGGATCCCATAGTCGCGTTGACTGACACCCACATGAAGAGATGGGGTGGTTCCATTCTCAAGCCGGCACCACACAACAATATTCCGGGTACACAGCAAAATTGTATCCTGTAAGTGTATTACCTTTTACGGTCTGTTAAAATATTACTTCACTCACAGATAATTTTAATGTATTGTCAAGTAATAAACAAATAATTTGCAATAAGAAAATAATGCGACTATAAATTGAAATATAAACTATGCTATCTTTTAAGTGCAAACGGCAAACAGTGAGTAAAATTGGAATAAAATCAAAAGATTCAGTAGTTTAGGAGATTGTCACAAACGAACACTGTGACATGTAATTTTTTAATACATAAATATGTCAATCGTCGTCATGGCAGCCGCAGACGTCAGTGTCTGCTGGACATAGGCTTCCCTAAGAAATAGGGCGCCCTGTTGCATTTGAGCTGGTTCGGCAGGATATACCGCCATCTGTATTCCAATACATTAGCCGCCTCTGACGACACCTGAGGAGGTACTATTCTCCTCTGCCAGTATGGCAAAGCACCACACACAATACAGAATACCACTAAATGGAATATGCATTACAAATATTACAATAGATATTTATACCCTGACTAATTACAACCCCCAAATAAAAGTATTCGCATTGCTGTGTTCTAGTTTGAGGGGTGAAAGGCAGTGAAATTACTGGGTAATGTGACATAATATCTTTCAAGTCACAAGGTTGGCAACGCGCTTGTGATAAATATCCTTGTGATATTACGAGCGTCTAAAGGCTGTAGTGATGCTTACTGTCATGCGGACTTTTGTAACAGGCGTAGTAAGAGGAGACTTAGTTACCAGAACAGACAGATGACGGAATATCCACCCGAGACAGTGTAACTCAAGCATCCACGTCGTGAAAGCTACGCTCTTGGATTGCCCAGCGAGTCAATTCAGGGCAAACTTCCTCCTTTCTTGAGGAGGCTTATGTCCAGCAGTGAACTTCCGATGGCTGTAATGAAGATGATTATGATCAACAGTAGCTCAGATTAGGTATACAATTAAATAAATTCAAACATTACATATAAAATGTAATGACCGGACTCCGAGATAACCTGTATGAGTGATTATTTATTATTAGTATTTATTGAATTTATACTCCAAGGTTCAACTGGAGAAACTTAATCAGCTGGTGTGGCCGGCTGTGATCGCAGAAGCGCAGAAGCAGGCGGCAGCTCTGGGCGCGCAGGGCCATCGCGTCGTGGTCATGGAGGCCGCCGTTATGGTACGCGCCCGGTGGTACCAGTACTGCCACCAGCTGTGGTCCGTCATCATCCCGCCCGAAGAGGTATAGACTCCTCATAAATCGCTCTACCCAATCGGGTAAATAGTGTAACAAAAATATGTAAATGTATTCATCATTATCAGGTACACATTATATAAATATATATTACTACAAAGTATATAACAAAGTCACGTCCCGCTGTCTGTCTGTTCCTATGTGAAGTATATATATATAGAAACAGACAGACATATCGCTTAAATACTCTACTTTAAAACTACGCAACGGATTTTGATGCGATTCTGTTTAATATCTAAATTGATAGGACGGTTTATATATATAATACATGCATAGTATATTTGAGAAACACTCATAATTTTAGAGGTTTCCAATGCGATGTCGTAAATAAACACTTTTTTGCGATTACGTTGTAAACGCTGGCCGAAGCCGACTAGATGTATACGAAACCGGGCGGGTCGCTAGTTATATATATTAGTATGTCACTTTATTCATAACATACTGAACCGACACACGTTGTCCTGTTAATATTAGATAATAGCTGTGAATTAACTGTAATGTACACTAAGAAATTCAGTTTTCTTACATCCTTTTTATGGGAAACAATTAATAATAATTGAACATGTATTTTCTTTTAATAAAATAACTTCGATCGAAGCATGATATACGTCTTTATTAATTCACATTATGACAATCATAATGTTAATTAATAAAGTTTATATTTTCCAAAACTATTTATATACGCGTAAGAATAAACTACGTAAGAATATTATATATACCAAAGCATTAGAATAATTAATTCAATTTTTTTTCATCAATATCATTTTACTAAATAAAAAGTATATTATTTAATTTTAATTATACTAATTCGAGCTAAATAGTCATCGTTAAGACAGGACGACGTCTGTCGGGTTAATTTTTAGATTTTTTTTTCTTTTAGAAGAAATAGAATAATCCAGCCAAGGGAAATAAGAATTTATGTTTATGTATATAGATATTAAACTTTCTTGTTTATATGCACTGTCCACATCAAACTGCCATATCATATCATATCATATCATATCATATCATATCATATCATATCATATCATATCATATCATATCATATCATATCATATCATATCATATCATATCATATCATATTATATTATATTATAATATAATTTATTGTATTGTTTTGGTTT
>JACJUM010002525.1:12504915-12589120 GCA_020976665.1 Heortia vitessoides | reverse complement strand
TTATATTATATTATATTATATTATATTATAATATAATTTATTGTATTGTATTGTATTGTTTTGGTTTGCATTGCATTGTATTGTATTATATTATATAATATCTCAGAGCGACAAAACCGCCAAAGGTTCTTTTTAAATATTGTGTCATCATACCAACCGAAGGATATTTATTGCTGGATATAAGCCTCTCTAGTTGTTATAACTAGCTATTTCCAATAGTATGGTTTTATGCGGTTTGCATCACCGCGAATCTGCGTTTTTAGTCAATTCGCCTGTCTACAAGGTGTCTACATCCTACGCCGCGCATATATGTATTAATAGCCTGATTTTATACAGCTCGAAGGATCATTTTTAATTTATATTTAAGAAAAAGCAAACTGTATGCTAGTTTAATTTAATTTAAATATTCCTAGGCTATAAAGAGACTTCAAATACGCAACGATCTATCAGAAGAGGAGGCTCGTCTACGCATCGAGGCTCAGCCGTCGAACATTGAGCAGGTAATGTGATAAAATCTCACACATTTATCACGAAATCTCAAAAGCTGCAGGTGCTAGAAATCCAAATATTGCATGGTTTATTTTAAGACGTCACCAAGACGCGGATGTGTCGGGGCGACGGGGGATTCCACTCTTAGGGGAGGCAATGAATCCGAAATATGGACGTGTAACAACATCAGAAAATATTAAACAAACCACGTTTTAAATAGCGACCGTGCCTAAAGATAGATAAACAGCGCGCATTCTGTCAATCACGCCAACTGTCAAACGACTGACAGTTGTGTCAAACGCCAGGATGAAATGAAAGGGGAGACCTATGTCCAATAGTGGACTTTCAATGGTTGAAATGATAATATACACAAAAATAGATATGCGGGCGGTAGTGAACTCCCCCTAGTTTATCATATTTATTGACTTGAGAGCCTTGACTAGAGCCTACTAGCCAAGACTTGAGATATTTAATAATTATTCATTATTTAATACAGGTGGCGTTGGCGAATATCGTGTTTAGCCCATACTGGAGTTTCGAATACACGCAGGCGCAGATCGACCGCGCGTGGGATAATCTGCACAAATACCTCAAACATAGAAATTAAATTACGACTAAGGAAATAAGACGCATTTTAGTTGTTGCTTTATACAACATTTGGTGCTGGTTTGTAAAGTTGCAGCTTACAAACCCGCTATATATTGTCTTCTATCTCCGCCCGTTGTTTTCACATAATAAAGTGTAATTTATTGTTGTCAGTGGAAAATATTTAACAAATTAAAATATATTCAAGTCCTGTTCAACAACAAACAAAACAACTACTATGAAATACAAGTGTTCGATGATAAGTTTTTGGAAGAAGGTTGAAGAAAAGCGTCATTTTTTTCATTGTAGCAATAGCGACAAGCACGGCTAGTAATTATAATAGATAAAGCGAAAAAAATTGTACCCAATTTTAAAAAAATTGTGCGAACGGATAAACGTGTAATTTGAAACAGTTAAATGATTAATTAAAAATAAATCACAAATATACAATTTCAATATATTTTCTTAACACCCAGACACGGAACAAAATATTTGTCCTGTGTGGGCATCGAACCCCTTGGCGCACAAGATAGGTTCCTGCGCCATCGGGCCCGTCAATTAAAGTTTGTTATACTTAAAAAAAAATTGTAAATTATGGTCGAATCTAGACCATTGAGCGACTGCTAGTAAATGTAATCAAATAAATTCACAAATTCCTGAACTAATGAAGGTATTTTCCGAATATAATGTAAGCACAATTAAACGCAATTTCCAGTAGATTGTGAGGTTCTTTTGTATTAACGAAAGTTTCTCATTAAAGATTTTCAACAAAACAAGTACAACGGTAAGCCATAATAATGCGTAAAATAAGGAATATTTTTTTAACTGTGTTTAATTCCTTAATAATAATTTGTAACACAAACAATAACAGTTTGTATTATGGACAGTAAAGTTGCAATTTACGAGCGTTATCACTAGAAGGCAATCTCTTCCAGACTAACCCTAGGTAAAAAGACATAGATATAAATGAAAATTGGACAATATTGCATACATTGATCCGGCCGCAAAAAAGCCACCCGCGCACCAGTATTATGGGCGTCAGAACCAACGAAAGTACAACACATAATATATACTCAAATACTTAGTCATAAACAAGTCAAGGAAAAAAACAAGTGTTCATCACACGAATGCTTGTCGATTTGTTATGTATTTAACTAACTTGGATTTAAACATATCGAAGGATTTCGCATTTTTAATTTCTGAAGGTAGTCTGTTGTAAAATTTGGTCGCCTTCGTAAGAATTGATTTTTTTCCTTAACTAGTTCTTACTATGGGTATTACAATGTGGTCCCCTCTTCAACATATGTAATTATGTGTTTGGCTTTTTCCTTAAAAAGATAATTTTGTAGGTATGAATGAGCGTACCAATGGATTTTTTATTGGATTTTATAAGGTCTTTTTGGTTATGCCACGTTAATTTGTTGTCAATTATTAGCCCCAAATATTTCTCAAACTGTTTTTCTTTATTTTGGTGAATTTGAAACCTATAGAAAACAAAATAAAATAGCGTTTTCTTTTTGGTTGATTATACTATAAAAAAAAATTATGCTAGTCTTATATTAAAAAATAGCGACTTTTGTCGCTTTTGCGCTTATAATTGAACTATATTACCGCAAACATGTTCAGAATTACGAACAATTCCCGCATTCCAATGGATATTTAGTCATTGTTAATATTAATTGATTTGTCATGTTATTATTCGCATGTAAATTTTGGTTGGGTTTTAGCTTTAGCTTGGGTGCACGCACTTACATGCGGAAAAATTTATCTCAACTTGCTTTAATCTTGACACTTTTCACGCTCTGAAACTAAACTAGAACAATGTAACCAATGTGATTTATCTTACTATTTATAACAAAAATATTCATTATATTCACGCTGTGGTTAGAAAAACATTTTCCACGACGGACATTCTAGAAATGTGTAATGTGTATGGATACATTTTTGTGATCCGGTTAGATCTAGTTTTAGTTTAGTTTCAAAAAGTGCGCTGGGGGTAATGTTCGTTTGTCTTTGTTATAATAAATAATATAGCGTTTATATATACAAAAATATATAGGTTCATATAAATAATTTGTTACATTTTTGTAAGTAAAATTTATATAATGTTTAATGTAAAGTATCATTATCAAACTTGTGTAAACGCGTGTAAATATATATATTGATACTATTTGAATGTTATGATGAACTTATATCTTGCCATCTCATAACTTCAATTATGTAGGTACAAGACATTGTTATATTATTACTTTTAGTCTAACCTAAATAATAATTTTCTACCGTTTTCTTCTTTTTACCTTATTAAATAGTTGTATAAAACTCATTTATATATAGAAGTTGTTTATATAGTGTTAATCTGTCGAAACTATGTAGCTTTTTATTTTATTATTTCGTGGCCTTGTAGCAAGTAACGAAAATAGAAAAATTAGGAGCGCAGTACAATATTCCAAACAAATAAAAGTTTTTAAACGTTAGCTAGTTTTTACTTTTGTATCTGTCTATGGGTTTACAGCTGCAGCAACAGAAGGGACTCGATGGCTGCCATCGGGCGACTAGGTACTGCTGGACATGAGCCTCCTCAAAAAGGTTTAATTTGGCCCGCCGATAATTACCGCACTAGGCAAGCGTAATGACAATTGTAGAGCGTAACTTTGCAATGGGAATGCTGTTGCCCATTTCCTGTCTGTTCATTTAAGCTACTTATACTGTTGCAGGTGGATTTTTCGCCATCTGTCGGTTCTGGTAATTCATTCGCCTCTTACGACACCTGTTACAGGGGAACTATTCTATACTGTCAGTGCTAGTACGCAGGCACAATCGAGCACAGGTTCGCTCGATAATAGCTATCGTCAACACCGCTAAAGAAGATGGCAGAGACGTTCAAGGAGATTAACGATTCATTGGAGAGTTATAGTTTGCAGAATAGCCTGATGGTAAAACGGTCAAAGAACCAAAAGTCAAGTTAACCCGACACTTTTTCTAAGCTTTGATATCCCGGATACCAATCTGAGCGAGAGTTAAAAGTTCCTGTATTAGCTTAAAAAGAACAAGGTGCCTGGTGGTGACGGAATCACATTAGGGCTTCTGAAAGCGAGTGGAACACTGGTACTTAGAGTTAATTTTCAGGGGTGAGTGAGAGGGCATGCAATAGCCGATGCGATGAGGCACTCACGCAGTTGACACACAATGTAGTTACAACATTTCGAGTCAGTAGCTCAACACCCTGGAGAGGGCTAGTCTAGACCGAGGCTAGACTAGACCATCCTGGAGTGGGCACGGCTCACCCAGCCCCCAAAATAAGTTTATGCTTAAAGCACTACGGAAATTCTTCAACACCGTCGTATCGGGGGCATAACGCTCGAAACAAGCTGGAAATGATTTCCAACATGTCTCGCTTTATGCGGTCTTGCGCTCTTCTACGCTGGAGATCTAATTATAATACCGAGATCGTCAGTCGAATTTGTGGGTGAATGTTCTAGAATGCACCTCTTAATCAGTCCGTGGTCTTCATTATAGTAGCCTATAAAGCATACTTAACATGAAAATAAATTGAATTTGAAATAAAATGTTCGTAAAACTAGTAGTCATTACATCCGTGGAAAATGTACTTATAATTTCGATTAAACTGTGTTTGTGGCATGTATATTGTTTTAGGTTTAAGTGTCATAATATTTACTTTCGAATCTCAAGAATGTATCTTTAATCTGGGATTCTCTCAATACCCATTCTAGTATTTTGGAAGGTATGATACACGAGTTAAGCTTTCTTCGCAACAATAATTTCAATAACACTCAAATGTTAAAGATTAATGTTGACATTATCCAAATCGCTGCGTTATTAGATGATATCTCGATGGCATAGTTATGAATTTGATTACTTGAGTAGGTAATGTTTAGGTACTTGATAAAATCACATTTTACCCTAATGAGACATACAGTAGCTTCAGACAAAGATCAACTGACTCTGGTTATTGGCTTAATACTTAACAGACATGTGTGTAAGAGTTACATTTTTTCTGTCCCTTATTTTACGTACTACACTTGGAAATGAGCTAGATGTGAAAAATTATTTTGCAGATGAAAAAGCTGATATTCTGGTGAGTAAATTACTCGTATTTCACACAGCTTTGGCTAATTGTCTGAGGGTTTCAAAACCAAAAACTGTTAACTTAATTTAACATTTTTGTTTTAGATTGATGTTATTGAAACTCGACTAAATCACAAAGGATGGGTAAACTGTATAATGATGGGCCCCCTGCCGGACAGATTCTACAAAAAATCACACAACTTGCCTTATACTTTTATATCAGTAAATAAAAACTTCCGAGGATATATAATTGACGCTATCGCACATTATCGAGCAAACACTATAATAATAGGCGCTGAGAGTTTTAATGAATTTGAAAATAATTTCAAAATCATCCGAAATATACCGTATTATCATCCTCATTCAAGAATAATTATATATTATCATATCACTGTGAGCAAACAAGTCATCGCCACAATGATGTATGCTTTCTGGTATCACAAGTGCCCTAATGCAATCATAATGCAATACGATGATACAGAAAATAAAATGTTGGTTACTTACTATAATCCGTACATCAGCGAACACTTTCAACTGGATCATAACTTTGGATGCTGGACCACTAGAAAACTCATTTTCATTGTTGAAAGTCTAAAAAAAGACTTAACTTGTACTGAGGGATGCCACAACGTAACACTCCATTCGAATTTGCGAGCGAATCACCTTGGCACTTGCATCGGTTTCCGGACATATACCGTAATTTACAATGACAGGGAGAAGTTAAAGAAAATAAACATTTTTGAGGATAAAGGCAAGAATTTACATGGATTTACCTTAAGATCCTATGTGAAGGCAGTCATGCCTTTTCTGTTGGTAGACAAAAACAAAGATGGCTCGTACTCTCTTCGTGAAAGAGATGGGTTTATATGGAATACAATGTCAAAAACTATGAACTTTACCATCGATTTTGGTCCTAGTGAGAAGGTAATAAATGACCCTTTTGATTACGAAGTGACTATACAGCAAATATTTGCATTTGCAAATAGGAAAGGTGATTTGCTCATAAATACTGTATACCAATTCGATCTTGTGATCGTAGATGTTGACATGACCGTCCCTTATAAGGCAAGCGGAGTCTGTTTCATGTCGAAGCGCGCAGCTGTGGAGACAACTCTGTTTGATTTGAAATTGCTTCAATCGAATTACAAAATATTCGTCATATTCGTGTGCTGTTTCTTTGGTATTTGGTTTGTGTTTTTTATATTCAATGCATTGGAGAAAAATATCCTTAGTTTCGATCAAGCGGGAAAAGATTTGGTTAACGCCGTAAGAAATATCATGTCCATTTCTCTATACAAACCACCGAGAAATGAGTCGTTTCGTATATTCCTACTCATTTCAATATGGAGCTTTTTCATTATGAACTTTGCAACACAGGCTGCGATCATTTCTTTTTTCAGTGCTTACAAAAGGGGTAAAGAGGTCGATACATTCGATGATATAATAGAAAAGGGCTACATAGTTGAAGGTATGGCTTCCCCTGACGTGATACTGCCGGATACCGAAGAGAAATACAGAAAAATTAACTCAAAGCTTGCCCCCATACAAGATATGTTCGGGTGTGTGGAGAAAATCAGTAATGATAGCCGTAGATTTTGTCTAATCGACTGTTCTGTTGGCCGCTATCTAGAACGAAACAGATTGAACGAAAAAGGTGAACAATATTTGCATATCGCTAAGGATCAGGTACACAACTATTACCTTAACATGATCTTGCAGAGATATTCAGCCATGACAGACGAGTTCAATAAAAACATGTTGACTTTCGTGGAAGCCGGACTTATTAATAAATGGGAGCAATATCGCTTTACCGATATAAAACCAGAAACAATAATTAAAGCTTTGGACCTAGACGATCTCATCGGGATATTTAATTGCTATTTACTAATGATAGCATTATCAGTAACGACATTTATTTTTGAAATTACATTAACTATTACAAAACTGGGAGGACGAAGACTGAGAAAGTCATTGTCGCAATGGAAGAGAACTTACGCTGCCAAGAGGTTAGTAAAGCAAGAAAGAAAATTAGGGAAAATTATGAATGTTGACAACTCTACACAAACAATTTAAAATTGTGTCTCAATATCTGTTATTATCAACTATTATAGGATAGTTACGCGTGCGATAGTGAGACAGACGGATAAATAGACGAGATAATCTGTCTCTTCAAAACGATAACTTATTTTGTCAAGTTTAATATTTTACTTAGACTAAATAATTTTTACCTCAACTTAAAACAACACCACGATCTTCAATAGTAGCACGTTTAAAATCGGCCTCTACACGATTCTGTCTAAGTGCTTTTTGTAGTACTCGTGTGATGCAGTAGATACATTTGTAAAGTATACCTATTATTCAAAAATAATTTTAAGTAAGTAAGTTAGTTAAATTTTTAGTAAGAAAAAAAATTGTTTGGTTCAAATTTCTAATTATTAACTGTAGGTAAGTAAAAATTTGCAAAGATGCAACTTCTTCCTTTTCCCTATTTGTTGTACTTAAGTAGAAAGACCCTAATAAATATATTAAAATACTATTAGTTCTTTTACTTCTTAATGTACTAATGTGATGGCGTATCTAATAAATAATATTCTAATTAAGACAGCAGTTTAGAACATTTCATCGCGTCAGGCGCTTTAATACCCAAGTAGACATTTGTACCTAAAAGTCACAATTATTTTGTACCATTTATCGGAAAGTTGCAATAATACCTTTAATAATAATAAAGCACTTATTGAAGCTTTCACGTGTCCCGAAGACGTACAATATGGAAAATACGCGTCTGTAAACTGGAGTGGAACTATGCTACTACATCTGGTGCAATCCAGTAACAACTCCTTCCATTTGACCGAGTTGGCTGACTGCATCGTTGAGCTGATCGAGTTGTCGGGGATGAGGTCCTGGGTCGCCGGCTTGACCGCTTTAAGCAAGAATGTTCCATCACTCTGTGTATTCCGCTTATATCACAGGGAATGCTCCGAAGAGTTGTTTGATATACTGCTTATATCTGTGTTTCTAGAACGTTCCACTCGACTGTCATATGATCCCCTCCATCTCGATGGATAGCGGTCAACTATTGTTTGATTTCAGCGATATTTTCCCCTTAGCGTTCCCAGACCGTTGCGATATAGGGACCTTTAAGTACAGACTTTTTTTCTTAATGATCGGCAACGCGCCTGCAATTCTGGAGTTAGTCTGATTGCTCGTTTCCCCCCCCCCCCCCTAAAAAGGTAATATCTAACTTATACTAGTTTTTAATAACTGCCGTTCGCGCGAAAATAAACTTTCTTTAATACATATAATCCGATTTCTATATAACTTATTATAGTGTTGATTTAATCTAATATTGATTTGATTTGTTATATCATCTTACAATTTAATTAAATCTGACCGTAGGGTACTGGCAGAGTGAAATAGTACCTCCATCTGCTTCAGGTGTCGTAAGAGGCGACTGAAATACTGGAACCGATTTATGGCATAATAACTTACATATGCACCCCAAACTACCACAAATGTAGCAGAGCCGGGATGGGCTGCAGCATGGGCGGCATTTTTAGGCAAATATCCCCCAAATTTCTTAAGGAAGTCTATATCCAGCAGTGGGCAATTTTCGGCTGCTGATGATGATGATGATCATCTCACAATTAAAACACAAAACGTTGGTATGTAGCTATATTTATTGTGTTAAGAAGCTTACAAAGTATATACATTTCGCTAAACTTGAACGCCTATTCAATATTCCTAGATTTAGACTAATGAATGGCAAATATTATAAATTAAAAAAATAATGGTGGGTTAAGCTTATTTTATTAATTTTATCAACTTCTTTATTTTATTAATAATTTCATAAAAAACTGGACTAAAGACCAGTAAAATTTAATAAAAGAGTCGACCCTACGTAACTATTCAAGCTTATTTAATATATAAAATTTATGGATATTTTGATAAGAATGCTACTTTTTCAAAAATTTAAGTAGCTAATTCAAAAAGAATAAGTAGCTTATCTTCCTAAAACATTTGTTTCACCAATATATACTACAATATATAAATTACATATATATATACAATATATATTACAAATTATAAAAAAATATTATTGTTAATCAAAAAAAAAATTTAAAATAAAACCTTTTTCTAGAAAATTAAAGAAAATTAGATTTTTTTTTAAATTAGAATCAATTAAAAAACCGAGCACTTTGAACCGTTCAGCACACTCAGGCTTTTCCGACAGCATGAGACGGCTGTTAGGGTACGGCTAAAACTAAGTCGGTCACTGTATGTGACGTTATCATGTCAAACTATTTGGCATTATTATATACATTCCTAACACAGAAGAAGGATTATATTAATAAAAAATATTACAAATAAAAGATTACAATTTTTTTACAAAAAAAACCGCTGGATTGCAATGATGTGATCATTGTTGGTTCTTAATAACGGAATGTATTATAGAATACCGGGAAACACGTCTTCAGCTAACAATAAATTTACATTTGCAATATTGACATGCATGTCATTGCACTTCTTTAGCTCGGTGTAAAAAAATGTCGAATTAACTATACAGTTCGGATTTAAATAGCGAGTGTTTTCAATGCAATTATTTATAACTTAAACATTAATATTTTAACATACACAAATCAATAAAGTGCTGTTTTATTCTGATTAAGTGCACTAACTTTAAGTGTAAAACAATCAATGACTTACGTCTATTACTATGTATATAAAGTAATAAAGTTGTATAAAGTGATAACTCAAACCATAACCAGGCCAGCGTCTAGAGGACAATTTCAATTATTTCTGTTACAGTATTAGTTATATAAGAATATATACATAACAGATTGGATATTATAGACACACATAACTTGCAAAATTTAGTGCGTATAGTTTTAATTTTCTATTATCAAGTGTTAAAGTTCTTCAGTATGTGGTGTTGATTTGAACGAGCCTGGTTAAGTCTAAACTATGCTGAACAATTGCACAAATGCTAGATTGAAACATACATAAACTAGGCTAGAATCCGTAGCGCAATTCCATTTTGTGGGTGAGAATTCTTTATCTCCTGTGTCATGGATTTCAGTACCTGAAAAGTATAAAATCTGTCATTTCATGAGTCCTTTTTACCACTACCTTACGTTACGTTACGAATAAGTCTAGTCATAAACTTGGCTGTTCGCGCCAGTAATCTAAAATGTCAATCCAGTATTGTGATATGTACAATCCAGTGGATTTTCGTGAAGGCTCACATTATTCTAGTGGCATTCCATTACTGTATTGGTGCACTGTACTCTGTTAGATATATTTCTAACGGCAGTTTCTTATATTCTGTTAGACGGTGGCGCCATCCCGATAAACGTTGAAATGAAAAAAAAATTATCAGAGCTTAACGAGCATCTCGAAGTTCTATTTCCGATTAGCAGGTTATAAATTATTAAGAAACAACATTTTTAAAATTAACTTTAACTGAGTCTGACTTAGACGACGTTAGAATCTACGAAGTTCAATAAGCAAACTTTTTGACCTTACCGTCGATGTCAGTGCGTTTCTTTGAGCTTGAAACTAGGGTCATCAGTAGAGGTGGAGACCCTGGTATCCTCAGTGTGGGAGCTGCTCGGCCAGGGGCTCTTCCGCGAATCCCGAGCTCCTGGTGCCAACCCAAATATCGTTCGGAATCTGGAAGACCAAGACAAAAATAGTTACATTGAATAGGAACAATTTATACAATGTTTGAAGGTTGGGTTCAAATATTTAAACAAATTATTTTCATGAAATTTTTGCGCTTGTTGTTGATAAAAGAAGCAAAGCACTATTGTGAAAATGTTCAAATGTATATTAATATGTAAGTCTGTTACAAAATGAGAACAGGCAATTTTAAAAGAAAAATTTTGAGAGAAAATTATGTTCTTGCATTCAGTATCCCATATTTTAAAGTCAGGTATTCTCTTAAAATAAATTATATAATTAGAAGAAATATATATATTTTTTTGGAAATAGTCTTGTAAAGAAAACTAGCTTTAATATTGCAAAAAGTAAAAAGTATGTTGGCGCAGCAGAGGATTTGCTTAAAATATACTTAGATGTAAAGTGCTCTAGTGATAGGACGAGACATTCACGCCTCATTCCAACTGAACCCACTCTCAAGATTAAAATGCCGATTGCCATATTTCATGACCAATTTTAAAGACGATTTCAAACTGTAGGTGGTATATCCTTACTATAATATTATAAATGCGAAAGTGACTCTGTCTGTCTGTCTGTCTGTTACGTTTTCCCGCTTAAACCTCTCAACCGATTTTAATGAAATTTGGCACAGACAATCTTTAGACCCTGAGATAGAACATAGGCTACTTTTTATTGCAAAATAGGGTTGGTAAGGGGTTGAAAAGGGGGATGGAAGTTTGTATGGGATTTCTTAATTTTAAAAGATAAAACCATGAAACTTTATATTTAAGCACTTGATAAGAAATAATAAAACATTTGTTCGTTTTTAAAATTTCGAACTGTGAGGGGATGAAATAAAGGTTGAAAGTTTGTATGAAGTTTGTAATTTTTGAAGATAAAAACATTACATTTTGTATTTAAGCACTAAATAAGATACAAAAATCGTTTGTTTTAGCATTTTTACTTTTTTACCAGTGTGGGGGTGAAATAGGGGTTAAAAGTTTGTATGGGTGTTCGTCATTTTTAAGATAAAACCATGAGACTTGGTACGTAGGTCTCTTAGGATGTGCAGAGTTTTTCTACAAACGGAATTCCGAAATTCGAACGGAACGGAACTGATTCGGAACGGGAACTACGAAACCAAACTTTTTGTATACAAAATCTTAAGCACTGAACCTAGGAACATGATATTTAGAAGTTTTGGGTGTATCAAGTTAAAAAAAAATTGGCTTTGAAGTAAAAAATCCTTCTAACGAATACTCAGCATCACCGCCGCTGTCATTGGTCGTCGGTCGTCGTCGCGCACATTACGTAACGGCGTACGGCCTGTACTGTACTGTACGTGGCCTGCTCGCGAGTGTCGAGTCCAAACAATCTCCACATTTTAACAAATAATAACAAAACAGCAAACGTTGTATACAAAAATGTTTTAAATTAGGTCATTGTCATTTTAATTAGGTCATTGTGTCTCTTGGACACAAGGGACCAATACACCAATGCGGCTAGTATAATATATAGTATATAATATTATAAATGGAAAAATTTACTTGTATGCGTAATGTACTTGTATTTGTCATTGAGAATTTTCGTTCGGACTTCACAAGTTAACCGGCTAACCGAATTAGTTTACAATTGGCAAGTAGATAGATATAGCCTTGAACTCTAGAGATGCAATTAGTACATATATTATACATATAGTCAAGGCCATTTTTTGTTTCGTTGCATTTAGTTTGTATAAAATGTATTTTTAGTTCGTTAAAGTATAAAAAAACTGAAACACAATTATTAATTATAACTTCATATATTCCCATTTGACGAACGTCTTGAGCCAAGATATCCCACATCTGTAGACATTTAAAGTGTAGATAATCCGCTCCCAATAGTTTGTAGCCTTCGGTTTGCGTTGATAAATCAGTCACGACAGATGATTAATAATATTTTTTGACGGGCCCAATAGCGCAGCGCATTCAGTAGAATTCTAATCTTGTGCGCCAATAGTCGTAGGTAAATATTTACATGATGAATATTTGTATTTGTTCTGTGTCTGGCTATTATAGTATACTTATATTTAAGTTATAATACTTGTGATTCCTCTGTTGTCTGATTCGGTAACACAAACGCTTTTAGCGACTTTTTATGGAATCAGGCCATATACATATACAGCATATATTAACAACATAAAGCCAGTTGAATGTGTAGGTGTGCGCTACATATGAAAAAACCCAAACGATTTTTAACTGATTCTGTAGTTATTAAAAAAATACCAGCACAGCAGAATAGTATCTTCGTCTGTACAAGTGTCTATAGAAACCATCATCGGAAACAGCGTACCTAAAAATAGGTTTTGCGGCGGCCGGCGTCTGCCGTGACGAAAAATTCCTCTTTTCTTAAGATGGTCTAATGATGAATTATTAAAAGAAAAATATTAAACGAAGTATCTTAAATTCCGCCTTTACTATCGTTGAACAGAGCAATGGTCAAGTAAGCGCTGAAGTGGGTTCATTTTTCACTGTCGTCGGCATGCGGTTTAAAACAAGGTTCGAAATGCTGTAAAGTGTTCTTTGTGTAATCGGGGGAATACTTGATTTGTGGCTAAGACGTAGCATCTACCGGCAATGCACTTCCCCGTGTACCAGTTGTTGTAAAAGGCGACTAAGGCACGAAAACCGACAGTTCGCAGTATATCCATCTAAAACGACCATATAGGCCAGACACAGGGCCCTCGCCAAGCATACCTTAACGCTTATGCTTAACCTCGCATATAATAATGGTATGTAAGACACAAGTATATGTACTTTTTTCAGTTTTAAATGTATTTGTTTATTGAATATTTGTTTTCCGAGAAAAAGTTGGATCAAATTTACAAAGAATTATTGTCAACCAAGCATAATGAAAACTTAATTAATGAATTTGAAAAGCAAGCCTTTTATTGATAATATAAGTAATGTACTGAACATTGAAGGCGATGTCAATTCAGAACATAACATTGTGAAGTAAATTAATACATTCTATAGAGTCATGTCAACCAATCTTGTGATCGGAGTACCTATTCATTTTTGATCCTATTGAATGGTGTAACTAATAGAGACCAGTCAATGCCTGTATTATACAGACATCTGTATTATACATATGATGCCTGCGACTTAGTTCGCGTGAAAGTTAGTTTTTAAGTTCTATCTGGAATTTTTTTTAAACTTCATATGTTTTATTGCCCAACACCTCGTTATTCCAAGTAACTTCTCAGGCCGTGATGACGATGATATAGAGGACGGATAAATTTATTAATATGCTAGTGATAAATTCGTAAATAGACACAGACAAATTATTTCTAAAGTTTTATACTCATAATACTCATAATAAAAAACTGTTATCACTTTTTCATACTTTAAATAGGTATTACACTATATTTACTATAGGTATATTTCTAAGAGGATCACCAAATTGCTTCGCTTCCTACCTAAAGTTTGTTATTCTTTGCTCCAATCGTGGAAGTAAAAATACCTTTGATCCGAGATCAAAGGCTTAAACTGTTTATAGTTTTTATTCAAAGGAGAATAAAATATTGGTTTCAATCAAAACATAGTGTAATAATGACCATAATAACGCACAGAACAAACATGCACGATAGTTCTGATTTATTATTATGACCGCTATAGTGAACCATCCATTAACAATTTATAAAACCAACCACCCCTAAATAGGCTCGGGCAGACACAGGTCGATAAATCCATGTTCACGATCAAATTACCAATAGATGGGGTTGTGCCGTCGCGTCGCCACACCGGGTGTTATCGTGTCAGATATATCTGTAAATCTATAGTTAATGCGTTAAGCTTGTATTTCTAGCCCATGTTTGCCAAAGCCCCAGCGATATACTAAAAATTATTCAAATAGAAAGCTACGAGTATACAAATATAAAAGCTATATCACAGTGAAAAGCCCGGAAATCAGCTTTTTTTATTGAACAAATTTATTCCAAAATAATTTTTACAAACAAACAAACTTTATCAATGCTGTATCTTACACGGTTCCTTGCGCGCCATATATTAAAAAAGAGATCCGAAGTTTTCCCTTCATGTATAAATATTTAATATCTATGAATTTAATAGCAGCACCCCGCGGTCGCAGCCACAAAGTTTCGCTTCCCGTGAGAATGATAAATACGATAAAAGTAGTAAGTCCTTGTAACACTAGCTATCAGCCAATGAAAACACGATCATAGGAATTCCCAAAAAGGGATATTTGCAATAAACATTATCAGAAACTTATAACACAAATATAACATTCTATTAAAATAACTTTGAAAACCAGAGAACTTTCATACAAACTTTGCACCCCCTCCTTACAGGGGTAAATGAGGGATGATGTTCGAAAAAATTTATAACACTATTTTATGAATTGTAATAAAGAACTTAATTCATACTGAATTTTAGTGTCAATAAAAGAAACCCCCGTAAATAATTTCTAGTTTCTAATCTTTATACTTTAGGCTCTGCATTCATATATCAGTCTGTCAGTTCCTCCTTTTATATATGTGTATATATATATTATTATAAAAATAGCACGGGCCGACAAACGCGAAACGTCCAACGACCAGGTGGACAGACGACCTGACTATATCTGCAGAACGCATACAACCAGTACTATTGATATTAGCCCACTAATAGGAGAGGATCCACGTTCAGCAGTGGACGCCCTGCCTGACTTTCATAGGAAACTAATTAGTTATTAAATGTCAAACGAAGTACGACTAGATTTATTCAAAAATATTTTATGACCCTTATTTTATGCCCAAGGGCTTTTAAAAGGTAACTATTCAATTTCTGTTATGCTTTATATAGGCTGAACGAGATAATGCAACTGTTTAAGCACCTGTGTTTCAGTTTATGCCGGTAAAACATATAAGAATATAGAAATAAAGTACATACATACGTACATTTCTACAGCATTTATTCTACTCGCGTGCTTCTTTTGCCAAACCCAACATTCACTACCAGGTCACATAGGTCAGTGTTGGAACCAATATATCTCTATGACCGTAGTCGTGCCCTTTTTTACTCATTTTGGCTGCCCATAAAAGCATGAGAGGCTCCATTGACACTATTTCCAGCTTTTACTCTATGTTTAATATCTTCTTATACTTCCTATCTCTCGTAAAAACACTTAAAATAAAGTAATAGAATAGAATATAGAAATATATAGATGAAACTAGATTTGTTAAAAAATGTACTTTTTTAAAACCAAAAAAATGAAGTTGTTTTATTTTTAATTAATTAAAGTTAAACCTATATTATTTAATTTGATATTATTTATTATGTTAAATATTTTTATCATATAATTTTTTTTTGTGCCCAACTTTGATATTGATCCTAAAAAATAATTATTTTTACTAGAGACTACTGAGATAGCATTGAGTTTATAGAGATCGCCATTTTCACTTATTTTGAGTCTGTGTGTGTTTTATTCAGTGTCATATTCACGTATAAGCAGACCTTTTTCAACTGATCATAAGTGGAGCAATGAATATAAAACAATATAATATAAAATAAGATCTATTTAAGTTAGTACTTGTGTAAATACATATCACCTAATAGCTAAAGTAATGTAATGCAATAAAAAAATACAAGTATCACTGTTATACAAACCATTAGTATTTTGATCTCCCATCAAGTCTTTCAAGTCTTTCGTAGAAGATAGCATGAAGATACGTCTAAGTACAAAGAAAAGAAATAAGTGATCAACACTCACCGTTTTGCTACTAAGTTGCGAACTTTCTTCTTCCACACGAATATGAAGAAGATAAAGAAGCCGAGGGCAATATTGGATATGTCCACCAGGATCCAGTACCAGTTGGAGCCGCCCACCACGAAGCTGACTAGCTCCACAGACCAGTTGACGCCCATCACCACGAACAGTTTCAGGTACAGCGCATATCTGTAAATTTGTATTTGGGATCTATACGAGTACTTAATTAATATTATGTGCAAGACTTGGTTAGAAGGTTCACACCCATAGTCGGTATAATAAAATGACAGCAGAAATTGGTTCTTATCAATTTATCACCTATTATGTCTATTCATTTGACCTTTGCACGCTTGTTATTTGGTCGGTTGATTAGGCCTATAAGCTCTTTGAAATATACATATAGATTCTTATTTGTACGTCATATATATTAACTTATTACAACAACCAGGCAATTTAAAATATATCTTGTCTAAACATTTACCAGCCGTTAATCATGTTACGTTAAACTTTTAATGCTAGGACGAGCTGTGTGCCATTATGGCACAAATGTGGTCAATTGAGAATGTGTGATTTGAGGTTGAACGACGACATTATTTTTTTTCTTTTTGTTAACAATTAAAGTAAGAATTTTTATAAAACCTTTGTTTGTCCTTCTTAAGCTTGTCACTCCTAGCCGACTCTGCTCCCTTGAGGATCGCAGTCTCCTGCCTGATAGAGCGAATACGGTAGGAGGTGATAGCGAACAGCACCACGTTGCACACCACGAGTACGAGCACGGGGATGAAGAAGTATACTAGCTCGCTCAGCCAATCTGGGCAGAGTACAGTCAGTGGTGAACATTTCAAGCCGTAGGAAAAGTAAGGTGGGATGTTCGTTAATATTCACATTTGACTGTATGCTAAATAGCTAGGATAATATAGATAATCACCAGTGAACCAGCATCTCTTGTGCCCGAAACCGGGTTTAATAATATTATGCGGCAGGTCAGCGAATTGCATGCCTATGGTGCACGCGGCAAGCGCGAGCGGCACGCCCCAAGCGTACGCACCGTACAGCGCGAACCGCTTATGCTCACGCCGCTTATTTGAACTGCCACCACGATATCCGCTAGCAGAGAAATTGTTATTCAATTAAAATACATAAGTATTAACTGTCTCACCTATACAATTGAACACAACTTGTGACAATTTTAGATTATAATGAGTATTAGTATATAGATTAAAAGAGATTTAAACTAAAGTTGATCTTACTTGATTTACAAACTACACATTATTAACATCATCATAGCAGCCACAGATCGTCCACTGCTCTCCACGAAAGTAGTAATTTCGCGCATAATCCGCGCTGAGTTATGCATATATTTCAATAAAATGCATATATTTCAATTAATGAAAACTTATTCTCATTTACTTGCGTATATTGTATTGTGTTGTTGTACTATTATATTTATATTAATTTAATTTGCTTCAAAAAAAGTAAGATCAACTTTAGTTATTCATAAAGGAATGTTTTTCCCAATTAATAGTCTAATTTCATAATAAAACGGGTACATACTGTTTTTAATATATAATATATACATATATATATATATATATATATATAAATATATATTTATATATATATATATGGGTTTACAAAAAAAAGTGTCATAATAAATTATAACGATTTCGATGACAATGTTTCTTTTTGCTAAGTGACTTGGTTGATTCATCATCTCTAAAAGTTGGATAAAGTTAATTAACGGAAATGATTAAACATCTATTCCTGCTTCATTCATACAAATTTATAATTATACTAAAAATTATAAATTCACACAACATCTCATACATTGATCTGACTCCGAGATAAGTCGCTTAAAGCACATGTGTTACAGACATCAGACAACAGAGGAATCACAAATATAAAATGTAAATTCATATTTCTCACCTAACCATAGAACAATTAAATTAAATTATTTTAATAATAATATTCTTCATATAAAAATTTGTCCTGTGTGGGTATCGAACCCACAACCCTTGATACACAACATAGGATAATCGCCTGTGCCATCGAGGCCGTCAAAAATCTGACCATTTTTATTATAGTTATTTTCAAGTAAAACTATAATAAAAATTACACATAAATAAGTATAATTTACATTTCATAAAGTAAGTATTTACAATACTACTTTATTAATCTGTCTTTAGAGTGTCAACTTTTGATAATAGCCATGGAATAAATATATTATATAATTTACCATATTGCATCATAAAATATAGAAGATTAAAAATTCAGATCAGCATAAAATGTTCTTCTTAATTACTACACAAATATGATCAGTGATTGAGTAAAATTATCTCTAAAAACCTTAAACCTCTTACGTCGTAGCATTCATTTCTTTAAGCTATAAACATCTACAACATGCTACGCCGTGGCGTATGATATGATTTCGTAGCAAGCACACCATAAATGTCATTGTTATTGCTTGGTCGGTATAATGTTTGTATCAAAGCTCAAATATATGCAAGATAACATTTATCTTTAATAGGTTTTTAGAGATATCGACAATACATTTTACCATGCATAATGCGTTAATGCAACTTGTATATGAATGATATACTTAATTTTATTTTATTTGTTATCACTGTAATTATCTTAGATATTTTTATATTGCCCTTGGGTAAATATATATGTATGAGTATATATCGCTGGCTTAGGAGGAAAGTAATAACTTTGATTTATTGGGTCTTCAGAAATAATAATTTCCTAATTACGGGTACCTACATTTATTGTCTTTTTTTGACGAATTTAATCTAGTATCGAAATGAGTAACTTTTTATTATAAAAATATATCTTATTACGTATACTTAGTGGGTGCAAATTCATTATAATAATACGAATATACGATACGTTACCTTACATTATGTTACCTCGTAATCTATTCTTAGGGTCCGTTTATATTGGATAACATATATATAATTCTCAAAAGGAGCCGTTGCAATATTATCCCGGGAACTGATAATTTTTTAAAAGGTATTTAAAAGCACCATAGACGACATATTTCATACTTCATAGTTTTAAATACTTACTATTTTGTCTTTTCTGAATATAAAGGCGCTACACCGCCTTAAAGTTTAACGAGGCTTAACAGATCCCTAATTTTATATTTAAATAATAGGTATTCAAAGATCGGATTAAAAAATAAACAGAATAATATTCGTAATATTAGACTAAGGGATGTTCTAAATTTCTTGCTTTGATCAACCAAGTTTCCAAAAATTTATATCCGTTTAGTATCACTACCCTCCACGTAAGCCTTCGTGTGCATATAATATGTCAATACATTAGTTAATTAAAAAATATCCATGTCTGCAACTATATACCCTAAATATCTACCATACACCTACAATAAGTCTTAAAGTTACTTTGTAATCTTACCTATGTGTGTGAGGCAATGTTATAACACCACAGGGTCTTAATTCCAAGAGCAGCATTAAACATAATATAATTTATAGTACATATATATATACTCGTATATACAGTTTGCAATATATTCCAAACTAATGTTAACTAAATAAAAAATAAAATAAACTACCGTTTCATTCCCAAATAAGTAGGTGTCTACGAAACAATATAATATCTGAAACTCCTTACGATAATCACATACGTGTCACATGCAATCGTTCTTCGTACAAGACCCGACGCATTAAAAACGAAACAAATATATTATTTTTTTCAATTGTACGTTCTTAAATATTAGTAACTCAAACACAAGCAGCAGCAGTACACAAAGCAGAAGATAATCCTACACGAATTGGTGAACATTTAACAATCAACTTTGAACTCAGTAATTGACATTTAAATAATGATTGATTAAGAAATTTTTATAGATTTTAGTAGGATGTTTTGGTTTGTTTAGATCGGAGTGTGTGCTAGCCACAAGATCATATTAGAAAGTAATTTTTCAAAGTTTGAACTATTCTTACTTACTTTATACTTTATGATACCGAATGTCCGTGTTTTTATTATATTAAGATAGACATTTTTGTTTGTACCTCCATGTTTACAAAATATATTTGACACCACAAGTAATGCCTTTTACCTAATGGCTGCCATCGATAAACGTTCAATAATACGTTCTCGGTTTTTATACTATATTATAAAGAGGAAAGATTTGTTTGTATGTAACTCAAAACTAATTTTAAAAATTCTTTCACCAGAATTAAGCTACTTCTTTACCGAAAATTTTGTACGTTCGTAACAACTCAAAAATAAATTTGAATTATTTTATAAAAATCTTTCATAAATAAAGAAAAAACATTATCAGTTAGCGATACAAGTAACACATTGTATCCCCATATTGTCCAGGGAAGGGGTCTAACGTGAGTGAAACCGCAGAGCGCTGCACTAGCAACTAGTACAATAAAAATGATGTGAGAATATAATTTTTAAAGACATCAAAGTGAGTATCAACCCCACTCGGGCCATACAAATGTTATGTTTATCGGGAATATAAATAAATACAGCGTACGAATATGAAAAGAAATGGTTATATGAAATATGCTTTTGTTTTCATCAGAACGTTTAAAATTAGTGAAGTTTACTTTAGCTGACGGTAATAATTATGATAAATTCACACAACATCTCAGATATCTCTCTGTCTTGTCTTGTCTGACCTCTCGGATATCAGACAACAAAGGAATCACAGGTATAACAGTTAAATATATTATTAACATCCAGACACAAAACAAACACAAACATTCATCATATAAATGTTTGTCTTAGCGGAGATCGAACCCACGAACCTTATGACACAAGATAGGAATACTATCACATCAACCATCAACAGGGGAAAATCGGATTCTTGTAACATCATCATCAACATATCAGCTACTGGAAGTCCACTTCTGAACGTATGCCTCCCCAAGAAAAAGTGAATTTTGCACATAACTCCCGCGCTATGTAATCGCAGTGCGCAGATTTCGCGACGGGGATACTGCTGACCATCTGCCTGTGCTGTTGAGCTACAGTGTTTCGGTAATAATAATTGTCAAAATATATTGTCATGAGAGAAAAGAAAATAAGGCGTCAGTTAAAACACCAAAACATTTTTCGTCGATATTGAAGCAAGTCGTTACATACACTTAGTTCATAATGTTAGCTGCATACAACCTATATTTGTCATATCTTCAGGAGGCTTTTGTCTGATTGTGGACGATTGATAAATTAATTGTGTGAAATAATTTGAAGTTTATAATTTGGATATATTTTCATAATATCTCATACATTGATCTGTAAGTCGCTTTATGCACTTGTGTTACGGACATCAGAAAACAGAGTAATCACAAATATAATACTTAAATACATAAATTAAACACACAGACACAGAACACACAAACATCAACTTAAAATGTATGTCCTGGGCGGAAATCGTCTCTACTACCCTTGGCACATAATATAAAATCACTGCCATCTGCGGCATCGGGCCCGTCTTCCACATTATCACTACATTACGAACCAATATGACATAAAGTAAATAATTGATCTGGTTTGAATTGATTGGATTGCTGTGGAATACTTCAATCTGTTTATATAAAAGGTGAAGTTTCTATTGACATATAAGCGCACACACAGCTGTTACCGCTAATAGTAGACACGTAAAATTAGGGCAGCTGTTTTCATAATTTGGATGCACACTAAGAAGGGATTAAAAATATATTAATCTAAATAGGATGATATAGGGGCTGTTTGTATGGAAACATCTTTGAATTAGCACCACTTTTGAGAATTGAAATTCCATGCATTTAAAACAATTTCATAGTTCATAGAAAGTGCAAAATAGGGCCTGAAAGTTTCTATGGAAAATATTTAAAATCCAATTTTTATTTATTGAAACAATATAATAATAATTAAATATCCAAACTTTAATAACACTTGCCTTCTTCGACAAATGGGTTACTAAACAATTGAAAGAATTTTCGTATCCGTAGTTCGTAAGTTTACTGCCACACAAACGAACTCCTTAGCATTATAATATTAGTGTAGATCGACCTTCAGTGTTTGACCGTTTATACAAAGCGAGCATAGGTCACGCAATTTCACGAACGTAGTATTACAAAAATAATTATTGTATAACGAACACTATAATAGCTGCAATTAGAGTGCTCATGCGACATTACTCAGTTCTAAATCTGTTTTGTTATATTTTTACGCTACAAGGCTTAAGGAGGATGAAACTATATATTACTTATTAATATAGTTTCGTTTTCCTTAAATATATATAAATATATTATGTATATATTTGATCATCACTTATCCCTGGCTAGCATTCTAATGAAATGTAAGGGGAATTGAAGTGTAAAAGATATTTATTTGCAAATTCCAGAATACACGGGCTCTATCTAGGCATAATTCTGATTATTCTGAGCAACTCAAATTTTGCTGCAACCCAGTACTTGTGTAATTTACTCGAGTGCTGCCAGTAAACTATACAGATTCTGAATACAGCCGCAACTATTCTATTTTTTTGTGTTTCTTGTTTAGTTTTCTTTATTGTATGTTTTGGTAAAAGTTTTGATTTGTTGGGGCTGACATGTCTAAAAATAAAAGCCGCAAACAATAATTATGACTAAAAAACACTCCTTACTTATATATGTATTACTTAGATAGTATAGAATAGCTAGAAACATACAATAATCATGTTGTATCTTTCTTCAAGTCTTGTATCTTTCTTCACGGGTCTGGTAGTGACAAAAGCAAAGCGTAGCTTTTCAAAGATTGCAGCTCATTTCCATCCTGTTGCATTAGAGCTATGATTGCCACCACGCCTGCCCAGTGACTTATATCCCGCGGTGGTCGTCCTACGTTTCATATGAAGAAGAAAGTGATGGATATACGACCATCGGTTACGGTACCTCAATCAACTCTTACCACACCTGGTATAGAAGGGATACTATTCTCTTTTACCGATTCCCCGTAGTGCTTTTCTTGATATGCGTGATAATATATAAAATATTAGAGTATATAAAAGTTATCTGTGAAAAAAATCTCATTTCCCACACACATATGTCGAAAATCAGGTTTTCGTATTAGATCAAGCGAAAGCCGCCCGGTTATTTTTGAGTGCGATGATAAAATAATCTCAATTGAGTAAATCCATTGATAAGTAATAATGAATATTTATCAGTTTTCATAAAATTAACAGGCATAGTATGAACAATATGGCCGTCATTATTATTATCAAAAACTGAGTTCGGCTCTCTACAAACGATCTGTCACGATTGCTTTATGCACTTGTTATCTTAAAGTTAACTAAACTAAAAACTATTTCATTTAAAATAGAATAATAAATCACCAAAAATTCCTAATTCTCACGCAAATAGGGGTATTTAAATAAAGTATTTTGTCGATTTAAAAAATTATGTTTGTGAAAAATTACTTCGAAATAACGCATACTTAAAATATATATACCGTCACTGAATCTTTTCAAAATAGATGTCCACTTTATTGAAATGGTTTTTGCGTGTTTGAGTGGTGATTGCTTTGAATTCGACTTAATGGGCCAAGTATGCGCCACTGTATATCTGTTATAATTTATTATCATTGGATTTCCAATTTGCACTATTCGTGCTTTATTCATATATGAGCGTATATGCTTACAATGCATTTTAACAAACTACAATATTTTACCGATTGTCTTCGTCACGCATGATCATAAGAGTACAAACATATCTTTGTTCTACTTTCCGATCACGATCAAGCAAAAATAAAATGGCGTTTTGAAAATAGCATGTTTAGCAAACGCAAATTTAAAACCTATGGAGATCGGAAACTCCAATACTGATTCGGAGAACATGCAAATCTTAAACTACAAGGTCTAGTAACTCGATATTATTTACAACATCTAGTGTATATAAAGTGGTTAAAACAACAACATACTAGCTATACTAGAACAGTCATGCCGATTACAGACAGACGAAAACTTATACACCTACACACGCACACTGCTGTTGGGCGGTGCCGGCCTCACCGACCTGCAACCATCGGACTCTTGTGAATGCTCTCATCACTGCCGGTAAAGCCAGATAAAGTTTATCTGTCTTACAACTATACATTTTGCAGTTAAAGAATTCTCGATCTATTGTATCATGGGAAATTTGGATGAGCTTTATATTTAGTTATGGAAATAAAAATATAAAACTGTTTAAGTAAATAAGATAAGGTGGTCCTCATCGGGGTAAGATGAAGGCAGAGGAAATTTGGCAAAATCGCAGCCACCAAAATAGCCCCTATTTACACCAGTTGGGAAGTATAACTTATTATAAATAGATCATTATTGCGACCAATATGCAGAAATAGAAAGATATATTTATATATATAGCAAGGTTTGACCGTTATATAGTGAAAAGCTATAGTATTGAGAACTGAATCCATTAGGGATATATAAATTTCTTAATCTTCTTACAAAATATTCTGGTCATAACAGCAATTGCTTTATAACCCTTAAATAATACCTATGGGTCCTACTTTCCTTTTAATTCGTGTTTAATCCACTTTATCATAAGATAAAGTGAAATATAATTGCAATAAATGCACAATACAAAATTTGGTATGTTGCCCAGTTTTGTTATAAATATTTAATAACTCGAACAAACTATCTGTGAAAAGAATTTATATGAAACTAACTTGTCTGTAGTCAGATTTGAAATATTTAAAATATTAAAGTGATTTGAAACATTATAATAAGTTATGCGTACCTGAATGTCCTCCAGATATCGAAGCACATGACGTTCAACCAAAAGAAACTTGTTTGAAACGCGTAGTACACGATGAAAGCTGAAACAAAACTCGTATTGTTATTCGTAACACACATCAATATTCAAAGATACTAAAATGGCATTTTTTTTGAAAATTACGAGAAATTACTCAAGTTAAATTTCACTCCAAATTCTATTAATTGTTTAAATACTATCAACTAACGTTGAAATTCAGAGTAGTACGTAGGTTGCATCGAAAATGTATGCAATGCAAAATATTAGCAAACATAACTCCTACAGTAAAACAAAAAAAATAAAAACGAATTACCGGTCTGAAAAAACTGTGCTTTGGGGAATACATTTACACTAGAACCGCAGTGAAATCGACTAACGGCAAACTAGTCACTAGTAAAAAATACATAGATTTGCTAAACTGAGAAATTTAATCTTACTATAAGATCTTGTCAGAAAAATAATTATGTCGACAAATGTAGATATATACACTCCCGACTTCTGAGCTGAGTTTACAATCTTTATCCTACATAAAACATACTTTCATTTTGACTGGCATTACCATTACACAATTTACTACCCGAAATGTGCCAACCTTCGTATCTTTCGATATATAATATTGAATATTTCTCAGAGACATGTATCAAATTAATACATAAAGATATAAAGATAGGCACTCGGAGCATAGATAGAAAGTAGGTTAGTTAATTTCGATATATTTGTAAGTTAAGTTGTAAGTCACTACAATTTTTTTATTTATTTAAGTAGAGGAGCACCAACATGATATATAATCATACCATATTGTGAAATTAACAATAATCAGACAGTGTACAGTAAGTAGTGTACGGTACAGCCAAGTATTGTCTTTCAAACTTGCTCAAATTGATCACTACATGCAACATAATAAAAAAATACATTATTTAATTATTATTACTCAAACTTATAAATTGCATTCAAATTGCTGTACTGCGAACCGATCGATCAACATGCGTCTAATTAAATACGTTTGTAATTGTCAATATCTTAATATTTCTTTTTTAAAATACCTTCTTTCACACCATATCACACTTTTCCTAAATCTGTCTAAAAAGTTAGGCTTGCAGAGAAACGGCTCCTCGCACGATTACGATAACGGTTGCAGTGCGCTTAGTTTTTGCTAGAGTTCTTTCACTCATATATTGTTTGCTTACTGAATTTCTTTTGTCTCTACATCAGCACCGTTTTCATAAAAACCTTCCCATTCCTTTTTAAAACTGTCCAATCATTCAGTCAGTACCGCCTGTACCGAGACTTTTACTGCTATCTCCATTAATCTTATTTTTTTATAAAGAAAACTTTAAAAGGAAGAAATATATATAGTAACGCGAATTGTTTATTCTTTCAAATATAAAGAAAAAAAAATTATTGAATGTGACATTGTGCTCATTTCAACACCATGTTGTCTTTCATCTTTGTCCCAATTACTATGTTGATTGTGCCAACATAATAAATCCGAAGTGGTTTGGTCACTCATACGTCTCATACGCCACGAGTAAATATTTATCATATACAGTGTGTGATGTTTAGTTGAGTCTTAAGAAACACTATGAGTATGGTAAAGCTTTTTTCCAATTGATTATACATTCAATTTAAGAACATACATGAGTATCAGGTACGTAGCAGCATTGATACTTCTTGAACGATAAGGAGTATTTACACACATAACATCGTCAAATAGATTATCAGTTGAAGTAGCAATAGACAAACTACATAGCACACCAAGAACCGACGGCTTGCGGTGCCGTGAGGTTCTGGAACGGAGACCACGCGCCGGTAAACGCTGTATCAGACCGGTGACTAGAACCGCACGATTCTCGGTTCTGCAGTGGATGTCCAACAGCTGATACTATGACAACTAATATGAAACAAGTATTTTTAAGTGCAAATAAGGCCTTGTTTATAAGTTCTACGTATTAGTGTACGCGTTTATCACATTTTTTTTTATAATTAAGTCGCAAAAAATTAAAAAAATTGCTTTTTTAAATGACAAATCTGTTTGCTTAGTGGTTATAAAACTTCCATTGTCGATGCAGATAGAATAATCAAAAAATATTGCGTTTTAATTCAATATACAGGGTTCATAAACAATATCCAGTAGATTGATTTTTGAGGTTACGTTCAAAAGTTATACGAATGTGAGTAATACAAACACACTGCCACATTTACTCGTTGAGTAAACATTCAACGTTAAAATAGTAACAAAACCTGTTAGAAGTAAACGTCTTTATTTGGGTTGGGATGTTTCTTTAGAGAGAGTTGGTTTAAAAAAACAACATTAAATAAATTGTTTGCTATTCTTGGAACTGATTGATTATCGAAATTTAACTGGTGTTATCATTTACAAGCCTCGTCTTTCACAAGCGTGGTGAATTTGACCTAATACTTTATCGGCCAGGCGAGGCGGTTGTTTTGCAGATTATTTAATAAATATATTTGCTAATCCCGAAACATTTTAGGAATACAAAATTTACGCTACTTACTAACATCAGCTTTTTTCTATGTATAAACATGTATTATAATTTACAACAACTAAAAAAATGAAACTTATTCTATTTTAAGCGGAAGCCAAATATTCTCTTTTCCATTTTTCTCTTATTTATTAGATTTTTCATTCATATTACCAGCTTTACACACATAGTAGCTATCAGCACTTTTTAGTATCTGAAATATATTAATATTTTTTTAAATGTAACTTTTTAAGGAAAAGTTTAAGCTGTATCTTCTTTTTAATAACTTTATATTTATTATGGAAAAAAGATTGTAAAAACCGCAGGCTCTTAATAAAGCATAAATACAATAAGGCGCGTTATATCGCTGGGAATGCAATTTCAACATATTACATAGGTCAAAGACTATTTGGCCTATTAACGCTCGTCCAAGTGTAGACAGACTACTCGTGGGCGGTGCATTATTCTCGTCATATTAAATTAAACACATCGATGGACTAAAATAGACTCTTACGCTTTTTTTTAATAAACCATTTGTATTAGGGGAATCTAGATTATCTTTATCATAAGTGGCAAACTAAAGGCCTAAATGTAAATGCGCGCATAAGTGTACCTAAATGTAAATGCGCGCAAAATTATATGAAAGTGATATTAAAATTTGTATCCTACAAAAAGTTCACATTAATGTATGTACCACAGAAAAGAGCACAGCAGCACGGTCTAGTAATATTTTTCCAAGATATTTCCCACGCAACATATCAGAACATAATAATTCCACCCCTTTCATAAGATATATAGCCTGCCCCTACGCTCACGTTGTAAAACGAACATAAATATTCCATTATCGTATTTCCGTTTGGTTGGCCTAACAATAATTTATTATAGTGTTAATTAAAAGACAGAATAACTCTGGCGCTCCTTTATGATATGTTTTAGTTCCCGCCCCGTATATACTTTGTTAGTGATTAGAGTAGGAAGATATACTGTTTAGTCTAATTAGTCCGCGAATGCATTTCATCAACGCCAGATCGTTAAGTGTAGGGCACGCCTCGCAATATTGTCACGGAAGTAATTATATTGGCGGCCATTTACCATGCCCTACTCAGCAGGTTTTTTTTGATGGCTATTTATCATGACTATATATACGTTATCACGTGTATAACTGTACCTACGTGAAGCTAAATAAAATAAATATTAAAAGGAGTTCTTTATAAAGATGCAATCTTCTTGTAAATAGATAATTAATCTTTATTTCAAACACGTGTCACTGTGTCGTCCGGGATAAAGTTCTATGCGTTAGAATACGATGAAGAAGTATACCTATTAATAAGTATAACTACTATACTGATTTTGTATGTTTGCAACCAATAAACAAATAAATACTTTCAACAAAGAAAAGGCTAGTTTACATAATGTAGACCTCATACAAAAGTCTTGGTGCCTTGGTATTCGCATTGTTGTGTTCTGGTTTGAAGGGTGAGAGAGACAGTGGAATTACTGGGTAATATGCCATCATTAATATCTTCAAATCATAAGGTTGGCAACGCGCTAGTAATATCCTTATGATATTACAAGCGTCTGCAGGCTGTGGTGACGCTTACAATCACGTGCACTGTATGCTTTTTTGGTATATTATAGTTATTAGTCGACTTAAAAAAGGTACGATATCAGCAAGTGACATAAGTTATGTTTTTATTCCATTTTCTCATGAAAATAGGAACTACGCGGGTAATATTACAAAATATTATACACACGAAAGTTTGTGTCCATGAATTTATGTTTGTTACTCGTTTACGCCAGATCGGCCGAACAAATCTGGATGAAATTTGGCGCAGGGATTGTTTTGGCACAGGGTTTTCGGGATAAAAGTAGCCTACAGGCTAAAAACCAAGCCGAGACCCAAGGGATAGATCTGGCTTTTAAATTTTTTCTATGGAATCTACACCAGTTTTTGAACAGTTTAGCTGCCAAAGACCGACTTATAATTTTTCACGGAATAATAGGGGTTCTAAAGGAAGACCTCGAGAGAAAAGTCACGGACGTAAAGCTAGTAATTCATAACAATAAACGGAGCACGATTTGGAACTTACCTATGTATACCATCACTCACGGTGTGTTTTCGGAAACATTGTGCTTGAGTGGTTTTCAGACCCATAGGAACCTATTACACGTATACGTACTTCTAGAACGAATGGATTTTGAGTAAATAATTATACCCTTAGGTGTCTAGTAAAATAATTGTCTTTGCTTCATCAAAGTAAAGTCAGTTGAACTAAAAAACCGATATACCAAAGAACTCATATACTCTCATATCCTTTAATTATACACAAGAATATGTGTTTATAGGAATACATATAGACTGTGAATGTGAACTGTATCGTTATTCTTGTAAATAATATAATCATTGCTACTACGGAAATGGTTCGAGGCAAACATTTTACGTGCACGAGTTTAATTAAAAACAAACATGACTAAACTAATTAATCTTACAGGCGACACGAACTAAAAATGGCTTCATAATCGATCCAAAGCCACGCGGCTGTGATTCTACCACTTTTTAACAAATTGAATATTTGACAATATGAATTCAAAACGGCACGCAATTTGCGATACACAATTCACATAGTAGTACTTTTTACAAATTTACAAATTACTAACTAGTCTAGTCAAGCAATCTGATGCTATCAATTCCATAATGATACGGTACCTAATCCGATCTTATTAAAATAAATTAAAATTAAAACAATATTGACCTGACTCCGAGTTAAGTCGTTTAAAGCACTTGAGCACAAAGCAAAGCGGCAAAGTTACGGACGTTAGACAGCAAAGGAATTACAGATATAATTTTTATACATATTTTTAATACCAGGACAGAACTAATGAATAAAAAAAAATCTACAAACGTTTGTCCTGGGTGGGGATCGAGCCCACGAACTTTGGCGCTGAAAATAAAACCACTACCTTCTGCGCCATCAGCCCCTCAATTTAAAAGCGAAATCAAATCACATTACCCGGTACCTTCGGCTACTAGGTTTTGCACCAATTAGACTGGACATACTATTGCAAATATAATATTCAATTTTGACTCACCGACTACCAAGCAACCAGTCATCGCAACGTCCACGCTACCCTGATGCACCTTGAGGTAAGCGAGGAAGAGGTACGCCACCATCAGGCCGGCACAGTACGCCATAAGGCACATGCCGTGTAAGTTACGCAGATCAGGAATCAACGCGTACACCAGGAAAGTAGCTAGCAGAAACGGCACGGAGAGCAGCAACCCTGGCAACGAAAAAAATATTGAGAAAAAAATATAACGAGAAATAATATTTTAGTAAATTTTATTTACCGACGGCATAGGCGATATACAGGACTGGACTGTCGTCGGTGTTGCTGACGGTGTCAGGAAAGCACACCGCTGCAACCAGCCTGACTTCGTTGGGGTTGTCGCTGTCGATCCGAAAATCCGCGCAATACATTGTCGGCACGTGCCATTGCGGATTGCCTCTTGATATCTCGAGAAGAGTTCCGTTCTAGAATTAAATTAATTTATTAATATTAAGAAACCGCTGTACATGTGTAAAAAAATATATTCTGCCGTGAGGTACTAGCAGAATAGAATAGTTCCTCCCACTGAATCAGGTGTCGCAAGAGGCGACTAAGGTACCAGAACCGACAGATGGCGGTATATCCATCCGAAACAGTGCAGCTCAAATGCACTGGGTGGGGATGGGCTGCAGCATCCCCGTCGCGATAGCTGCGCTCTGCGATTGCCAACACGCTTGCCCAATTATGGGCAAAAAATCTTGAGAGATAGACATAAACTGTCGCGGACTTTTTTATTATTAAAAAGGAATAATTCTTTCATACATAGTTTTTGAATAACTTAAACCGT
This sequence comes from Heortia vitessoides, assembly GCA_020976665.1. NCBI lineage: Eukaryota > Metazoa > Arthropoda > Insecta > Lepidoptera > Crambidae > Heortia > Heortia vitessoides. The sequence goes on along the minus strand of JACJUM010002525.1, from coordinate 12,557,429 downwards.
TTATGCAGCGCATGCGACGAAAGACCTCAAATGTGAATAATTTTCCCGGTTTTTGCAACATGTCTCACTGACGCTTCGCTCCTATTGGTCTCAGCGTAATGTTATATAGCCTAAAGTCTTTTTCTATAAATGGACTATCCAACAAAAAAGAATTGTTCAAATAGTACAAGTAGATCCTGAGATTAGCGCGTTCAAACAAACCAACAAACTCTTCCTCTATATAATATTAGTATAGATCAGTTAAATAGTTTTTGAGTTAATAAATCATAACAAACAATACATCAAATCTTTTCAATTCAATTCTATACTACTCATATGCCGTGGGAATAATTAATAAAAAAAAGACTATATGCTTAAGTTTTTTCTTCGATTGATATTTGTATAAATATCGAATGACATATCAACGCAGCGCCTAAACTATAAGGGTTATAAATTTGAAATTTTGATTGCAATGTTAGTATGAAACTTTACTGTTTTTCAATTTATTCAATTGAAATTCAGTATAAAAGTTCTGCATTGAAGGTCTGGAAACACGTATAAAATATTCTGTTAAAAACATTCAAATTAAGGGGATAAATGGGGGTTTCAAAATTAGTACATATGGTTTTGAGATAAAACTTAACGGGGGTGTAACCGCGGGGCACATTAAGCTTAACCGGCACCGGCACAGAAAAAAAAGTTTTTTTGTTATATAAGTATACTTATATATAAGTATTACATATTTTATGTTTAAGTAAGCATTTATGTATTTATGAAATGTAGTTAATTTGGAGTGGCAAACATACACTTCAATTGTATTTCTATGTAAAGATAGAATTAGATAATCGAATGTATGTACGGAACAGCTGGACTATTCGAGTGTTAAACAAACAAACGAGTCAACTTGTCGATTAGTATCGCAACGAACAATATATTTATAATGCGTAGATAGGTTTATTACTAACAGTTGTCGTTAACATATTAACGACGATGAATAAATAAATTCAATCATAAATCTTATACGTGAGAGCCGTGAGCCCAGCGCTGCAATTATGGACAAATAGATAATAAATAATAATGGAAGAAAAATGTAATAATAAACGGAAAGCTCATGCAGGTCGAATGCATGTGTAATCACTAGTATTAAGATCAATTATCACAGGTCTACAACAAAAATGCTGTCTGGATATTTCCAACAGACTTCTATGAATTTAGGTGTTCTAAAAACAAAAAAAAATACTCAAAAAGATCCAGAACATAAGATTACAAAACGCAAAATTTTATTCCAAAAAAATGGATTTTTTGGGCTTAAAAGGGATTATCTTGTAGTATAAATGATAGGTATAATTTTATTTTGATTACTGTTTTAAAATGTTTACAGGACATAACTATCATTAATTTCTCAATAAGGAACACCCTGTTTCACCTACATTATCAAGTATTAACATGTTGTAACCTGAACGTGCGCGCTCCGATAGTGTAGAAGTGGCGCGGGACAATTACGTGTTCACTCGTCATTTTTTTATAGATCTTGGTTCAATTCAGTGCAATGTCGTCTGTGCGGAAGTGTGTGAACTCTTCGGACAGTTTCTGTTACATTTGTGGCGAATATATGACATTAAAGCAACAAGTTAATATTACGGACTTTGTAAAAAAAGTATACTTCGCGTATTTCGGCTTCAAACTTGGAGATCAGGATAAAGTATGGGCACCTCATAAAGTCTGCAATCGATGTGTTGAAGACCTTCGAAATTGGTTTAAGGGCAAGAAAAAAGCTTTCCGGTTTGCGATTCCTATGGTATGGCGCGAGCAAAAGAACCATAGTGGTGATTGTTACTTTTGTTCGTGTAATGTGAAAGGGTACAATTCAAAACGGAAGCAGTTAATTTCATACCCCAATCTGCAATCAGCTATTCTTCCGATCCCTCATGGGACCGAAATACCAGTGCCCAAGGTCCCTGGTACTTTGGAAGAGGTTCCAAGTTCTGACGAAGATGGTGCTGTACCTACACCCGATGACCAGTCAACTTTTAAATTTGAAGATGACAGAAGTCCAAAATTGTTTTCCCAAGGCGAGCTAAATTATTTGGTAAGAGACTTGAATCTTCCCAAAAACGCTGCTGAGTTGCTTGGATCAAGGCTCAAAAGCAAGAACTTACTTATGCCGGGAGTGTCTTCCACCTGGTTTAGATACCGTGAAAAGCAGTTTACTTCCTACTTTGCCCAAGAGGACGAATTGGTTTATTGCACCAATATTGAAGGTTTGATGAATACATTTAAGATCTCGCACGACCCAGAAGAGTGGCGTATTTTTATAGATTCATCAAAAAGAAGCTTTAAAGCAGTTCTGCTTCACAACGGTGGTTTCTATGCTTCCATTCCTGTCGGCCATTCCGTACACCTAAAAGAAACCTACAAGAACTTGGAATTGATTCTTTGTAAATTAAAATATAAAGACCACGGTTGGCAAGTGTGCGGTGATTTCAAAATGTTGGGCATGGCGCTCGGACAGCAATCTGGGTTTACCAAATTCCCTTGCTTTTTGTGTCTATGGGATAGTAGAGACCGAACAAATCACTGGACCAAAAAGTGTTGGCCTCCGAGGGAGCTTAAAGTTGGCGAAAAGAATGTCCTGCATGAAACTTTGGTACCTTCTCATAAAGTTCTTTTACCACCGCTTCACATAAAGCTGGGATTGATGAAGCAATTTGTAAAGTCACTTCCAAGAGATGGAAATCGCTTCAAATACTTAATATCAAAGTTTCCTGGCCTCTCGGAGGCAAAGTTTAAGGAAGGTGTTTTCGTTGGCCCAGATATTAGACGGCTTATGGCTGATCAACTATTCGTCGCAACCATGACGGATCCTCAAAGAGAAGGGTGGATTGCCTTTAAAGAAGTCACAACAAAATTTTTAGGCAATAACAAAGACCCTAACTACAAACAAACCGTCAAAAGAATGTTAAAAGCATTTCAAGCTTTAGGTTGCTTAATGAGTTTAAAAATACATTTTCTTCATTACCATCTCGACTATTTTCCAGAAAATTTAGGAGACGTGAGTGAAGAGCAAGGTGAACGATTTCACCAAGATATTAAGGAGATGGAAAAAAGATACCAGGGAAGATTGGAGTGTCTCAATGATGGCAGACTACTGTTGGACGCTTCAAAGAGACCTTCCAGGTGCTTTCCACAAGCGAAAATGTACCAAAAGAAGTCTCACTGGGAAAAAGAAATGTGTTTAATGCTCACTAATTAATGTGTTTAAGATGAGAAAATAAGTTTTTGAAACGCAATTAAAATTACTTGATTTAAGAAAATATATATGTTCATTTTAAGATAATAACTTGTTTCGCATAGACACCTATATTGCCAGAAAACGTGACGTGCTAGGACAAAATAAAAGTTATTTTCAAATTCAGCACACCCAAAAACATAAGAATTATAAAAAAAAATCAAGACAGCTCTCAACTTTTTTTTTGCAGACTTGTGATTTGCTTTAAGTATCTATGATTGGGGCACTGGCAGGGTCATATACCACACTATAATACTGTAACACCTTTAAATGTGCATGTGCAATATATAAATAAATAAAATAAGTAACTATTACGTATATCGGTCACATAACAAACACAAATGGTCTTCAAATTAATATCTGTCCTGGGTGGGGATTGGACCTTTACCTATGGCGCATAAGATAGATATTATCAAATTCATAATTGGGGCATTTGAAATTACAATCTAGGGAACCTAGAAGTTATAGTATATATATATATATATATAACTAGTAACCACTTAATAATAATAATAATATGCAGTAGAAAAGCTAAGAAAGAAAACTTACTAAAATATTTTGAAAAATATACTTTTATATATATAAAGGTGTTTTTACATTAATAATCCTAGTGAAGTCCGTTATGGAAAACATCGAATATTTTGTACTATTCAAGCGTCTATTTTTGAAAAATAAATAAATAATACGTTTCTACAAAATCTCATACATTGACGTGACTCCGTGGTAAGTCGCTTAAAGCCTGTGTTGTGTCGCTTAAAGTGTTGACGCCAGACAACAGAGGAATTACAAATATACTACTTAAATACATATATTAGCCACCCAAGCATAGAACAAACACAAATATCGTCATATAAATATTTGCTCTGGGTGGGAATCGAACCTGTCCTTGGCACACAAGATAGGATCACTACCATCTGCGCCGTTTGCGTAGTAATAAATGTGTTTGTGAGACGTAAGCGGGACATATTTAAAATATAATTCAATTTAAAATAATGTTATCTATATATATATATATATATATATATATATATATATATATATATATATGTATACATATATATATATATACAGTCATTTATATAAATCGTTCACATTTTAGTAACAATATTATTACAATGTACATTAAGTTTTACCGGCATTCATTGCCCAAGAGTAGCATAACGTTATTTCATAGTATCATAACCTTAAAACGACTTGAGTTTTATTAACGATCGTAATCAATACCTATCTCATATAAAGTGACGTATTTTTTTGCATTAAACATAAGTTGGAATCTTTACAGAGTTTATAATAACAAATTGAGTTTGTATTGTAGGTAATATAAGGTTTACCTTGAAAGCATGACCACATTTCACTCGGGTAGTAGTTAATATGAGAATAAAACATATCTTACGTTACCCGCTGATAGTGTAGGTAAATTATATTATATCTTTGATATCGGTCGAATAGTTTTTAGATATTAGTTGTATAGTTTATATTTACTTTCCTCTTTATTATATTACTAGTTGAAATTTATTTAATTTTATTGCACAAAATGTACAAATGGCGGACTTAATGCCAGGCAGACTTAATGGCATTATCTCCCTATCAACCATTAGGTACACGAAACAGAAAATAAAGAGAGATGTAGCATAAATACAAAAAGAATAACTACTATTCATTCACCGTTGTAAATAAATACTTACTTCAAATAAGATAGAAATATAGACTATATTTTCAGGTCAAACATCGCTTTCTCTTTGAAACTAGTCAATTGTTTTTGATAACGTTTTGCATGATTAAAATGAAGTTTCAATTTCGATTCGCTGAAAAAAACGTTCCAGCACTTCTTTTCATAACAACACTGACCATCATTGGTAATATACGATCAAGTAAAAATAATGGGTCTACATAACCAATACCACAATTTTGAACGACAATTCTAAGGCTATAACGTGTCGGTGTGTAGTGGTGTAGAGAGAGGTAGTGAAGTTACTGAATAATAATGTGACATAACATCTGCAAGTCACAAGGCAAACCTTGTGATGATAATACATACGTGGCTGCGGTGACGCTTGCTATCGTAGACCATATTCTTGTGCTTGTTTGTCGACTTAATCTAATAGAAAAATAAATAAAAAAGGAGATTTTTCAGAATATATGCTTTATTCATTCCTATATGTTGCATTTGTGTTTTATTTGCACTGAACACTCAAGTGGATGTACTACTGTTGTTGATCGAGGCATGTAAACGTTAGTTGACGTAATTGTTAATATTATAAATCATTTTTTCAAACAAAACATTTTTTGTCTAAAATATTTATATTGTTAACGGTTTCTACATTTAATTAAAATATCAAACTTAGTTCAACAAAATTTGACCACGACTGTTTTTTTTTTGCCGTCTTGGTTTCAATAGAGACTGCTTACAATTTAATTATAGTGGTGTCTATAAAGTCCACGCAAATTTTCAGCTTTCTAGAATTGTATACAATCGTACCCTATTATTTTATAATTACGGATATACTGACAAAGAAGAGTGTGGAAAGAAACCTAAAATATATAATAAAACTACTTTATTATCGGCTTTAAAATGCTCAAGATTGAAAACGGTTGCCGCAAGGTAACCGAAACGTCGAACAAAAAATTGTCAACATTTAAATACACCTTGTATAAAAGCCGATAAAAAATAGTTTTATTATATGTAGTGAACGCGTAAATTTTAGAAAATGCCAAAATATATATCTGTGATCTGTGACTAGCGGCCCGTCCCGGCTTCGCGCGGGTAGACATAAATAGGTACATAGATTTAAGTTATAAGCATGCTAATTAAAACGGCTATGAATCCCTTATTTGAAAAAAAATGCTTATCTTAAAGCCTCCCTGTAAACTACGTTGGCTGTGGTATTTGTAGGTGGCAACGAAGCGTATTGACTTTCAGAAGATTCTACTCGAGAAAGTGCCAAATACAATTGCTCTCGTCAAGTTAGTTACTCGATGCGCCGCCGCCGGCATGTATTTTATTTTAATTTCATGATATCTTTTGAATGGAGTGTCCGATTTCAATAATTCAAAAAGTAATCATCAGGTTAATACCTGACAGTTTCGAATCTTAAAAGAATTTATTTGAATAAAAAATTATAAATGGTATGGATAACACAGTCTGATTTTGATCGGCATTTATATCAATTTGTTAAATGTAATAAAGTAGTTGTAGTGACGTAACTACAGTAGTCAGACATATGGTCCCGCGAAGTTTTTTGTAGATTTTTGTCCTATCATTAATATTCTTCGCAGCGTATGCGAAAAAAGACATTTTATGGTTAATTTTTTTACACCTTTGATTGATTTTAATAGGAATTTCTAAAGTAATAAGTAATAGTACTAAGTAGCCTATGTTACTCAATGATAATGTAGCTTTCTAATAAAAAAATAATTATTAAAATCGGTCCAGTACTTTTTAAGTTTATTCGCTACACACAAAAAGAACAAATCTTTTCTCTTTATAATATTAGTATTAATAAAACATAGTAATATTTTCAGTAGTATTGCGGTCTCCAATGTGTATTTACACGTTTTCGCTAACAATTTTTCTATGGGAACGTACCTTTTTATTTCATTTTTATTTTCATTCGTATTTAAACTTGAAAAGAAGATAAAAAGTGGTAGAATTCAATTTCGAATGTAGGCGATAGTTATTTAGGCACAACACCAAACTGTTAATTTTATATTTTTGTTATAAAGAAACATTCAAGTAAAAAATAATTGGCACCATCAAAAATCCACTCTTATATAAATATAGGTATTCAAAGAAAGAAGCATGTAAGTCAATAGAATACGAACACGAGTGTGTGTATAAATAAAATTGATTTGAATTAGATTCAGATAAAGTAAACTATTTTTACGGAAGGCGGGAGTAAAGTACTGTCTGAATTTAAAATAAACAGTTTGGATACTGTTCAATAAGTGCTAAAATTATCCACAAATATAAATAGGCATTAGTAATGGAATTCATATGCCCTTGATAACAAAAAATACCTTTTGGATGCGTTAAACAGCGGTGGTGTTATCTTGCTCAAAATATTTCGAGCGATCTTGCTCAAAATAATTAAGGAGATTGATATATTTCAAAAACAGTTTTCTAACAATATAATTCTAATGATAAAGCCTATATGGATATTAACAGTCAACATTTATAACGAGAAATGAGATTTAAAATTTTTGTTTTTTTTTTCATGAGTAACACGTCTTGTCATCCACAAATAACAAACGCAAGCTAGATTTCAATTTTGATAATACTTATTTTAAAACTAAACTACCGTGCGCACATCTGAATATTTGTCTATTGGACGGATCCAGCAGTTGTTTTTCTGATGAATTTCAACACGTCTATTAAGTTCCGATAATTACATTCAACAACATTATAGCAGCCGTTGAACGATAAAGACAAAATATTTTGCTTAGGATGCACTCTCCAGTAAAGTTAAATACCTTTGCGTTGAGCCGGAGCATCACATAATTGTTTCTCGTGAAAAAACTATCACAATACGATAAATTCTTACGCTATAGTCATACAATTAAATATTAGTTATTTAATCATTTCATGCCCTGATTAAAAAAAAATATGTTGAACAAATATATGAGGAACTCATGGCGCAATGGTAGAAAAATAATGATATTTAATTTGGAATAATTTCCATATTAAACAAAAACCTACATCTATGATTAACGATCATCAGCAAACAGCAGTGATATTAAATGTTATTAAATATTTAATAATTTTTAACTGATAAGACAATAAATGTCAGTAAAATATGTAAAGCATAACGAACATTATTTTAAATATAGTCGGTATTTGTTGTATAAATGTACAGGATTAAGAATTCGGATCGTTTCAATCCAGCAGTTAAGTCTCGACATGTGCGCGTTTACGGACGCACCATTTGCAATAACAAACACGGTAATTTGCTCTCATTATTTAACCATACGTTTGTTACCATTCCAACAAAAGTACTACCACTGAAACACGCCTAAATGTTCAACACTGTTACACATATAATCGTGGTATCGACAAAGTAAAATAGTACCTTCCCCTGTACCAGGTGGCAGTATGTCCATCCTAAGAAGTGTAGCTAAAATGTACATGGCGTGGTTGAGCAGCAGCATCAGGGCTACGAAAGCTACTCTCTGCGATTGCCAACACGATTACCCAGCACGGCAATTATGGGCATTACTCCCCCTTTACTGCGGAGGTCTATGTCCAGCAGTGAACTTCCAATGGCTGATGTGATGATGTTTGAATTGTTCGAAATATAAGACGATTGTTGAAATTGTCAGAAAAGATTCCGACTACGGGGAGTACGGGTCAATATTTATTTATAAATTATATTCAAGTTGGTGGAATGCGCAAACGTTTTGTTATTTTCGAAGGTTTACATAAATGTGAGCGCAAATAATTTCGCGCCTGCATAATTTCAAATTTAGTACAAAACAATGAAATCATTTATTGTTTTCACTAGCAGCGTAAAAACATAAGTTACAGCAAACTGAGAGAATTTGTTTGTCGTACAAATATTCTGCTAAAACATTGGGAAACCGGTAAACACATACGGCTCCACTTATCGGCATTCCTTCACATGAGGTTTATTTAAATTCCTATTGTTAACACATATTGGTTCATGCGTTTCCACTGCAGCGTTTCAGCATGCACGGGTAACATTCAAAGGATTCAATGAATCATACATGTTTGCATTCGGTTTGATGAAAATAAACAAGGAACTTTTAAAATAATTTATTTTAACTAATCGTGAATCGAAGGACAAATAGAAAGAATACCAGAAAACTGTACTAATAAATAATATGGTCCTATGATAATACGTTTATTCCCAAAAGTCGATACACACAATAAATCCAAGGTTATCTCTCAAGCTGAATAAGCTAAAAAAAATCACAGCTGTGGGTTCTGGTGGAAGTTCATACTGGCCATGTAGTAGGGCAAACAAATACTTATTTTTCTATTTTATGTGATAGTCCACTATAAATAGTCTGTCTAAATAGAACTCTTGACTGGGTGGGGCAACTAGAAGGGTTTGATGCATTCCCTGTAGATGGACTGGCAAGAGTATTCAGTATAAATTGGTTAACTACTGATTCGAAGACGATCAATAAATTTCGCTTACTAATCGATGCATCATACAGGAAGTAAATATTTCATGTTGAATGATGCCTATTTACTTCATAAAAATGTGGTTCCAACAGGACAGGTCTACTTGTCATACTCTGCAGAAAATATTAGGTATATTCTTGTAAATTGTGTGTGAAGTTCTATCTCACGTATTGATAACATCAAATAACCTGGAAAATTGTGTTACATAACTCCGTCTGAATATTTTCGGAGTTTACAAAAAATCTATTCTATGCCACCCATACACCCTTATGCCAACAATAGACACGTTCTTAATGAATTTGAAACCATTTGTCAAAATACGACATATTTTAAGCCCACTAGAATACAATGGAGTCGGTCTTTGAATGAACTTATATTTCATACTTAATAACATAAAATGTCTTATAAATTAAATAACAATTATGGCCGGATCATTTAAACTGGTAGTTTTATCTTAGTACATATTTCTAATTCTCCAAATAATTATCGAATGGCGAATCGATATAATTAATTTATTATCACTAATCACAACCGTAGCATATCTTTAGTTTTGCCTTTTAAATAAAACTAACAAAATGCTACAAAGTCTATTACAGAAAATAGTAAACTTTGAATAATTTTTCTCTTGTAGTTCTCATATTGTTATATATTTTTTACTCTATTTGAAATACGAATTTTCTATTTAATCGCAATCCTGCACATTCATTTTCATTGCATAACAAGTAAAAATAAACATAATGGATATTTAAATACGCATTAGTCTGAGTTATTCATGTCTGCTTTGCTTGTTGATGATTACGTTCAGTGCATATCTTTGTTTCTTTTTTGTTCTTCTTATCTGATACTCTTTGCCGATAAAATATCACAAAAATATCTGTTATTGTTACTGTTATTGTTTAGGTACAGGAATAATTTTTTTACATAGAATACGATCGATTTTTTTAATAACTGTTAAACATCAGATATGGCAATCATTCACTTTAGATACAATCTACTAGGCGGCAGACATCAGGTGTGGCTACTCAAGGGGCACACATCTAGTAGGAAGAAGACATTAGATAGAATATGTAATATAAATCAGAATTAAATAAATAACTCCGAGATATCGAATCCTACAGGTAGCGGTTCTATCCGAAAATTTTTATATATACAGTTTTTATACAAATTTCTACTCCACCTATTCTCAGTATTTTTAACAGCAGTATACATCTTTTACAAATAATTCAATTTTAAATTTGTTTATATCTCTATAAAATAATTAAATAAATGTTACAACGTCTATCTTTTTTACACTTATTGAGTGTTGGCCTTAAGATGATTCTCGGCGTTGACAGAAGACGACGACGACTTTTAGTATAAATATTGACGCAGGCGTACTGGCCGTGACTGCGATCTATTGCACATACTATAAAAAAATAAACATTCTTTTTTCAAAGAGCTATTGAATAAATACTAAGTATTAAGTCGTCTATGCTATGTATAAAGTCGTCAAAAACGATAAGTCGTTATAGAATTAGGTAACTAAGATTCATTTTGATCTATTTGGAAGAGAATCTAAGAAACTGATTCTCTGAAGTATTTCTTCATGTTAACTATATATATTAGTAATATATTACTAAGCGTGTCAACTCAGTGATACCAATATTAAAGAGGTAGCAAGCAGTGATATAAATTGACCAAAGTTTCCAGTGACATAAGAGTAGGTTGTCTATCTATATATCGAGCCTTTACCGCCGTCTTAGCGTAACCGACAAAACCCAAATTTTACAGGATAAGGATTTTTATAAATATTATTAAGCAATTAAATTTTAGCAATTGCTATAACTTTATAACGGTTTTTTTTTTTGGAGGAAAACGTCGACTGGGATATGTCCGTTACGGCTTTAAATACAAGTTACGATAAAAAAGCATTTTCAACAAAAGTGTCGCTTACGATAATTTGGCGGTAAGGGGTTGATATATAAAAGGAGAAGCTGACAGACTGACATATCAGCGCAGGGCCAAAACTGTAAGTTTTAGAAACTTCAAATTTTGCACAGGGTTTCCTAACTTACGGGAGCACTTAGACGGGATATTTTTTAAAAATTCACCCTCAAAAGGGGTAAAACAGAGGGGCTAATTTAGTAAGAAACTTTGCTGTTTTTGAAGTCATTCGAATGAAACTCAGTAAGAATGTATTTTATTAAAGATCATGAAAAGTTACACGCTTTTTATACTACGGACACCGGGGCGGCCCCATCGGCTATGCAAATTAATTTACAAAATGAGTTTCAACACGAAAACTAGATTTTTATGTTTTTTAATACTGTAGATATCCGTTTATATACAAAAAGACTAAATTAATAAACTATGAATAATCATTTGTTTCACTATTATTAATTATGATTATATATATTATAAAAATTATATATATTATATTATAAAAATTTAATTATGTACGCCTACAGTTAATATGAAAAGTCGTTACTGTGAATGAACAAGAGGTGATTTTTTTAGGTAGGTAATAACTAAAATCATATTTGTTTTTATATGGCATTGCTACTAGCAACAAAATCTCAGAGTCTTGTGATGTTGATTCTCAAAGAGTTGTTCTTGTTTAGCTCATGTGTGTGCTCATTATCATCAACGAATATGCGTTGTTTTCCATGATTTATGATGGTCTGACAATTCCATCAATAGTGATAGTTTTGTACATAACTGCTGTCATTGAGCCTTAATATGGGATCACAGGCGTACTATATAATACAATTTCATCATCATCATCATACCAGCCATTGAAAGTCCACTGCTGGACATAGGCATCTCCAGGAAAGGGGGAAAGCGTAGCGCGACGGGGATGCAGCTACCCATGCAGGGCCATGTGGGCCATTGAGCTGCATTGTTTTAGATGGATATACCGCCATCTGTCGGTTCTGGTACCTTAGTCGCCTTTTACGACACCTGATACAGGGGGAAGTACTATTCTACTCTGCCGGTACCTCACGGCTTTTACAGTTAATAAAGATAAATTATAAATATTCTACTGTAGCAAAAAAGATTACGATTTTTAAAGTATTCGCAACTTTTTGTTTTATTTACATATGATGCGTATCAAGTTCTAATTATTGATCACAAAACTAGGATTAGCTTTACATTCAAATGTTTTAGTTTCAAATCTATTGCTGGACTACCACAAAAAAAGTTCCGCAATAAAAATAAAAATTTTATCTCTTTAATATTTACCCAACACAGAGCTGTAATATCACCAGTATTTTCTTAGATTTTCCGCTTTTTCTTAGATGTTATGCTGTATTTTTTATTAGACCAGATCGACCAGCAGGCAAATAGTCCGCTCGTGATGTAGTGCATATTAGCGCATTGCCAACCTTGTGGCTTGAAGATATCACATTACCCAGTCATTTCACTGCCACGCTCATCTCTGCTATTTGGCGGTAAGAATTGGTGAGAGTGAGGTATCAATGCAGACGACCTTTGTATGAGGTCTACCTCATTTTAAATTAAAGAGTTATAAATTAATATCTTTATTTCTTTAACAAATGTAAAACACACCTTTAAAAACAGTATAATAAGAATAACTGCCTGTCCGTCGCATTTGAGCGTTTCACTTAATGGCAACAAACATTGACCTGTTTAGTTATCTTAAATGAGTCAGTGCTAAGTTAACAAGAGGCACACATCGATCGTTGTTCCTGTAAAGGCGGAGTACAAACCTCTGTGTTATCGAGTTTTGAAAAAAGAATACGATTTGTGTTCATGTATAAATAGGTTCCGTGAAATAAGTTATTAGTCATAAATCGATAGGCAGTATATGGTATAAATGAAACTACCTTACTACGCGACGCCTTACTGCAGTGACGCTATCTTTTATAAACCTTATCACCAGCGAAACACACACTGCTGGACATAATCTACCTAAGAGATATCCAATACAACCAACCGGTTGAATGCAGCCTGTATCCATGGTGATCCTGTAGTACTGAGGTGTAGCCAGATCATCGGTGCACCCTATAGGTAAGTAGAAGACGTCTGATAATGCGGTTGCTAGGTCTGTACGATATCGTAGGCCGAGACACGTCTCGATTATTCGCCCGAGAGCAAAACTTCAATAAATACCTTCCTCAGTCGCTCGCCCTCTCGCACTTCACAATCATATGTATCTACGCATCTACGCACTGCGGGTGCCACCACGTTTACACAGCGTAGCAATTATGGCCAAAATACCCCCAAGAAGGGGAAAGGCCTGCAGTTTATCTTTTTCTGATTATAGAATATCAGTGTCATTAAAAAGTAAATAAAAGTGCCTTAAACCCATTCATATTCGAGTAAAAGAAAAAAACAACTTAGTACAAGCTCGAAAACATACACTTTCCTCTCCTCCAACACAATGAAGATTTTGAGAACCTTGTCACAATAAAATAAATATCATCACTCTTATTACATATACTACGTTTATTATTTAGAACTACTATAACAAAGTACTAAAGTATTTAATAATTATATTACGGGCTGACTTATATCTAGAAATAGAGTTTATCAATCGAACAAATGTAGATTTCAGAACTTGTAACACGGGCCTTTACAAATCAAAAAACCATCCTACTCAAATTATTCGCAATTGACATTATTCTTTAAATGCAAGTCATTGAATCCAAAATTGACTGTGATATTTTGTAATTTTTAAGGTTGTTTAAAACAACAGTGTTTTGTGTATATGTCTAAATTTACCTTCGCCTTAAAATGAACGTCACGCAACTAAGCGCAAGCGTTAACGATGGCCGTGGGTTGTTAATTTGGACCGGCCAACTTTACGATTTAATTAGATTGCTTACAAATATGACAAGAAACAACTAATTACGTTATACTAGCAAAGCACTATACAAAAACAGGGAGATTGTAGACAGTTGGAAAGAAATAAACATATAACTCACAGTATTAACATAGGTGCGCCTAAAATTCTTCGACTTGATTAACATCAATATTTTAAAATATCAAGAACGGCTTTTATTTTTTCTTTACGGTGAGTTAAGTTAATACATTATCTATAAACAAAATAGCTTGTCACCAGCGTAAATTTGGGCCCCAGAGATATATGTATATACTACGTAAATCATAATATAATCATAGCTATTAACGGCTTTAAAACGTGGTTTATTGAACTTTTTCTATTTTTTTGCTATTTTACCAACTTTAGAACGGTTGCCGCAAAGAAACCGTAACGATCGAATAAAAAAAAATTAAGTTATATAAACTGCATTTTGAAGCCGTTCAAAGTGTAGTTTTATTATGAGGAGTGAAAGCGTATTTATATAAATATTATCCATTTTTTAAATGTCCCGAAAGAAGGTTGAAGCTACATCATTTATATCAAATACATAAATTTATTGTCGCTTGCAGATGTAAAAAAATCAAAATTCTAAACTGCCTCATCATTTTGCGTTACATAACATAATAATATGTTTTTAAATTGTATAATTTGCAATTGGCTGGTATTTTTAGGTAGGTAAACTGGTAGTAGCAGGTTGCACCTAGTGGATATGTCATATGCTACTATTGATCCATTATTTCAAGCAAATTGTGAAATTTGGTGTAGGTACAATGGCGGATGTGCAGTAATTAAAATGATTTTTACTACGAGTATAAGACCTAATGAAATTATAACGACTAGAACCAATGAAAATAATACTTTACTAGAGTAGGTACTACTATTAGCTATATATACTATTAGGTTATTATATTCATATGCAATTGTATGTAGTTCTAAGCAAAAGATGTGAGATCATAAATATCTATAAGAAAAAATGCCTTAACGTTATTTATTTATTTTTAGAAGGCTTACCTGTACATTATGTAGTTAGACTCAAAAGCAACTAGCAGTCGTTTATCTACACGCCACAAAGCCTTCTTTGTAAATTGCTTTCTACGTTCATATTTACCTAGGCATTTTAATGAGTTATGACTGGAAACTTGGCAAGTTTTGAGTGAGGTAACCAATATCGTAACGAACTGTAGCTAAAAAACTAGGGTCACGTGAACTCGGACCGCTTCTTTAGTATTTGTTGCGGTTACAAGCATATAGGTTACGAGTGTATAATTCTGCATCGTGAATGTTGATTACGTACAAAACTCTATAATTTCGCCCATTAAAAAAATAATCAATTAATTAACATCTTATAGGTATATTGACCTGACTCCATGATAAATCGCTTAAAACACTTGTGTTACAGACATCAGACAACAGAAGAATAACAAATATAATACTTAAATACATATATTCAACGCCCAGGCACAGAACAAATACAAATATCAACATATAATGTTGGAACCAGTCAGGACAATATTTGACTGGGTCGGAATCTAACCCACGACCTTCGGCGCTCAAGATAGGAACACTACCATCTACACCTTTGAGCCCCTCATTAGGTACTCACCATTATATACCTACATAAAATTAAAGCGGCACTAAAGCATTCCAATTAAGACTGTCGGTAAAAATGAATGGATATCACTAGAAACCATTTTATTGATACCCATTTTCTGGCCGATAATTTGTGAAATATTTTATGAAATTTATAGGTAATAAATACCACACCATAGACAAAAATGACAGCATACCAACAGCATTCGTAAATTTACCTAACAATTGGATCGGCTACAAGAAATTTCGATATAATAGATATCTAATGAATAATATGTATTGACATAAGTAAAACCAAGACAACCAACCCATGGCAGATATTCAAGTATTTAATAGAACTATCAACAGCACCTCATCAAATGAATTTGAATTTATCTCAGTAATTGTTCGATAATTTCCAATATTAACATATTAGTGTTAATATTCAATACAATTGCATATGATCTGTATTATAAACACTTTTAAGATTGAGCTCAAATTCAAAATCACTTTGTATAATAAATTATAGCCTATGCTACTTGATGATAAGGAAGTTTGTTACAGGAGAAGGAATTTTTAAAATCAGTAGTTTATTTCTTGTATTTATCTATTACATATATTTTTAACATCTTCTCTATACATTTATTAGACAGCTCATCATGTGTTTTTTAGTGATACTTAAACTCAAAAATTACTTTACGGATTATCAGACGGTTTTCACCAATCGATGGAGTGATTCATCATGAACATCTAAGTAAATGTTTATAACTTATCCTAAAACAGAATTCTCGGACAGAGATTTTAACAAAACGTTTTGATTTCTAGGGTTTGTTTGCTGGACAATTTTTAGTAGCAGCTTTACTTTTATGATCTGTACGTTTTCCTAGTTTTTTCGATAATGATAAAAATATCATTCTATTTTAGTACCACATTCAAAGCTGAATTGCTGACGGAAGGGACCATTCTGATTCTATACGGTTTGTTAAGAAAAAACATTCATGTGTACTAAAACCATTAAATTTACCTGACTAGTAAAATTATTAGTAAAATTTGCATATAGTTAAAGGAATGGGTAACCTTATATTATTTATTATTAATTGAACTTATTAACTGCTATCAGTTGAGACTTAATTATAAGCGTGGGTGGTATTTTTTGATTGGTGAGATAGGTACAACTAATATGACATTTCAAAATAAATAAACTATTAAAAATTATCACATTTTTACGTAACATCTCATACACACAGCCACACAATTTAAAGTCCAGTTATATATTGTTGCTTACATTTAGTATTAGCGTCTGAAAGTGTAACAATTACTATTAAAAATAAGATACTGAAGAACTTCTTAATATCAAACTCCTTTATCCTTTGACGGGACCGATGGCGCAGACTACTATCAAGATATTGGGCGTCATAGGTTCGATCGATAATATGTTTGTTTTGTGTCTGGATGTTAGAAATTAATTAAAGTATTATAATTGTGATTCGTCTCTAATCTGATGCTCGTGACACAAGTGCTTTAAGCGACTTATCTCGGGGACAGGTCAATGTATGACACGTTATGTTTAGAAAAAACCTGTAGGTATCTTAAGATAAAAAAAATACGTATTAAGGTGTTACTCACCGCTTGTATGTACAGCTCTTCATTGGCTTTTTTCGAGTCCACCATATACCTATCTTGGCATAGGTAGTGGTTGTACATTAGAAAGAAATGTTGGAAAGCTTGAAGTTGTGTTTCTCCCGTCCCGTTGAACACCGGGGGGCTGAACGGATTCACGACGTACAACCTGGAGTCTTTGCACATTCCGTTCACCATAATTAGACCCTTCGGGCAGCATTTCCAAAGGCACGTTCGCCCTATACAGGGACATACCATCAGGCTTACGATTCCGCCTTCTTCCATTTCGTACCAAGTGGATTGAGGATACAGTATCCCATTGTGTGTCACTGTACCATCTGGCGAGACAGTACTCCCCGAAATGTTTAAACTTTCTTTAACACTGCACGGATTCGTGCAGTACACAGAAACAGCAAAAAGTAGTAGCAAAGCCGCCTTCATCATCTTTAAGTAATTTCACAGCCACTATAATTACCGATCTCCTAAATCATATCAGTTTGGGTGACTAATTGAGAATAAAATAAATCGTTTATCGTGTTTACAGTATCAACACTAGTGAGGTAATGCGGCGTATCATTGTTATCGTGATGATAAGAGATAAAGCCGGATTGGTCGCGGGGCGGACTGAGCGGGCGGCAGTACGTGCAGCGCCCACGGCAGACACTTGTGTACTGGGCGAACTCAGAACTCTTATCCTGCAAGCTCTATATGAAAACATGATACAAATGGAACAAGGGCTTTTTTCAGGCTTAGATATATAAGTGATGTTGCAGCTAGCACCTAGCTTTACGCCCCTGCTTTGTAAGCACGCGTTTGATTTATTTTGCTTATAAATTACAATATGTCATTTCACCAATAGATACTGTAGTTATTAAGGAAAGTTTAGGCATATTTTATAAGTTTAAAAGTCACCATAGTAGCAGTCTACAAAACTAGGAATGTTGCTCATAATTGCCTCGCCGGTAGATCAAATCAAATGAAATGGATTTAATTTTAGAAATTGAAAATTGATTTAATTTGATTAAGTGCATTTTTGTGTTTAGATAGTCGTTTCTAGTATGTATTACCTTAGTAGGTCCTTACATAGAAATTGGCGTTTTGTACGGGAGGAATATAAAGTAAATTTTTTTGGAAAATATATTCAAAGTCAAATATATTTTTATTTCTATCTATGTCGATAAGTATAGATTTGCCAATTTAAATTTACCCAAATGACCGATAACCCTAACAACCAGTGTTATAAAAGTAATTTAAACAAATAGGTCATTGAGTGGCCTACTTTATTACTTGTCTGCTAGCACCAGACGGGACTTATAACTAAGTTTGAAGCAGGTTCAATACACCAGAAAAGGACCTGCAAGAAAAACTGATGGTGGAACTCCTAATGGTAGGTATTATTGGAACCCACACCTGCGTCATGCACTAACAAACCGTTGTCTTAATAGTAGATGTTAAAGCAATTCAATTCAATCCCAGGCAGTTTCATCATTAATATAATCTTTCAAGCCGTAATAAGCCTTAGCAATAAGTTTATCTTATACGCAATTCTTAAATAAATTTAAAAGCAATTTGTAATTCTACTTTGGATTTTACTATAAAATTTTACACCATTTCGCCTTGAACGAATTACATCTTTTTTGGAGCCTGGCAATGGGTACCTACTACAAGCTTTATTTGTATTATTAATATTTTGTAAGTCACTATTCAGATATTTATATCAGCAGCATTACCCCACAGTAGAATACCATATGACAACGCTGTGTATTAAATTAGCTGAAATAAACTAGCCTCGCAGTTTCTGTCTGTTAATTGACGGATTTTGTATATGTACTGCAAAAACCGCAGAACTAAGTCTACTCGAGAAATTGACTATATGAGGTCCTCATTTACAATTTCTTTCAATTTATTATCTAAAGTTAAAACCAGGAATACAATAGTTTTGACCAGTTCCAATTCCTCATCTTTAACAATATTTTTTTGTTTAACGATGGGTGTGAAAATTTTTGTCTTTTTTGCGTACATCTGAGATAGCATTGTTTATATCGTCATAAAGTCTTTCTTGTCTTTAAATTTTAAATAGGAGTTTTAGAAGAGAAAATATTTTAAATTTTATTATTTTATTAACCAAAGTATGCACCACTGTTATCTATGCACTTTTGCCATCTCATAGGTAGTTCATTGACTAAGAAAACCATGGAGGCGAGAAATAATAAAGTATATGAAGGCGGTTTGGATTTGAATTTTTTTCCTTGTAATTCCGAAAAAAATTCTGACGTACCGTGAACCAAAATCGTACCATATCCTTCGAGCTCTTTCTGCAGCACTGTTGCCACGGTACAACTCGTATTCGTAAATATATCTATATTTCATGTTTTCCATTGTGCGGTGAAAAGCGACGTCAAAGAAAAATAAGGTAATAACAAATTATTGGCTGCTTCAAAACTCATATGTACCAATTTATAAATTTCAATTTGGAATTCTCACCAAAAAGCTAATTTCATATGTAAGGGCCTAATATTTTGTACTGTGGATAATGATCTTTTACTTCCAAGTGTTTAGTTTGCCTCATATTTGACTATTTGTTAAAATTTACTTAATTTAGGAATCAAAGGGCTTAATTACCTATATCAAAATAAAATACTAGTACTACTTAGGTAGCATTTATTAATCATTGATTTAAAACCATTTTTTTTTATAAATACCCATTCGACAAACAAGCATAAAGTTATGTGATAGTAAGTGCCACTGCAGCCTATAGATGCTTGTAACATGACCAGAATTCCTAATAGATTAGCTGTTGCCATCCTAGTGACTTAAAGATATTATACACATTACCTAGTACATATTTCACTTTCACAAGAAGTTTTCTGACAGTTTTATTTTCGAAGAATATCTGAAAAAAATATAACACACCTACCTAATAAATTCTGTTACCTTAATTCTATTAACTAATTATCAGGGTATTTCGAGTAATATTAACATAATTTATATCATCATCAGTATTACTTGCATGTTGTCTGGTAGCCTATGTAACGTAATAGCAATAATTTAGTCTTAAGACCCATCTGGTGCCAGCAGAGTAATTCAGATATGTTATTCCTATATACTGACTTATATGATTGGGTCATTAGGGTCATCAATACTTACAAACATTTCCTATCCTAGAAATATTATTGTTCTAATTATTTTATTTAATGATTAAAATAAATAAATTAAAATTAATTTCTCACCATGAATAAAAATATTTAGCAATTACCAATATGAAAAAGTGAATAAACAAATAATTTAATCTGATTCATAAGTGCTTGTAGTGGGCCAACTTGAACCAAATAATACTTACTACATATATGTTTTATATCTGAAAAAGTACTTATAAAACCATACAAAATTAAATTACTATTATACTCACAACATACATACATACATGCATTACTTCTGGGTACCATCAGAGTAGGCAGAGACTATGGATCTCCTCTTCTTTCTTCTTACTCTCTTGCTTCCCTTACTCGCATTAGTCCTTTCATACACCCTCATTTTTTCTGGGTACTTCTACCTGGCTCTTCTTTGATAATACTTTTTCTATCTTTGTTAAGATATGTTGGCCTCAGTTGTCCTATACCAACTCTTTCATTCACTTCTACTCTATATAATTGTGCAGTCATTCTATTTTCATTCATCCTTTCTACATGTCCAAATAATCTTAACATTCTCAATTGTTGTCTCATCATTTTTTACACCACATCAATCTCTTATCACACTATTCTGTAATGTACCTCTAAAACTCACACCATACATACTTCAAAGTTTTCTCATCATATTATTCTACTCGCATGCTTTTTCTTCCATACCCAATATTCACTACCATGTCAGTGTTGAAACCATTTTGAAACGAACAGTTTTGAACACATTTTAACTATTTCTAGCTTTCACTTTCTATTCAACATCTTCATTCTTCCCATCTTTCCAAAACACTTCCCAGAATAACAATCTCTGTCACTTGTTCAACTTTCATGTCACTGATCACAATTTCCTCTTTTTCAATCACCATTACTTTCGTCTTACTTACATTTACTTTTATACCTTTACTTTTAAAGGGATTACTACAATTACAACTATTCAGCTGACGATGCTAACAGTGCTTGATCATCAACGTAAAGAAGTCATATGATGAGTAACCCATTCATTCTTAGTCCTTAATTCTTATACCCAGTTTCAGTGTAATATTAAAAATAACTGCATGTAAGAATAGAATAAAATCCATTCTAATCAAGTTTCTCCCTAGCATTATTCTTTTTCATTGGAAAAAGAGTGACATCAATATATTCAGTCATATAAGAAAGAGGAAGTCTAAATTTATTATGAGAACAGATCTCAGTAAATATAAACATTTATGATAATAACCAATACAAAATAAAAATAGTCATAAGAAATAGATGATAAAATAACCACACAAACCCTAGTAATAGTTTCTATATTTTCTGACTTCCAAGTATGCACGCCTTTAAATATCTCTCGCCACAGTAGTTTTCTATCTTATAAGTTCCTGTCTTATAAGTTCAGTTCCTGCTACGCTATAATTTATTCTCCATTTAGAATAACTTTAACGTAAGGCGTTCTCGTAGCTGTTTTAATAAATATATATCATAAAAGTCGCGCTTCCCAGAAAACGGATATAACAATTAAAAATACGCAGGATACGTATTATATATTGTAGAGAAGGTTCATATAATTCTGAACAATAACTTAATATGTCAAACGGTTAAGTTCGTTCAGAAGTATACTTTAGTTTAAAGCCAAGAGCTATCAAACAAACTCCTTTCCTAAAAATAACTGACATTTTAAAAAGTTTTCGATTAACGCGATCATAAAGATATACGCATACATATTTTGCTGTTGACGTTAGAAATAAGTGCGAGTGAGGGATAGAAAAGCAGAAGATCAACCTACACAAGTATTTATAAATAATAACGCGCATAAGTTCAACATTGCCAGCAAAATTTTGCCTGATTTGTGTTAGTCTGTTGTTTTAATTATAAATGAAGAAGAATGTAAACCCAGAAAAAAAAACATATTTAGTCTATAACTATTTATTTTATGAAAGTCACAATCGGCATTTCTCTATGTCCGGTGACAAAAATTTATATCAAGCGGTCGGCTTTCAAAGAAATGGTTCCTTACATTTTTTATTTTTATTAATTTTATTTAAAGTGTGAATTTATAGATATTTTTTAGCATAGATAGTATTTGTTTAAAATATATTATACTAATAGTACTTTTTAATAAACAAACAAACTGTTTAGTTTTGGATGTCCATTTATCGACAAATAACAGCGTTGCATAATAGATACTAGATTTGTTTTATATCTTCACGTAGGTGAAACCTTGGGGCGCTGCTAGTTTGTATAAATGTAACTATGTGCCAGAATGTTGTGCAATTGAAAATTGGTTAACTTCCTTAACTGTAATTTTAATCCAACAACGACATACCCTAAATTTATTGTATTGTGCTAGTTCATTTAAACTTTTACAAAGACACCACCACCACACATCACATCTGGTAAAAAATACTAATTGGCTCTCAACACTAAATCAAAATAATGAACCATAAATTATTATAACTAGATGTAAAAAATATGTAAGCTGCAAATATTTTGAAACTTTACTATCAAGACTACCTACTTACTACTACTACCTACTACCTACTTGATTGTCATGTTTGTCATAAGCCCATGTTTATTATAACATTTCACCAGCTATTTAGGTCTTTAAATACAATTATGTATTAATAACATGCCGGCGGAATCCTAAAGTTACCATAGACTAAGCAAAAATTCATAAAATATATATTTCGATTCTATACTTTATACTGTACTAAATAGAGATTAATATCAATTGTACAAAATTAGGAGATGTTGATTGGTTGTTCCATAGCTGTAAGTACCATGAGTTTACGATTTATAAAAAATAATAATAACTTTGCACTTAACCACAGGATTAAAGATACAAGTGAAAAAAAAATAATTTGGTATAGAAATAATTACATAAATACTCAACCTTCAGGTAAGCCTAGTACGCAATAAGCTGAAGTCTAGTAATGAGTAATAGGCTATTCTACATTTTATTAAATATATTTTAAAATATTCGTATCGATTTGATAGGTACTTTTATTTTTTACTTAACTCCTACTAATATTATAAAAGCAAAATTAACTTCGTCTGTCTGTCTGTCTGGCTGTCTGGCTGTCTGTTACGCTTTTCCGCTTAAACCTCTCAACCGATTTTGATGAAATTTGGCATAGACAATCTTAAGACCTTGAGAAAGGATATAGGCTATTTTTTAATTCGAAATAAGTGTTGTAAGGGGTTGAAAGGGGGGATGAAAAGTTATATGGAAGAATCGCTATTTTTAGAGCTAGAAACTTGAAACTTACTTTTCAGGCCATTGATTCGATAGATAAACATGATATTCAAAGTTTATATAAGTTGAGGTAAAGAGGTATGGTACCCAAAAAAAAACTATTCCACGCGGACGAAGTCACTGGCACAGTATTATATATAGGCTAGTATTATATACAACAAAGCCGCCGCCGCCATTATTATGACGTCATAAGAAAAGAAACAAATGTCAAACGTACGATTGCAGTGAAGCGCAAGTGCAAAGTGCAGTGCATTAAATTTTATATTTTTCTAAACATAATAATGAGCTGTAATTTATCGTATCGTTGGTGTACTCTAGAAAAGTTATTTATGAGTCCCAAACGACTTTAATATGAGAAATATTTGGATAGAACTATCGGGACAAGATCTAACAAAACACTACAAAATCACTTCTACGCTAGTGTAAGGATCACTTTAATGTACGCATGTAACATTTGCCATGCCTGAAGTATTAATTGTGAAGAGTATTTCGTATAGGTACTGATATACGAAATTACCAGATTCAACTTAGACAGAGGTTATGTTGTAAAATCCTGTAAAATCTATGTATTTAAGTGTTTATTTAAGGCAACAGTACCGTTAGTAACCATCTAACTTTCTCTGTTGTTGTAGGTTATATTTTTGCTGCTACTTATTTGACGTCACTTACGAAAAAGTATGGCGTCCGACATTTTCGGTCACGTGATATACAGATAATAATACTATAAGAAGGATTTTTTTATTTGATTACCTGTTTATTTGGTATGATTTAACTCAATATCTACTCAGAAAATAACTATTTCATCTCGCCGTCGGTCCCGCTTAAATCTCGCGTGCCCCGCGGCCGCGACCGCGCGTCAGCGCGGTCGCACTGGGCCGCGAGATTATTTTACGGGCATCGGACCTCTCATCTCTGAGAGGCCCCGCCCTCTTTTTCGGTGGCGCTGGAATTGACGTCTGAGTAGTCCAGCACTAGGTTCATCCGAAAAAAAAAAAAAAAAAAAACTATTTCATCATAGGAAAGTTACATTTTTACCGTGAAACATAGGCTATATTATATTTCACAAAATCAATACTATGTACATACGCCTAAAATGGAATGTAACGAGGTACGATTTATACTATCGCGCGTTTCTAATGTATAAACTCAAAAATTACTCAACTGATTTTATAGATTTATTGATGGAAAGCAACATTATCATCAAATTATATAAGCCACATTTAATTCTTGTATTTCAATTGTAATGGGAAATACGCGTGTAAGACCGCGGACCGCGTGTAGAATGTTGTTTTTAGTGTTCAGACACGTTTGGGTTAAAAACTTGCTTTTAAACTGTAATACTAGCATAGTACGACTAAGGTTTTTATACAACCAAACAATTTTGCAAAAAAAGTTCAAATTTGAATGCAACTCGCAGGCATTTCTTTAAAGTTGGAAATTGGACAATATTAAGATATGCAACTTTTATATTTAGTTGACTCATAATCAATGAGATAATCGAAACTTTGCATAGGCTATATTTTGTAATTGTAAAAAAATACTATAGAGATTATTTGCAGTGAGTGCTAAACGAGTAGTGAGTTTATGTTCGATAGTAGTGCCATTTAATATATATATGGGTTAAAACACCCGTTCGTTCATGAACAGTGGTTCAGTGCTCCTGCGATCTTCGAGTCAACACTACTTATTTAAAGGTCAGTATAAATTTAACATTACACTTAATAAATTCTACATTGTTCGGCAGTTCAGTATTTACTAATTCACTCGGTAACCTGCAAGGCAGCCATTTTCGTCTGATTCATTCTGTTTTTGTATACTTATCGAATATATTTGAAATTTTAAAACTATCAATAACAACTGCACCTATTCTTCCATCAGCCTTAATTTATTCGTAATAGTGAATCTTATTTTGAAAATCTACGGTACTAAAACAGTCTTTAATTAAAAAATAATTGATTTGGATAAGAATAAATTGTTCATCCGGAGCGACAATGATATGTCTGCAAATTCCAAAATTTTACACTACGCCACTTTTAATTTTTTTTTATACTCTATTGAAGAATTTATTCATTTCGTACGGATTAGGATTATTTAGCAATTACTTGTAGTTTAACCTCTTATCTAAGAACGAAGACACGGAAAACATGCTGGTAAAGTGGGTAAAAGCAATGGTGAAACAAGGGTTCCCAATAGGCAACGACATTTGTAAGATAGCGTCAAGAAAATTGTTGACGATTTAAATATAGAAGCCCCGTTCAAAGGCAATAGACCGGGCAAAAAGTGGTATAGTAGTTTTCTAAAACGTCACCCCGAAATCATTACCAGACAACTACAAAATTTAACATCGTCGAGAGCTTCAGTTACAACTACTCAATAAAAAAATTGGTTTCAAGAAGTTAATACATATTTAGAGGAATCCAATAACAAGTTTCATTCAATGTTTCCTGGGTTTTAATATGAATGAGACAGCATTTTTTCTAAATCCAAAGGGCAATAAAGTTTTAGCAGCTAATGGAGAAAAATCTGTGTATCAGCAGGTCAATTCAGATAAAAAAGAATGCTATACAGTTTAGGTGGAAATGCAGCAAGTGAGGTTTTACCTCCAATGGTTATTTTCAAATACAAAAGGATACCAAGAGATTTGAGCATGTCAGTTTCATAATCTTGGGGTATTGGACGCTCAGATAGTGGTTGGATGACAATGAAGTCATTTTATGAATACATATGCAATATATTTAATAAATGGTTAGATGAAAATAATGTTCCAAGACCAGTCATTCCATCTCAGTAAATTTTGTTCGAATAATGGCATTATATTTGTAGCTCTTTTTCCAAATGCCATACACTTACTGCAGCCTATGGATGTTTCGGTCTTCAGAAGCCTGAAAGGTACCTGGAAAACCGCAGTTCAGTCCTGGCGTTTGGATAACATTGATAACCCTGTTTTGCGCAAAGCGCAAACACGCAGACACTGTTTTTCATTTTTGCCAATTATTAAACAAAATATTGAATAAGACATTATCACCTGTAATATTCGAAAATGGGTTTCGTAAGTGTGGGCTCGTACCATGGAATCCTGATGAAGTGTGTTATGACAAAGGAGCCAATTGACGAACTGAATAAATTACAAAAAAAAGCAAAAATCAAGGAGCTGGAGACTGGATTAAAATTCTTAGATAAATATAAATATATAATATAAACGATGATTGCGATTAATGGACAGGAGCCACAGAAGACGTAAGTTTATTTAAGTTATATAAAAACGTCAAACAAATGTTGAAACAGAACAAAGAAGACCTGCCATCACCTGCGGACTTAACTAACTTGCCTAACTAACTAACTTAACAATGCCAGAAACAACCATTTGCTCCGAAATAATACCTCCACTTCCATACCAAAACGAGGATTATTGAGAGAGATTATAGTTGTGTAGACATCTAATGTAACCTTACATAAGATGTTTTCACAATAAAAATCAACTCCCAATATAAATCCTTCGCAGAATATCGAGTCTCCATCAAAACATTATTTGCTGTTAACCAATGAAACTCAAAACATACACCCTGAAACTCAAGACCATAGCTCACAAAATCACCAGGAAGATCTAAGGTCAATGATACTGCCATGTACGTCCCAACAATCCATCCCTCCCTCAAAGGATTCATCAAATATGGTAATACCTAGTCCCTTTAAAAGGGCTTTATTTTGACCAACACCAAAAGAAAATTCAAAAAAACAGATGAAAGAAAAAGTCCCCCGTCATATCGAGTTCTGCATGGCAAAAATACTATTACATGAAGGAGAAAAAAAGATAGAATTACAGGAATTAAAAAAGAAAAGAGCTGAATAAAGAGAAAAGAAGAAAAAAGACACGGAAGAAACACGAAAATTTAAGACTGCTAATAAAATCATAAAGACTTTAAATAACAAACGTAAGAATGAATATAGTTCAAGTACTGAAGAAGAAGAATGGTTCGAATCTGGATATAGTCTTGATGATATATCTGATTGTAATAATGATGATGACAAAGAAAATGAATGTGTAGAGCAAGAAGATTATCAGGATACAAGTAGAAAGTAAGTCTTAAATAATAGAAGTCCTAAAAGTTCCAAAGATGATTATTATGGGTGACAGAATTGAATACAAATTTACAATATATTTAGATGTAGATGGTTAATTATATAAAGAAAATATTATTATTGTTATTAAAGTGTAAGAAGATAAAAAACTTAAGTATTTTTTTGTTATTAAAGTTTGAGAAGATAATATTTTATGTTAATAAAGTTTAATCTCATTAAAAAAATATATTTTATTGTATTTATTTATTATATTGGTATCAATGAATGTCAAATATTGGTGATATAGATTTTTTGAAATGTCAACTTTAGGTTACTCCGACGAGATAAACAAAGATACAAGTTTTGATTTATTTTACTTGTATATTAGTGGTTTCAACCACAAAATAATATTCTCTATGATCCATTGATATTAATTTCAGAAGTTTGTCAATGTGCAGTTCTACTGAACATAATTTTTTTTTCTCTTTAAAGTTTTGGTCTTCCTTAAACTGTCTACCATTGGTGCCTTTACTGTATATTAAAATATTATTTTCGAGAAGGTTGTCTGAAAATTTTGATGCTAAGTGTCATTTTTCTTAAACATTACACGCACTCTCTTACGCAATAAACTGTAGATCAATCGAAAGTATATAGCTATAGAATATGCAAACACTGGGTTATCTGTTATTTCCCGGTGCAATTATTAGGTAGGCAGGTATATACAGGTAAATTGATAATAGTGATTTGCAATTATTCACTTACGCGATAAACCTTATATAAAAAAAGATAACTTTATTGCGAGTATAATGATATTAGGTTGGCTGCGATAAATTGGCGCTGAATCCCGGTTATCGATTTTTAAAAAACGAAATAATCGTGGGTATAATTGTAATGAGCATTTATATAATTAGTGAGGATTATCTGTAAAGAATCCATGAGAAGCCGAGGCGGATTACTAGTAGAGTTATAAGAATCTATTGAACATTGAGTGATCTAAAACTACAGGGCTCTTAGTATTTTTACTGAAGGTTCATTTCTGTCTGGATCTAGCTACTAGCAATATTTTTCACTATAGAATCGACACGACTTGCCACAGTTAAGTTCCCTGGCAACAAGCGATATAGGATTTTACCTGAAATAACGAGAATTCAGGGATGCGATATGATCCTCGCGGTCAAAGTCGCGGGTGGACAGGATAGATACTAGACCAACTATCGGTGATAAAAATAACATTTACCTGTATGTATTGTAGTTGGTGTTTTGGGAAATACGAGTATTTCTGGCGTCGGCGACAACAACCTATTGTGCAACACAATACATACTTTGTTTTATTACAGTTACAATGGGTCTTCTTGCGGCTCTCTTCGTAAACGTTGTTGGTGGAGCGGTGATCTACGGGACTGGTGGGCTGGGTGCAGCGTTTATAGCACCAATGATGGGCTTCAGCAGCACCGGCATCGTAGCTGGTAGTTCGGCTGCTGCCGCTCAGGCTTTCTACGGTAGCCTAGCAGCTGGTAGCATCATCTCAAAGCTTACTGCTATCGCCATGGTCGCTCCAACAGTGTAAGTCCGATAAAATTTATATAATACCTCCAACAAATATTTTAAACAATCGACACAAAAACTAAACAAATTATAAACCTAAACCTTCCTGAAGGATTACTCTATTGGTAAAAACATATGAATGTACTGTCTAGATAGTTTTTGAGTTTATCAGGAATATAGAATCACACAATATACAATCACATACTTATAGTAGTCAACGTTAATAAGTATGTGAGAATATACATATATGTTTAAAAGTGCTGTTTTGGTTTCAGGTAACATTCTCCTGCTGTATTTGCTATTAAATTTCACTCTTTTATTTAAATGGGATGTAATAATTAAAGTAGAAAAAAATCATAGAACTCAACAATGGTTTTGTTATTTTAGTCTTTAATAATACAAGTGTACAAAAAAAGTAGTGCATATGTACACTGTTGTGATAAGTCAGTAAAACCACATATATTGTGGATGGTTTGGTAAGGTGTGATTTTTTTGCTGCACTCATAATAATTATAATACAAAAAAAAATAATTATATTTTGTTATTTAATGTTTACTAAGTTTCATATGAGCATTTAACTGTCAGATAAGAAATTACATTATTTTATTGTATACACAATTATTCAACTTTACCATATGGCAGTGATGTTCAAGGAAAGAATGTCTGCTTTTAAGCGTAAATTGCCGAAAACTCCCATTTTCACAGACAGCATGTCCACACTACGAGCAGATTTCACCACTTTCTGCTACTTCATAGTGCTTCATACTCTACGAGGGTTATAATGGCAGCAGGTGAAGTTTCATACACATGCTTTGGATCAGATTGAGGTGAGAGAGGCTACAAGAAGATTATCTTAGTCCACGGAGTTTTAAAGAATCTCACAACATCTCATACATTGACCTGACTCCATGGTAAATCGCTTAAAGCACTTATGAATTGATAACAGAGAAATCACAAATATACTACTTGAATACATATATTTAATACCCAGACACAGAAAAAACTCAAAAATCATCATATAAATACTTGCTCTGGGTGGGATTCGAACCCACGACCCCTAGCGCACAAGATAGAATCACTACCATCTGCGCCATCGGGCCTGTCCACTCAGTTCTTGAGAAAAAACTACAATTCACAGCTCAGGCCTTTTCTTCATAAAAATAATCTTTTATATCCCTTGCAGTCTGGTTTTCGTCCAGGTCATAGCACCACTACTGCACTCAACTTTACGGATGATGTTAGGTCAGATATGGAAATCGGTAAAATCACGGTACTGGCATTGCTTGATTTTAGTAATGTCTTTAACACTGTTGACTTCGATATTTTGCTTGGCGTACTATGCTCTTTCAACATACATATCTCCTTCAGTTATTGATTGGTTTCGTAGTTACCTGTTCGGCCGTCGGCAACGTCGGTAGGCGTTATATCTCCTTTACTTTTCGCAATGTTTATTGATTCATTCTCTACTAACCTTTCATCTTCCTACAAACTTCACTATGCATAACTATAAATACTGTCTGTAATAATAATAGGCTTGTTTCCAATTTTCGCAAAACTATTTAAATAGCTTCTAAATAATTTTAGGATCACCCTCCCTATCATTTTTTGTCATAAATCTCTTTACTTTTTATGTATTTAATTTTTTTCTATTTTTCTTAAAAAATGGCCAAAAAACGCTCGATCACGTGACTGTGACGTCACTATACATGTACATGTTCCTTTACATTTTAACGCACACCAATATACTGACCAATTGATTTTAAAATTTTATTGATGTATTTTTATAATAAAGATACAAAAAACATATATTTAAACATTTGAGTATCACGATTTTGTTTCTTTTAATGAGCACAAAAATAAAATATCTTAAATGTTCAGAGCTTTGAATGCGGTAAAATGAAACGGTGCAATGAAGTGTCAATATCAAACGTAAAGTTTGTGTTAATACGAGTTTGAGGCAAAGGTTTGAGGTTATGTTTGTGTCAGCGTTGGAAAACACTTGTTGATGTTTCAAAAAACTTAATAAAATAAAAATGGATACCTACAAGTTTTGTGTTGTGCGGGGCTGTGGAAATACGGCCATAAATGCTCCAAACAAACTGTTCATCCACGTTCCGCAATCCACCAAATCGTTAGAAATGCGCAAGAAATGGTTGCAGTTGGGTGGAAGAAACTCGATTATTCAACAAAATCTACAATTTATTTTTGTGAGGATCATTTTGATGTAAGTTTATAAAGTGTTCAGACATTTTTGACTGAGACATTATTGAAATGTCTCAGTTATGTGGATGTTACTAACCAAAAATATTACAACGCGGTCAAATTAACTTGACGACATCATCAAGGCCTATTATATTTCTATTATATTATTCATTATATTATTATTATTATTTATTATATTATTTATTTCCTATTATATTATTTTTCTATTTTTCTAATATAAACGATCAGAAATACTATTAGTAATACTTACAGAGAAGTTTTCACGTTTCTGAATTCCGCTGAACAAAAATCTTCGTTATTGACAAAGAATTGAGCGACCATAAAAGAGTCTACTCTTGGCAGATTGGAACTATCAGCTTTCATAAATCCTTTCTCCATAATTCTTTATTAACTGTCTATCGCTCAAATACAAAATTAACAAACTTATATATTATATACGAAGTAAACAAAACAACTCATGTATCCTCAGGTTTCAGGTTAGGTACCTGTCAATGTCAAATACTTGTCACTATCAAATGTAAAGTGACGTCATCAGTCTCTAATCGGCGCCGGGAGTGCCGTTTTAAATGGCGTGACGTAATAGGCGATAAACTTAAATTTCATAAATTATTAAAAATTATGTGGTTAGTTATAAATAATAAAATATAGCTTATCGTGTTTCTAGTTTTGTGAACTTTCGGTGTACTTATCTATTTTTAATTGAGTGAATACTAGGAAACAACCCTATTGTCTGCAATATTTAAGTGTACAATAAAGTGTATTATTATTATTGGATTTCAATTTCTCAAATAGTATATACAATGCTATATTACTAAAATTCACGGGCTTAAAACAAGTGAACTTCTGAATTATGATAAGGGGAAGGAGTATCATCTTGCAAGAACTTTCGAACAATACGGCAGGTGTTAAGAATTACCGCCATCTACATAGTGATGTAAATGCTTTCTGGTAAGTCAAGGGTTCGTAAGGCAAAAAGTAGGTGCTTAAGAATGACACTGTTCTTGAAAGCACCAGCGGTAAATGTACACTTTATTCATATTCTATATTTTAACTATTTCTTATCTTTAGTTCTGTGTATTTATGTATTTTTTCTGTGATACTTTAGTGATGTAGGTTGTGAGTGTTTAGGCAAGCTATGTCTATAAGGTATGACTTTTCCTATCAACTAGAGTAATAGTGGTCTATTGTTATGTACAGTTCGGTCAGTCAGAATAGCTCTATCATAATATTCATAATACATCTTATAGCTTGCGGTTTCCAGTATTGGTTTTGGGCTATATTGGAAGTATGGCAAGGGTTTTTGGTATACAGTAGTAACGAGTTTATATTTCATAGCAAATTTTTGATAAATTCATTATTTATTTATTTATTTAACTTTATTGCACAAAAGTTACAAAATTACTTAATGTCAGATGGCATTATCTCCAAGTCAACCATTACAGAATTAGAAATTAGAAAAAATATATATATATATATAGTGGTGCAGACAATATATATATAATAACGCAATAAATCCATATAATATAAAAATATAAAATAAAATATATATATATATATATATGTAGAAGGAAGGAGTTAAGAGCGAAAGAGTATTAGAAGAACGGAGATTACGTTCGTGAGAGGAAGATAGGAATTGGAATCTGTCCTTTAAGTAAATTGGTGCGTACGGATCAAAAAGTATTGAAAATAGTATGGTTAGAACTCGAATTTTGCGACGTTCTCGAATAGAAAGCCAGCCGAGAAGAGAACGGTAATGGAAAATATGATCGTATTTACGCATACCGAAAATGAAACGAAGACAGTTGTTTAATAGACGATCCAATTTATTAAGGAGTTCTTGAGAGATATTAGTGCAGCACACGTCACCATAGTCAATTATGGGTAAAACCAAGGATTGAATAAGAAGGGTTTTGGTTTTAGTAGGAAGAAAATATTTTAATCGAGATAGAGCACGAAGCGTTCCAGTAACCTTACTGCTGATTTCATTAACATGTGTATCCCAGGTTAAGGAAGAGTCGATAAATAGGCCAAGATTCTTAACGCTGTAGGGCACTACCACGTTATTAAAAATAATTACAGGTACATTTTTTAAACTAGATAATAGCCGTTTGCTGCCCAAGATAATGGCTTGAGTCTTAGACGGGTTCAACTTTTGTGACCAGTTTGTGATGTTGGTCAAATCAGCATTAATCCGAGCAATGGTATTGTCCAGGTCATTGTAATCTGCCTGGGTGTATAGTTGCAGGTCGTCAGCGTATAGATGATAAGAGCAGCCAATAGATTTGGTGACAAGGTTTATGAAAAGGGAAAATAATAACGGAAAGAGAATGCCACCTTGCGGCATACCAGCATCAATTGTCACCCACTGGGACAAATCATCTCCCAGGCGCACCGCTTGCTGGCGTTCTCGAAGGTAGGATGCGAACCATTCCCGAACCGAATCAGAGACCCCGACGTAAGAGAGAATAGAGAGGAGAACTTCGTGATTGATAGAGTTGAAGGCGTTGGAGAAATCAATCACAATTAAGACCGTAAGGCGGGAGTATTCTATTCCAACTCTTACATCATCCAGGATATTTAGTAGGGCTGTTGTAGTGCTATGTCCTGTACGAAAACCGGATTGAAAGGTACTTACTGAAAAGGGCGTTTTGTAAGACATGGTTTGAGAGCTGTTTGTGTACAGCTGCCTCGATAATTTTAGGGAGATATGGCAAAATAGAGATGGGACGAAATTGATGGGAAGAAGTAGGGTTAGGTAGTTAGAAGTAGGGCTTTGCACCATATACTGGGAAAGGAGTCATGTTGTAGGGAAAAATTGATAATGTTAGTCAATGGTGGTACATAAGTAAGAGTTAAGTGATCAAGTTAAGTAAGAGAAAGAACGTGCGGTGACTCACATCATCATAGCCAACAGCATTGGATTTGAAAACTGAAATAGTTTTAAAAATCTTATCTAAGGTTACAGGAGAAAAATTGAATACATTAGCTGATGGACGTGGCAAGGAAGTGATTAAAGTTATAGTTGTCAATTTTACATCGGGATCTAGTGTGGTAGTTAAAGAGAAGTGTTTATTAAGCTCGTTAGAGGAAATAACAGAGTTAGAATCGGAAGGGTTTAAAGACTTCTCGAGACCCCGAGAATGCAAAAACTTCCATACGTTTGCCGAAGATGATGATTGAACATTTTCGTGAATAAATCTAAGTTTGGCTGATTTTACCAGTTAATTACAGCGATTTTGAAGTCTTTTGTATGTATTTAAATTTAAAACAGACCGAACTTTTTTAAACTTACTAAATGCACAGTACATTTAGTAAGTTATAAAAGTCTGGTTTGTGCCATGGCTTTACGAATATCACTAGATCCAGGGAGCCAGGAATCCAGGGAGCAGGCGGACGTTTAAGACTAATCGGACGAATAGGAGCATGTTTGTCAAAAAGTTCTAAGACAGAAAAGTTAAGAATGTTAACTTTGTCATCAATGGTAGACGCTTCCATTAATGGTGTCCAATCAAGTTCCGCAGCATCTTGTTTTAGTTTTTCAATATCCAGTTTTCCAAAACTTCGCAGATATTTTATTCTAGGCTTGGCCCTAGGTGGCTTTAACTTGTAGCTCAGAAATAGAAGGTCATGTTTAGAGAAACCAGGAGCTGGCAATTGGCCATGCTTAATTACCAAGTCAGGAGATGAGGTAATCATTAGGTCTATGAGGGAGTCAAAAGCGTTCAAATTGTGGTGAGTTGGGTTTGATGGTAGAAGAGAAAAGTCAGTAGATTGAATGATGGATTGGAATTTAGAAGATCGAACTGAGGATTTAAGCATATTTGTATTAAAGTCGCCCATGATTATATGGTGTGCGTGCTCACTAGAGATTCATTCAATTACAGACTCAAGAGTGGAGAAGTAGTCTATAGAAGGTGGACAGTATATGACCCCAACAACAACCTTAGATGTCAACTGATACTTCCACAAATATATATTCCACAGAATATGTGTATAGAGATGGAGACATACATATAACTTTATAACTAATATCATTGTGCAGGTATATGATATAGCTACCCCACCTTCACCTTTTCCAGTGCGATCATTTCTTATAAGAATATATCCAGGAAGGCTATAAGAAGTAGAAGGGAGAGCTGGCTTAAGCAAACTTTTAGAAATAAGTAAGGCGTGGACAGCATCAGAGCTAAAGTTTGTGAGAGTTCCGGGTAGTGCTGAGGAATGCTTTGAGCATTAATGTGACAAACATTGAATCTGTTTAGAGAGCTTGAAAGTACCGACTTAAGGCAATCACAAAGTAATACGTGGGAGTCAAGTGAGTCATCAAATGAATCGGATGAACTGCTAACATTTGTTGAAATAAGTGAAAGGTCATCTGACATCGGTTATATATGAAGATGTACTAAATAATTAAAATGATGTCTTTATAAAAATAATAACGATTAAGACTAAAAAAAATAAAATAAAATAATACTAAAAGTAATTACAATTGATAAAGCAATACATAAGCTTAAATCTGCAACCTTTCTGTTCTTCTGCTAAAATGTTATTTTATATGTGATGATACAATGAATTTGTAATACACGATGTAATTATATTGTATAAGGTTAGTAAGCAAGTAATAGGTCGGTATTGCGACGGGTCGTGAGAAGAAAAGTTTTTGGCAACCCTTAATACCTATTGTTGTATACCAAAAATTATGTACACCAACAGCTTTCCAATTTTTAATTTTATTAACTACTAGCTGGTGCCCGCGACTTCGTCTACGCAGGATTAGTATTTGGAGTAGCTTATATTAGCGTGGTGTAGAAAAGAACTATTATGTCTAAATAATATTACTATTATGTAATACTACTGAATAAATACTATAATGTATATAATAATACTAATACTATTATGACGTAAATATTTTTTGAGTCGCTTTTGAAAAATATAACTGCTTGACAATATTTTAACATAAGAAAATTGGCAATATAATAAATATACGGTAATAAGCACTGCAGAACCCTGATCCCTGATAAGCATATAGTCATCTAACTACTGCAGTATGCTCTTATAAACTATATTTAACGATTTTTTTCCTTCAGGTGTCTCAGAAGCCCGTTGAGATGCCATAGATTCCGCGTTGTGTTGACGTCGGGCTTGAGACTGTTCGGGTGTCTCTGCAGCCTGTTGAGATGTTCGGCATGCTGTTGACGTCGATCATGGGACTGTTCTGGTGTCTCATTAGTCTGTTTAGATGCCAAGTAATCAGCATGCTGTTGACACAGAGCTTGGGACTGCTCTGGTGTTTCGGCAGCTTTGAGAGCTGCCTGACGCTCTGCCCTTTCAAGTTTTCGCTGTTCGGCTTGTGGAAACGTCTCGTTAAGTCTAGCTACTTTCATAGTTCGAGCTTTTTTAGAACTTTGGGAAAGATTAGACTTAAGCTTTCGCGGCATAATTCTTATTATTTAATACTTCTTATAATTTAATGCTTTTTCTACACATCAAACAATACAGCACGTAATTATTATGTTAAATATAAATTAATACTTTAAAAAGTGTAATACTTGCATATTCAAACAAAATTTATTGCTAAATAGTATAGTACTGCCTATTAGGCAAAAAACAATTCAAATTTGCTAATAAGAAAACAAAATCACACGTTATTTACAATATTATACATCAACCAAAAAATTACCAATTACTAACCTACCTACAACCTCTGTAATATACAAAAAAAAAAGGAATTCGGTATAATGAACAGGTAAGTAACCTATATCTATTAATTTAAATAAAAATAAAGCATCTTATTTAAGTTTAACTCCTAACCAAAAAAAACTGCCAACCTAATGTTGGGCCTACATTACTTATTGAGTACAATCCGTTTTTAAAAAATCGCTATAACCATGAAAATTCGCAAAACGGAGACTACAGTCAACAATGTCTTTCCTCATACGTCTGCCCGCATTCGGGTCGCGCACTCAGCGATGAGCGCCTTCCCCCACCCAAGTGCGTGGTTTTTTCCTAGTCACTTGACACTTAATGTCATATTTTGGACAGCTCACACAATATCTTTATAAATTGTAGCCTATGTGTTATTCTGATGTATAAGCTATATCATTGGAAATTTTAATTGAAATCCATTCGGTAGTTTTTCTGTAAAAGAGTAACAAACATCCATCCATACATACATACTTTCACGTTTATATTATTAGTAGGATAGTAGGATTAGTTCAATTTCTTTCATGTCAATATCTCGGAATGCCATTTCATTGATATCCTGCCATTTCTCTTCTTCTTCCTTTATCCAGTTTACGCTATGATTGTGATCAGTCTGCTTTTTCCAAATATTAGTCTAGATAGTTTTGAAACTGTCATTTGCCGAAATTTTTGCTGTTTTAATTTTCTGTAATATACTTTATTATTTATATACAGCTGATTGTCTTATTTTCTTTGCAGAGATTTTTATACTGTTTAATCTATTTGCTTTTAGTATTATTTTTTGTATAATTGTATCCAAAACATGTGCCGGTTTTTTTTATTTCTTTCATGTTTAGAGTGTCTCATATTCTTGAAATATTTTCGTTACTTCTTTTGTAAGTTTTGCAGATGTATTGTTATTTATTATGTGATGTGATACTTTGCCTATATGTTTTCTTAGTTACTTGCCATGCAGGTTTATTGCAGTTTCTTGGGTCGATTATGGTGATATTCAGTATTTATTTCATAACCTAGTCTTTTGCATATACCTAATACGCTACAGTACATTAAGGTATGTATTTGAGTTATATCAGAGTCTATTGAGAAAAAATTGTTTAGTATTTTATCTTTAAAAATGTAAAATAACTTTTAGGTATAATTCTTTATCAGTTTTGAGGCGGGGTAATCGTGGTCGTGTTGTAGGATCAGTTCCAGTATATTGCGTGAGTGCTATGTGTGCAGATTATATTATCTGTTAGCTCTTGTACAATCGTTGGGGGTGTAGTTTTAGCCAGCTTTTTATTGTGAGTAATCAAAGGCGTTATAGTTATAGCTATAGGTTTTATGTAAGGGTGGATGCATGTAAGGAGTTAGGCCTTAAGTATGCAGTCTGTCGTGTAAACCTAAATCTGTATGTAAGTTTTCAGTTCGAGTTGTCAGATTCTAAGCTAAATATCTGCTGTGATTGATCTATTTTTAACCTAATTTCTTCTTTCAGCTAGGCTAAAACACTCTCAGAAATCTTTTTATTTCAAACTTATGACCCGCTTTTGAGACAAGAAAAAAAATCAGTGTCAGCCAGTCAGCCTTGCTTGTTGTTTTTGAGTTTTGCTAGTTTTGTTCTCTGTCGTGCACGCAGATGATCGTTAGCACCGTGGCGGCCAAACATAATTTTTGTTCAAAACCGAATTCGAATAATGTCTAAAGATTACCATATATATAAATCTTATGATCTTGTGTTGGGTAGTTTAAATGTGCAGTAGTGATGTGTAAAACAGTGAACAGGTGACTTTAAAGTTCAAACCATATGTTACAACTCAACAACACATTCTCTTCTTTCTTATCAAATATTCGCTGCAGCGAGTTAGCCATCGAGATTTTAAATGAGAGGAAAAAGCGAATTGCATTTTATTCAGATGCATAAAAATGTCAACAGAAGGAAGCGGCGAGAATTCCTCGACAGTACGAAGAAAATTTTTAAGAGACAACAAATTCTGAAATGTTTTATAAAATGCTCGTGTAAGGATTTCCGGTAGGTTGTTAAATCGGTCTCTAATTTAGTTACGCGGTAAAACGTACGCACATTGTAAAGGTTTACTTCATTTGTCCAACTCACGCGTACGCGGAGCTTGCCTGCCTTAGTGGACACAGGTTTAAAAGCATTCGCTTCCTGTGCAGCACTATAGGCTATTACTGCAGAATTGTGTTGAGAAGATTCTATGCCCTCCGACGTGCTCGTTGACGGAGTAACTTTTTTTGTATGTTTGTCAGTCTGTTCTAAATTTTCGGCTGTAATATTTTCCCCCCGGGAAGCGGCCCTAAACGTTTATTATTATTATTATTATGCATATAGGTATCTTCCTTTAACTTCTTCGTCAACTGGCAAACACTGCTGTTTAAACATTTACTTCTTATTGTTCGTTTCATTATATGTAATATATTTTTTTATGTTCATCGTATCAGCCTTCGAAATTCCATTGTTGGGCTCCACAAGTATTGTGTGTTGTTAAGTAATTATCCTATGCTACTGAGCGGACCCAGAGTATAGCATAGTTCGGACTGGGGGGTGAATTTATTTGTTTAGTTTGTCGTCATTGTTTTTTTTATTCATCAACATCATCAGCCATAAGACGTCCAGTGCTGGACATAGGCCTCCCCAAGTAATTTACAATAGGACCGGTTGCATGCGGCCTGTTTCCAGTGCGATCCTGCGGTTTTATAAAATTACTATTATTTATTTAAGTCTAGTAAGAATTTGCTTGCTGTGATTTGACTTGTGACTTGCTGTGATAACATTAGGCTAGGATATGGTTTATTATTTTTTAACTTATTTTATTTTGTTACATTTTTGTAATTAATTTATGTACTGATGTACATAATTATTTATATGTCTAGTATTTTTTATATGTCTGATGGTGAAGGTTTTTATTCAACCAAAAATATCACTAGGTTTATCATTCAGAAACTTTGTCTATGGAGTTCCTCGTTCTTCGAATTCTCATCTGGTCCATATAAATGCCCAAAGCGTTCCTGCATATTTCTCCCTGAAATCCTGTCATTTACAGACTGTAAAAACATCCAGGTTTGCCTTCGTTCCTTTATTTTTTTATTATTCTTCTTAGTTTTCACCTTAAGTATACCTATAGGAAACAATCGCACTGGCTACGGTGGTCTCCCCATTTACTCACGTAGGTACTCATATTCCGTTTTGTATTGTGAATGTCTACTTAACCAACCCCGTTCGGTAGTGTTGAGTGTTTTCTTTATAGAAATTAAACTCCACCACTAAACTCTTACTTCAAGTATATTACTGTCTCTTTCTTCATATTACTTTTAGATATGCTTATTCCCTCTAACAGCCATGCAATGTTACTTAATGTATAATTTTAATACCTGTCTTCGTAAAAATTACTCTTCATTCTTCCCTATTATTTTTCATAGAAGCGAATAATCTTGATGCCACCCATAATCGTTTGCTCTCTTCATGCTTCATATCGCCTAAAACGGTCAGTGCTAAGCAGGCTTTCCTTATTATGATTTAATATATCTTTCGTATAAAATACGGACCATACTATAACACGAGAGAAAATATTCTATAGCAGCGTAATTTCAATAGCATAGACATAGACAATCTTCACCAAGATATGGCGCTTATGGACTGAACTTCTTTTGCACTTGAGCACCGTGCCTATCGATAAGCAAGAGAATTTGTTTAATACATACATCATGCATCAGCACTTACCTGCACCTTGGCTCGATGAGAACCTTTTCACCGTAATTGAAATTATTGACTTGATGAAATTATTTCAATAAATTTTATCTGTAGATGTTCCAAATTTTTGTGCCGTGTATTCCACGCCTTTTATATAAGATTTTTATTATACCTACTGTATTATAATATCTTTATGGTGCAACATTTGTTTATTTTGTAATTTCCTAAGATAGACTTTTTTAAATTTCCCAGCAAAGCAGCAGAGTAAAGCTTATTTTTCTATTATTTATTGAGATATTATATATTATAGAGTCATTTAAATGCGTAAGCATAAAAAATTAAAATTTTAAAATACCTACATATTTGAATACCTAATATAAGGAGATGAGACAAGAAAAGTTTAAATCGTGTCCTGGCGGCACGTCTGTCAACATTTTATAATCGACATATTTCATTGTAATCTTGGAACAAGAGACATTCAGTTCAAAATTGTAAAATTTTGACAGATTTGTGTAGGTTGATCTGTTGCTTTGTTTGTACTACAAAGTTTGTAGGTACTATTCAAGTAAAACTCCGAGTGACTTTATATACAAGATCCCTTTTAATAATATCAAAACTCTGTCTATCTTTACACTGCGCACCATTTGCCACATTATTAGCTTAATTCAATCTTTGCTTAAGTATGATCGGCCGTAATTCCTCTAATAGCAGACGGATTATAAAAGGTAATAGAAGTGAATGAATAAACAAAGAAGACGAAATCAAATTGTTTAAATATGTAGAAAGTAGAAGAGAAGAAAGAGGGAGTTAGCCAGTTTGAGTTAGGTTCGAAGTAGGTAGACCTCGAAGGACATACCTATGATGACCATACTGTAAACTTTCTAGTCCTAGTCCTTCCTAGTCTACTTCCGAGTATAAATTGTGTCTCGAAGCAATTTGAATTGAATAGCCTCAATACCATACATACCTACATTGGTAAGTTACACTTAGTTGCTGTAATATAGAAGCAGACAAGAGCACAAAAGAAACCAGTTATTGCTTCAACTGAGTGACCAAATAAGTAAGTATGTATTGTAAACTTGTTTATGGTCTTAATAAATTAAAAAAAATTCTCGTAAACTTCTAAAAATATCTCATCATCTGACCTATTCCGTAATAATGGTAAGTACTCATAATTTATCTTACATATACTTATCTGTGAGATTAGCAACGATAATACGTGTCTGATATCTACCAACGTTAGTAGTCATACGTATAAAAACTAGACAACAACAATTATATTTTCAGCAGTTTTATTTAAACATTCGTTTATACAGTACAGTTTATACAGTTGCTATTAAACAAATAGATTTTTCAAATTTCGCGCGCTGTCACTGATTTATTAATTCGGCATACAAATTCATTGTTAAATTGATTTCCAAGACTAAAATACGTGTCTGCTTAATAGTCTGCAAAGAACTTAAAAAACCAAAATTAGTAAAATGGTTATAGCCAAAAAGTTCATTGTAACAGCTGCATTTGAAGGCGAACCGAAGAATAGTGATTTTAAAATAGTTGAAGAGGAATTACAACCCCTTCAAGAGAATGGTGAGAACTTACACATTTTGTCTGTATTATCATTCTTCAAATATAAACACCAAGACATGCCTCAAATGAAGTACTATACCTACGCTAATTCCCTTTTGATATGTAATAAAATATATACCTTGAGCAAACATTATTCTCTGTAATTTCTTTTTTTGTCTGTCCTTGGGATTATTAGGTGTTATTTGTTGTTTTAGTTTTATAGAAGTTTTACTCTCTTTCCATAATACGCAATACTTTCTATAGATTTAACTTCTTACTTTCAAATTTGTAGACGTAACAGGACCCTTTGTACGAATAATCAATATTGGGCTAGCAATTCCTAAAGTCACAGAATTTATAAATTGATAAAATTCAGTATAAACAACTAGCCAACCCGGTACACATTGTCATGTATTAACTATAGTTATATGTTTATAATGAAAAATGTATT
Source organism: Heortia vitessoides (assembly GCA_020976665.1). Classification (NCBI taxonomy): domain Eukaryota; kingdom Metazoa; phylum Arthropoda; class Insecta; order Lepidoptera; family Crambidae; genus Heortia; species Heortia vitessoides. The sequence continues at coordinate 12,514,347 of JACJUM010002525.1, read as the reverse complement.
GCGACAATAAATTGAGATATAAACTATTATATATCTTTAAAGTTTGAAGTCAACTATAGGTACACAGTAAGCAAAAAATATTGAAATCGGTTCAGTAATTTAAAAGTTAATCCCGGAAAACACTGTGACATGGTTTTTTATAAGTATAATGACTTAATTACCATAACATTCATTTTTCTGCTGCTTTTTGAGTTTGTCATGAAAACTTAAAATAAACAAATACTATTTTGTTTCAAGAACTTTTGGTAGAAGCAGCCTACATCAGTGTCGATCCTTATCAAAGAATGAAACTCGGCGATACCTTTCCTTGCGATATGATTGGTGGACAAGTGGCGAAGTAAGTATACAGTCAGCTAGTATTTTCAGGTATCCATTCCTTTTCGTTATTTCCCATATTTATTATTGAAAAGTAGGTACCTAATTAGTTGAGTTATATTTCTAAGAGTAGCGCTCCACGATTTTGTTTGAATAGTTACTGTTCCCGTGGGAATAGTTACTTGAATAAAATGTAGCCAAATTAAATCAGCGTTGATGATAATGTAATTTACCATCCACCACACCAGTTTTTCAAGCGGTCCTATTGACCGAATGTTACAAATGTACGAAAATTAAATCTTGCTTAGGTGCAAACAACCAAAATATCAATTTTTTCGTGAAAAATTATATAGGGGGGGTTATTATAAAGAATAAATAAACAGCATAATATTAAGGTATAATAATATTATATTATTATTATTATTATATTTTTGATTAATTCTCAGAGTGACGGAGAGCAAAAATCCTAAGTTCCCGATAGGCACATGGGTGATGGGTCATTTCGGCTGGCGCACACATTCTATTGTAAACCCTGAGGGCGAAAAATTTTGCAATCAAAGGCCGTACATGTACTCGCTGCCCGACTTCGGAAACCTTCCTGTATCCTTGGCACTTGGAGTTTGCGGAAGAGTAGGGTAAGAAAATAAAAACACCTTATTCGTATCCAGCCAATCTTCTGAGTACGTACTGTCCTTAACCCATTAAAAAATATTATATTCTTATTGTAATAAAAGGGTTGTTGATAACAACTTAAGAGACTACATGACAACTAACATTTGTCCCCAGTAATAGTGCTTATTTCGGTTTTACTGAGTTCTGCAAACCAAAAGCAGGTGAAACAGTTGTCATCACTGCAGCTGCGGGCGCCGTAGGTTCCCACGTGGGACAAATAGCCAAAATTATCGGTACGCAAATATGATTTTATTAACTTTTTTATTTAAAATTTCCAAAAATTGTCTTGCTTTATATGTATCAAACATTCGCCGTTCGTCCAATATTGAACTTTAGACTACCATTCTATATTTTCATGTTTTTGATGTGATTACATATGACAGATAATATATGATAATAACAAATTACTGTAGTTTCAACTGATTAAATTAATTATTATAATGTTCTGAAACATAGTAAACTTTTCCAAACCAGGTTGTCGCGTGATCGGTTTTGCTGGCACTGACGAAAAATGTAAATGGCTGGTCAATGAACTCGAATTTAATGCTGCTGCTAACTACAAAACCGAAAATATTCCGCAGTTTCTTAAAGAAAATGCTCCAAACGGAGTCGACTGTTACTTTGACAACGTGGGCGGAGAAATTAGCAGTACTATATTGTCACATATGAACGATTTCGGAAGAGTAGCGGTGTGTGGAGCCATATCATGCTATAACGTGACCGACCCTGAAAAGCGGAAAGGTATGTGGTGTTATAAAACACCGTCAAAATTCATAAACGAATCCTAGTAAATTTTGATTATCTAAAACCATCCGCATTCTTTTGCAGCTACTGAAATCCAACTGTTTATAGTAGGCAAACAATTAAAGGTTCAAGGATTTTTAGTCAACCGCTTTGCAGATCGCACCATGGAAGGTATTAAACAGAATTTGCAGTGGGTGAAAGAAGGAAAACTGAAATACAAAGAACATATTTATAAAGGGTTTGAAACAGCCGCCGACGCATTTATCGGTCTTTTCAATGGAGATAATATAGGAAAAGCCCTTGTCAAGGTCTAATGAAAAAAAAAAGATCATATTTCTTTTTAAACAGTAGGTTCGCAATGTATAACATTTAATTTATAAATAAATAAAAGTTATTATTTAAAAAGTATTATTCATTTAATATATTTAATCAATACCTAAGTGTTATTAAAACAACAATTTCTTATTGAAATTATCTATGTTTTTTTCTTTTCGGACAAGGTTGCTCAGAGGCATTGTGTCCAAACTTATTTATAAATAATTCTTCATACAGTAAACTATTTGCACTAGGACTTAAAAATTTCGATATCTCTTGATATAAATATTTTTTATATGACTCTTCACTGTAGGGCGTTTGGGTACTGGTGGTGTGAAATTTTTGAGGAATAGGCGCAATAGAGTGCTTTAATTCCACAATATTCTGTGAATTTTGTTCAATTTTCTGTGATAAAAGATTTTCCATTTTTTTCATTCTGGCTTCTAAATATGCTACCGTATATTCTTGTACATTTGGAAGCATAGAGTCTTTGGACAAAAATGACCCAATATTTTGTTGCAAATTACTATCCGCATCTTTTGTCTTTATAACACTATGCCCTTGTTTGACTTTCTCCCTTTCTTCGGTATTTTCTAGACATGATTCGATCATATCTCTGAGCTTTTTATTAAAATTCCTCTTTTGCTCTATGGCTGCTATTCTTTCGGGAGGTATTTTGTGTTTTAAAATCGAAATTTTTGGACTATTTTCAATAGTATTATTATTACTTCTAATAATTTGGCTATTCTCTAAACTTTTAATAAACATGTCTTTTTGTGTTTTAACCTCATTTAAAGATACCTCTTGTATGGTAACATTTTTACAGTTATTTAAATCTCCTATATTCATTGCTTCGGATTTAATACTTGTTGGTTCGACACCTATATTAATAGAACTTTCTTGTTGTTGACCAATGGCAGATTCAAAAGCTGTTTCATGTGTAAATACTTCTACTCTGTTACTTGGATTGATGGTTTCACAATGTTCAATTTCTTTTTTTCTATTTGGTAACGGAAGAATAAAGGAAGGCGAAACAGGGTCTAATTTTCCTGTAACTGGTATAGGATCAGATATAGTTTTTTCTGATAAAATCTTTACTCTTGGTGAGGTTTTATTATGCACAGTAGCATTTGATATATTCATACTATTAGAATTAATTAATGGTATTTGTTCCATATTTCTACTATATTGCTGGCTAAATGGTTGTCTATAAGAGTACCCAAGTGCCTGTTGATTTTTCACATCACTCTTAGTTTCATAATCAGCAGGAACTATGTACAGTGGCTGAACATGATAAACAGTATTTACTGCAGGTATTGGCATTATATTACTGCCTGATTCAATCACAATATTATTCGGTTCCTGAAATTCATCTATACTAATAATCATATTATTAGGTACCTGATTCATTAGCACATTATTTGCATCTTCAATCTGTTTTACTTTTTCAACATTATTGTTTATTCTTAGATTAGCTTGTTCAGGAAATTCTGTAGTTTTTTCTAAATTGATATCATTAGTAGGTAAAGGTTCATTTTCAGGTATTTTAGTAATATCCCTTTTAATAAGACTTTGAAAAGCTTTCAACTGTCTCATAGAAACATGCGTCTGTTTTTTAGGCACTTTTGGTGGTATAATAACATATTTTTCTGTAAGATTTTGTTTATCTTCTACTACCTCAGGTTTTAACAAAAAATCTGCATATTTCATGGACACATTCGCTTTTTTATCAATAGATAAAATTGGTTCTACATCTTTTACTGGTTCATTTAAATTAATAGGGAAATGAGGATTGCTCTCACTATTGTTACATTCATCTCTAACAGTGAATGGACCATCTTCAGTTGGTACAGCATCAAAGGTAAGCTTCCCTTTCTGAAACATACAAGAAAATAATAGTAATTATAACACCATTTAATAAAAGCATATTCAGAATTATGCTTTCCAGAAACAGGAAAAAGTTGATAGGTACATTAAGTGATTTGATTGGGGATCAATAATCTTCATAATGATTCTTCTAGAACAATATGACCAGCAACAGACTTAATTAAAATTATAAAGTTGTCAGTTAAAAACTTAAAACTTAAATATAAAACAGAATAATCATAAAGGATACATAATAAATAATATCCATAGACATGTATTTAATATGTCTTAATCAGATATTTATTAAAACTGCCAGGAAAGTTCAAATTCTTTAATTAATAGGATCATAATTTATTTACAAAAAGCGCAATTAAAGAAAACTAAAAACATATGCTTTTAAATTGAATCATAGTAGTTGTTAGAACTATAAGTACTGGGGTGGCAAAAAATTATAGAAATTAAGCTCCTAAACAATACAACATAATAAGGCACTAATGATTAAAGAGAAATAAAGTGTTTGATATTCTCTTAAAATATCTAATATCTAACTTATCTAATTACTTACATAACTATCTGGAATGTAGAAGTAAAGAACAGAAGAGCTAAAAAATGTATATTAATCTTTTCTAACTTTGCATATACAGAAATTTGACAATTAGTATGTTTTGATGCATAAAATTTCGAAATTATATCTCCAAGTAAGCTTTTTCAAGATCTCTTTTAGTGTATTTCAAAATGGTTTTTGCTTTCAGGCCTACCCATATTTAAACTACAACTAATTACGTTTTGTTTTGAAAAAATAAATGAACATTGACTACCGAGAATATATTTACAAATCCAGGCCAACTTAGATTTGATAGATTGATTCAGATGGTGGTAAAATACATAAAAATAACCATGTGACTCTTTACTTGACCCTACACCTTAACTTTTCTAAAGAAATACACATTTGATAAAAATAACAAATTAAAAATTATATTTTATTGTTTTAAGATTTGTTTATTTCATAATTGACTATGGTGACGTGTGCTGCACTAATATCTTTCAAAAACTCCTTAATAAATTGGATCATCTATTAAACGACTGTCTTCGTTTTATTTTCGGTTTGCGGAAATACGATCATATTTCCCTTGTCAGCTGGCTTCCTATTCGTGAATGTTGCAAAATTCGAGTTCTAACTGGTTATCTAACTATATTAGTTTCAATCCTTTTTATTTTTACGCAACCAACTTACTTAAAGGACATATTCCAATTATTATCCTCCTCTCACAAACTTAATCTCCGTTCTTCTAATACTCTCTCACTCTAACTCTTTTCTCTCGACTCCATCACTCTAGTTTTTTGACCATCTCTTTTACAGTGACAGCTAAACAACTCCAGAATAAGCTTCTGTTGAATATGAAGCAATCCCCAAACAAATGTATCCTGAAACACTTTCTCTGTACTTTATTTACTGATGCTGCTTCTCTAACTTTATAGCCCTATTTTTGATGTACATTATTTTATATTTATTTTTTTATTATTTTATATTTTTTGTATTATATGTATTTATTGATTTTATTTATACAAATATGTATGTAACATTTATCTATTTTGTGTATATATTGTCTGCACCACTATATATATTTTTTCCGTTTCATGTAATGGTTGACTGGGAGATAATGCTAACTGGCATTGAGTCAGCCATTTGTACATTTTGTAATATTTTGTGCAATAAATAACAAAAATAAAATAAATACAAGTGAAAGTTCCAGTTCTAACCTTAAGAATAATTGTTAAAGATCAAACATTCGATTGTTTTATTTTAGACAGAGACAATTTGGAGAATATAAGTATTTGAGGAATCCTTCATATTTGAGGAAATAACAAAAAACCTTATTTTGATATTTTCATAAATATGGAGCTTATACAAAACTTATTATACATAACAATAAAACAACTTTGTATTATATTTAAGATAATATTAATAAAATCAAACAATATTAGTAACACCATAGAGGTAAAAATGTAATAAAATTAATATGAGAATCTATATGGGTAGGAAAAATTTAATCTATTGCTTACCTTGTAGTTCATAAAACATTCATCTCTAAAATGATGTTGGCATACAACTCGATTTCGCACTTGAGATACTTTTAGGTTCAAAAACTCTAATCTCTGTGCATTAATAAGCCACTGGTGGCATCGGGCTTTATCGAAAACAGGGTAATGGAACATATGTGTCTTTCCATCGGACTTCACACTGCAATTACGATAGGTACATCGGCATCCTCCCATCTCATCAAACTGCAAATAAGTATTTAAAATAAGAACTTTCACGACTATTCTGCAGATTTTCGATTCGAGATCCTGCAGATTTTATGGTACACAGTTGTTAATCTCTGTTTAATGGTTATTATTATCAGCAAAGCTGCAGCCTGCATTATAAACCCTTAGAACGTATTTATGAATAATCTTCGAATTCGGTATGGCAAAAGTAGAAAATATTTAAAATACTACTTTTTGTGTATAAACAATTTCAAAGATTCTTACTTAAGGTAGTTGTAAAGACTGACCAATAATTCTAAAACTGGTTGATTACAAAACACAATTAGCCAAAATAGATAAGCAACAATTTCAGGGCTCATACAATAACACTACCTTGAAGTTTTTTTTTAGGCAAGCATTACAATCTTTCCGTATTTGACATATGCAAAATATAATGAAGGTTACTACATTTTATAATAATACTTTAAAAAAATGGGTTTGAGTAAGGAAGCCTGAATGAAAAAAACTTCTTTACCGAAACGGCCTTAGTCAATAAAATTTTAACTAAACCTCATAAGAGACAGCCCTTTCTGTTTCATTAAAAATAATTTTAGATCTGAACCATAGACAATTTTTATGTTTTAAATTTTTGAAACATTAACTAAAATTAGCTTTTTTGTTAGAAAAGGATACACATTTTACTAGGAATAATCAATCAGGACTTGGAATAATCAATAAGAACTTTGGAAAATATGTCCACTGTCACACTGCCATCTTATGTCGCAGAATTTATTTAATATTATATGGGGATTTTAAAAATATATTTATAATAATAGGATATTAGAAAACATAGATAGTGTTAACATTAACATTTTGTTAATTATCATTAAGAATCAATTTAGGGCATAAGGTTTTCCAGAAATCAGTTCGGGAATCATCTGGATTCTCCGAACATTGAAACAACAAAATATCTGGACAAACAATATTTCGTCTTCAGCTAACGTCAATATTTACTAGAACGGTATATTTCCGATGAGTGTATAAGGAAGCTTACCATTGCCTCTTACGAGTTATGTCGGTAATTTCGTTCTTCATTGGAAATCCTCATTCCTGGTTCAATCAGCTTCAGTTGCAAAGGCAACCTTATCATCTGAAGCTGATAGCTCTTGATTAAATCGTCTACGTACTGTCGTACATCTCTCTTCAGTTTTAACATCTAATGTCTTTTTTCCGCTATATTGCTTGCTATTTTTAATATATCTGATATCAAAAAGACATGAAGTACTGAAGGAATTTTATAGGATACATCTATTAAGCTTACTATATTACTGCATCATCGCAAGATTGCCGTCACGTGGTGCATCGATCGACTATGAGGTCAAGAGTTTCTAAGGTCCATTTCAGCCACGGGGTGTGCGTAATTACTGGCCACCGCTTGTCACATTCGTAATTCCACTACATGCTAAATTTAAGCTGCTAATGCAGTAAATATTAAATATTCTGAAGGATGTTTCATTTTTCTTACAGCAGATATAGCGAGTTTGGGATTATGAAAAGTATCTAATAAACAATACTAGATTGCAATCAAGGCCACATAATCAATAATATTTTAATAATTTTGTAACTTTCTTCCAGTCTTCCTGTCCCTTAGAGGGATGATACAGTACCTACATAGCGCACTAATGGTTACTGTAGATAACAAAGTTCCTAAAACCACTTGTGACAGTTACGAACGCCATGAGTTAATGGCAAGGCATATTCCTTGTTGTCTTATATAAAATACAAGTTATATATACCTACAGCGAATAGTTTTGATCAAAACATTTGCGATAACAGGTGGTCTTCAACGCAAGACACGACATAAAATATTCTAAAATGCGCGAAATCCAAAAACCTGCGTGCCACGCATTTCCAACCACCACGCCCTAACAATTTATCTAAATATAGAACACCAAAGCTTACGCACACCACGTTTTATGACACTGAACTAGTAACCGAGGAAAGTAGGCCAAGACACAACGTGTGGTACGTATCTTGACCGAAGTTTGTGCTAATTTAATAAATAAATGAAAAATATTATTTGATGAAATATTAAGATACCTACTTAATATAGTGTACAGTATTTTGGGATATTTATTAGATGACCACATTCGGTCCGATTTCAATTTACTGATAGTTTACGTTACCAAGGTAACAGGATAAAATACAAAGCTGTAACTATTTTTAAATGCTAGATATGCATAATTATTTTTTTCATCCCTAAGAATAAGCTAAATGTTGTGAAACCAAATTTATTAGTATAATCGTAAAACAAATTTTAAGTTGATAAATCTCTTAATTCAGTTGTTGGTGTTTTACTACATAACACTTGTTAGCTAATAGTTTGAGATGAGATTGATGGGTTAAATGCGGTATTTACTTGCGTTTACATAAAATAGAAAATAATTAATTGTTAATGTTTACGTTAAACATTAACAATATATAACAGCTATAAGGTAATAATAAATCCGTAATCCGTGTTTTCGCCAAGATGTCCAACGCATAACATAAAATCTAGTTTTAAAGTTAATCAATTTAATTTAATTAATTCGCTCTTTAGGTAATGTAATCAAAAATGATATTTATTTTATTGTATTATTAAAATACCTGATTAAAATAAGTATATTAAAATAATAAATAAGCAAGTGTTCGATTTCGCTATTCTTTTACTCAATTCATACAGTACCTGGACCATTGCTAATAACCACCAAAGTCGAATGCCTTTCTATTGTATTGTAAAAACTTAAGATTTTTTTTATATACAGTGAAACCAATATTAAAGATATTAGTTGTCAACCTTGAAAACATTGACACAACACTTCTTTTGTCAATCTTGAAAACGGTTGTAATCTTATAACCGTTTATATAAACATAAGCCGTTAAAATAGTATTATTATAAATTTGTTCATATCAAATAAATGCATAACTAAATGAACTCAACAATAAAAAGATCTGCAGTTACACACCTATCAAAATAAAAATATAAGTTGTATATTAAAAATTATGCAGGTTTATTTTGAATATCCACAACAGGCCCGTTAATTTGTAGGACGAGTTGTGAGAGAGCTCAAAATACCTACATTCTATTAACATATCACTAAATTGTTGTTATATATATGTACAGTCTCTATTATAATGTGATTTTAATATTCTAGAAAACCCTCCCGGTACACAAAGCTACATGTCCACCTACGCAAATCTGTCAAAACTTCATAGTAAGTTCAGACCTCAATG
>JACJUM010002525.1:12484931-12504905 GCA_020976665.1 Heortia vitessoides | reverse complement strand
AATTGACTGTAAAAATTTGACAGATTTGGGTCGATTGATCTGTTGCTTACCGTACAGCCCTATTAATGATTGATTTAGCTACATCAGAGTCAAATAATGCTTAGTATATAGTAGTAATAGTAGGTTCGTGGCAGAGCGATAGATGCCAATAAAACACTTTTTATGTCTAAATGCAACACGTAAAACCGATTGCTAAAGGTAAAAAACTAAATTAAAATATAAACATGCAACAGGATATTATATTGCAAACGCGATACTATATCTGTGCAATTGTTACACTGTCACGGCTTAAACGGTAAGCTGATTTTGATGAAATTTGGCAAGCGTATGTATATATGTATGTGTATGTACGTATGTTTTATCTCAAACAAATTGGAAACGACTAAGAAGAAAATCTGTACAATAACTAAACAAATCGAAACCATAAGAATGTAAACATGTAACTTAAATAAAAAAGATTTATTACTTCGTTTAGCAAGCTAATTATGTATTCTATTTTAAGACACTATTGCTAGACTACTCAAATGACAATTCCAGCTGCACCCGAGGGACGGGCGAGGTCGCTTATTATTGAGCGGTCGCTCAATTAATTGTGGCCGTTGCTGGGTGCAGTTGTTTGCAAAAGAGAAAGCCTGAGTGAGCCCAGCTTTTCTAGTGCTTATTGGTTATCGCTCTAAGGGCAGATACTGCACGCGTTCGTCGTCGAATGCTGTTTACTGCTTCACGAAACGAATACGTGTGAAGTGTTTGTGATTGAATCTCTGACTGAATTATGCTTTGCAATTGCCCAGCGCGGCAATTAAGAGCAAAATTTCCCCTTTTTTTGTGGAGGCCATACCAACAGTGGACGTCCAAGGGCTGATAAGGGAAAGATGAAAACCATTTGCTCGAGTTGTGTGACTGAAATACAAACTATTCTTTTTTCAAATAAATTTGAACCTATTGCCTGACAAATTGAAATAGTTCTTTAATATTTATGGAGGCTGGAGAATGATTGTCCTATATATATTTTGAATACATAATTCGATAGGGTCTTGTCAATCCTTAGTTATTTGTACTCCTCCTTTAGAATTCTTTACGTTGAACTGACCTTTAGAGTCATTACAATGATCTCAAATGGTACTTGATGACTACTATCATTCCAGCCATCAAACCTGTTTTCAAAAAAGAGTATTAGGTACCATAAACAACATCTATACACATTGGCAACTATTTCAGGAATCGATCAGCTGAGATGTGGGCAGTGATTAAATCTCTGATAGGCTATCTGATTGGAATCATGCTTGTTGCAGTTCTTGTACAACCGGTCCAAATATGAATCTCCTGGTGAGGCCAATGTTCAGCTGTGGAAGTTCTACGGTTGACATGATGATGGTAACAATTACCCTCATCAATTTTGATACGTAACATTCTCTGGATCTGGTAGAACTTATTTGCCCTTGGACTTTGTACACTAAGGATCCATGGAATAAAACAATGAGGATGCAAGTATATGGTATGATACCTTGAATCTGATGTAAAAAAAGATTTATATATACAGTGCATGCGTTGACTTTTTAGCGAAACGTCATATGTCGCTAAAATTGCGAAAAGGGAAAATCGGAGTCAGGGGTCGACTGCAGAGCCATTGCCCCTTTTTGTGATGAACCTAATGCTGACTAACTGACTCTGACATCAGTTCCAGCTTTACCGGTGAAAGAGGTCAGACCGCTCATTAATGAGCGCCCTATGCCTGAGCACTTTCCGCACCGGACTCTTTAGTTTTATGTCGGGTTCTTTGTATGTATATTAAAAAAAATATTCACACATCTCATACACTGACTCCGTGGTAAGTAGCTTAAATCACTTGAGCTACAGATATCAAACAACAGAGGAATCACAAATATCATCATATAAATATTTTTCCTGGGTGGGGATCGAACCCACGACCCCTGGCGCATTAGATAGGATCACTACTATCTGCGCTATCGGGCTTGTCAAATATTAAATATTATGCAAAGCGTGGTGAAAACTCTAAAGCCCGATGCAGGTTCTGTAACGTGATTGGTTGAATTCGTTAACGCGATGTGTATTAAGTTTTTGAGTTTTTGTGTGTAGAGTCACCATTTCTTAGATATTCTATGTTTCGGTTCTTTAACTTATATATGGATGTTTCTATTTTAAGTCGATAATAGAGAAATGTAGGCATAATCAAGTCTACATAAGCATCCTACATTAAACCGGTCAGAATTGATTTATGATCTTAAGCAGTTTGAAAGCTATTTTAAAGTAATTACACCTTAATAAATACCTTTTTTGCTGCAATTGCATTTCAAAATATATTCGAATTTTAAGGCAATAATTAAATTTAAAAAAAATAATTAATTAATTACTGTTACTCTAAGTTGTGACATTTTTTAATTTAAGCTAGTGATTAAAGTTCCTAAAATTTTAATTTAATGTTTTGAAACATATTTAAGAAACCAACAATAATCTCTTTAACGAAATAAATAAAAGTTTATTGCTTTGAATGCTAATAATAAGCGGTTGCGGAATAAATCGCCGCACAATATATAAATATTTATAAGTTGGAAAATGTTAGTGTTAAAACTGATTAAAGTACCTTTATAGTTTAAAGAATTATAAATAAAAAAAGGGCTATTATAGCTTAAAGCCATAATTTGTGAAACAAAATGTAAGAAGTCGTTGGTATTTGGTAAACCCTATTTAATATTTTTAATGATACCTTAATAATCTAAATTTTGAGTGGTGTTATAATAAAAAAATATATGAATCCTTAATCGATTATTGCAAGTCCTACTAACTATTATTTACAAAGAATTGTCTTTTCAGATACAACATTCGAACGTTTTTCGTAACACCTAAAAAGTTATGCCTGTCCCCGCCATAATCGAAATGAATATAATTTAACATATGGATGCGTGGTGAAAATCATTTTATCGGAATGATAACACATATCTTTGATAGTCTCATAGCAGCATGAAAACTGATCGGACGACAGACTGATAATTAACAGAAAAATCAATAGCGGCAAACAGCCAGGACCTTGTGGTTGTGCTAAGTAGAAATCAATGCGATGAAAAATAAAACTTACGACTTAAATGGTGCAGCCAGCGCGAGAGGGCTCGCATTGGACGACAATCCGAAAAATAACTCTAACAATGACAAGTAAGTTTTATAATCTCTTCATTTAATATTAACTAGATAAACAAGGTACTTCTCTTGTCGTACGTTTGTAGATATTGTTATAATTCAGTTGAAGTATTGAAATTGATTAGTAATCGGAACACAATATCCAGAGTATCTATCTAATCAAGCGATACAAATCTGTTACAGGTCAATTTTGAGCTTAATATAGCTCGTATAAGGTTTAGATTTATGTGGAAATTTCACATATCCGTATAGGTTGCTCTGTCGCTCTCTGTGCAATAATGTGTATACATTATGAAATACATAATAAAATTGCCGAGCCAGTGAGTCAAATGAGGGCATGTTATAATTTAATTCCCTAATCTTATCTTAAGCTAAAATACATGACATTATAGAGACACTCATTGCGTTATTTTAGAGTAGCGATCAACAACACATAATATGTAGGAAAATGACGCCTTCTTTACATGGCGGAGCAGTTAAATAATACACGAATCGTGCAGTGGTTGCTCTCCAAATTCAAAAAACAAAGTTTCAATCTTATATCGGTATTGCATCACATACTATTTATTACAGTTATCTGTAGGCAGATCATAATTGACGGTAAATCTGCCATATATATAGATTAATTTGCAATACACATATTAAGAATCTTCATAATAAGATATCCTAAGTAGAAAGTAAAGTGCTTTTCTAGATAAGAATTTGGTTTAAAAAGTTATTTACCAAAAGCTTGGTTCTAATACCATTATTTTTTTAAACAAATTGCTACAAGAGAAATACTATTAAATTAATTGTAATTGTGCACGCATTATTATAACACCTAAGTATTATCAGTTATTAAGTGATGTATACTGTTGTAATAAAATAAAATCATAAAGAATATCTTTATGATTTATTTCATTGTAACATCAGTGGCTTCAGAAAATCTAAATCTATATAGGTACATCTATTATATGCAAATCATACATTATTTGACAATTTATAGTGAACTTTAATTGTTGAAGATTAAAGAGTTGAAGATTAAATTCAACATTGGTTAAAAGATTTTTCAGATTTGCGTGGGTTGGTCTGTATATATTGTTGGCAATAGTCCAAACTACCAAAATCTGCTTAACCGCCGCCTGCAAATTTTGGACTCGGTAACTTCCAATTAGTAAAAGCCTATAGTAAAATTTCATAAAAAGGAAAGTAGTAAACCTAAGTTTATAAAAGGATGTCCTTTAAAAAATAATACTTAAAGATTTTATTTCTAAATTTTGATTGTGTGCTCTATCGTTTTTCTTGCCAACATTCAAATTACACAATACCTACCTACGAGTACAACTAAATCCTAAATCTTTACCAACAGGCTCGTAAATATGTTATTATTAGTATATAATATTAAATATAGTATATTATTATTTGTATAAACACTTAAATAATGTAATATATAAATATATTGATTATAAAAAAACTCACTTATATGTTTGAAACAAAATTTTCTGATGATTATATTAAAATACTCTATTAAGTGGTTGTCGGTCGATCATGTTATTTAATGTTTGACAAAACCTACATACGCAGCACTAACAATCAAGATAAGTTTAGCTGTTTATGGTTTCAATGAATCATTCATTGAAATATATTGTTCATAGTTGATTAATAGGCAGGTACTTTATTCCATACACGCAAGTAATAACCTTGTATGTATTAGATCACAGTACATTGATACAGATATATGCTATATTATTACTTTTATATTTATTACAGAAATTCAGAATCTGAAGATAACAATGAAGAAGTACCAAGCATTTCATTTTTTACCTTAGTAAGTATTCCGGACAAGTCTTATTAAGTGTACAAATTATGCTTCTGTCATTTATTAACAAAGACGCCATATACCACCCTTACATATCGTCGTTGAAGTTCTAACACAGTGTAAGTCAAAATGTTGACACTTTGTACAATCGGGAAAACATTGCTCACGTTTTATAAAATCATTTTAAAACTAATTTCTTGTGCATTTAGTTGGTGCAAAATAGATTTCGTTAAACAATACACGGTATAAAACTTTTACTGCAGCGTTAGAAATGTAATATCGTGTTATCATTGGGCTTAATTATTAAGTTGCCAACTTTGACATACGCGGTGTTAGAACTTATGCGACGATTTGCCACCATTCTCAACTGATGTTCTTAAGTAATCGTGAAAATATGGGCGGTGCAACATCACAAAGTTATCACGAATATTACTCTGGAAACTTTGTAATTAGAGGATGTCAGATTACTCGGGAATTTTACGGCATCCCTCAAACTGTTTAGCAGAAGAAAGACTGGGGCACCTTGCATGATGTAAAAAAGAGCTGACAAAAGTCAGACCTAGTTTCTCGCTCTTCATACTGAGAATTATGGCAATAAATATTATTGGACAGGGTTATCAGCGTAGACTTTACCGTGAAAAAAAACATTATCGAAACAATTCTTCCCGTTTAGCGGAATCAAATGCTTTTTTCTAATTGCAGTATAGATTCGCCACTACAAAAGACAAATGGTACATAGCAATAGGCATAATATGTTCGCTGATAAGTGGATGTTCAACTCCCGTAA
Organism: Heortia vitessoides; assembly: GCA_020976665.1. Classification (NCBI taxonomy): domain Eukaryota; kingdom Metazoa; phylum Arthropoda; class Insecta; order Lepidoptera; family Crambidae; genus Heortia; species Heortia vitessoides. The sequence continues at coordinate 12,499,167 of JACJUM010002525.1, read as the reverse complement.
ACACAATTCTGTTCGCAAACCTGCTTCAAGCCATGACTGACTATGGCGGTTCTTTGATAGTAGGAGCGCCGGAACCCGATCTATTTTTACAGGCTGTCACTGATTTTGCTATTTACAATAGCCTTGTCGGTGCAATTGTAATTGTACTGTCGTATATTGCAACAGTGTTAATGAATATAGCAGCTTATAACCAGGTATACTATATACATATTTAAATAATAAGAATAAGATATTTGCTATATACTTTTCTCAAATTCTCTTTAAAAAACGTGAGTATGTGTCCATTAATAGTCTTATTTAAATACCTGAGATGTGTGTATTGCTTTAGTAGACACTAATTTATTGTCATTTTCCCTTAAAAGCGATGATGTGATGGTGTCGTCTTTTTATATTGACAAATGATACTCCTAAAACATAACAATGGATTTTAGGTATATAAAATTCGGCTGGAATATTTGAAAGCAGCTCTAAACCAAGATTTCGAGTATTTTGATATTCATCAATCAGGAGACTTTGCTGCCAAAATGACCAGGTGATACTCATTAATTATTTAAAGTACAACGGACAATGTTCAGCAGCCAATCCATTTTCTTTTTAATTACAGTGACGTGGTGAAAGTTGAAGATGGTATAGGTGAAAAATTGGGGACACTTGTTTTTTATCAAGCTGCCTTTTTTAGTTCGGTGATTATGGCCCTCGTAAAGGGTTGGAAGTTGGCCCTTATATGCTTGGTAACCTTCCCTGTAACTTTAGCGCTAGTAGGAATCGCTGGTTTGGTAAGTTTTCCTCAGAAAGCCTTGTTTTAGTAGTCTATATAACCGTATACTTACATAGTCAGTTAAACTGTCCAGATAGCTTCAAAGTTATCAAAGAAAGAAACTCTTGCATCTGGAAAAGCAGGCGCAATAGCGGAAGAAGTGATATCTGCAGTTCGTACAGTATACGCTTTCAGTGGGCAGCAAAAAGAAATAGAGAGATATGAAAATAATCTTCAAGACTCAAGGAAAATAAATATTAAGAAAGGTAACTTTACCAACAATATGTTTTATTGACTGTCACAGAGTTTATTTGTTTGTACAGATATATTTTAATTATATTTATTATCGGAAGAACAAAGAGAGAGGTAGAAACTGTATCTCTCTCTTTGCTATTGTTCAGCAAAATGTTTATTTGCCGAATAAAATGGATTACAGGTCTTTTCAATGGTTTGGCAATGGGAATACTTTTCTTCTGCATATTCAGTTCATACGCATTATCATTTTGGTTCGGCTACAAGCTTATGGTCGATGAACCTGAAAATTATGATGTGGCTACGATGATTGCGGTACGAGTAATATATATATTTCTTATGAATTACTAGTTTTTTTCATAAAATCTAATTGTATAATAAAAACTCATTACAAATTTTGAAGGTTTTTTTCGGCGTTCTTATGGGTTCTGCAAATTTTGGTATCTCTTCAACTTTAATGGAAGTATTTGGTGTGGCCCAGGGTGCCGGTGCGCACATATTTAACTTAATTGATAATGTTCCGACTATCAATCCTTTGTTGAATGAAGGCACTACACCAACAACTATTTGTGGAAACATAGAACTGAGAAATGTGATTTTCCATTATCCATCAAGACCTGATGTTCCAGTAAGTAAATTAACAACTCCTATATCTTAAAATAAATGTATTATAAGCAGGAATTCTAAGCGACCGCAAGTATCTATATATATATTCCATAAAGATATTACTGTCCGTAAAAGAGTAATCAAAACGGATGAACATAAATAATAAAAGAGACATTACTTTTGCCAGTTATTGGCTTATTTTGCGAAGGGTTTTGAACTATTTATGTCTCGTTTTCTATTCAATAAAATTGATAAATCGTGTATCTTTCGAATTAGCCTGTTCCGGTAAAACACAAACAAAAAATCTTCGAATGGTTCTTTCAAATGACCTATGTTGAACTAAACGGAAAAAATATTGTTTGACTTCAATTGGATACCCTGTTGATTTAAGAGTCGCAACGTAACATTTAGTATGCCAAATACCGTAGAATAGAATATTGTAATATTGTTTGATGTAAGTATGTATGTTTATGTATATGTACATACTTGTTTGTGAATGTATGTAGGTACATGTGTGCGTGTGTTCGGTTCATATATATAACAATATTATAATCGCCAGTTTGTAAATTGCAATATTTTTAGGAATTATTATAAAATTACGATACGTTTGGAATAATTTTGGTGTTTATTTCAGATATTAAAAAAAGTTAATTTAAGTGTAAAACGAGGACAATCGGTAGCTCTAGTAGGTCACTCTGGAAGTGGCAAATCTACTATCATCCAGCTTATATCTCGATGCTATGATGTAATTGATGGAAATGTAAGTAATGATACGGTAGAAACGATACACTAAAGCTGTAAACTAAATTGTCTCTTATCATACTTAAATAGAAAGTAAAATATACAGCGTTCGTGAAACTGTTAGTTTAGTAACGAACGCCACAAGTTAATTTTTTCCGTACCTACTGCTTCGTCTATTGATCCGATCAGATTTTTAGGTAAATAAATAACATTATAAGAGTTACGGCGTATAGACAATTAAAAAATATATATGAAACAATTTAAAAAACATACATGGTTTTTAGAGATTTTACATCGCGCGATAGCGTAATAATTGTTCAAAAAACCAATCCACATAAAACCTACAAAACCTTGCTCGTTTAGTGCCGGCATGCAGCCGCATTAATTATTATTTTATGCAAAGGAAACGGAAGCTTAGCTTCATAGATCCAGACTTATTGAAAATTTATATTTTCTTTTCTTCCAAAAAAACTGTGTCATATATTTAGGTCAGTTTTTAAATTTCTTTTGTGTTTTAAGTTTCTTTTGAGTCCTATTGTATGGTTTGTATGCGATGTAAGTCAATTAACAATTCGATTAATGCGCTTGCCCGTTTTTCAGACACGTTTTTTTTTTATAATAGTAATACATTTCTGATTTTTTTAATGTTTAGGTACTGTAAAAATACAAAAAAGTTACTTATTAACTTCCCATTACAGGTATGCGTGGATGGAAATGACGTCCGCGATTTGTCACCACAGTGGCTTCGAGCTCAAATAGGCTTGGTAGGGCAGGAGCCAGTACTCTTCAACACAACTATACGGCAGAACATCCGCTATGGGAAGGAAGATGTCACAGATGAAGAAATAGAGGCAGCAGCACGCCAAGCATTTGCCCATCAGTTTATAAAAAAATTACCAAAAGTAACAACATTAACAATAATCAGATTTTTCATGAGATCCTATCTCAATCTGATATGAGCTTTTTTGTAGGGCTACGATACCCTTGTGGGAGAAAGAGGTGCATCATTGTCAGGAGGGCAGAAACAGCGAATTGCTATTGCACGAGCTCTTGTTCGTAATCCCAGCATACTTTTACTGGACGAAGCTACCAGTGCACTTGACACAGCTTCGGAAGCTAAAGTGCAGAAAGCTCTAGACAAGGTACTCCATCCGCTTCAGGCAATAAAGGTGCTTGTCTTATGACTGTACGTCAAACAAATGTTATAAATAAAAAATATTTCACAGGCGCAAGAAGGTCGTACAACGATAGTAGTAGCTCACAGGCTTTCAACAATACGACACGTTGATACCATCTACGTGTTTAAAAACGGTGAAGTTGTAGAACAAGGCAATCATGAAGAATTAATAAAGAAGATGGGTCACTATTACGATATGGTCATGCTGCAAACCTTTCCTGGAGCCGAAGATAACAAACGTAAGCGTATAATAGTGATCTACATAAATAAAAATTAATGGTTATCTTTTATAACCAAAAGACTACATACGTGCATGAAAGCACGATATTATAAAACCCAAATTACTATGAAAATAAAAATATTAACCAATCTTTTGTTGCAGCACAATCAGGAATATTGGCCCGTGATTTGTCTGTAGAAAAGGAACAAGTTGACGATGATAAGGACTTCAAAGTCATGTCTGATGTAAGTGTTAACATTTATTTTCCATATAATCGTCATTCAACATTATTACATAATTACCTAAAAGACATGATATTTAGGCGTATACATCTAAGCTTATTTAAGAAATCACGGAACATAATCACAGAAAACTGGTTGTTTTCTATTGTGATTCTTGAGGCTATTTCTTATTAAGATATTAAGAACATGCGCGAGAACGAATTTGTCACTTTTTTTAACGATATGCTCCAATCTAAAATAAAATATAAGTATTTGTTACAGGAAATCAATGATTCTGAAGAAGAGGAATCAGACGTATCTTTTTGGAAAGTGTTGAGACTAAATAAACCAGAGTGGAAATCTGTAACTGCAGCGAGTCTTTGTTCACTACTAACCGGATTCGCAATGCCTCTTCTCGCTGTCATTTTAGGCGACTTTATCGAAGTATATAATAATCAATTGGAATATTTTATTTTTATTACATAATCCTACTTTGATAGTCATCTAAACAGCTCTTCTTTTGCGAGCTCCGAGCAAGCAATAAGTTTAAAATCAGGTTTAGAAACAGTAGTAAAATGAAATAATTATAAGTATTTGTAGGCCGCAGTTAGAAGGCAATTTAAGTAAGATGTAGTTACCATAAGTTTTTGTTACACCAATTAAAATGTTGCGCACTGCACACAAAACAAACGATGGTGATTCAAATAAATAAATATTGAGAATTTACAAACTCAACTTCCTTTTAGGTCCTCTCAAATCCTAACATAGAAGAAGCTTTGCCAGAAGTACAAAGATTTTCACTTATCTTTGTTGGAATTGGTATATTTTCCGGCATTTTTAACTTCATAATGGTATGTAGATGCATGTTGAAACGATGTTTGAAGTTTAATAAAAGAGATTTTGTAATCTTATATTTTATTTTAGGTTTTCATGTACGCTATAGCCGGCGAGCACCTAACAGAAAGGTTAAGGAAATTAATGTTCGAAAAGTTACTGCAGCAAGAGATAGCGTTTTACGACGATAAAAATCACTCGACTGGTGCTCTGTGCGCGAAACTGTCTGGTGAAGCCGCTGCTGTCCAAGGGGTACTTAATGAAAACTTATCTTTTCATAACCTTTTATTAAAAATATATGTGCATAAATCTATTTAAAATTAATAACACAATTAAAACGAATAGTCTTCATATATTGACTTTTCTATCTATTATAATAAAAGAGCAGTCATCTTTTTTTTTTTGTTTTCTTAGTGACATATTTTGTAACCAGACCGCAGCTCTATGTATGTCTCCCCTTCCGAAGAAAGGGAGTAAGAGTTGTACCAAACTAATCCACACAGAATACAGCCTCTGCTCGTATCGGGAGAGGTGAGAGGATGAACCGGGCATAATCCCTAAGATGGAGATGTGCGACTATTCCGCTTCTATTCATCCAAATTACTAAGGGTGACAAAACTTCAGTTTGTGTTCTGTTTAAAAAAAACAGTTGAATCTTTGTATAGAGAAGCACGTTGGCACAATTCGATAAGTATTCTTTTTATGTATGCTCTGATGGCCGAATGGATAAGACGATCTGTCGACACGACTGAGGTTCTTCAGGCCCTAATTTGTGAGGCACATGGCGAGTGGACTCGTTAAATATAAACGTTCTTGTTTTTAGGCGACAGGGCATCGCATTGGAACTGTCCTACAGGCCGTGGGAACATTTGGCTTCGCCCTAGTACTGGCACTGATTTATGAATGGCGTGTAGGTTTGGTAGCACTTGCGTTTGTTCCAATGATAGCAAGTATTTTGTATAAACAGGGAAGAATGGTGACTGCGGAAAGTTTCGGAACAGCAAAGACTATGGAGCTGAGTTCAAAGGTAAGCAGTAAAAAAATATTTCGTAGGTAATCTAAATCTATATTTATACGCGCTTGTCTATTGGACTTTATTAGATTTTTAACTTTATTTTTTGTCTAGATTGCAGTGGATGCGGTAGCAAATGTACGCACAGTATCATCTCTTGGCAGAGAAGAAACTTTCGTAAATGAATACGCGATTCAACTCGAACCAGCGTTGGTACTCGCTAAGAAGTCATCCCACTGGCGGGGTATTGTATTTGGTCTCTCCAGGGGTCTCTTCAATTTTATATATTCTGCTGCTCTGTACTACGGAGGAACTCGAATTCTTTATCATGGAGCCGATTTTGCTTCCGTATTAAAGTATGGACAAATTGTATTATATCTACGTCGGGACTGCTTTCAAAGTTATTTTATCCTTAAACAACAACCTCTGTTTTAGGTCAGCACAAGCTCTTCTGATGGGCGCTTCTTCAGCAGCACAAGCCTTTGCTTTTGCACCTAATTTCCAAAAGGGATTAAAGGCTGCAGGACGTGTTATTTTGGTACTAAATAGGCAATCAAAAATCACTGACCCTGCAGTGCCTGCTAAAGAAAATTTCGTAAGTGAAAAGATATATTTATAAAAACTATCTCCGCAATGTTTTCTAGGGTTAGATCAATTTCAACATTTTATAAAACGCAATATAGGTATATTGCGTTTTATAAAAATTTTAAGGATATTAAGGATGATGGTTACATAGTTTGATTTTGTTTTTCTTTTTTGTTTCGGTGTTAGTCAATTTGACTTTTATTGGAATATAAATGAAGCCAGATTTAATACTAAAGTGTAATTATTAATTCGAAATAGGATTTCTATAAAAAGGAATGGTATATGTATATTATTTTCCCGACAAATATATTTTGAACTATGTATAGAAAGGTCCTTCTTTATACTCTCCGGCTACTCTCTAAAAATCTTGCGTATACCCTACCGGAAGTGTTTAATCTAGTTTTTAGTCTTGATCTTTGATTGGTATTCAAGAACTTAAAAGGAAATTAAAATTCTATGTTGTTAAATTATAAAATATGGTCTTTTTTGTTGTTTCTGGATGTTAAAAATATGTAGGTAAAGCACATATTATATTTGTGATTCCTCTGTTATCTGATGTCCGTAACTCAAGTGCTTTCTAAAAACAAAAAGCCTAAAAAAAATTCAAACTACTTTCATCTTCTTTGATTTTATTTTTAAATAAATAGTTTAAGTTGCTTTCATATTTGTAAAATATGTGTATTTGTTGAAAGTGAAAATGATTAAAATTGGATTTGAACATTAGAGTATACTCGGGTAACATTGAACTATCAGGGTAACTTGGAATTAACCTTTATCGTAGACTATAAAACGAATTCAACCAAAAATATGGTTTTAATCGATTGCAAAAGTAGCTGTATCTGAACCGATATTTTAAGAATATGTTTATTCTATAAAAAGGACAGATCAAAACTACCCGGACAGTTCAATGTTACCCGGTATGACTGTTCATAATGTTGCGCGGGTCATAACTATTTTTTATAAAATAAAAGGAGATTATAGTAAATTAAATCATAAAAATATCTCAAATACATTTAATCATAGATATATCTAAAACACACACATTTCGACGGTCAGAAATTCAATTGGCGTAAGGGACGTATAGGCATAAACTTTTGTATCGTTTTATTTCTGTCTTTTGTTAATAGTTTCTAGTAAATAAGGATTAAATGTTTTATTAGAAACTAATGTTTAAACTAAACAACAGAATTAATTGTAGTTTAGCTTAAACATAAATAAAAATAGCTTTTCAAATAATAATATTATAACGACAGGACTTCAAAATATAGGTCTACTTTTGATGCTTGCCGTGTTTACTTTTTAGATAGGATCAGGAGAAGCAAGTCTTCAGAATGCACAATTTAAGTATCCGACGAGACCTCTAATACAAGTACTGAAAGATCTCAACCTAGAAATCGAAAAAGGGAAAACTGTAGCTTTAGTAGGCACTAGTGGCTGTGGAAAAAGCACAGTCATACAGTTGCTGCAACGATACTATGACCCCGACGCGGGGATAGTGGTAAGCAAACTACATAATAATAATACTCTTTCTTGTACACCAGTAAAGCAGATACTAAAATAATTGGATATTAATTACATAGCAAGGATCGAAACATAATCATAATGTGCATTCTATAGAAGCCAAAGTACAAAATATATTTTGATTATACCAGGCACAGGACGGTATTCCACTCCCGAAATTGCGATTAGCCGATGCGAGGAGCATTATTGGCTTCGTACAGCAAGAACCAATCCTATTCGACCGAACTATTGGGCAAAATATTGCTTACGGGGACAACGCAAGAAAAGTGAACATGGACGAAATAGTTGATGCAGCACAACAAGCGAACATTCATAATTTTATTGCATCCTTACCATTGGTAATTATTATATTATAGCAGACTCAGCTGCTGTGCCCGCTGAGCTGTTTTTTTTATTTACTCAAATTTTAGCGCCATTAGAGTAGACAACGTCGCTCATTACTTAGCCGCTCTTTGTATGACCAGTTTTCGGTCGCTCTACGAGACTTCCATATGAGGCGTGGAAGCACCTTCAACCTCATTATAAAAAGCGTAGAACTGGCCTTGTGCGGCCGTTTTAAAAAAAATAGGACATAGCGCGACCGTAAGTACTAGTGCGGTCAGATTACACTAGCGGGACTGCACGCACTCACCGACGTGTGGGGTATACAGTCCCAGGACTAGAATATCTGCGAATAATCATGATTGAGGAGTGACCGTCAGGGGTTGCTGAGGGAGACATTCGAAGAAGTGTTGTTATCGGGCGAAGTAATAAGACAAGTGTGTACCACACTTATTTTATTAACCCACAAAAGTATTCACACGGATGAAATATAGGTTGCCAACTTTAGTACTACTACTTCGTAGTGATCTGCAATTTTGGGCAGGTAAGCTATGTATATATATATATTCTATGAACTTTTTAGTTTCCTTAATTTAACAACATTTATAACGCAGAGATAAAGTAGGTAAGTGTCAAAGCATTTGACACTGATATATATATATATCGTTTCAATGCTGAAAATCAAGTCAAACTTTGTACTTATGTATAGGTACTAACATAACCATAATGAAAATCTTGTTTACACTATTTTCATTATAGGTAGAAACTTTTGTTTTTGCAAATATAATGTAGTCTATGTTACTCAGTGAAAACATAGCATTGTAATGGTTACAATGTATTCAAGAAACGATCGGTTTTGGATTTAGTAGAACTATTAGTGATATCATCATCCCTTTTTAGAAGAATAGCCTTCGAACTCTGCTTCTGTACTCAGACCGACATAGTAGCGTTGTCATAGATAGGGTAATTCTTTCACAAGGTATTGTCACCTTTTTATAGAACAGCACCACCACGCCTCTATTCCGTACTTCTGGTGTTATATCGTTATGCGTCGAGGATGACACCGTCGTAGGAATAAGGAACGGTCTTCCACCCGTTTTTAGAAGCTCAGATGCGATTCCGTAATCACCCAGCGCATTGTTATTCTTAAGCTCATTCAGGACTATTCTCTCGCTCAGGCTGATATCCTGGGAGTAGAGTCGGATTAACTTGGCTCTTGGGTGTTTTGCCGAGCTGCAAACAGGCGTAGAAATGGAAGCGTATAAATCCCCATAGAACCTCTCTATATCCCCCAGTACCTTGGTTAACGCTAAACTTCCATCTTCTCTCTTCAGCTTATAAGACTTTGTGCAATGGACATATTTCTTCCGAACACTTATTTTGCTAAATTGTCTATTTAATATTTTTAGTATTAAGACGGATGTCGTGTCGCATAGGTTTTTGAAATAAGTCTATTGAACCACCTATTAGACTTCTTATAAGACTTCGCGTCACTCGAAGACTGCAGTTTCATCGAGTGTCGTTCGGCGAGTTTCTGAGGTCTATTTGACGGCGAGGTCCAATGAACTTGGTGCCCGCCGTCCAGAGAGCTTTTACGAGCCTGTCGTTGAACGACAGGCTCGACAGGTCGAACAGAACCTTGCGTCTTGTCCACCGACGCGAGGTTCTGTTCTCCAAACAATCGGGGCGGTTTGAGATCTCGAGCTGAAAGCTATTGAAATTTTGGATATAGGCGTGAGTAGTTCCGAGCGAAGACGTCATTACGCGGGACCTTTCATGTTTAACGTGGATATTCAATGTGTCTCTTATCATCCTGTGATCGCTATCAGTTTTAGCCTTGTGAATCGTGATCCCTGGAGATAACATTGAATATTCGCTTTTTGGTCGAAAGGATGAAGTCTATCTCGTTTTTTATAGAACCATCGGAGCACATCCAGGTCCATGTCCTGAGAGGCCGCCTATGAAAAAAATAGTTTATCATAAAGAATCCCTCCAAAAAAATAGCCAGCATCTGTCCACTGGCTTCCGTTGCCCATATCCAAACTGTCCCACTCTCAGCTCATTACCGTCTTCATTGCCCAACCTTGCGTTAAAGTCCCCCATAACAACAGAAGTATGTTTTGGACATATATATGGCGCAATTAATGTTCTCATACGTAGTCTCCACTTCATCATCTGGATGAGATAACGATGATGTCGGTGCGTCTAGCTGCATAAAGACCTTCAGCAGTTATCTCTCACATATTTTGAGTATTAGGTGTACAACCCTACTCGACAACATACTTTCGACGGTAATAATATTCTTAGTGTTAGACTTGTGGACGAAAAATCCAACACCACCTTGGGACCGATGGTTTCCCTCCCGATAGTGGAGCAGTTTACCAGACTATAGGATTTTCGTGTCCTCACCCTCTCTTTTGACTTCGGACAACCCTAGAAAACCCCAGCGCATCCTATTCAACTTTTCCTTCAACTCAAGAATCCTCTCGTCAGTCCTCATTGCCCGTATGTTGTGTATTAACAAAGCCAATCTTCGATTAGGATGATAGCCGTGCGACTACCGGAGATTTTACACACCCTGCTCCGTCGTTCCTATAGCCGCTACAGTAGCTAGGAATAACGAAGCTGCAGATTTGCCCAATAATTGCCACACCAGGCAGGCGTGGTGGTAATAGCAGCGCGCGACTTTGCGATGTTTATTTTGCTATGTAGAATATAATTATTGTAAATCTAACGAAATTATACTTAAAAATATAAATAAAGAACTAAAAAACACGCTTTTATAACGCACTAACAATATAGTTCAAAAAACAAAAAAAGCGCTTTAATGATGAAAGAAACTAAAAAGTGGAAAAACAATTTCTAAATTAGAAATAAATCAATAAACAATAAATAATATTATTGCGAAAAAAGCGTGGGACGCTTCTTAAGAACTAACATATAGAGCCCCCCACGCTGTTTTTATATTTTATTATTATTTTTATTTTTTACTTTTTAGTATTCTTATTATTCAAACTTAATTTACTACTCACTAATTTAAAATATTGATACCTCGGTATTTAAAGATATTTATTATTAACAAATTTAACAAAAATCACAGTTTTACGCATTCAAATTTAATACGGCACGCATTCTTTCCATTTAAGCCAATGCGACAGTGTTGCAAGGAGTTTTTCCCGTGAGCTTTGAACAGTCCGGTTCCTTTATTTGGAGGCCATCTAAGGACTTGACGTGACTCAGAACACCGTAAGCTTGCCCGGATGCTAAAGTACGGGATCCCAAATATACTAAAGCACAATCCACCGTACAACCTTGCATTTTTTTCGTATTCCTGACATTATACCCTTCCATTTGATACCCATATCATGGAAGTGCATTTCAAATAGCCTGTCCGCCATCTTGGACGCCCGTTATATTGGATTTGAGTCACGTGACTATTTTTTTCGTATTCCTGACAGCAAACCCTTTCATTTGATACCCGTATCATAGGGGTGCATGTTCCAGCCAGTTCGCCATCTTGGGGCGGCCGCCATATTGGATTTGTAATGATCTACGTTTCTTAGCTAGTCATGTTTTGTCATCAGAACTCAGAGCGTGAGCAAAATTTCATCCTAATCAAAGCTAATAAAAGTGTATTAAAAAAGATATAAACAAAGCAATGGTAAAAATAAATTTCATATGATTTTGGAACATTCTATGGAGTGTACTGTATTTTTATAGCTTTAGTTGTAAAATATTTCAGCTATCCCGAAAACATTCTCTAAACTCTAGGCATTTTACTGGTTGTTAGGTATCTATTTTTTATCATTACAATAACATTGTGTCATTATCTCAGGGCTACGACACAAACATCGGCTCAAAAGGCACGCAACTATCTGGTGGTCAGAAGCAAAGGGTAGCCATTGCCAGAGCGCTGGTGAGAAGACCAAAAATATTGCTTCTTGATGAAGCGACGAGTGCTCTTGACACGGAAAGCGAGAAGGTAACTTGTTCCTATACACAAATCACGCCCAAATTAGACTTATTTACAACTACATAATAAATTAAGATTGTAATACATCGAAATAAAAAATCTCCCGAGCAAATATAATTTTAATACTTCTTCAGTCACATCTTTTAGTCTGCGTTTCTAGATCGTATGACAATCTTGTGGATAGATACCTACATAGTTTTGCCACAATACCGTATGGATATCTGCAAAAAATTTTAGTGTGACGAGCGTGTGAGGCTGTTGTAATTCACTTATTATACCGACTTATTATACCGCGTCAGTTTGCGCAACGACTTAATAGTCTAAAAAAACAGTAAATGTTTGCGACTATAGTTAGGTATTAAGAAATATCGCAATTTATATATCATTATATTTCGACTTGAATTTACTTTGTTTAATTGATTGAATATATTTTTGTGTAGATTTAAAAATTTATCGCATCTGTATTTAGTTTTCATATCATGACATCGCTTTCTTTACACGAATTAGTCCTTTTACTGACGCTCGATTATTCTTGCTATGTCTGACCTGACCCATCTTAGTACCTCTTATACCTGGTTAGGTATGTTTTCGCAGGTGGTCCTATACCAACTCTTCTATTATTATGTATGCAAATGATATTTTCAGGTGGTTCAAGAAGCTCTGGACGCAGCAAAGGCCGGCCGTACGTGCGTATTAATCGCGCACCGGCTGAGCACGATCCGTGATGCAGACCTTATATGCGTCGTTAACGATGGCCGAGTCGCCGAGAGCGGCACTCACGCGGAACTGATAGAGCTGAAGGGACTCTATTACAATTTGAACAGGACTGTTTACACGTAATTTTTTAAAGGGCGTTATAAAAACAAAAGTTACCAAATAAGTAAAGATGTACCGACTAGCCCAGTGGTTCCCTATATATTTGAGAGAGGGGAAAGGGTTCGAGTCGAATCTTACGTCCCCACCTCTTCTGGGTTCCGGCAAATATCACCACATCTCCAATATGGTGTCTCCTGGCACAGCCTTAATTAAGCTTAAAAGGAGGCACTGATCACTTTATTCATGTTACTATCATGTTTAAGCCAAATGGAGATTTTATTTTTTTTATCTCTTTATAAAAAATATGGCACAATCATATTTATCACGTTTATCCAAAGGTATATAAAACGTAACTGAACCCATCACATTTATTATGAAAATAACTATGTTGAAAATTCTCACGTGTGTGATTTCATAAACGGTTATAACTGCTACACTCATTTACGTTATGGTGTCGTACGGTAAGCAACAGTTCAACATACCCAAATCTGTCAAATTGTTACCGTCAATTTTGTACTAAATGGTTCGCATTTATAGATTAATATCTACATATTACAAAGTTTTGACAGATTGGAGTAGATTGATCTGTTGCTGTGTGTAACTGCGATCTGATCGCTCCTAATACCGTTGCTTTCTATAGGTATATGTTCCCGCTAATAACTTAATAAAATAATTGGTTTCGGATGATAGATTCGGATCGACTCACGGCGTCCCTTTATACCCTCTATGGCGCTCTAGGGCGCCGCGGCGCACAGTTTGGGAGCCCCTGGATAAGTCGACTAATATGATCACAATTTCGGTGATTTTTGGAAATTTCCGATACGTTTTGTTTACAGCTGATTACTCTGAAAGTTGCAACCGCAGCCCGCGTATCATAACATATTGGTAAAATGTTTTAGTTCTATTGCACAGGTTTATATTCAATGTTATTCCTCCTATGCAAATTGCATTGAGAATACATACAAAGTAAAAAACTGGCTCTTTTGCCAATCATCAACTATGTATATGGCCAGATAATCGGAGCATCACTAGAAATAAGTAAATTCATCATTAATTAACAACAAAGTATTAATACTTCTCACTAGAACCACTTATTTTCCTTGCACCTCTCCTGTGAAAAAACTATCGAATCAAGAAACAACTGCTAAAACATAAACAAATGAAAATAATCATTTTCTCCAGTGGATGGTGAATTACTTA
>JACJUM010002525.1:12443474-12484921 GCA_020976665.1 Heortia vitessoides | reverse complement strand
GTGAATTACTTATATATTTTTTTAATAAATTAACTGAAATACTTGCTACCTGAAATGTTTACACCAAGTGAAGTGAAGAGAGAAGACTCTTAGCATACTATATTTAAATTATAGATACAACAAACATCTATTTGAAGACATAATATAATTTTTATAAATTACAGAGAAAAAATTAAAAATAAAATTATTAATATGACACATATTTATAGTTTCAACAAACACACTTAATACAAATAATATAACAATACCACAGGTGTGTATTAAGATATTATTATATACCTATCTATAAAGGTCAAATAATGACTGCAATGGCAACCAATACAAATGTAATCACAATTATTTTAATAATAAATGTATCAAGAGGAATGTTTCTTTTCATGATCCAATAACCATTCTTTACGATCAACTCCACTGTTGAAACCACCTTTAGACCCAGAAGCTACAATGCGATGACATGGTATCACTAAAAAATGTGTGTTAGCTCCACAAGCTGCACCAACTGCACGAGAATGACTAGGAGCTCTACCAAGACTTTTTGCAATATTACCATATGTTTGTGTATCTCCATATGATATCTCAAGTAATTTATTCCATACATCCTAAAAAAATTGATTAAATCAATACAAAGAAACATTGCAAGAAATGTATGCATAGGCAACATAATTAACATAAGATTTATTACTAAATAAATACCAAATCAAGTCTCACTTTTTGGAATTCAGAACCAATCGTTTTTATTGGAACTGTAAACTTTTTCAACTTCCCATCAAAGTATAGCGACATGTCATCTTCCAAATGCTGGAGTAACTTATTTTTCCTTTGAACAAACTTACACGATAGTTTGTCTGCTATCGCCTGAATTTTTTTCTCCAAGTTCTTTGAATCCTCAAAGGACACCATAAACAAAAAATTGTCATCGGCAATACTGCAAACTCTGCCGATTGGAGAACCAAAACAATAAACGTAAACAAAATTGCCAGAATCAACTGAAAACTTTTTGAGAAATTCGGAAATTGCCTTTTTATTCATAATTAGATTAAAATACAGAACTAAGACGCAGACGCAATGTCTTTTCAAGTTATTGTTACCTGAAGTTTTGAAAAACACTTGGCGGTATTTTGACATACGTTCGTGCCGTTTGTACGTACTGTCAATGTCACCGCCACAGATAGGTAATTTACAAATTTCTGAGAAAGGCTAGTGATGCACAAAGTATCGTTTCCGTGTAGGTCAATTGAACAGATTAACTTAATTCGTTGAGTAACTAGTGGAGGCAAATGCGATGGACGTAAATGTTGAAAAGTGTTCCTGTGTGCTTAATTATAATTTAGAAAATGCCATTATGTGTTTAAATAAGCTAAACAATATTAAAAAAACTATTTCACTTGATTTTGACAAGAAATTTTGTATTATGTTTCAATAATAAATAGTATACAGCGATATGAATAGTATATAAGATGGTTAATCCGGATAAACCATGTTAAATTCTCTATATTATAAATATTTATAGAAAGTTTGGATATATGATCAATCGTGATTTAATTGCAAATGAACACTAAGTTATTATCTGGAATGGCATGAGTTAGATAAGAATTTTTATTGCGATATAATAAAAAGGGATAGATTTGTTTTCTTTTTTTATACAATGGAATCGACACGATTTTTTACATTGTGTTAGTTTATGGCTAAGAGAAAGACTAAATCAACTTCCATCCCGATAAAATGTAAGGTTACCGTGAAGACTACACCACAAAAACATAAAAATTTTGGGATTAATAGAGTTAAGTTTAGTACCGACTATAAATAATCGTTGATACGTTCAAAAGATCTGCCGCGAAAGAGTAATAAACTTTCATGTTTTTCATCGTATTGTTATCAACATTATCCACGTGCACCGCAGTTCATAGGACTCTCCTAGAAAGGAGGAAATTTGACCATAATCTTCTGAAACCTTACATAAGTAATAATAAGTAGGATTGCATTTTTTTTATTTTACACGCTTATTACGTAAGGTGGTACACCTTTATTGGTATCACTAAATTTAAAATCATAAAAAAATTAATTGGAAGTCATTGTTAAAAATAGTACAGATTGAAATTAACCAAGTACGTATTCAGACATTTCTTTTGTTACGAAAACTAGGTTGAACATTAGAGCAAAACTCCACAGGCCACTTCAGGGAATAACTATACGTATAGATGAAACTTAAGTATCTGTTTATAATTTGAAATTCGCAGTATATATGAAATAATATAGTATACATGAACGTATATAATATACATATATACGGGCCCGATGACGCATATGTTAGTGATCCTATCTTGTGCGCTAGAGGTCGTGGGTTCGATCCCTAACCAGGGCAAATATTTATATAATGAATATTTGTATTTGTTCAGTATCTGGGTGTAATTCATATGTATTTAAATATTATATTTGTAATTCTTCTTTTGTCTGATATCCGTAACATCCACAGGGGTCAGTTTTAGGAACACTCTTGTGGAACATCGGGTACGAAGGAGACAAAAGGAGAAACCCCCCGATACATTTTTATGTGTCGGGGACGTAAATACCCAACCATCTCAAGTACCTGGGACTGCCGAGCCCTGGGGAGCCAGCATGGAACTTGGTCAAGCACTTAAATCGTCTTGTTCCGAGGATTCAAAAGGTAGCGAGTGCTATGCACCAACTGAAATGATTCTTTGAAAATACTTGAATCACCATCTGCCACGGTGTCTACGATTAAAAACATCTCGTTGCTTATCGTATTCTCATTGAATGCACCATTTGAAACATGTATCATATGAGTTTTAAAAATGTCGTATAATACAGAATCTGCAATCGGATCTAGAATTTCAGCACGTAGAGAGTGAAATAACAAAACGGGCCATATTTAACGTATCATTTTCTTGCTGCATGGCGTTCCGAAGGTGCACGTATTCTTTTGAGCGTAGCTGCATTTAATTAGATCTAATAAAAACTGATTTAAAATTTTGCGTAGGTACGTGTCTTCAATAAACTGATTTAAAAAGTTACGAAATCATTGAACGTATACAAATATGTCTCAAAATGAACATGGAGAAGACTAAAGCAATGTATAATACCCATGTTGTACCCACCCCAGTTTTAGTTGAGAGCTTGCTTCTTGAAGTTGTTAACTCGAATATATACCTAGGACAAATAGTCCAATTAGGTAAGTCCAACTTCAATTCAACTCGGCTGGGCAGCGTTCGGAAACCTCTTCTTGAAACGCGAAACATATTCTCCTCCGACATACTTCAATATCTCAAGTCGAAAGTTTTCGACCAACTATTACTATTGGCCTTATTAGCGAACTCAAAATAGCTATGGAGAAGGCAATACTCGGAGTTTCTTTAAGCGATCAAATCAGGAATGAGAAGATTCGTAATAGAGCCAAAGTTACCGACATTGTCCGACGGATTAGTAAGTTGTAGTGGCAGTGGGCAGGGCATTTGGTACACAGAACCGATGATCGATGGAGTCGTAAGATTCTGGGATGGAGACACAATACCGGCAACAAGAGCGGACTGACGGAGTGAGCCCGGCCGCGCTAGGACCACTTATCGCTAGTTGGGGCAAGGACTGTACACGTTCGCCGGCGAACGCAGTCTGTATACTGATTGCTCTACTTACATGTGTTTTTTGAGTTAATAAGACATAGACATATAGAGATTTTTTTTATATTATTTTAAATTAACCATTAAGTCTGCTCACGCAACTGAAGGTTAAAAAATGGAGTAAATTCTCCCGCTTTCCTAACATCCCTGCTCTGTTTCTATTTATTGTAGCGTGATGAAAAGTATACTATAACTAGCCGAGCAGTATGAAAAATAACTAACTGTACCAAGTTTCGTTAAAATCCGTCGAGTATTTTTTGTTTCTATAACGGTTATACAGACAAACAGACAAACAAAAATGTTACTGATTGCATTTTTAGCATCAGTACCGATCCCTAATCACCTCTCTACAGATTTATTATAAGTATAGATATAGATTAAACACAATTTAGAGTCGAATAGTTTTATTTCAATATGTTCACAATAAATCAATATTATTTAACCTTAACAACAGCTTTTCCTGTATTCTCGCCTCGTAACATTCCAACTAAAGCATCAACCATGTTATCAAAACCATTGTATATTTTTTCTTGATACTTCAATTTACCTTTATGTAACCAGTTCAAATTTGCTTCAATTCCTTCATCCCAACGATTAAACCACCGGTTAACCAAAAATCCTTCGACCTTTAGCTCTTTAAAAACTATTGATGGTTGCAAGATTGTAACTGAAATGTTCAATGAACAAATTTTAACATGAATGCGAATCTTAAAAAATTATCATAATTAATTTACAACTAAACGTTTGTTGAACTTAGAGCATAAAGTCAACAGCAAAATTTTGACATATTTGTCTATATTTTATTGCTTAAATAAATGACAGGACAGGAAAGCTCACCTTTGGGCAAATTAGCATCATTATACGATGATATTGATCCACATACGGCTACCCGTCCATTATGATTCATGTAACTCATAATCGTTGAACTAATTTCACCGCCCACCTAAAAAAATATATCTTTAAATTACATAAACTAATTTTGTATGTTCTACAGCCGGCCGCGAAAAACTAGCGTACAATTACAATTTAATAGTGAATATCAGTTAAAATCATTCTAATAGGGATTTAATGATTCAATTTAATTTTGTCAAAATTGCTTTATGAGGTTCGTGTGAAGTAGATTTTATTATATAGCACACCAACGAATTTATAAAATGGTTTACTTATTTAATCCTCAAATTATTTGTAACATTATTATTTATTAAAGCAACGTTATGTAAATACTTACGTTATCAAAATAGCAATCCACTCTTTTTGGTGCTCCTTCTTTCAAAGCAGCACGTATGTTTGAAGATTTATAATTAAAAGCGTGATCAAAACCAAGTTCCTTTGTTAAATATTCACATTTCTCGTCAGTTCCTGCAAATCCGATCACATGGCACCCTGGAACATAATAACTATTCAGTAACATATAAACTATAAAAGTCTATCGAACTACATATTACGCAACTTCGGCACACAAAGCAACCTTGTCAAACTTTACATTATGCAATGTATATTAAACGCTGAGTGCGGGTACCGGCAAAGTAGTACCTTCCAGGAGCATCAGGTGGGAGGCGACTAACATACTAGATTCGACAGATGGCGCTCACATAGACAGGGCGGGGATGGGCAGCAGCATCCCCCGTCGTGAAAGCTACGCTTTTACGATTGCCAACACACTTGCCCGGCAGGGCATACGTACGTACATTCCGGACAAAATTCCCTCTTTCTTTAGGAGGCTTATAGCTAGAAGTGGGGACTTCCGATGACTGATGTAATGATTTAAATTTAACGAAGGAAAGGATCAAGTAGATAAAGCGTGACGACTTAACAAAAAAGTCGTAAAGAGAAAACAAACAAACTTACCTTCTCATTTATAATATAAGGACTTAAACTTACCCAATATTTTACCAATTTGGCCAACGTGGGATCCCACAGCACCAGCGGCTCCGGTAATTACAAGAGTTTCACCAGGTTTAGGCTGGCAAATTTCTTTTAAACCAAAATAAGATGTATTTCTGGTGAATTTAATTACTTTTTACAAAGAAACAAACGATAATATTATTTTTATTTATTTAGAAACTTATTCATAAGTTCGATCGATTTTCCATCTATCCAATCGATTTTTAATAAGCAAGTAAAACTTACCCAGGCATACCGAGCAAACCAAGTCCAAGGGATACTGGATGTGGACTAATATCAGGCAATAATGTTAGAGGCAAGAAGCCTAATTTTGGAGGATCTTCAGGATTGCAGATAGTATGTGTACGCCACCCAAAAGAGCCTGTGATATATTTACCCACTGGAAACTTCTTATTACGACTTGCTACAATCCTGAAAATAATAAAGTAGGAATATACTCCACAAAATACCATTATTTTCAAATTGTATAGGTACATCACTTACATCTACAATCGCTTATCGTTGTGGCGTTATTATGTCCCAAAGAGAGGAATTATTCGATATTTTTATTTAGCAAAAGGGTCAACATGGGAGCCATAGAAGGTCCACCAATGGATATTATCACCCAAAAAAGGGGGAATTATGCCAATAACTTCCGCGCTGGCCTGGCGTGTTGGCTGCCGTAGAGCGTAGCTTTGCGACAAGAATGCCGGTACTTATCCCCACCCTGTTGCATTTGAATTACGCTGTTTCGGATAATATACCGAAAATGAATAAATACATGATATATGTAGCCATGATATATGTATGCCGTGACGTACCGACAGAGTAGAATAGTACTTCCCACTGCACCAGGTGTTGTAAGAGGCGACTAACGTACCAGAAACGACAGAAGGCGGTATATCTATTCGAAACAGTGTAGTTTAAATGCACAGGGCAGGAGTGGACAGCAGCATCAAAACGCAAATCCCAATGCAATTGTCAACACGCTTGCTCAGCGCGGCAATTATGGGCAAAAAACCTCCTCAATTGGAGCGGCCCATATCGTGCAGTGGATTTCTGACGGCTGGTATGATGATATGTAGCCAAATATTTGCTTTTAATATGACTACAAAAAAGTTTAGGTAAGGTATATAATGTAAACAAATCGACAGATAAACCTACTTAACTAATTACTAAATAAAGAATTTACCAAATATCCCTTAGCCAAATTTGAATTTAATGTCTAGTTAACAGAATTCACATTATATATTAGCAATATTTGATTATATAATAAAAGTAAGGTTTTTCTTATATTTAGCCCTAGCTAAAATTTTACAAATTTTATCGTTGTACCGATTCTGTTCATTCCTTTGAGTTATGAAACTATTTGAAAGCGTTGGTTTTATAAAACTGACTTTGCTACTTGGCCTCCGATCATGTCCGTTGGCAGTTTGTATCCGATCATATATGCACGCATATATGGATCCACACTCAAGTATTCTGCTTCTGTTAATATTTCTGTAAAATAAATACAAACTTTATAAACTTTCTATATAGGTACTACCATGTTTATTGAATATACAGGCAAGAATGTTGGTACATTCATTGGCGTATTTAGAGGGCCGAAGGGGGGGGGGGGTCAGTCCTGAATGGTTTAGCGCCCACCCCAGGCCGTTTTGGCTACTAAGAAGAAGTACTACACTACATAACACTGGTAGCTGACTTCAGACTCTTTACATTTCTAGTGTTAATATATAAAATGACTCTGCGTCATTAAATCGGCTATAGCAAATAAAAATAACCTAATGGTTATATTTAGAACCAAAGCGATTACGCTGATGGCAGAATTATTATAAGGAAAAGTCAATGGTTCTGGAAACCTACCTCCATCTTTTAAAGTAGGAAGTTCCTCTTCCACTATTGTAAAATCTGATCGCTTGGGTTCTCCTTGAAAATATTTTGTAAGAACGTATTTCCGGCTTGTCGTTATACCACTAGCACCCGAGTAAAAACGATTAATGCTATAAAAATGTTTGATAAGCTTAGCCATAATTTATTTGAGTAAGTCAATATAAGCGTACCTGTAAAAGAAGTACATCAGTGAAAATAGGATAGAATACCTTCGAAGCCCTTTGACACGTATAACGTATAATAAATAATTATTGTTATACTAAATCCATAATTTTAGAATTTCTAATATTATCTATAACAATATTATAAAGAGGAAATATTTGATTGTTTGTTTGTTTGTTTGTTCGACGGGAATAGACTCCAAAACTGCTTGACTGATTTGACAAATTCTTTCACTGTTAGGAAGCTATACTATTTCCGGTAAACATAGGCTATATATATATTTTTTTAAAGTTGGAGATCCGTACTTATACTCTAATGTATACCAAGGTGTGGAAAAAATCCCAAAAAAAATCTTACATTGCGTACGCTGTAAAAATTATTATTGATTATAGAACAAAATAAAGTACTACAACTTTGCAGTACATATAATTATCTTCAAAAAACGTCGCGACAGCATATGTTTAACTATTATAATAAGTCACAATAAGTGTTTTATGTCCGTATCGTATCGTTAATTGCGTGTTGAGAACTTCAGATGTGCAGACTCGCTTTCGGGTTCTCGTTTTGTATGGCCACTACACTACGCGCTGCGTTTATATAGCACGCAGGTGTATAGTAATGCACGGACGCTGCTGCAGGTGATTTTGTAATTACTAATAGGTACGAGCACAATCCGCGTAGAGTCTGTGTGCGTCTGAACTGAACACTCTCTAACTGTGACCCTTAGTAACGTTATTTATTTATATATAACTCTTTTTAGTTTAGTATCAAATTTCGTATTTATTTTTTAACAATTACTCGTTTAGTTTTAGATTCTTCTGAAGCATGTTCTTTGTCACATATCAATCCGGAAATAGAAGAAAGCCAAGCACATACTTTATCGGATGTCTATCCAGAAATCGAGGAACCCCAACTCAACGATTCTGATATATCTGCATATAATATGCAGATAGAGGAAATTTTGGTGACAATTTAACTGAATGCGAACGAAAAATAATTTTTAAATTGGGTCTATTTAAACCACAAGGACCATTTCCAAAACTTTCAGAAAATAATCGACCTTTTTCGGCTTATTATTATTCATATTTAAATCAGGCAGGCATAAAAATTATAAGTCCATGGTTATGTTATTCTAACGTTTTAAACAAACCGTACTGTCACTTCTGTTGGTTATTAGAAGCTCGTCAAAACAAATCGTACTCCTCTGCTTGGGTTAACGGTGTTTCGGTTAGAAGCAATTTCACACAAACTATTCTTGACCATCAAAAGTCACAGCAGCATATTAGTGCCTCACTCTCTTATAATAATTGGTTGCAAGGAGATACCATCGATACTCTATTGAAAAGTGAAATCGATAGTACAATTACATTCTGGAGAGATGTAATGCATCGTATAATGAATGTTATAATTACTTTGGTATCTTGTAATCTACCTTTGAGGGGGCATGATTCTGATTCTGGCAATTTCACGTCTGCTATCTAAATATGATGCAACTTTAAAAATACTTCTAAAACCGAAAGGTGAATTAAATTATTTAAGCCCTACGATTCAAAACTAAATTATTAGTTTGCTTGGTACCGCCGTTAGGAACAATATTATCTCAGAAATTAAAAAAGCTCCATTTCTGACAATAATTCTGCATACAACACAAGACTTGTCAAAAATTGACCAACTATCTGTAGTTTTTTGATATATCTCGGTTACAGAAAATGATGATAATGTGCCTAAAGAAATAAAAATCTGTGAGTCCTTTTTAGGTTTTATAGCAGTAACCGATTGCAGGGCTGCAGTTCTGAAAACTGTCATTTTAAATTTGACTAAAGAATATCTAATTGATTTGACTAAATGTAGAGGACAGGGATACGATGGAGCAAATGTTGTCGGGTGTGTATGGAGGATTACAAATCCTAATAAAAGAGCATGCTCCAAATGCCGATTATGTTCATTGTGCTGCGCACGCCTAAAACTTGGTTTTGAACGATGCTGCGAGTCATGTTCGTGAAGTATCGACTTTTTTCGATAATTTAGAAAAAATATATACTTTTTTTGGCAATAATATAAAACGCTGGGCTATGCTAAGTGACGATTCATCTAAAAAATATTTGATTACCCTTAAAAAGGTATGTCCTACCAGATGGTCTTCTAGGAACGACGCTTTATTATCCGTAAAGAAATGTTTTTACTAACCATGAAAACTTTGAACCAACTTAATTTAATTTCAAATAAGAAAGATGAACGTGAAGAATGTAAAGTTTTGATTTCTTAGTGCTCTTTACATTTTTTTCTTCACTATTTGAAATTATTAATCCTGTTTCTAAAGCTCTACAGCATGAAAATAATGACTTACAGAAATCTAGTATTTTATTCAGTAATCTTTTAAATAGACTGTGCCAATTAAGAAATCAGAATTCATTTAATAGTTTGCTTAATGAATCCAAAGATTAAGCAAAAGAGTGGGGGGTGACAACTGTTTTTAAAAACGTAGGCGAAAGATAACAAAGCGATTTTTTGACGAGTTATCACAAGATAGGAGAATTCCGTCCATAAAGGCAGAAACTTTAGAAAAACTAAAATCATCATCAGCCAAAACTTTAGAAAAACTAAAATCATCATCAGCCAAAACTTTAGAAAAACTAAAATCATCATCAGCCGTAAATGATTTGATAAATCAGTTTGCCGAAAAAAAGGCAAGGAGAGTGAAAATTCGATATTTATTTGTAAAATGGTATATTATGTGATAAATAAATATTTCTTCTAACAATATTTTTTTTCTTTTGTGAAAAATCTTTACCTCCATATAAGGGCCTCCAAAAAAAATTTTATGCGGTGCCCCGACAAGGCACGCTACGCCACTGTATAAACCTCACACATTCATAAAAAAAAGGAATTAGGTTATAAGGTTATATTAGGTTTTAAGCATTTCAACTTGTTAACTATAGTAGGTTAGAACTTTGATACAGTCAGGTCTTTATTAACACGTTATTAAAATTTCGCATATAGTTGGAACATTATCAATGTTTGTGGTATAGAATTTTTGATAACCCCAAAACGAACATTGTTAGTGTACAGAACGGTTAGACAAATTTGTAACCACCAGCATCTAAAACAACGTGCTCGGGAAATTTGTATGGAAAAATACCGTAAAATAAATCTGATAAAACGGTAACGGGATCAAATTTGACTAACTATGTACCGTTTGAAATCGGCGCGGTTCGCTAATTTATTGATAATAATAAGTTAATTATCATTTTACAAATTAATATTGCAATCTTCAGATCAAAATAAAGAAAACTCCAGTAAATTAATTTATCTCAGTGCTGGGCGTTACATTATGAAACATGCAAAAGTACTTTTTTTTCAGAACTTGAACTGTCACAAAGCAACAAGGAGAAGATACGACATTATTCTGTAAATTCGTTCAAAATCTACAATAAATTTTTGAGTTAGAATATTTGAGCAGGTTGTTCTGATGCTGTGTATTTATGTATAAGACAATATAAGTACATTAATATAAATTGCTGATAATTCAAGCTAATAATATAAAAGAAAAACGAAAGAAAAACACGCTTTTACGAAAAATCGAACTAAAAACGGAAACAATTTTTACTTTAGAAACAATTACATACAACATAAACTTGTTAAAAGTGAAATATAAGAATGATTTAAAGGAATACGTCTATTTATTATTTAATCACAATTAGTAAAAGAAAAAGATTAGTTCATTCAAATCAATATATTTAACAGCATTATGTCTCATTTAGCAAAATAAAATACGGCGAAAAAGGTTAGACGAAATGAAAATAGGGGAAGTATATATATTTATAAAAGTTTAGGTGAAATAATTATACTTTTGTTTGTATGCTATTAAACAGTTATAAAAATAGGTAGTACAAAATATTTTAAATATTAACTCAATGGCGTGAGTAATATATCCTTAGGTCACTTACGAATCGTCGAGCAACGGTGCTAATGACTTAACGCACATATGAGCCGGTAGCGGTGCAAGTATCTCTTGGTCAAATATACGCTTCTTAGCGCCGAAGTATCTCAGGCGTTAAATTGTGGTGTTAATATATAGACATCAATAATTTAATCGATTATTAAGATAATAGTTCAATTGTTCATTAAATTGTCGATATCGACTCTACAGAAATATCATTACAACCCTACACACAACGACAATAAAAAAATGTCTAAAATGAAAATGGCCTGCGTTTTGTTTGGGTTGGTTATGATTCACAGTAAAATACAATAAATATTTAGTTATTTGTGTGTTATTCAATATAATAATTAATTACGAACACCGCAAATTAACAAGATGACTGAAATTATTGTACTTAACGTACAGAACCAATATGAGGACTAGCAGTTCTTATGTGTATTTGAGATAGTTGTTTTCATCATGACTTCAAATCAAACATTTAACTGTGTGTTTTGTAAAGATAGTTTTAATAACAAGGAAGATCTACAGATACATTTCAGGTAAATATGGTTTTTAATATTTACAATATTCAGTAATGCGGTCAATGTGCTATCAACAATGTTGTCATGTTCTTTGAGGATTAGATTTTTGTTATGGTTTCAGGAAACATGGAGATCCGAAATTTAATCAGACGCAAAAGGCTAAGGTTAGATTACAAAACGAAACACAAAGCCCTACTGAAAAGCGAAGTGACGAGATGGAAATGGTTAACTGTGATGTTTGTACCGAAGTGTTTCCTACTATATCAAAAGCTATTACTCACAAGCATAAAGTGCACCCCGATCACGATGCTAAGTATTTTTGCCCCTGGTGTGGTAAACTCTTCACTATGAAGGTGAATATTAAATTTGTGATAACCACTGTACCTACACGTCAGTATCAAACGAACTATGCCCCTCCCCACCCCCTCTGCCTCTTATCGTTATTTATCTGTAGGCAACAATACTATACTTCCATTTTAAAAAATGCAAGTCTTTTAGTATAATCTCCTAACTAGTTTCATACACTATCATTGTTGGACTCATATTCAAGGATATATACTATAAATACATCAATATCATAAAACATTTATATTTATGATAAAAAGTTATTGATCATTATCACTTCATTCAAGTATAGTAGTTGTCAGCATTACTGCTAAGTTAGCAGTTTGTATTTATAAAGCAGTGCTAACCAATACAATATTATATCCATTCTTTAAATAAAAAATTATTTTTATTTTTAAATAATTATAATTGCCCTTTGCTTATCATCATAAAGAATATGTAGTGATCATAACTATACTATATATATACATTTTTACTACATATCTATAAAATCTACAATATAGTCTTTATATATGAGTCTCCTGAATAAAGACTACAACAAATTGAATCTGCAATTTCAGTAGACTTTTTAGAATTGACAAATAATGCATTAGGGTCCATGACTTGCATAGAAATTTGCTTTGTTCTCAAGGTATACTTTTCTTTACTATTGACAGCTTCCTGAAGAAAATAAACCTTCCATTTAAATTTTCTGAATAAATTGAAATGTTTCTAGAATGATGGGATATATAATATTTTGATGATGTAGCCCTCATCTAGGGTGCAATATGTCAAATCTTGCTCAATATGCTCAGTTATGGACCTAAATGTTTTAATTATGCAACTCAAATTCTTTCAGCACCTTTACAACAAGCACTTGCAGTCAAATCATATGAGGACTCTACCTAATAATGAATCTGTCAGTGATGACCCCAACTTCCATTGCGATGCTTGTAATGTGGATTTCATTGTTCCATCAGCTATGTTATATCATAATAAGTTTTTCCATAGACAAGACACAGATTTACCGTCTATTGGCCAATCAAAAAAATTGAAAATGGTAAACCAGGTAAGTTGTTTTACAGTAAAGAAATATTTCGTAAAAATTATAAAACTGAGTATACATGCATTGATGAATTGTCTAATAATGACCTCATTATAAAAAACATAGTTATAACAAGCTATGCACCAAGTATTGTCTTGAGATGGACACAATGTATTAATAATTGTGGCTGTTGGCTGACCTATACACATTATTTCTCCCTGTATAATCCTTTAACTCCTAAGAGATACACAGTGGAGACAACCCATAAAACATAAATTCTCTCTAAACTTCCTGAAGGAAAATTAGGTCATGCAAGCAAAAAGATTAAGACTAGCAATTCTTAGGTGAAAGCTGACAATTCTTAGGGTGAAATTTGTTAGTTCTATTATTAATAGAAAAGAATTCTTTTGTATACATATAAGAAATTATTTAATAATTGATTAGATTCAAAGAGATTTCTCAGAAGGTAGGTAAAAAGTTTATGAAGTAGTTGCAAATATTATAAGATACTATAATATGATCACAGAATGAGTTATATATAAATAATTTTCTGAATATTTATTTTCAATACCACCCACAAATTTTTCTATTATACTATAAGATAAATATAGGTTTTTACTCAACTAGTATTGATTAACTGAGTTTTCATTTAAATACTTTTTAATTTCTAGGAGGTACTTCAAATTTTTTATTGTGCATTTTGTGGGGATGAATATGATAACAAGGTCAATTTACATGTAAGTAAATGCTTTTTTGTTTATCTATTTGCATGTTAACAAACTCCCATTTATTCTTTTATTATTCTATGCTCTTAATATCACTAGTGTGTAGCCAAGATTGTGACCTAAAGATAATATGTCACATTACCTTGTCACAATAATTTCACTGCCTCTTGTAACCTTTAAACTTGAACACAGAATTGCAAACATTGTCATTTAGCAGTACAAATAGGTTTGAGTGAGGTAGGTACAATTGTTGAA
Organism: Heortia vitessoides; assembly: GCA_020976665.1. Lineage (NCBI taxonomy): Eukaryota > Metazoa > Arthropoda > Insecta > Lepidoptera > Crambidae > Heortia > Heortia vitessoides. The sequence continues at coordinate 12,470,534 of JACJUM010002525.1, read as the reverse complement.
TGAGGTACCTTTGTATGAATGATATTACCTCAAGTATTATGTGTTATTTATCATGATGGTGATGATGCCTCCTAAATGGTTTTTATGGTTTTAAGAATGCAAGTCTAATTAAAGACCATTTTTTGTTTTTTTGTCAAAGAGTTTATGCATACTACTATTTGAGGTTACTACAATAATCTTCGATTTATATGGTATTCAATAAAATTATAAATTACATATAAACTGATTGATTGACTGAATTACAGAAACATATGGCAGATGATCATGGCGATGAAAATCAGAGTCCAGAAGATGTATTGAGATGTCCTCTTTGTGAAGCTATCTTCTATCATTTAGATGCATATGAACTACATCTTACTTTCCACTCCACTGATGATTTGTACAGTGAAAAGAATGATATGTATGTGGCTTATATTATTAATTTATGTTTCATTCAGTGTTTGTTCTGTTCAATGTATAAATGACATTTAGATAATTATTAATACAGTATTAACATTATTTCACAGGTTTGAGCAAATCACTGAGTTTTCTTTAGAAACTGTATCCCCCATGACTGAAAAAATTGAAAACATTGAGTCACAAGATCCTGAGATTGCCATGAATGCTGTTGGAATTGTAAGTGTTAATTTAGTTCCTTTCAACTTATAAACAATATGGGCTGATATTAAACTGCAACCACTATATTGGGAAACTAAAAGCTGTATGCAAGTTAAAGATAACTTTACATTACAGGACAAATTTCTGGAAATGGCAATGGACACTGCAATTGACAGTGGAAATGGTAATGATGATGACAACCCAAAAAAAAACAAGAAACATAAAAAACACAAGAAGTCAAAAAAGTCGGCCATAACTCTAGATGAGTTTCTAAATATGAATAAAGATGTATTTGGTGAGGGTATAGATATTCAAGGGGTAGAAGAAGTTCCCACACAGGTTGTTGCTAAGAGATTAAAAATTAGTAAAGCTACCAAGTTGCCAACAGGTAAATTAAAAATGATGGGTAACACAAACATAGAAAAACTAAAACAACAAGGTATTGTTGTCAAAATGAAGCCGACTAAGAAACCAATTCAAACTTTTAAGATAGGGCAAAAGATACCAGGTAGAACACTTATTTCTAAGCAAATTGTCAATGTAGCTTCAACATCATTAAAATCCCCTGATGAAGTTCTGTCAAGATTGTTAAATCAAAATAATAGCCAGATAAAAATTGTGAAAAAATCTACGCAGGAGAGAGATAGTATGGAAATGGATCAATCTGAGACATCTGATGTTGGCAATACAGAAGATAGACGGCCATCATCCCCAGAAAAAATTGAAGTAGAATGTGACATAATGCAAAGTGGATACACTTCTCCTGAAACAGATGCCAAGGAAGAAAGTGGTGAGAAAGACAAATGTAATGATAGTACTATAGAACTAGAAGCTACAATCAGTGAAAAGAATGAAAACATAAATAAAAAATTAGACAGCCATAACTATTCCAGAGAATTCATAAATGAAAATTTTGAAAGTTTTAGTTCAAAAGATGTAGAGGATGCAAATGAAAATAATAAACAAGTTGCCGACCAAGGTGGAATTTTAAATTTTAAAAATATTGGTATAAAATCTGTAAGCTTGCCTATCACACAAGAGGAAAGTGAAGAAACTAGAGCATGTGAAAATCAAACTGAAGACATGAATGACGACTGCAATAATACAGAGAATATTAATAAAGTAAGTTTTACGAAAAATTCTTTAGATGCTTTAAAGCACTTGAGTCATCTTATTACTATTAAGCCTGTTGCTTTAAAAGAAAATTCGTTATCTAGTTTACATGAAGATATATTTAAAACAGAAGATAATCTTGATTTGGACAATGATAATAATGAAAATATTTCTTTAAATCAGAGAGAAGGTGCTTTTCAAACACAACAAGAAAACAAGGTTTCAACTATCAAACCTATAGAAGCATTTAAAAATATTAGTAAAAATATTACTATAAAACCCTTTGCTCATTCACCAAAGCAAAATGTAAATGCATATGATGACATAGATCACAATGAAATCTCCATCAAAAGTGAAGACAGTGACTTTTTAAATCAGATAAAACCAACAAGCTGTTTAAAAAACTTAGAAAACCAACCACAGTCACCAAAACCTTTGCTAAAAGTGTCCAATAGTCCAAAACCGTTAAACCAACCTAACAAATTAGAATTTACGAAAAATAACACAGAAAAAATGGAATATCAGTCTAATGCTAACCTTTTAAAACATCTTACTAATATAACAGCAAAACCAGTGAGTACAGGAACTAAAACTGTACCAATGACATTATCCCGCTGCAAGCAAATAGTAGGTCAAGTAACACATAGCAAAAAAGAGGAGCCAGAACAAGAAATAGAAATCTTTAATATTGATGATTCCGATAGTGATGATGCAGACAAGAACAGTGCAGCTGTTGCTCTACCTCCTATCACTAAAGACATACCCATTGAGAAAACATCAAATAAATCATTTGAAAAGTTAAAGACTATTAATAAGAATGTTACAGTCAAATCATTAAACCAACATTCGCCGCAATCATTTAAAAATGTTTCTAAACAAATTATAAAAGAAGAGGTGCATCATGTAAAAAGTCAAGGATCTATGTCTGATTTCTCAGATGAAGATGACGATAAAAATACACGAACGACGAAGAATATAAGCAATCTTCCACCTAAACAGAATTCACAGAATTTAAACATCTGTAACACATTAAAGAATTTGGGAAAGCATATTACAATTAAGTCAAGAAATTCTTCTCCACTTTCATATGTAAAATCTCAAGATGCAAGCAATTTTAAAGAATCAGAAACCGATGCAGCTGATAGCGATAATGAATCGCTCCCCGGTAATGTAAAAATTTCTGAAATCAATGAAGAAAGTCCAAGTGACGAAGATATGACGGAACAAGTCAATAAAACAGAATGTTTTGAACAAGATGGAAATGTAAATGCTCAATCACCAAGAGAATCAAATAGTGACACTGATCATAACTTGAATGACGACACTGATGGTGAGCTATCCGACCTTGAAAGCCAAATTCAGGCCAATAAACTTATGAAATCGGATTTGAACATTCAAAAGCCTAAACTAGAATTTAAAAATGTCAATAAAGACCTAACTATAAAATCGTTTAACAAAAGCCAAGAAACTAATGCAATCATAAAAAAATGTAATCCAACAGTACCAAATAATATTAATAAAGATTTATCAATAAAACCTTACAAACAAATCAGAAAAGATTATAGTAATGACTGTAGTCAAAACAAAAAAGGCAACACAATAAATGTGTCACAATCAACAAGTCAAACTGTAAAGCAAAATGTAGCTGCCAACAATCAAACAAGTACCGTAAATAAGGAAGTAACTGTAAAAACATTCCAAACAAAGACAATTATCCAAGAAATTACAACAACTGTCACGAAAACGATTAAAACCGTGAATCAAACGTTCAAACAAGCAGTCCAAGGCACAAGTCAAACACAGCCTGCGAGATTTCAAAAAATACAGGGTATGAAATCAAACCAACAGATTAAGAATTACCAGGGAGTCACCGTCAGGCACGCAACACCGGCTGCAGGAACTAAAATAAGGGGCACGGCTCCTTTTAAGCTTTCACCCAATACCCAGGTGAGGCCTTCAAACCAATTAGTTCCGGTTAGACAAACCTTTAATGTAGTTCGAACGCAAAATCCCAGAACGACTAGCATAAGGAAATCTGTACCCACGCAAAAAGCAAAACATTTGAACAATATTGGGCGCCCGTTAAAAATATCTCCCAGCGCGATGAACACAATAAAACGGCCAACTGAAGACAATATTGGACATTTTAGTTGCTTTAAAAAACCAAAAGAATCTCTAATACCAGTTGATATGCTCAACTTTGAAAATAGTCAAGGTGGAGAATCAACTGTGCAGTTTGCCTCATCGCAACGATCTAATATCACTAGCGCTACTAAAACTGTTAAAGGCAATATGGTTGTGACACAAATGAAATCTGAAATGAATTCTAGTTCTCAATTGAGTAAGCTCAATCATCTGTCCGGATTAAAAGTAGTTAAGACTAGTCAAAGTAAGCAAGCCGTGCAAGTTGAAGAAAAGTGTGAACTAAGTGCTTCTAAACGAAATACGCTAGAAGCGATAGAGAAACTACAGAAGCAAGGACTCCTTGTAAAGAAACCTCGCTATGATACAAGTAATGACAGTGAACATTCGAATGAAGAAGATAGGTACATCACAGAGGAACCAGATGATTAAATTTTGTGTTATGCTGTTAATTACTCAATAAAATAAATGTAAATATAGAAGTAAATTGGCAAGATAGAAATTGATAATTATTATGAATAAATATGACTGTCAATGCTTGTGGTCGCGGATAAGTAGATATTGACTGATTGATCCACTTAATTATAAAAATTCTATTACAATAATTGCCCAAAATTATGTATATTGAAAATGAACACCTGTAAAATTATAGTGTATTTATTTTGTAGATTTAAGCAATCTAATTATTATTGTAAATAGTAAAAATGGATTCTAGAAGCGTCATATTAAGTAAATATTGTTTAAAATACAGTGTTTGCACACTGTATTTTAAACAATATGGCTATTTGTTCCTAGGTATCGAAGTCAAATTTAATACTTTACATATTAAAATATGTGAATATTGCCAATTAAAATTTTATTCATATTTTTCCTAACAAAAAGGGAAATATGTCTTGTCCCTGCACCCAGCATCATCATCATACCATATCAGCCTCAGAACGCCACTTCTAGAATAAAGAATAACGAAAGTACCCCCGGAACAGCGCAATCATCAATAAAATGCGTTTGCTATCCTAGCTACTACTACAGACTACTTGATGTATCATCATTCTAATGTCAATATTTCTTAATTCATTGTAAATTTTACATGTTGTTTGTAAGAGATAACGCTGTACCTATGTATATTATTTTAAATAATACACTTAGTAATATTAAAAATAATACTATTAATTACAAAAATTTTATTGGAAATACCTAAATTGTTTCCTTTTGTAATTGTAGTTGAAGTTTATTAATAATATAGGAACGGGTTTATCCGAGCTTACACAACATCTACTAAGATAAACTTTTCATTAAGTCGAAAATAACTCTTGGCTCAAACCTCGTCCGACATACCTTAGTGGTTCAAGTCGACAGTTTCGATCAATGTGTGATGACTTATGGCATCGAAACGAGATCTCTTAACTATTGGCCTTATTAGCCAACGAGCAATGGAGAGGTAAATCCGTAAAGAAACAAAGTTTCATACAAGAACATAGCCCGTTAGCAAGTAGAAGTGGGGGGCAGGGCACTTAGCACACAGAAACGATGAACGATGGATTCGTAAAGTTCTGTAATGAAGACCAAGTACGGGCAAGCGCAGTGTAAGACTTCCACCCACAAGGTGGACAGATAATCTAGATAAAAACCGCAGGATCACGCTAGACGCAGGCCGCATACGACCGGTCCTATTGGGTATAATTTGGAGAGCTAGAGAGAGGAGTCTATGTCCAGTTGTGGACATATACTTCCCCAATAAGGGGGAATTATGCCAAAAATGTGACGAAATAGCTGCTGCCGATATACTGGTACCTATCTGTCGATTCTGGTACCTCAGCCACCTCTTACTACACCTATTCTACTCTACCGGTATCCCACGGTAATAATAGTTCAGTATAATAGGTACTCTTTAATAATGGGAAAAAAATCATGTCCGTCTTATATGTTCCTACACTTGATATAATTGTGGCATGGTGTGGCAGATGTCAGTAGCGGCGCCTAAATTTTATTTATCTACCAATTGCTAGAGTCATTCCGCTACTGGTGCGCTTTCACATCATGAAGACTTGGTGCGGTTGGATGTAAAAAGAAATAATTATAGACAACATATGATTAAAAACTATATTTACATAAGAGATATAACACCATAATACATATATTTAAATATCATGAAATATGAAAATATAAACAGTATATTAATTGATTTACTATGAGTGTTTAACTATTAATTCAATTAAAATAGATATATTTAATCACATAAATAGGCCGTTATCAACCAATTACATTGGTTTTACTCAGGTTTTGTTTCTACTTTAGTCTGCCTCCATTTTTGATCCTGTAATTGATAAAGAACTTATTTACCATAAACAATACACAATTAACATTTATCCCATAAAGTAAAATAATGCTAATGCTCATGAATTTTCGGTTATTGTGCGTTAAAAATTTACAATGTATTGAATCACAGGGCAGGACGTTAACAAACAAACAACAATTATTACTAAAAGCTGACAGGAAGAAATATGACTGTCGGTATACCCACAGGAATAAAGCGCATCTTAAGCAATATCAACTATGATTACTAAAGCTAGATACTACAATATAAGAAACATTGAGAATGATGAACGTTACATAAAAAAACTATAATAATGTGTTCGTGCACTTTATCTATTAGTATGAAATTTTTTCAACGAAAACCAAGCAGGGCAGGGGTACTCAGGATTATTCGTAATACCAACATCACTTCACAGCCACGAGGATGGCAGATTATTTCCACTATGTTCACCTAGGTGAAGAAAGTTAAACCTAAAGTACACATACACTCATTTGCAAAAAAAACGGGCACCTAAGCAATGAACCATTTCAAATGTTACTATTGGTTAAGCAAATAATCGTTTTCGTCAGTATTGTCATAAAATTTATGGGTTTTAATGCTAAAGTTCACTAGTAGTGTATGCTCGCTAGTAGTGCATATGCTCGTGAAGTAAAAATTAACAAAGATTTCACTCCGCGGTAATCACATTCTTCAGCTCTCTGATGGTCTGCGGAGCCGGTTGTACTGATCTTACGCGTCGTTTCAGAACGTCCCAGACATGCTCTATAGGATTGAGGTCGGGTCTTCGAGCTGGCCAATCCAAAAGACGAATGCCGACCTCTTGCACATACGCTTCCAAATCGCCAGACCGGTGGGCGCGAGCGTTGTCGTTCATAAAAATTGAGTCTTCGCCTAAAGCGGCCAATGCGGGTCGTGCGTGAGGAATTAGAACTTCCGTTATGTATCGATGTCCAGTCAGTGAGCCGTTTTCAATGAAGACTAACTGTGTACGATCCATTGAATTTATTCCTGCCCAAAACATAACGGAGCCCGCACTATAAGGTGTGATTTCTTCAAAACAAGCCTCTGCAAAGCGTTCTCCTCGTCTTCGTAGCACTCGCCGACGTCGATCTTCACCGAACAGAGATATCCTGGCTTCATCAGAGAACAATACCCTATTCCAGTATTCTTGAGTCCATGACTTACAATTTCGAGCAAACCCAAGCCTGGCAACTCTGTGCTCACGGAGTAACTTAGGGCCACAGGCCGGGCGATGACTGCGTATATTGGTCGCGAGAAGCCTCCTCCTGACCGTCCATAGACTATTATGCACATTTCTTTCTTCTTCGAGGTTGTTCTTAGGGTCTACATAGGAAGACTTGCAATTTCCCGTGGTTGGGTACATGTTTTTCTTCCAGAACCAGGCCTTCTCTCGACGGAACCGGTGTCTTGATACCGCTGCAAGGCCCATTGAACCGTCGAGCTACTCACACTTAGCCTCTGAGCCACGAAGCATTGGCTGCAAACCTCTTTGAGCAGCGCAATAATTTTGGTAGCTTTTATCACTTTCTCTAAAATTATTGAGACACCTAAACAGCAATAAATGAAGCATTGACAATTAAGAATATGAAATAAATTCAGAAAAATTAACTAAAAGTTATGAAAACCGATATTATCTTTTTAAACTTCGCCCCAAAAATGTAGGAAAAAAGTGTTCTTCTGTAAAAACGAGCATCAAACGAAAATTTGAATTTAGAACGTACTGTTTAAAACACCACGGCATTTTTAATCCAGGCCAGTAACAAGTTCAAATGATTGAAATCATTTTGGTACCGTATTTTTTTAAAGAAGAATTAAAATCAAAACCGCCCGTTTGTTTGCAAATGAGTGTATTATGTTATTTTTTAAATTTATGAGATCCCGCTTAAAGTCGCCCTGTTCATTTGGTTTCATTTCCGGGGCAAAGAAAATACTCGTGTTTGGATTAATTCGACTGGGTTATATCGCCTGAGTGATATAGTTCTGATGGTGATATGAAGACATCGAAAATTAATATTTCTTCACTCAGTTGAACAAAGTAGAATACACCGGGGCAAGTGGGTCAGAGCCACTAACATCTGTGGGAAAATCGGAATCATTACAGCAACTGGGTAAAAACAAAACTAAATAAAAACATAGTACAACCTTTACCTTGAGGCCTGCACTTTAATAGAAATCAGGGCTACAAAACATGGATACACCATAACTTAAGTAAATTAAGATGCACATCTTAATTTATTCATCTATTGCATTTAGTAGGTAGTGTATTTTCGTGGTTAGAACACTACTTTTTATATTTAAATTTTTTAGTATTGATCGATTATGATTCACCTTTATCTAGGTACCAAAATTATAAACGTAAAATTTGACGAGGCTTTATGGTTGTTTGTTACTCTTTCACGAAAATACAACTGTATGTATTTGAATGCAATTTTTTTAATAACATAGGTACTTAGCACATTCATTATATATATAATGTATATAATATAATATGTAATATAATAATAGCATGTTTGTTAAACAATAATTATATATATTTAATTTTTATATATAATTTGCTTTACCTTGCTCAATAATAAAATTATGTAAATTAAATAGGTAATTAAAATTACATGACAAATATGACCAGTGAGAGTGCGGCATTTATTGAAGTTAAGCTATCGGGCGGAACCAACAAAATTGGCAATGCAATTAAAAAGGTAAAAGTACTAAAAACCATAAAAAGAAACGCATTTAAATAAAAAACCTTCAATTTAATTAGTATCATACCACATCTTGTCTATTATCTCAGCATATCATTTACTTACATTGCATTGAATCACGAGTACATAACAATTATAGTTAATAAAACTAATATTTTAACAGTTTAAAAACGCGGTTTAATAACTTTACATGCCGAAACTTATCATGAACTCAAAAATTATTTAACGGTGACTATATCATCTATAGGTATCATATATACGCTATGAATTATAGTATTAAAGAGCACTAACTTATAACTTTAATATAGTTAGCGGATTAATAACGTTGATATGTAAATCATATATTTAGACAAAATTATTAATGATATTTATTTATTTATTATTAACATAATAATACAGGTTAGCTCAATTTCACAATTATGAATATTTAATACTGACGACTAGGATATATGATTGAATTTAATAAATTCAATTAAGTTACGTATGTTTGATTGTCACACAAACTGTAGAATACGTTAGCAGAAAATACTTGCATGCTTTCTTTTTGAGACATTTGTATGGGTTTATCGGTAGTGGTGAATGTTAACACCTATAGGTACCTACATCTATACATTAAAATTAAATGTCATGTTGTCACACAATATCATGGTTTATCAAAATAGCAGCTTCTTAAAATATCCTCCACAAAACACTTGGTACCATTTGCATGTACTGCAATACGTTGTCATATGCAATGGAATTATATTAAAGGAGACAATACAAAGACACTGGGTCATAAAGTCGTTTATTGCAGTTTTTCTGATACCAAAATCATCATCATACATCACGCCAGTGTCCTATCTTGGTAGGTTGAGACCATAGATCTTCAATGGAATCTTGACATAAATACATCTCTCGTTTCCATTACTCGCATTAGTCCTTTCATACATAATCGTTAATCTCTGCATTTCTGTCATGACCCTTCTTTAATACCTTTTCTACGTGGTTAAAGTATTAGGTTATTATGTATTTAGATTCGCCTAGGTCGTCTGATACCAACTCTTCCATTCACTTCCGATCTATATATTTGTGCAGCCATTCTACTTTCATTGAATAGCCTATTTTAAAACTAGTATAATATTGACACAACATCTCATACACAGACCTACTGTGAGAAGTCGCATAAAGCACTTGTGTTACATCAGTCAACTCAGGAATTACAAATATGTATAAGACTAAAATACATATTTTTTCAAAACAGACAAAGGACAAGCACAAATATCATAAATATATAAATATTTGGCATGGGTGGGGATCGAACCCAAGGAGCCCGTCACATTAGTAAGCAAATGTATTGAAATCTGAGATACCAGTGCTTTTTTGAACCAAATGTTGTAAAAAGACCGAAGTATATGTCACATATGAGCATATCCATGTCCAATATTGTACACATGTTAATGATGACACGCAAGACAGAATATACAAGGAAACAATTGATATTACGCCCAAGTACGAAAAAAGCCAAAGCTTCGTCAGCAACTTAAAGAAAAACAGCAACCGACTAAACGTCACATGGCCGCTTTGAAATACAGCAACTTTTGAATATGCACCTAGAAGTACTGCAATTGTTGTTGACACACATAAAATGGTTCGATATTAAAATATATGGCACGTACCAAAACGGCGAGTTCGTTGGAGAGCCGGTAAGCGATAGCGCGCAATCTATAGTGAAGCTTCATACCACCCTGCGTTTTCTTTCGCAAGGTGTCCAGTATCGTGTACATGTTGGAACAGTGCAACATAAGGAACAAAGCCGCTAGGTAAGATACCTGTCGAATGTCGCAAATGTAAATAAAAAGAAATCACAGAGTTTTATGCAACTAAAACAGTTTATTAAACCAGCCAGCGTAATAGCAATAAACAACAACAAATTAAATAAAAAGAAAACTGAAATCGTGTTCAAATTGTAAGTACTAACATCACATTATCAAAGATTCACCAGTATTCGCTAGTCTTGCCGGTACATCGGTACTGTTGATATATTCTTAACATATACATAATATTACAACTTCAATGTGAAATTAGTAAGAGTAAAAAGCATTATTCATAACCATTACAATCTGAAATACATTATAAAGCTCTTTATTGGTTTTATACCTACATAAATATTTAGTATTAGTATTTTTTATATAAACGTTACAATCTTATTACGCCCAATTCACGTTATTCAATCCGTGTACACAGAACATACAAAAATTCTGCATGAAAAAGTAGATACGTAAAAACTTATGCGAACAATGTTTTAACATTTTTTTATTTGATTTGATTGATTTGGACGGCGAATATATTTTGTATAATTATATATTTAACAATATGTAACACACCTTTGAAGTTCCTGACAAACATTCCTAATATGTAGTTTGAATCATGCAATTATGTCTTATATCAAACGCAATCTTGCCGGAATGTTTAAAATGCCTCCAAACGTTTTGATTCCGATTCTATGACTGAACAAATATATTGCCTTGCTCTCATTCTATTCTATATTTTGTGCGTAAATTGCTTATTTTCTAAGGTATCGACGACTTCAATTTAATTTTAAAATAGATTAACTATTTTTTGAGAATGTTTTCCTGTATTTGCAATATTTGAAACAGGAACATATTTTTATATATCTTTATAATCGTTTTAGAACTAAAGTTTTACAATCTGGAATACAAATGGAATCTAAAATAAAGTTTTATTTATGAAATTAAACGTCATAATTTAATAGACACAACGAACTTATAACTGATTTCACTTTTTTAGAATTGATAGTTGCATATTATTAAAGATGATCAGTGAAGCATGTACTTAGAATATAATATAGAAGTGATCTATGATGAAAATTATTGCAAGACACAAATTATTGTATAAATAAAATAGTTATGTCTTTTTTTGAGATTATGATTAAGCAATTATCCTGAACTGATTTTTGTATTTATTTTAATTTATAAAGTTTCATAATTATCAAGCGTCAATATTCAACTGAGATGATTATTAAGTTAAAGAAATTTTCTGAAATGCTAGTCAGATATTAGTTGCAGCTATGTAAGACAAACTATCATTCTCACACTAGAAAAAACACATTTTTGTTAATGTTAAACGTATCGGCATTTTAAATATAAGGGAACAAATCGTTTCGATACATCATAAAAAGAAGCACGGTCTAATTCCTTGAAAAGCATTGATACTTGACTTGAATATGTAACGGTAAAAAAGTTTTAGTTTTATTGAAGCGTAAATTAAATAAAAGTAGGTAGGTATTTGTACTACATGCGTCCATTGATTTCTATTTAGCAATTATGCTTTAATTTAAATATCGCATATTGGTAGATATGCTCGTTACCCCTTACGTACTTCATTTATATTACATGAGTCGGCATGCGGTCAAGTACAGGTGACACACTGCTATTTATATAACAAAACACTCCAACCATGCACATATACTAAAACCGCTCATGCAAAAATAAATAAATGCAAAAACTACTTTGGCACAACTCTATTACACTAACATAAAACATGTGACAACTTAATATTACGCTGAAAGTCAAATTCATTGGATATCATCAAATCTACCTGAGTATACATACAATTACATGCTATCAATAAATTAATTCAATGTGTACAATCCACAATATTCGTATAAGATAATAGTAGTTCGATGTAGTATTCGACTAAAAGTTAGAATATTTATATTTCTTTATGTATACATGACAACATGTCTTGTGCAAACCATCATACTTCCCAAGTTACATTAAAACAATCTCGTATACAACCAGTATCAAATTTGGGCACACGCTTTGAAAGACATGTTTTCATGACACAACACTATTTATGTATTCAAATAAAAATATACAACCCAAAAACAATAATATAAAAATCTACACTTCATACAACCTGCATCTTAAAAATCGGACATTACAAATATGGGCAGATCATTATTTTCCTGGTTAGATAATTACATTTTTCTAAGTACAAGTTGTAAGAATTGATACACCTTTTACATTCTAACACTTGCTACAATAAAGGTTGGTCCACATTAACACTACTACTACAGTATAATGCATTCAAATTTTACTCTAAAATATTATTATTTATCTAATAAGAATAAGAATTTAATGTTACATCATATTGCATTAATAAATGTCGATGTAAAGTTGAGATGAGTGTTCTTATTAGATTATCTTTATTACAAAGTGTAAAGGACATCTCCTGTTTTAACGCAGTTACTAGTTACATTTAAATAAATGTCAGTATAGCTCTACAGGCCACACGTGGACTCTACACGACTCAGACCCTACTTGAAATATGCTCACTGCACAAAAGTTGCAGAAAATTTATGTAGGAGCAGTAGATTTTTTTTATATTCTTGCAAAATCATTTTTAGCGCATTGTGGTTTTTCATTTCTTTAATTTCATAATGAAAATACATACATTATTAAACATTTATTACACATTTAATTTGAACATATCACAAATGTGAAACTCGTTGAAATTTAAAAAGTGTAGCTTTTTATATATTTTTTTAAAGTATTTTCGTAGAATTTTCTATTAGAACTAAGTTTTTATTTTTAACAGTAAAACAGCATCTGTAATATTAAGTATATGTGTGGCAACCCCACTCCGAAATAAGTTACACAATGGCTCATTAGAGTTATTTTAAAATAGAATCGGACGCAGCATTAAGATACAAAACCAAAAGATGTCATTTAACACATTGTACATGTGGCTCAACGCGCGAGTGAGTACAGTTTTGTGCCGCCGCTCCTCAGTAGTCGTCAGTTACCTGCTCGTTGAGTTTCTGAGGTATCACCATGAGCGTGGTCGCCGTGTTGCCGATGCCAAGCAACAGGAAGGACATACTTAACGCTGGCACCTGCATTTTGTTTGTTACAGGGAAACATGTTTATATTTCATTTCATTTCTAGACTTGGAATCACGACATGAAGGCTCTGTATGGATATGTAGTTAGGAAAAATAACGTTACGATTCTCAAATTGCAAGGCTATTTCGCTGTCTGTATTTTCTTAAAATATTTGCAGTGTTTTTATTAGGCCAAATGTCCATGCTAATAATAATATACATTAAAAAACTCAGAACATAACAATTGTTCTATCTTCTCTGTACCATAAAAACACTGCAATTTAATCATAGCATAAATATGTAAGAGTACTGGTTAATCTATAGAAATCTGAAAAAATCCTCAATTTACTGTAAATATTACCTGTAAAAGATTGAAACCATTTTCAAACGAAAATGGTTTAAAGAATTTTGACAGATTTGTAATAGTAGCCAAACTAATAATAATTCTATAAAAAAGCATACCTGCCAAGTGGCCTCAGGATGATAGCTGATATTGTACAGCGTGTATGCGACATACAGTTGGAACACATAACCGCCAAAGAGGAACGGCAGTAGGTAGGACAGGCCGCGCCACATCCAAGAGTGAAAGCCTTCGATGGTGATGTCCATGTTGTGGCGCGCGCCCAGCGCCTTCAGCCGGTACAGGACTCCACTTTGGTATCTGAACTGCATGTACTGGACAACGCCTGGAGTAAACAAATGTATATTGCACCTCACCGACTCTCAAACATTATTTGCACTGAAATCTCTCCAATCCCGCCAAATTCTAAAATAAAACATCGATGTGTATTTAATCCTGTCGTTGTCATTCTAGTACCTCGGTTGACTCTTACTACATCTCGTACAGAGAGATACTATTCTACTCTGCCAAAAATCACCATGAAATACAAGTTTTCAGAAATATATCTCATAATGTAACTATACGGAACAAGCTTCCGTAGAAGCAATCCCCAAACAAATTTATCCTGCACCACTATATATATATATTTTATTTTCTGTTTTGTGTAATGGTTGACTGGGAGATAATGCCATCTGGCATTAAGTCCGCCATTTGTACATTTTGTAACATTTTGTGCAATAAAGTTAAATAAATAAATAAAATACTCACTAATATATGCAATGAACCACATAAATGTATGCCTAAACTCCTCCCAGGGCTCGTTCTGAGGCCAAATGAGCAGAATGCCAGAGACGACTGTAGATATGAAGTGGTGGAGCCGCCACCACCCCTTTATCCTCGACCCATTTACCTTGAGGATACTCTCGCGGATCGTCAGCGTGCAATAGTACCATACCAATAAGAATATCAGTATCAGTTGCAATGGTCTGCAAATGTATATCATAATTTATATTTACTTTATTGATATAATCTTAATATCTAAAAAAATATGTATGTGTAAATATGGGATGAAACTCTAAACTACTCAACCGATTTTAATTAATTTTCCCTTACTGTGTACAGTTTGATCCAATTTGAGAGATAGAATAATTTATATTTCAATTTATAGTCGCAATATTTTTTGCATAGTAGACATTATTATATTAGTTAAGATGTCTGTCGGGTCAGCTACTAGATATATAAGTTTGGATGTATGTAAACAGATCTAAATGACTAGAGTACAAAGACCATTTAACCATTAAGCCTAGGTAAAAAGGGTAGGGTTTTTGGAATGATATATTTTGTTGTTTTATATCCGAGAACAATTCGATGACACTATTAGAAAGAATAAAGATTCACGAGATGTTAGCAAGAACTCTAAGACAACTTTAAAGTGAACTGAAGTGAAAGTGAAGTTAAAAAATCTCAAATAAGAATCCTTACGAATAGTGATTCTGTATTTTTTTTTTAAAATATGATTTATTTCCAGTTGCATTGTTATAACATCCTTGTAACGTTGTTAATTGTAAAGGTGCGTTAGTTTATTATTCCAAAACAATTAAACATTAACGAGATTAATTTACTTATTGCTGGATTACTCAAACGTCCAAACAAGCGCTACCCGAAAAAGTGAATAAATTGCTACATTGCAGATAGGTACTAGCAAAATGTATTTATATTTTATAAGAAAATTCGTTAATATTTTCTGTTTTATTTGGTACATACTATCCAATATTTATTATGTGTTCTCGAGAAAACATTAAAAAACAAACAAATACAGGTACCTGAAATCGATGTACAGATTTCCAACAGCCAGGACAAAAGCTATTGCACTGAGTATCAGTTTGAACTTTTCATATTCATCTTTGTATTTAAACCTGAAAAAAGAAGTCATTACATACAAACAACTACGCACAAATAAAGTCGACAGTGGCTTAGATCTATTAAACTACTCAAGGTATTTTTATGCAAGTTTTTAGCAATAGAATAAATGATTCAAGACACATATAATTATAGTACAGAAAAGCCAAAAATTCAACGATTTGTAATATGAGGTCGCAACAATCATATTTAACGGCGCTAAAACTGCAAACACTGACTAAAGATTACGAGACAGATCAAATTTATATAACAAGGAATTGTAAAACGATAATACAGAATTGTATACCATAAATAAGTCCGCGATGGGCACTAACCATTATTATCTTTTACTTATTACAAAAAAAAATATATGTAATTTACCAAGCTATTTTATGGAATACAGGATATTCGTCGTCCAATTAACATTACATACTTTGTTCGTTAGATACATGTATGTACATCAAAATTGCTATTTTATTGATATTTAATATTGACATCTTAGAAGATAACAGTGATTGAAAAAGCAGAGGCACAGCGACTCTAATGGGTATGTTGCGTCCCCGTTGCCTCATATTAGCAGATATAAGGCACTCACGCGAAGTTGTTAGTATAATAAAATAATTATGGTCATACTTTCTGTTCTTACATAAAACCTTATATCATGCGGTACAGACTAACAAACTTAGACATTTGACAACACATATAAAAGTTCAATATCTGAACTTTCGCAGGAACTCAACCATTACTCAGTTTGGTGCAGTTGTTCTAGAGTTATATTGATGTCTCATTATAATTTATGACATATAGATTATTTAAGGTAATATCACATAAATCCCGGTCACAACTTAAGCATAAGAAAACTATAAACATTTATGTTACGGACATCAGACAACAGAGGAATCACAAATATAATACTTAAATATTATATTTAACAACCAGACACATATTAATATAGAATGCGTAGTTTAAACCGATTTGGGTGGTTGACCTGTTCTTGTATGTACCGTAAATACTAAGATCCAATTAAAATGATAAGACTGGTGCTGATATTTAAACCCGTGATTCAAAGTGTCTTATTTTCCTAACGTGCCTAATGCTGATATTTTCTGACGTCTGTTCTAACCATACATATACTATACCGCGTGTACTTATCGTCACCAAAATATTACCATAATATTCGCTTATATAAAAGATTTAAAGCACCATCTTACTAACGTTATACCACATATGAAAGTATGTGTTTACGCATTCAGAGCTCATAAGAAAAACTTTATTCCTTTGCGGCAATATTACAAACCGTTGCCGCGAGGTAACCAAAATGTAGAACAAAAATTTTTCGGATTTCCTTAATATTACTCTTTGACGCTAGAACGACTCAACTGCTAACTGTTTGTTAAATTTAGTAAGTTCGTTTTTTATCATGAAGCATCAGTATTTTTTTCAATGTAGGTAGTTTAGTAATCAAAAACAACATATTTAAGTAATTTTTCATCCCCATAAGCAACTTTTTGTTACCGGAGTGATCGACATTGTTTTCCTCAGCAGTGGTTTAGTCAAAGATCAACATGGGCTGATTTTGATATATGTAAAATAAAAAATCCTCTCTAAGAAAGACTCTTTCCTTCTATACTAGAATGCTATATATTAAAAACCAAATAAATAGGTCTTGAATCAAATAGTAAATATGAAATTATATATTAATCTTGTTTATCCATAACTTACAAATAGCTAATATAAGAAGGATTAACTTAGGGCGCATAACATCACGCTACGATTAATTGGAGCGGAGCATCAAACAAAAATGCGGCCCAAACGGGCGAAGAATATATGCTGCCCAAAGTCACTATTCCATGCGGACTACGTCGCGGACACAGCTAGTTTGCATGTATCTAACATAAAAATATTTAAAATTACATAATTCACATAAGATCTCATACATTGGACTGAGAATGAGATAATAATATTGTGTTACAAGATTTAGTCAACGAGGATTATCAAATATAAATAATATTTAATACATATTTGACACCTAAAAACTGCATCAAATACGAAGATATATCACATAAACGTTTGTCCTGGGTGGGGTTATACCTATGACCCATGGCGCACACGATAGGGTCACTACCGATTGCGCCAACCAGACCCACAATAAAATCACACTTTCTACGCTTGAACAATAACAATTAACAGAGAATGATTTCAAATTGCGCCATATGTTAATGTTAGTTACCATTTGAGTATTCATTACCTTGACCATTGGACTTCTCATCTAGTAGAATAGTGTTATTAATAAGCATGCCATTATAGAGTGATGTTTCTTTTAAATAATGCACATAATTTATTCTGTATAAGAAAGAATTATGTGCATTCATTTTATTTCATATTTCCTTTTTTTAGCCTGCTAAGCTATCAAAGGAGCATCAACAATCAAGTGTGGATATTATATACTCACTTATCGTTTTTGTTTAAAATCGAGACATTAACATTTCCAAGTATGATACGCAAGTAGAGACTGTTCTGTTTAGGTAGGGTAGTATTGATTTCATGCAACATTGCTTTCCGCTTCATAATCTCTTTCTCCAACTTTGCAACTCGTTCATCTTTTGTGATACCTTTCTTCTCTAATCTGTAATTTTTTATTTAGAATAAAATATGAATTTTTAATTATATAATAGAATACTCTTGTATAGAAAATGTTTTCTACAGAAAATGAAATATTTTTCGACATATTCTTATTTCTCTATACATAATAAAAAGAGATAGATAGTTATAAACCATTAAATTAAAAAAAGAAAGTCCAATTGTACAATTAATTCCAATTTAATTATCATACATGTTTTAAAATTTATATAGTTCCTATAGGTATCAGTTACCCATGTTCGAAAATAACAAATTATAAGTTATGGTAGTGGCCATTGTATGGACCATATAGTGGCCTGATAACCATTTTTTTAAATTCAAATAATTATTGTTAATTCACTTTAACAATACACAATTCTAAACCACACTATTGATATTAAAAATATGATAACAAAATCTTTATCAGTAATCCCTAGATGTAAGTTATAAAAATAACATATTTTGTAATTTATACAGCCAAAGATAAATTGTTTATCTGCCTTGTCAGTTTCCTAATAACAAGCCAACAATAGGTTGTTACTATATCTGATTTATAGTACAAGGATTGGTATTCAAATTTTTATAACAGAAGATTTGTGTGAAAATGTTAATTGTATGAGCATTAGTGTGTACAGCACTTTGATATGTACCAAAGTACAAAGATATGCATACTCATTTCAAAGATATAAATAATTTAAGTGCAAAATAAATATAAAAACGTGCCAGCAAGTCAGACTCGTGAAATGAGGCCCCTCAAATAAATTAATAATTAATTTTTGATGTAAATATCATATCAGGTATTAAAAGTCCACTGTTGACGTTAGTTACAAATTTTGCCCTTAATTGCCGCACTGGTCAATACTATTCTGCTCTGCTGGTACCACACTGAAAAATGTATATATTCTTTGGATATTTCAAAAGTCTACTTGTTGCCATAGTCAATACTGACCAAAGAAAATAGCAATGAAATTATGTTTGTTGTATGGAAACCTATACACCTACTTAATTTATAAGATTATATACATAATTTTTTTAAATATTCTAAATTATTAATAGGTATTAAAAAAGGGCCGGGCTTGTGTATGTATGTAAGCCCTTAATACATTGTGAACAGATGGATGGATGGACTGGAAGGTTATTAATATGTTAAGACCTTTTGGGAAGGGAGTCCTAAAAAGGCTATAAATTACCTATGTACAAAAAAAGGCTATATATTACCTATGTATCATTATTGTAAATTTTTAGTCTTAGGGTTTTAATAATATTTAATCCATTAATCTATGATATCAATTACTACAGATAAAGCATTTACTAAAGTTTAGAGATAAGATATTTTAAAATTATTTTATCAATTTAATGGCATAGAAATGGACAATGACACATAATAATTAAGTCATGGACATTCTTTAATAGAAACTGTTCTTAACATTCTCAACATACTCCATTAAATAAAGCTGTAAACATTAAGATGTTTTCATGAAATTGTTGTTGTATAGTGTTTGCTAATTAAGGAAAACAGTCTTATCACAAATAAGTACATAATGCAAAATTAATGCTATCTGACCTTTTGAGTGCATTTGAGATAATAGACAGACGATACTTCTGGTGATGTATTTCCTTCATGCATACTGCTTGTAGCTCTCCCACCTCCTCTAATTTGGTAACATATTCTTTGTTTACAGTCTGTAATATAGATAAGAGTGGGGACATGTCCTTGGTGGTTTCTTTTATATTAAATAAGTGTAAAATCTTGTATGATATTGTATGTAATCAATTTCAATAATGAATCTTATATTTACAAAAGCGCAGACATTCGTGCATATATTTACAAACACTTTTATGTCGAACACAAAATAAGTATTTAATTTCAAAAGCTAATATTTTTTGTCTAGGAGAATAGTATGTTTAATCATTTATATAGAAACAGTAATTTAAAGAATAGGACAAATGTATAGATGGATGGGAAATCACACCACATTTTTACCTCCAATCGCTTGTAATCTGCCAACAAATCTTCCCATTCTTTGAGACACTCGTCAACATCCATTGTTGAATTTACTTTTACACCGGTCGATATAGGTAAAATAGATAAGATCGACAAAAGCTGAAAACCGAAAACTCAGCGGCTCGCATGAATTCACGGTTTACTGTCAATGTCAACGTCATTCGTATCTACACACCACAACTGACATACATTTTTTTTATTCAAAGTAGACTTTGCTTTTTTAAGGAAATACATTAATATTTGATGTGCAACAGATTTTTTTTAGATTTACATTTAATTCATTGCTCACGCACATGCACAATAAGTAAAAGTTTATGATAAGTGCTTTAGTATAGAATAATTAATAAATAAATGGACACCAAGGGCGAATCACATGTACATAAAGGAACAGATGTCTATATTGATGTATTTTCTTCACAATGTATATATTCTAAATTTGCAAACCAAATTAAATTATACAAAAGATTCCAATTATTCAAAAAAAAATTACGTTTCTACACAGTCAAATAGAATTTTGAACACTACCACAATTAAAATGTAGACGATAGTTAATGTTAGGATATCGTTGTATTTATCAATTGTAAGACAGCTCTTTATTTTACTTTATAAGTTAGACAATGAAAATAACTAAAGTACTTACACTGAAGATTCTGCATACACAGAATCTTCAGTGGTGGATTATCCTATTAACATGCTAATAAAAGCTTAAAATAAAACGCTTCCTTCTTACTGCCAAGGACAGTTTATTATGAGAAAATGCAACATTTCAAGTAAAATGCATACAAAAAATCAAGGACAGCACAAAACGCCATCCTACTTATTTTTTTTTACTAAATAATAAATTCATCACCGACCTGATTCCGTGATAAGTCGCTTAAAGCACTTGTGACATCAGACAATAGGGGGATTACAAATATACTACTAAACATATTTAACACACAGACACAGAACAAACATAAATATAATCATTTGAATATTTTTCCTGTGGGTGATCGAATCCACGACCTTTGGCGCACAAGGCAGGATTACTTCAAAACGTATATTCTATTAACTTTCAGCGTGGACTTCTTATCACGGCATCCTAAATATCGGAATGTAAAGATTGTCCTTCCACTAGGTTACACAAGAAAATTCCATCTTTAGACGTAAAAGCGTTACCAACATGTGCCATAATTTCTCATTTATAGGGGATAAGGGGGTAAGACGGGGTACCCAGCGAAATTCACAGTTCAAATTGACCAATCAAGCTCGTGAATTCATCGTTCGATGCGCCGCCATGATTCTTGTCATTCACGCGGTGGTTAGTGGTTCACGAGTGCGCAGGGTCGAAAAAAATTCAAAAGTCTTCTACTGGAAATTGTTTGTCATATTTTCTTCTGGTTTGACGTTATTTTAAAAACCACAGTCACGTGGACTGTGGTTTGTAAAATAACGTTATCGGTTGAGGTGTTCCTGTGATTGACGCTTAAAGTAACTTATAATAAGGTAGGTATTTAGTTTCCTTAAAGTTGTTGACTGTTTTTATTTTGTTTTTTTTTTTATATATATAAAATGGCTCTGCAGGCAAGATGGGGTAACGGTACCTCATCTTGCCCCCAATGAGTATAATTTAGTTCTTGTTTGTTTTCCGTAAAAATGAATTTTTGCGAGTTTATTATATCCTTTTCAGAATGGTTCGTGACTACAAACGCGGAAAGCAGTTCAGGCCGTTTTGGATATAAAAATGCCGTTAGGTCCTAGGCTGCCTATATTTTGTGTGTCTGAAGAAAATGAACTATGTGCCTATTTATTAGAAATGGAAGAAAGGTTATATGGACTTACGGTAAAGATCTAAAAGCATTAGTATACCAGTTAGCAATTAAAAATAATGTGCCTAATCCATTCAACGCTGAGAAAACAGAAGCTGGTAGACAGGAGACATGGCTTCCTAAAACGAAACCCAGATCTTTCGATCAGAAAGCCTGAAAATATTTCTGCTGCCAGAGCATCTGGTTTTAAAGAAGGTGGTAGTCGATAAATTCTTCAATTTCCTCGGCAAAGTGTATGATGGGCACCAACTTACTTCGGACCGTATATATAACTGTGACGAAACGGGGGTATCTGTTGTGCCTAAGACATATTCAAAGATAATCGCTAAAAAAGGACAGAAAAAGGAGAATGCTTCAGTGCAGCTGGAAACTATATGCCACCTATGCTTATCTTTCCAAGAAAAAGGATGAATCCAGAGCTGATGGTGAATTCACAAGCTGGTGCTTGGGGCACATGTAGTGACTCGGGCTGGATTACTTCCTATTCCTCCAATGGTTTGAAAGATTTATATTTTTCAGTGGAGCATCAAGAGAACCGTGCTTCTTTTACTGGATGGTCACATCACCCACACTCAAAATATTGACTTAATTAATGAAGCTGAACGACTATTGTGCGTTTATTATGAACAAGCCGTTAAAGCCTGGCTGCGTTCTAACTCTGAACTAGTCGTTACCTACTATCCGCCAAGTTGCTGAAATATTTGGAAATGCTTTCGTCCAAGCAGCCACTATGTCTACAGCAGTAAATGGCTATCATAAATGTGGAATTTGGTCGTATAACCCAAATGTGTTTTCTGAAACAAATTTTGCCCCTTCTTTGACAACTGGCTAGCATCCAGTAAAATGACGGTCAAACTTCCACAAACCGACAAGTATTTCAATATATAAGTAATGTCACTACTGCCCAAACTTCAGACTCGGTAGCTGCAGAAACAGCTGAATACGCTGCACCTTTTAGCAGAGACGTTATTGATTAATCTTTGCCAGGGTGTTCCCACTGGAGTCCCAGGCTAGTTAATCAGGAACCAGCACCGTATCAAACTAAAGACCAACCGAATACTTTACAAGCAGCTAATATGCCCACATGCGATAAATGCGACAGTAGCTTTGTATCGACTACTCCGAAACAACTATTTCCGCAAGCGTAGAAAAAACAGCAATTATCACGTCGTCTCCCTACAAACTAGAATTAGAAGACTGCGCCCAGAAAAAAAAGATGCTGAACAGAAAAAACTAGAGAAAATAGAAACAAAAAAGAAAAAGATGAATTAAAAAAACAAGAAAACTAATACAAAAACTTAAAATAAAAAATCAAAGACGATGACACACCATGTATGTATTGTGAGGAAGTATATTCCGTTTCCATTGAAGGGATATCATGCCTATTATGTGGAAGATGGGCTCATAATAGCTGCACAGGTATTCCTGATGATGAGGAGGAAACCACCCATGTCTGCGAGCTCTGTAAGGTCAAATAATCATCTTTATCTGTGATCATTCTCATCACCCCATCTTACCTCAAGCGGGCAACCCATCTTAGCAGCACCGTGCGCCAAGACGAGACCTATTTTAATTTTTTTCTCTGAAACGTGCTACCAAAAGTTTCCCATGACACCAAATATTAGAATAATAATAATTAAGTGTTAATTAAAAAATAAATATGATTGGATCACTATGTATTTTTTTATATTATTGACCTTTAAAGCTTAAGTACCCCCCCATCTTACCTCCTTCTCCCCTAATACTAGTATAGACTAACTTTCTGTCCAGAACATGGTCAGAGTATCACTTTCTTTAGCCCGGGAGAACAAGGTAGCTTGTCATTCTGTTAACTACTGTACAAAGTTATGTACGATACATTTTTTTATATCAAAACATATGTATTCAGCGGAAAATATAATTTTTCCGTGATAAAAACAACTTATGTGGATTTCATTTAGATGAAAGATTAAATATACTCGCAGATCTTCATTTGTTTATGTTGTAGAGTAGGATAAGATAAAGTAAATAACTTAATTCATTTTATATACCTAGACCGCAGTTTTGGGATTCTATTGGGAGATAAATAACAGACATACGAAAATAAATTAGATATTTAATTGATTTATTTACAGAAACATTAAACCAAATTATGGTAGTTAACTTTCTTCATAAATTTTGAAAAATAAAACCTTATATGAGCGAAACATCTCCTATTGGATTGATCAATTGCACAGTAAAACAAACATTGTAAATGTATTAAGAGAATTCCGAGTATATGGTTATAGATATTTTGACGATAAGATCCTTATTCGTAAGCATATCGTTATATTGAGTGCTCTTACCTACATTACTCAATTACTGTAATACAAATCTTCTTATCCAGGTAAACATACAATATGAACTGCAAGCTTTAATTTCTAGGCAATTGCCGAATGACAAAGAGATTATTACGACAGTAATATTTTAATCAGCTCTGATACTACATACAAAAAGCAAATATTTTTCTGAACAGCACTACATTGATTCTATGCTAATTCATATCTTGGAACTTTATTGAGCAGATGTCAATAGCGTTATCTAGATATGGTTAAGAAATAATCTCCTTGAACATCGTGTATTTACGAATTTACATTGATTAAGCGAGTATAACGGTTTCATGGATACGAATTCGGTGTCACACTAAGTTATATTTTTTTTTCGTAATGTTTATGATGTTCATAGTTTTGTTTTAGTTTATTCTTAGCATGACAGCCTACAAGCGTTTGCTTAGATGCTTTATACGCAATGTACATAGAATAATCTAACACGGCAAAGCTTCTACTAGTTTGACCATCCTATACCTACCACTAAAGTCTAGTACAAATACCAGGGCAACCAAATTCTTCTTTACCATAATAAATAAACTACCGAACATAATAGGCTTCATTAGTATTACCTTCAAATCTAGCTACCTCAAACAAGATAGAAAATTAAAATATTAATCATATATCACACACTTTAATTTATAGGTGAATTCTCAAACAATACAACTGGAACCACTTTCGAATCAAAATTATATGACAAAAAATGTGAGATGGATATTGCAAAGTAATCGCTATTCTAGCAATTTAATGTTATGTGCTTATAGATATTATTTAGAAAAACAATTTTCAATATTTCAAAATAAAATAAATAATTAAAAACTTTTAAAATACAACACTCTAACTTATAGTTAAAGTTTTGAAACGCCAAAACTTAAAATAAGTCTATGAATGAACTATGAAACGTAAGCTCTCCATAAAAAGCGAGTACAACAAACGTCGCCAGTAAAGCGTAATAATGGTTAATATTGATAATAATGCGCGATTTCGTTGTCTCCATAGATGCCCATTAATGTTGTTGGCACACTTGCAAACAAACATAATGAAGATCTCGTCGAGTAGAGACGAATATCAGTTATTATTTACACTCACTACAGACATTATATACGATGACAGTTTCAAATCAAGTATGAAATAATAATGTTTTGTTGCTTGTCATGAATAACCATCAGTATCAAATTTAATAAAACTAAATTATTAATAAAACAAATCACGGTACAAAATATTCCTAGATTGGACATGTAAGAAAACATCTACTATTTATACTAAATAAAAATTATATCTAAACGCGCCTATGAATAAACAATAACTATAAAATAAAACAGAATGAAATATTAAATTATAACACAGCTTTTCGCCTCACTTCGACGTTCCAATCGGTTACATGACGGATGCTACATCACTATATCTCGATCCAGAATTCATTCATTGTTTAATCATTAAAACCAGCTAAAAATATACAGACATTATCTATGCGCCATTATATATTTTATTGGAATGTGATATTCTAACAGAAGTATCAGGTAGGTGTGTGATGTAGAGGGTGAAGTGATCTGGCATACCGGAATGACATAGCATCGTCAAGTATACGAGAGAAGACCACAATGAGTAGAAGGAGAAAATATAATTAATAAATAACAGTATTTCGATCTCCGATTTTTCAATAAAACGATTTAACCATTAAGTTCGCAACTCATTGCAGCTATCAATGTGAAAAAATAATGATAAAGATATCATCGGTGAGTTTAAGTTACTAAAATGGCAACGCTCTTAGCGACACTCCCATACTTTGACGGTTTGATCGACGCTGCCCGATATAACGTATGGCAAGTTCCTGTGGAAATCTGAAAAATAAGAAAATTCAAATTATATTACAATTATTAACAAATCATACTTATGGGCAGATTTAATAAATTAACAAATTTACACTACTATAAATAATTATTTTCGACTGACAAAATAATACAAGATGCGGAGAAATCGGTTAGAACACTAGAGTGGCTTTTTTTCAGACTAGCCTATTGCTGGACTACTTAGACGTCAATTCTACAGGAAGAGAGGGCGAGGAGGCTCATTCATGAGCGACCCTATGCCCGTATACACCTGCGTGCCCCGCGCGGCCCCCGAGGGCGCCTTCGACACGAGCGTCATTCCCGAGTGGCGCAAGGTGTTAACATTATAGTATTTGTTAGTATTTTCAAGGGCCCGGCGGCGCAGGCATGCGGGGCGTAGGGGGCGTGCGGGGCGGAGGGGGCGTGCGGGGCGGAGGGGGCGTGC
>JACJUM010002525.1:12359546-12443464 GCA_020976665.1 Heortia vitessoides | reverse complement strand
GCGGAGGGGGCGTGCGGGGCGGAGGGGGCGGTTACCGAGGCTGGTGGCGAAGTGCTGGTGCGCGTAGAGCGTCTTGAGGCACCGCGTGTGCGCGACGTCCCACACGCGCAGCGTCTTGTCGTCAGACGCCGTGAGCAGGTAGCGGCCACCCGGGTGCCACGCCGCGCCGCGGACCCAGTTGTCGTGGCCCACCAGCGTCGCCAGGCACTGGCCTGTGCTCACGTCCCAGATCTGTGGGCGCACAATTTACATTTGCAAATACTATTTCATCAGTGTAATTTATTTTCTTTTCGGGATCACATTTCCGATTTCGTTGGAAATATGGTGCCGATGAGGTACGTTAAATAAAATCAAACTAGCTGAATATAAAAAATAAAGGAGCCATGGCTGTCATATTCTTGTTTGGGTGTGGCGAGATCGGATGGAACCTCAGCTTTTAAAATTCGTATAACTACAAAATATTATCCAAAAAACAAATCGGACAATTCGAAATCTCAAATGCGTCCTAGTTCAGTAAAGGCCAGCGCAGATCGTATCTCGTGAAATAATTTATTGGATTAAAATAGCATGCATAGCATGATGTTTATTGGTAGAAATTGTATTTTATATATACATATATTAATTAATACCAACTAAAAATTGCCGGCTCACAAATTACAAATTATTCCATTTTACCGCTGGATATGTTTGGGATTGGAGAAATCGACAAACCAAATGAATATAGCTATAGTATATAAACGTATCTAAGCGGACTTTTCACATGAACCGCTGGTTAGTGAGTCAATCCTTACTAATATTATAAATGTGAAAGTAACTCTGTCTGTCTGTTACGCTTTCCCGCTTAAACCTCTCAACCAATTTTGATGAAATTTGGCACAGACAATCTTTAGACCCTGAGAAAGGACATAGCCATATTTTTTTAATTCCTTTGGGTGGTAAGGGGTCGAAAAGGGGGATGAAAAGTTGTATGGAAGTATCGCTATTTTTAGAGCTAGAAACTTAAAACTTATTTTTCAGGCCATTCATTCTATATAAATAAACATGACATTCAAAGTTTATATAAGTTAAGGTAAAGAGCTTATATAAGTTAAGGCAAAAAAACTATTCCACGCGGTCGAAGTCGCGGGCACAGCTAGTAATTAATAAATTCACTAAATATTTCATACCTTTTTATACCTAACACCGAGATAAGTCGCTTAAAGCACTCGTGTTACAGACATCGGACAATAGAGGATTTACAAATGTAATACTTACATACATATTTGACACCCAGACATTACTATCTGCGCCTTTAGGCCCATCAAACGAGCCCGAGTCATCCAACCCAAGATAGGTGCCACGACCGTTTCTATCTTGGCACATCAGACACTCCTTTACATTCTTGTATTGGCGGAATTTATTATTTTATATTACACCAGGTCCACAAACAAGCATACAGTCCACGTGATAGTAAGCGTCACTGCAGCCTATAGACGCTCGTCATACCACAAGGATATAACCTTGGCAACCTAGTGACTTGAAGATATTATGTCACATTACCCAGTAATTTTACTAATTAATTTTACTGCCTCAAGTGTGAGACCCTTCAAACCAGAGCAAACGGTGCGGACGCTATTTGGCGGTAGAAATAGGTACGATAAATTGTACTGTTGAATATCTAGAGGGTACACTGCTATCGATGTAACCGTACCTTGACGGACTTGTCACGCGAGCCGCTGGCGAGGAAGGGGCCGGCGTGGTTGGCTCGGCGGTTGTCGGTGCCGGCCGCCTCGTTGATGGCCGACGCCGACGCCTCAGGCGCCCACGCAACGCACTCCACTACGTGCTCATGCTCGCGCAGTTCCATCTGGTGGCATACATTTTACACCTTAAATAATTTAATGTATAATGTATATGTCAAATACGGTCGAGTCACTACTAGTTAGAAGAATAGTGCAGGAACCGACAGATGGCGGTATATCCATACAAATATCGTAGGCTGAACGCAATAGAAGAGAAAACAGTATCACCATCACAAAATTATTAATAATTAGTGAAAATGGAAAATGGTCGACATACATTCACAATTCATCAAATTTCGCCGAAACATTTTCTCATCCGGTTGACATTTAAGTATGTCAAGATGACATTCAAACAGTCGCATGTCCAATAGATATTGAAATTGAATTGAATTGAATATATATAGTGTATCATGAATAAAGGAAGTATGCACTACTTCTCCTTATGAACTTTAACTATGTCGAATTTAACGTTCATCCGTTCGCGCATTATCCTTAAAATGTCGTACAAATTTTTCACTTCACGTATTTATATAGAAATATATTTTGATATTATTAATTATTTATTTATTTTTAAAAGTATTTTACATGGCTTGTTTACAAGTATATGTGACCAGTCTAATAAGTACACAATTTGAGTAAAGTAGCATTTGTTGCCGAACTATGTTTGGAAAAATCCCTGTATTTCAGCATTTAACACCATTCCCCATAATTTTGTCAATTATTTTGTACACTAAAATAAAATCCCATAATGAAGGATATTATGAGAAAAGATTATTATAAGATTTTTGTCTAATTTAGTGTTCGTTTGTGTACAAAAAAAGAGAATAGTTCCTCTCTTTGTAGCAAGTGAACATGTATGTGAGTGAGTGCAGGGTGAGTAAAACCAAATACTTATGAATATTTTTGCAGTGATTTACAATTTACCTAGAGCAATTTATATTTATATTATTAGGTTTCAAATATAAATTGCTGTAGGTAAATTGTAAAGTGCTTGAAGCCAGCTAAAAATAAAAATAAAATATGCGATTGCCGCTCAGCGAACAGATTATAGTAAAAGAAATCCCCTTTTTACTCTTAAGAAGAGTATGTTCAACAAAGGACCTGTTACTGCTTATAAAATATGAGACCATGAGAAATAAAATTATAGGAAACAAAAAAAAATAGTATACGTAAATGTCTCACATCGCGTAACTTGCTTTAAATTCCTCATATTATGTTGTTACTTAAAATACTGGTAAAAAAAAATAGACTTACCTTGCATTCATTAGTGTCGGCGTTCCATATGCGCACGGTCTGGTCGTTAGAGCAGGAGGCGAGCAGCGTGCCGTCCGGAGACACGCGCACCATGCGCACCCACTCGCGGTGACCTTTGTACGTCTTGATACAGTATCTGCGCACGTAGTATTAACCATATAAACTTATGACACTAGTACCTTACTACCGTACCGTCTCATTTTCTTGCAATAGCACTATCACCAAATATCAGCTGGCTGATTTGGTTAGCATGCGTGAGGTTGAATGCGAATATACTGCATCCTTAAAAATGATTCTGGATTTGCAGCCACAACTGAATGAAACATAAGGCCTTAGCTTCTGATGACCAGTTTAAAAAAATGAGCCTAAGCAGCTTAAACCTAGTTGCAAAAACAGAATTCGTGTGCTTGGCAGTGGGTAAAGAACTTCTGTGAGGTGTGGTGAGTGAACTTTTACAAGATATTTTACCCAACCGATTTTTTATTGGTTGGCAACTAACTGCTGAGTCGAAAGTCTGCGAGCCTGGGTACAAACTTGTCAAAAAGAAAGAATCAAGAACTGATTTCATACTCATCCAAAATCCATTTAGGCACGCGATCTTACATTTTCTTTCAGAAATAAACAAAAAACATACGCGCCGCATACATATTTTTTAAATCATACGTATTTATTGCGTTTATTTATACACATATGTATTGTAACGTTTATGTATTTTGTATATATATTGTCTGCACCACTATTATTTCTGTTTCGTGTAACGGTTGACTGGGAGATAATGCCAACTGGCATTAAGTCCGCCATTTGTATATTTTGTAATATTCCGTGCAATTAAATAAAGTAAACAATTCAATAAATTAATACATTAGAACCAATGGCGGCCTGTAAAATTACGACTGATCACCTGTTTGAAACGATATTTGTAGTGTGTAATTTGACAGCTATGTCCAATGTCATAAGGTTACAATAGAAAAGATTATATAATTAAAACCGCTAAGGTCAATAAAAGTCAAAACGCGCGATATCATTATACCAGCCATTGAAAGTCCAGCTTGGACACAGGCCTCTCCGAAAAAGGAGGTTTATTGCTCATAATTGCCGCGCTAGGCAAGCTTGTCGGCAATGGCAGAGCGCAACTTCCGCGACGAGAATGCAACTGCCCATCCCCGCCCTGTACATTTGAGCTGCACTGTTTCGGATGGATATACCGCCATCTGTCGGTTCTGGTACTTAGTCGCCTCTTACGAGGTGCAGTGGGAGGTACTATTCTATTCTGCCGGTACCTCATGGCAAGTCAATAAGTTAGGAGTGATAAGTCTTATAAAACTGTCTAAATTTTCTAGCAACTTTATAATTTTTTTATTTCATGAAACCCCTATCCTGGCATTAACAAACTGTAATCAGCCGTTTACATGATGCTGTGACTAAGGGAAATACGGGTTTATTTTTAAATGTTTAGGATTAAGAAGATTTAATAGGAATATAATCTCACCCAGTAGCCACTTCCCAAGCCTTGATAGTTTTGTCGCGGCTGGCGGAATAGACGATGTCGCCGCTCGGCGAGAATGCGACGGACGACACGTTATGGTCGTGGCCGTGCATCGTCTTCACGCACTCAAACGTCTGGTTGAAGTCCCACAGCTTAATCGACATGTCGGCGCTGCATGACACTGCAAAACAAATTAGCGTGTACAAGATGACACACAACACTAAAATAGCTTTAGGGCATAAAACTAAATAATAAAATCACACATCTCATACATTGATCTGATTCCGATAAAAGTCGCTTTAATCACTTGTGTTACGGACATTGCACAACAGAGGAATCACAAATACATAATCCTTAAATACATATCTAACACCTAGATACCGTACAGGCATATGGCTTATATATTTCTAGCTAGCTATTAATTAAAGATGTTCCAAAATAGGTTCAGTAGTTTTTGAGCCTATTCGTTACAAACAAAAATACATATATTTTTAATTATTTAATCTTAGTATCGATAAGTCATATTAACGCAAATCAAAGTACATCGTTGAGTATTTTCATATTCCCGTTTCTGCGTCCCATATTAGTAATAAGAAGAGTCGCAAACGTAATGAAAGACACATAATCAGTTAACCGATCTTGTTGAACCTGGTAACTAACGGTATACGAAAATTTACACTCTAGGGACGTTGACATACAAATAATATTGAGGTGTCCTTGAAATTACAAATTGACAGCAATGCACATGAAACTATATAGTATATATTGTACTTCCAAAAAGAATTTTGCCCAATTGTTCCGGCTAATCTCTGAAACGAGTGGACCGATTTTATCGAGACTCACTGGCAGATAGAGCCGATGTTATAAGGAATAACTTAGACTACTTTTATAATTTATTATTCTAACGGGAACGAGTAATATGCGAGTAAAACCGCGGGTGGCTAATGGTTGATTATAAAGTACTGGAGATATTGTTACCCAGCAGTTTTCCGTGGTGGTCGAAGGCGATGTCCTGAACGGAGTCGGTGTGACCCTTCAGGGTTCGTTCGTACTCGCCGCTCTCGAACTCCCATACTTTGATGGTAGCATCTTCGCTTGAGGACACCATCAAACTGAACACTGGGTGGAATATTACCTGTAATTTTTTATAAACATATATATATATATATATATATATATATACACTGATATAAGTATATATATATATATTACCCAGGTGGCTTGGAGCGTTTGTTATGCAACTTGTATGAAATATCAATTGAATTAAGGAGTGTAACATTAGAAATAATAGTTTAAAAAACACGCTTTTAAAAGTTAACCGAAGTAAATACTAAAAAATAATTATTAATAAAAAATAGTTTATATTACTGTATAAGGACAATCATAATTAATTAACTCAAAATGTTATTATAATAAAATTTAAGTTATAAATAGAAATTTTTTATTAAAGTTAAAAGCTTAGTGCTTAGTTAGGTGCTGGACATATGAAAGGTTACAATAATTATATTGGCAAATATCTTTAAGAGGAGATTACGAAAACGTACTGGATCTAATCTAACCCAAGCTTATAAAAGCATGTTAAAAATGCAGTAGTTAAGACTAATTATTAAGACATCACGCTTTAGCTGCAATATAGTCGAAAATAGTTTAGCATTCGAAGACTTTATATTATTTGTTTTATTTGAGGTCTCTCTCACGAAGGAAAATATAAAACATGTTTTGCATGAGGTAATAATAATAATATACTCTTTATTGTACACCAATCAAAACAACACAAGAACATCACAAAAACATGGAATAGTAGGTGCAAGAGGCGGCCTTATCGCTAAATGCAATTTCTTACAGGCAACCTTTGGATAGAAATAATGTTAAAGCTGGTGGAAGTTTGAGGTGCATTTAGTACATACATACATAATAATAAACATACATACAATACACATACATTTAAATACATATAAAGATAAAGTTACAGAACAAGGAAAGATATCAGAGGTAGACTTCATATACAAAGGTTTTCTTCATTGCTACCTCACTCTCACCTATTAGTAACCGCAAATAACAGTCATTGCTGTTTCGATTTGAAGAGTGAGAGAGGCAGTGGAATTGCAGTTATGAGATAATATCTTCAAGACTCAAGGTTGGCACCGCGCTTGTGATATCCGTGTGGTATTACGAGCATGTTTAGGATGCGAAGACGCTTACTACGAGTATTACGCGGGCTGTATGTTGGTTTGTCGACATGGTCTAATAAAAAAAGGACATTACCAACTTTATACGCAACTTCTCAAACTAAATACAAAAAATCGGATCTATATAGCACAGTTCGCCAATTTGCCCAAATATATCTCGTGCCTTACAGTCCTTACTAATTATTACATCTTGACGTATGTAATTCTATTTTGATCAATATTCAGTTCAACCAGTGATAACTGTACCTTTTTAATACTTTAACGTAATTTTTACTTAAACTAAACAAGCTTTCCGACCTCTGGATTGCAATCATGATCTGATAGAGTTCTGTATGTAGTAGGTACACGGAACTTAGGTCGAGTTATGCAGCTTTTCTTATGAGATACATTTTAAGTCAGATACTATAACCCCAAGGTTTCATAAGGACGCCTTTAGTGCGACAACGAAGACCGCGTAGCTTTTGTAAAGGGTACCTGGCGTCTACTAGTCGTGCAAATCAGTTTACATAAATTACCGTTATCGCAATGCATGGTGTCGTAATGAAACCGAGTCTTGTTCCTAAGTCACTGTTATCGTTATCTAACCATTAGAATGTTAGGATAAGCTATTAATGGTTAGAGACAAGTGAGATCATAGAGAAAGATTATTTTGGATCTCACGCATTTTCCAGAGTTGTTCCAATATTATTCTGTTGTATGCTAACAATCAGCAACTCACTTTAACAAAAATCTACAATAATATTAGAAGCGAGAGACAGTCAGTACATTGAAATCCTATAATCTAAGGAGCGAAGTTCTACGACTATTCGTAGATTTTTTCCATCGTACTAGTACAAGAACTGACCCAAAATTACTTGAAACAAATTTGGTTGGGATAAGTTACCTTGGTAATAGTGGCTCGATGGCCGGTGAGACAAAACTTTTCTGGCGGGCGTGGGATCCATTCAGCTGGAGTGCGTTTGGCGCGGGTCGGTGCGCCCTCGATGAATTCTTTCTGTGCTTCCGATAACTTGGATTCTAATTCCATTACCTGGAAGTCAATTAATTAGTATAAGTATATCGAATATAATCGTTTTTAAAGACAAATCCAGTAGTACTGCATCTGTTTTTAAAAATTTGCAATTCAGGATAAATCTAGAAATTATATTTGGGTACTGTTGCGGTTGAAACGAGAGAAATAATCCTCAATGTACAACCCGTTCAGTTGAAAACAGGAATCAGTACGAAAAAGATTTCATTATCATAGCAATAAATGCGAGTGGAAGAATTACATAAGACAAAGGTGTCGTATATCGGCATTTAGAACATATTTTCTAGTAAATTATAAGACTTATCGTTTTTACAAATAACAAATGCATAACACATACATATGTTTTTGTAGACAAAATAAATGACATTACAAATTCTAAAACAGAAGACTATCGTTGGTGTATGATAAACATAAGCACCTTAGTGGGGCGAGGCTTACGTCGTGGAAACCGATGAACCAATTGCCATTACCTTGAGCTTTGTTTAGTTTCACTGCATTATTTTCGGAGCGATAGTTGTTGAATAATGTCAATGAAAGGCCGAGTACAAGAGGGAATATATGCGACTTGCATCGACCCGCGACAAATGAGAAATTCATGCTGACCTAGAAACGTCCAATGCAGATCGATCGGATCTATTTTTCCCACATGGAGCCTTGTCGGCTATGATGCTATAGCTCCAACAGCACAAACGATAACACTGCCCGAGATCAATTTAACAGTAGATCAGCCGATTTGTCTGTCCGACAAAATTGATGATCAATTTAAAGGTGTGATCACAGACTTATGAGAACGGCCTTTGGTACATCGTGCTGTGTTAATGATGGGTTATGTAAGATCAGTTGTGTATAACGAATATTGTGCGAACGTGGATGGAAAACATTAATCATCGTGTTTAATTCGTTTAATAATTCTTGGAGCCGTCACAAAAAGGAGATGATATGAAGTAACATGTTCACATGTTTTGCGTTGGTGCAATAAAAACAAATCTTGGCCACTCTACAGATAGACAATTTTTTGGGTTTTGTTTTTTACTAATTCAGTTATGTGTATGTTCAGTTTTATGGCTTTTTAAGATACTAGCAATGCCCGCGACTTCGTCCGCGTGCAGTAGTTTCTTTGGGCACCATACCTTTTCACTTTAACTTATATAAACTTTGAATATTATGTTAATTATATATACAAATCAATAGCCTAAATAATAAGTTTTAAGCTTCGAGCACTTACAATAGCGATAGTTTCATACAACTTTTCATCCCCCCTTTCAACTCTTAAAGTCGAATGAAAAAGTAGCCTAGGGCCTTTAGACTATCTATATACCAAATTTCATTTAAATCGGTTCAGTAGTTTGCGTGATTGCGTAACAGACAGACAGACAGAGTTACTTTCGGATTTATAATATTACTAAGGATACACATATTTACGTAATACAATATCGAGGTTATTGGCCTTTGTAGATAAATATATATCATTTATATAACCAAATCTAACATGACGACATTGGTAAGGTAAGTTTTCTATGATTACTATGAGAAAAATGCGTTTAAATTTACTATACAGAAATTAGGTCACTAAAATTCACCGTGTCGAGGTTCGCAGGCGTCAAATCAAAAACAAACTTAGCCAAGTCTAATAACCAGTATTGATTTATAAAAATATATTAAAAAGGATTTGGCTTAAAAAGGATTTGGCACAAAACGGTGTTGTGTTATGTAAATAGTGGATTGGTTAGTTAGATGTAAAATACAGTAAACAATACCTTCTTCTGCAACCTAATCACCGAGGTCCACTTCTTCTCGAGGAGCCCGCCGAACTTGCGGTCCATTTCGCCGGTCATGTCGGCCTCCTTCTTGAACGCTTCCAGCGCGTCCGTGTAGCCATTGCTGCCCAGGTAGTCGGCAATCGCTTTGTTCCTGGAACAATACAAAATTGTATTTTATCGACTAAAATAAGAAAGATGTCTACTGTATCGGCCATGTACGTATGATGCTAATTAAAAATGACCTTTAAAATGAAGAATCAGACCAACTAAAACAAGACGAGCAAAGCCAATAAAACGAAAGTTTTTTTTATAAAAGATACCTAAAATATATCTTAGAGCGGACATACTTCAAATTGCATTAGATCATATCAGCCGGAAGACGTCCACTGCATATAATTATTTCGAGGATTTGTCTAACAATTTGCCGTGCTGGGCATGTGTCATCACACCAGCCATTGTAAGTCCACTGCTGAACACAGGCCTCTCCCAAGAAAGGGGAATCTGCCCATAATTGCCGCGCTGAGCAAGCGTATTGGAAATCGCAAAGCGCAGCTTTCGCGACGAGGATGCTGCTGCCCATTCCCGCCCTTTGCATTAGAGCTGCATTGTCTCGTATGGATATACCGCCATCTATCGGTTCTTGTACCTTAGTCGCCTTTTACGACACCTGGTACAGGGCGAGGTACTACTCTAGCGGTATCTTACGGCCTATGACGAGTATGCGCTGTATTTGAGCTACACGAAAAAGATGGTTATACTGAAACCGATTTCGGTACCTCAGTCACTTCTTACGACACCTGGCAGGTATCTACTATTCTACTATGCCTGCGCACGGCAAATTTACTGTATTTCAAGCATACAATATCGAGAATAGAAAAAAAGGAATTTCCATTAATTATAACATTTATTTAGATATAATAATAACAATATTCTTATGGTTGAGTAAGAGAGAGTTGAGTTGAGTGAGAGACACGCCATATGTAGTAGAAAGTAAACATTTAATCTCAAGCCAAAAAAGTATATTGTAACATTTAAGAAAAAATCTTGTTAAGTAAAACAAAACACGTGTGCCACGAACAGCTGAAATGTTGATTTCTTTATCATCATCATAGCAGACGTGAAATATCCACTGCTGGTGCATCCATAGGCCTCTCCAAGTAAGGGGGAATTTTCCCATAATTGCCGCGCTGGGTAAGCGTGGTGGCAATCGCAGAGTGCAGCTTCACGACGTGAATTCTGCTGCCCTGTTGCATTTGAGCTACACTGTTACAGGTGGATATGACCCCATCTGTCAGTTTCGGTACATCAATCGCCTCTTACTACACCTGGTAAAGGGGGTGGTACTATTCTCTGCCGGTAACTCACGGTCAATATTATTTTAATTTAATTATTATATTGTTTAGTCTATATTGGTAGATTAACATTAGCGTATTGGAAAACGAATGTTAGATGTCATAATAGTTATGCTATTTCACGATTATATAAACGTATACATTGCACCCCTAGTTTAAAAAACAATGATAACTCAAAATAGTTTTCACAATGCGAGAAGAACTGTAATTAGTTTGCAAGTTTATACAAAATATCAAATTACTATTTAATGATGATAACATGTTTGAAAATGTGTTCTAATCGAGTAATTATGTGAATCCAGTAACTGGTATTGGAACTGGACTGGAAAGACTGGTAATTGACAAGAATATCGACTTTGACGGGGTCTATGGCGCATTCGGCTGATTTCCACAACGGACCACAATCATCTTGAACATCATTAGAAACTTCTAAAATTATCAATGTTTCTTAACTATATTATGCACGTATTATAAATATAAACCTTTCACTTAAATCATTACTATCTATTAAAAAACACATCAAAATCCGTTGAGTAGTTTTAAAGATCTAAGCATAAATAGGGACACACAGACAGACAGCGAAAATCGACTTTATTTTATACTATGTAGTGATGATGAACATTTATAAAAGATACCTAAGGTTTGTTGTGTTCCTGGGTGTTGTGTATATGTATGATATTCGTAACAATTTAAGCGACATGTCCCGGTCCAGGTCAAAGTAAGATATATTGTGTTATTTACTTTTCAAGTGTACATAAAACAGTAGTATTGAGTTGAAGCAGTTTTCATTAGGCAATCTGATATTCTCTTAGCTTTGGTCGTTGCATTATCTTTGTAATTGACAGTACTTTTAAAAATACAGGTTAGCTTTCCTTTGCATAAAAAATATATTGCATTCTATGTAGGTACAAAACTATGAACATTAATATGGTTTAACATTAAGTAAATATATGTACACCTAGGCCTGCAGGCAACAAAAATCTGTAATAAGAGTAGGTGGTGAAAGGTAATTTAGAATAATAAGACATATATTTTTTTTAATTCACTTGAAAAAAAATACGTTATTTGTATCATACTAGTTATTATGTAATGTACAAGATAATTGCTGTAAAAAATGTTTTCGGTTGTGGTGTTATTAACATGTTTTAAAATTATTGTAAGTAACTTTATACTAATGAATGCATTTCTATATTATATATTTAAGACAAAACCTGAAAAGTATAATCTAACGTTATGACCAATTTGACTTGAAGCCGTCGTCGTCGAACTTGTCCTAATTTTATAAGCCGCCCTTGCGACACATTGATGTGGATTATCCGTAATTACTCTGCCTACACAGGTAAATTCTAGTACTTCCTAAAATGTCTACTATTTTAAAATGTCTACTGCTGGACATAGGCCTCCCAAAAAAAGGTAGAATTTGCCCATAATTCCCGCCCTGTTACATTTGAGGACTGCTTCGATTGGATATACCGCATATGTCGGTTCCGGAACCTCAGTCACCCGTTATCTACTATTCTACTTTGCCGGTACCACATGTCCATCTGCCGGTGCCACAGTCGCATTCAGTTAAAATTTAATACTAACGCTTTTTAGTACACAAGATAGACAATCAAACATAATCCGCGTGATAGTAAGCATCACCGCACCTTATAAACGCTCGTAATATCACAAGGACACACTAGCGCGTTGCCAACCTAGTGATTTGAAAATATAGTACCACATTACCCAGGATTTTACTATAAATAAGCCGGTATAATAGTATGAGATCTATCTCATTAAATTCATCGTTTAAAATCTAATAATACTTTAAATTAATTATAATTCCTAACTATCGCTATAATATTGTTTTCAATAATTACGTAATGTTTTATTTTTGATTCCAACATTAAAATCTATTATCGAATAGTTTACCTACTTCCAAATGTCAAACATGTCTTTTCAAACTTGTTAAGGCCATTGAATACAAATAAACGATGACACATCACATAATACGTCATCAAAGGTTGATAGTGAGCTCATCACATTAAGAACATAATATTTAGAAACATTATGTCAGATGACCGACTTCGACAACAATTCGCACCCGTACATCGTTTAATCTACAAAATTTTACTCAGTTCTACGAGTTTCTAAATTAACTTTATATGTAGGTACAATTTGTAATTTGGATATCTCTAACAAAACAATATGTTACAGAGATAGTATTAATAATTACTTGTCAGCATAAAGAAGAGCAGTAAGTGTCGTATCCCTCGCTTTTTACAATATCCTGTACGAATTTTTGCTACCTTCAGGTAAGACTAAAATATAAGTTTTCTGTAAGTCCTTCTCAGAGTGAAAATATGTACAGTAATATAACCGGTTATGTGTAAAACTGTCAGACTCCTATTATGCATGTACTCGTATAGCACCATCCAGTTTTCTTCTATCGTATTAATTATATTGTAATTTAATAACTTCCTTCATTACTGGATTTTGAAACAGGATACTGATTTACGTAAACAGTTTGTTAAATTATAGTAATGTTTAAATTTTAAAGTAGTGTTCAGATATTTAATTATCTATATAACTTCATGCCAATGTTAATTGGCGTTATCTCCCATTTAAGCAACCATTAGGCGAAACAGAAAATAAATAATACGGCGGTGCAGAACGACTCGGCTAACTGATATAGGTGAACCTATATCAAAGAAACAAAAAAAATCTTAAGACTACATTTATCCGCACAGAAACATAGATTCTAGAAACGTTGGTGTCACTTTTATTGAATGTGAAGGCAAATAATTTGAAATTCCTAGATAGTCGCCCACTCGAACTTTCTAAGAGAAATGATAAGTGTACAGGTTTATTGGATTACTGTGTGCAAGTGCCTGAACTAGGCTCCAGGTACAAATGGAATATTTACTGTTAATGCGCACCAACGCACTCACTCCTGAGTGCTGCCATATTACTATCCTTTTGAAACTATTTCTGACTTTGAATTTATAAGATGACTAGCTTTTCGCCTGCGACTGCATTTACACTTAATATTATTTAATGGTAAAGAAGCCGACGCCTTTTTAGCTTTAAGTGTCATTAAAACCAGTGCACAGGACAAGAGAACGTAAGACCATAACAAACAGAGTCAGACAGTCACACTTTCGCATTTATATAGTAAAATTTGAGACGGATTTCAAAATCTGATTTAGATGTTTAGATCAATCGCTGCGAAATATGATCTCGAACTTTTGCTACAGACGATCGAGGCGTCGAAAGCTTATCAACATAAAAAAAGCAAATAATACCTTTCTCAACGCAAACGAACGCAACGCTGTTACAACGATACAATTTTAAGAACAATTTCACGCACAATGGCAATTACTTAAGAGGTCAGCGTATTTCATTTTGCACTCCGCGTTGTAATCTCTTCTATGTACCGATTAGCCAGCTGTTGGAAATATTTGTTACTAGCGATTAATCGTTAAGTATTCCAGTATCAATTAACATTCACATGTTTCCATTGGTCTGACTAATTTAATGTGTAGGCGGTCTAATATATAATATTAGAGCCGAAAAAAAAACTAGTTTTTTACAAATGTACTTCCACAATACTGTTGTTACTGTACGTGTATGTGTACGTGAACAGAAATATAATTGCTTTAAGATATTCTGGTAATTTAAGTACCACATTGAAGGAATAAAGAAAAATAATACCTATGGTCCTGCATGTTTGGTATGGCAACATTCGGCATACCATACCATGTTACGCGTTCAAATATGCGTACGATGCGATCCAATGAGCGGGCAAACATGTGTCATGTGGTCATGAAGAGAGCCGTGTATTACGTCACTCGATCGTTCTACAAACGACAAATACAGCAATACTGACTTTAACACACAATACGACCAGAACAACGTAACTCGATTAAACGACTTTACGCAAGAGATAATCCTGACCGTTAAAGCATCGATTGGTAATACTTTCGTTCTGCTGTCTTAGGAATTCGGTGAAAACCTGCGTCTCGAGAC
The DNA here is from genome assembly GCA_020976665.1 of Heortia vitessoides. Classification (NCBI taxonomy): domain Eukaryota; kingdom Metazoa; phylum Arthropoda; class Insecta; order Lepidoptera; family Crambidae; genus Heortia; species Heortia vitessoides. Next base: position 12,428,601 of record JACJUM010002525.1, on the reverse strand, counting down.
GTCATGTTAGCTAACAATCGGTGTACAGCTACATCCCATACTGTTTCAGAAATATTTCGATCAATGACGCTCGCATGGTGAAACTAAATCGATTTTAAAACAATCAGTTTCGCGGGTGTCCCTATTGTTTGCGTGGGAGCCGACATATTAAGATTGTGACTGCAAGTGAATAGAAGAAGCGATAACAACAGAAGCGTATAAACAAGAAGAGAAATTGCTTTCAAAAAGTAAACCACGAGACCTCGCTTGTTGCCTATGATATTGTGTTAAGCGTAAGCAACCTACTTGTTATATTTTTTGCTGAATAAATTACGAGTAATGATCACCTGTTGGCGGGGCGAACGCTGTGTCTTTAACCTTGGGCTACAAGAGTTTGGGAGCTATGCTGGGGCTCAGCGAAAGTGGTTTCGTGCGTAGATAGAGGCGCAAGCCGGGACCGCCTGAGAAAATAACTTTCACGATACATTTCCGTCGTTACGACTCTGATTGCAGGGATCAAGTGCCAGAAATATGCACTTTATATTAAATACTCCCAACTGTACTTATGAAGCTTGAATGTGTTACGTAAATGTTTGTGAGTCTCTAATGAAGGTAACGCAATCGATATATAGAAATAAGGCCATTCTTTATTTATAAAAAAACAAACCTTTAAAGACACGGAAGACGGTTTCGTATAAAAAAATATTAATTTAAGTAATCTATACCAACATATAAATACAATTTAAGTGTATGTTTGTATTCCTTAATTAAAAGCTTTTTGACTCAATGCATACGAAAGTATATAGAAAATATATATATATTAAAAAGAATTTGTCTTCCTGTTTGTACCAGCTAATCTCTGAAAAGGCTGGATTATATTTTAACGGGACTATCTGAAATAACATAGATGATATTGTAAGGAGTAACTAACATAAGCTACTTTTATTATTCTACTCGAGAGAAAACACGGGGCGCTACCAGTATAGTATACTTATGTTTATAGTTAATTTTTGCAGTAAATGTATTCATAGAAAATAGACTAAGACACACGTATGTGACTTCACATATCTAGTGCTTAGCTTTCCACGCGATAACTATTAGATTTGATATTTTATACCGTTTGAATATTTCAAAGTATAGCTCCTGAATAGCCGATACAATCAGAACCACCAATAACAAGGTAAGCCCCCATTATCATTGACGTGACACAAAGCGTCGATTACTTATTCTATTATTTAATGCCATGCGTGATCAGATAACAGCCAGTTACGCAGCGGCAATGTTATTTTGCGAAAAGTTCTGTTTGCGAAATGCAGCGAACTATGTCTATATATCGTGAATGCCAGAGCGGAAACTTCATAACTAGTACGCATCATGTGAACCGATAACAAGTATTAACGACCGACGGTGATATTGGTTTCATTAAACTGTATTTTTGCTCACTCCAGATAAAATGTCAATATAAAGAAAAAGTTATAAAATACTATAGCAATACATATAATATTTTATAGACATACAAAATAGGTATCTTTATTGACATTTTTGATTATAATTATCTAATAAAAATAATAAGTAACAACACCTCAATGCATTGACCTGACTCGAGATATTTCGCTTAAATAACTTGTGTTACGGACAACAAAACAACAGAGTAATCACAAATATAATAAATAATACATATTTCATTTATAAACGTTTGCCCTGGGTGGGGATAGAATGCAAATCCAATTTACAATCAGAAATATTAAAGTGCCTAGTAAGGTAGTATGTAGAAAATAAATCTTTTATTTTAACTTTTAGATCTTAACGGTACAATCAGTAGCAAATGTAAGATGAACGCAGCAACGCAAGTGCCGACAAAACAACTAATACGACAAAATAACTAACAAGTTAGTATGTACCGCACACATCCTAGAATTTACATACGGGCGACACCACATGAAATGTTAATTCTTATTCACAGATATTGCTTCTCTCAGCAAGTTACGACACACAAAAAAAATGTTTGTTCTAAGTTTGCCGTAGTTGTAAGTGTATCTAATACATAACTTATAGATAATATTAAAAAAAAACATTTATTAACGGTATAATGTTGTATTAAACATAAGTAATAAACACAATTAGCTAAGCCGTTAATATTAGATATGGGAAATACCGATCTCACCCTACACAGGGGTTGAACAATCTATCTATACCCACCACCTCATTTTACTAGGGAAGGAAATAACGTGCTAAAGGAAAACTACCTTAATACTTATGAGATAAGGTTGAAAGTTTAAAATGTTAGTGGCATTCTAGGGGGACATGGGTTGCCTACGCGACTTCGCGTATCGATCGCCGTCACAAGGCGCCGACCGCTGTACGTCAGACCCAGTCTGCGTCATTGCGAATGCCTTTTCCGCTGTCCTTTTCAATCATCCCCTAGAAGTTAAGAGGCGGAAAACAAATGTCGTCGTCGTCTCTTGTGAAATAACGAATATTGGAAATTAAACAATAGTTTTATTTTAAGAATTAAATATATATTCGTTGTGATAAGTATAATATTCATGCTCTTAATTAACAATTTCGGGACAAATTATTGTAATTGTGCAATAAAATTAAATATTATTTTATTTTATTTAAATTAAATATTATTATTTTTTTGGTAACTGAACTGTAACTGAAAACAGTAAAAATTGTATTTTATATCTATCTTGACATCGTGTATATTATAATCTTTTATTGTTATATATCTTCTTTCTTCTTCGTAAATAAAAAAATTGTATGATTTGTCTGGGGTTTTAATCTTTTTTTTCCTTGCTGTGCAGTTTCAATTTGAGAGATAGCATAGTTATATTTGCATTCTCAAGTTATAGTCGCAATTTATTTTTTCATAGTAAACCTTTAATCAAGAGCAGTCTGTCGGGTTAGTAGTTTATACATGTAATATAATTTTTAGTGATTATTTTAGAGCTTTATCTAATAACATCATCGGACTATGTTATAGCTTATATGTGAGTTTAAATGCACAGGAATATTAAGTTAAAGAATCTCTTAACATCAATATCAAAGTAAACATTTAAATATTATAAAAGAAAATCGAAACCTCTCGAATCAATAAGAACTTGCGCGTTTGATGACACTCAATTACGAAACAATATTGACGCAGTTAACAGTTTCATGGGCAAGAACAAACAGGGGTGCAAGGGCAATCGATGTAATGGAAAAACCAAACGAACACGCGGGGAAAATAAATGTTAAACCAATATCGGGGATACACGCGTATTTAGTGTTAGTGTAGGTAGAGTGAAAGTCGACGCAATACGAAAATAAGGCACGTACTAAAAATCAATTAAGCAAACATATCTTTCAATTAGGAAGAAGCTCTCCGTATGGTAATTTGATTACATTCGTGACTGGACAGTAAACTCATTGGGTCCTTTCATTTCGACTTGATTTGATAATACGTAACTAGAATTTCAATTTATCTCCTTGAATTTATTTTCTAAAACTACCATCTCTAAAGATTATGTAAAATATATTGAACTTAAATAGGTTTAAGTTGTTCTACTTATAATAAAATATATTCTTTCAGAATAATATTTATATAGTAGTACGAAAGTAGATATAAAGGTTCGAAAAAAAGTTTTTATTTGATAAACCTAATACTGGACTACTCAAGACGTCAATTACAGCGTAACCTTGCAAGAGGGCAAAGTCCCTCATTAGTGAGCGACCCTGTCGACGACAAACATAAAGACAAGCCTTACTTGCTCTTAAAAAAAACCATATAATAAACTAGCTAACCAGTCAGACATTGTCCTGTTTTAACCAATCTTATATGTTTATTATAAAATAAATATACCACAAATTGAGAACTGTATATCAAGTTTGATCAAACAGTACAGAGCAAGCAAACATTTATTACAATCGGTTCAGTAGCTTAATAGTTCATCCCGGACAAGTGATACAAAAATTTTGTATATAAAGATGTGCCACGGGGCTACTTATCATTTAACTCTGATGTCAAAATTCAATTAAAAAAGTCAGTAGACATATTCGCTCTGACGTTCTGCTGTATTGAAAAACAAAGTATGCAAGTAAGATAGGAATGGGACGGAACCAGCGCGCTAGGACAGCATTCCAAGCGATCCAACCGGGTACCTAGCGGATGGCCAACGAGTCTTGAACCTCACAATGGCTTACATTTCTCGATTCCATGATCATGAGAACGCTATGAAGAAACATATTAACGTGGATATTATCGGTACCTAATTATACACCACCTTGCTACGCGCTGTTCTTTGTGCATTTGTAACATATACTGTCTTTTATAACTAAGGTAAAAGCAGAAACTGTGTTCATGTGTGTTTTTCCTAAAACTAGAAACGTATTAAAAATATTGTGTGCAAAAAGTATTTGTTAATATCAATTTTATTTTTAAATAATAAAAAGTCAAAGTACTAGTTAAAAATAAGGTTTTTTAAAGGTATTGATTATACTTAAAGGGAAATTATTGTATATATAACAAAAAAAACTGGCATTGATTGAAAAAATCGATAAATATTTGCAATATTTCTCTATCACGATTTTTATGTAAGCAAGATCATAATCTTGATCGATTATGGTAATAAACTATGACGTAAGCGTTTTTGCTGTTTGGGTGTTTAAAAGTAAGACAACTCTCGATTCGACCTGGTTCATTCAACGCCAATAGGAGGTTCCAAAATATAAGCGCGGAGATAGACTGTTATCACTCAAACAATCTGAATAACATTACACTAGAAACATTATGCACGTGGTCGGTGGTACACTTTCACTGTTCTTTTGTACCTCTGGCTTGGACTTAATGCTAAAAGTATTAAAACAAAGCCTATCTGGGTCTTTTCTTGAATCTAAAACAGTCAATTAGTAATTGAGCCACATAAGTGTAGGACATTAGATACGAAAGATATGATAAATTAGATTTACCATTAGTTAAAATGTAAATTATTATAGCTCAATAAAGAGCACCTGCTTTCTACTTGTTTATAGAAACATATGATACAATAAATATAGTCATAGTAGTTAACCCTTTTAAAGGAGAAAGTAATGTGAAAAGTATCATTATGGACCTCAAAAAGATACCGAATATTTGTACAATCGAGTTTACTGGATTTTATAATAATTGTCATTTTGCTTTAGTGTCAGCCAATCATATATAAACGTGATAAGTAAAACATGATAAATGAACTGAGGAAGTTTTAGGATAACGAGTATCAGTGATCAAATACTACTGTTATCTAATCTTAATTTGCATTAATGTCGTAAAAATCTTGAGTCGCTTGTAATAATTATTAACCAAATATCTAAATAATATAATTTATTCTTAGTTTTTCGAAAACTTGGGAGTAAAACTTCCGCGAGGATTGTGAAATAAGGCTCTCAAGATATTGGCAGAGGGTATATATACCCTGAGGGTTTATAGCGGTATACCGCTCTTTTTTCTCGAGGGAGAATAATTCTCATACAACATACTCACACAGTACTACGGCTCTAGTCAAACTAACTCGGGTTTATTTTGGTTAGTATGCTTTTTATTATATTTGGGCGAATACTTTAAACTTAAGGTAATTTGCAATATTGCTCAACGTAGAGATATTTTCTTTAGAACCGTTAGTATCGACATCTGAATAAGAGTGAACGTTAAAAATTTACGCTGCTCTAAAATAGTGAGTCTCATTTTAATTAACAGAAGTGTTCAATGACCTCAATTCGCTAAAGATTAATACAAACAAAGATTCCAAATAGCTACGTCGAGGTTGCTAAAAGCAAGATATAGTTAACATATCATTTCGAAGTATTCAAAGTATTTTTTTATTATAAAATGTAAAATAATGTTATGTAATTTTCATAAAAAAAACAATCATTATGTTGTGATATACATGACAAAAAATACAATAACTGTGTACTACAAATGTAAGTTCGAAATATGTATGTCACTTCTGACATAATGCTTAATCCTTAGAGCTTAATCGCATTTGTGTAATAAGCTTACGTAAGCCGTAAATATTCAGTCTGGACAGGTTACACCTTGGATGCTTTTAATTTCCAAGTTACAATAGCATGTGAACAGTTTGGCCACATCATTGTTTAGTGTCTACAGAATAAATCGTTCTCCTTTCACTTAGTCAAGTCGAACTAAAGGGTATAAAGGTTCATGATAGGGCATCAGGTTTCTAGTTCAAGAGTTATACGAAACAAAAGCTTGATGAATGAATTCTATTACTTCAAACATTAACGGAAAGCGAGAACGATTCTTCTAATGAGTCTTTATTACGCAATTTTTTGTTCAGTGACATTTCTACACACTGATTAGGAAGCGTACAATTATAATGGGTCGTAAAAATTTATAAATATTACACCATCAATAATCAGATAACTGATGACAGAAATGTGGGAAGAAAGTTGATGACGATGCCTCAAGAGGAAGGCGCCGCATGCGGGGTGAACGACATAACATGTAAGAACACTGTTACTTTCAAAGGTCGAGCCCAGGTTGGTCGGGTACCACTACCGGCGACAGTACCATTACCATTGAGCTAAGGCTAACATATTGAGACTGCTTTACTATATTGGGCACTCGTTTCAATAAGGCAGGTATAAATTTAATATGGTAAATCATCAGTTGTATCAGTGTATTCAACAGTTACGCTACAATTGTTTTCTTTAACGTTTGAGTATTTGCAATATTGTCTAGAAAGTTTATAATTTCAGCTAAAAATAAGTACCGTAACGAACTCGTAGTAGATAGGCAACAGTGGGGAATGGTCAAGAAGTTCAAGACAAATTACGATATCTATGAAGCAACTTATAAACGAAAATGTGAAATGGTGGATGATAAAAATACGTACTAAAGTTATAAATTTTTAGAAAGGAAATAAATATGGTATATCGTAGTAGTAGTAATGATGTTGGAACAAATGTAAGCTAGTCTAAAGAATTAGCAACAGCCTGGATTATTTTATCAAAATGCTAAATAAATTAATCTTTTATAAATATTTGCTCAAACATATATGATTTATGAAGACTGACCGCTATGTAACGTTTATATAGATGCTTGGCTCCTGAAAATTAGGCAATTGTAATTGTTCATATCCTTACAAAAAGTTATATATACTTATATAATATCCTAGTCCGAAGCTTATTATCTGCCTAATATGTTATTTGATAATTTTATTTAGAAATCGGTTATTCCGAAAATACGAACGCACAGGGACGTAGTAACTTTTCTTTTTAAACATAATAAATGTATTGCTAATATGGTAAGGCTTTTGATGTTCGTCCGCGATTCTATATCAAAAGACAAGTGTTAATAAGATAGACAATATATTATGTGTTCAGCTTCAATTTGACTATTTGTTAGATGGTTACGCCAGATTACAATGTTATTTTTTAATATCTCCCCACATAGAGTAGTTAGATATTTTCAGAAAAATTATTAACGGCTGAGGTATATTTTGGTATTATAGGTTGCTGAATAGACTGGGAGATGGCGTAACCGCGACCTTGTCGCTTCTGAAACTATTTGCTTGAACGAATTCATTAAAACACAATTTCATTAATACGTAAGTTATGTCTAACCTTATTTTCTTTTATCGATATTTATGCTACAAATAATTAAAATTTGAAACGAAGTGTAATAGAAAAGTAGCACGTATACCGGATCCGTTTTTTTAAATTTCACACAATTAATTCTCGTGGATTGCTACTATATGTTCTTGATGTTATCTGTTACTTAGAATTTCAAAGAAAGTTTTGCAGTTCAGAGGTTCAGTTTACCTATTTGATTGTTTTTGCCTTAGTTAAAGCAGAACACTATGTATTACAAATGGGATTGCATAAATTGTAGGTGGAAAATCAACAGTCTTTCTAAGATTGCTTTGCTTCTAAATAATAATTTAAAAGTTAATTAAGTATATTACTTGGGAGTTATATTCGTTTATTGTTGATCTGTCAGCCTGGTAACAATGAACACAAAGAGAAGTAATTTCAAAACACACAAACAGGGTTAAAACGACTAAGACTTCGGGGTAACACGAGAATAGTATTATTTATATTTATACCACAGACAAATCCATCATATCGTCCTGTTATATTATTAGTCTGCGAAAAAGTCGATTTCTAATCTAGTATTTGATCAGGCCATATTTATATCACAAAGTACGCGAATCACTTATTTGAGAACAAACACACATAAAGGGATTATATGGAAAGATGCAATATACTCACAGCTCCTCTCGTTGCCGTTGTGACAACACCATTTTCATCGTGGTCGGGGAGCGCTTGAGGCGGCGGTCCCGGGAGGTTCACTGCACTAGTCTTAGTAATTCACGCGGGCGACGGTCGATTCACCGTTGCCATTATCACACCTATGTACAATGAGAACACACATGTAATTCCATAATCAAATTCAATTTAAACAGTCTATTATGTATTGAATACAAACTATTCAGTATAAAGAAGTTCTAACCACCGTCTGAGATTTGTCCAACTAGGGTATTTTAAAGTAACAATAAAAAAATATTCACTCTCAAATACCTAGTGTCTACCAGTTATTCTAAAATCTATTTTTATTGCCTAGTCATGTGTTTGTAAGAACTATATGTACAATCTTAAACTAAGACAACACTATAATAAACTCTTTAGTGCTGTTCTAAGCCCACTTGTTTTCATCAACAAGTAATAATAATAATAATAAGAGGTATATATTGTAATTGCACCTGTGCTGTTATGTTCGTAATAACAAGTCAATAATGGTGTATTAGATAAATTTTATGAAGAAAATCATAAAAATCTGTAAAAGTGTATGGATAAGGTATTCTTTTTCTTATAAATAATACTTTGTATTCACTTCTATTTCTGATATCTGTTACTTAACAAGGAGTACATATTATCTTTTATAAAATTTTGATGTAGTGAAACAGTTTGGCACAATTGCATTAATTTTGTAGTTTTAAAAATAATCTTTAGATGTGTTTTATCATAATCTAAGTAGACACTTATTGGGCATACTCGTTATGTAGGATAAGATTTTCCTACATGATGATTATGCCCAATTTTTATTATTTATGCATAAATATGTAAATAACATAATATTGTCATGTTAATAACGTCATGTCATAATGCTTATTAATAACAAATAAATATATATAATCTAAACTTGAATTGTCTAAAATTTTTTAATAACTTTTTAATATATATAGATTTATATATATGATTTAGGTAAAATTGTAAGAATGTATATAAGTAGTGAGGAGTTAAAAACAATGGGGTCAACCCAGTAACAAAACATCTAGATTTAAGAAATACAAATTATTGATTTTGAATTTAATTAGTGTGATTTTATTTAACTTCTAAACAAGATTCAATAGCACTAAGGTACATACTATTTTTCAATATACAGATTAATACTACAGATTTCAATAAATTAAAACATCAATTGTCTTTTTTAACTTGAAGCTTAGTCATTTAAAAGGTTTCATTTAATTTGAGCACAAGTAACATAAGCACATCAAAATATTTATGGCTTCTTTTCAAGGATAACATATATTTATTTTAGTAGCTCAATATAAAAACCTTGAAATATTATATTCATATTATTCAACAACACAAAAATAAGCATATTTAATGTTTGTTAACATTAATAACTATGTTAAGCAGCAGACAAAGATGGTTTTAAAGTATAAATATCCACATAAAATTATCTTCCACTTAAACTGAGCAAGTAGGTAATTGGTTATTGTGATTTACTTTACTACACAGATAGATGTCTTTTCAGGTAGTACTATTTTTGCTTTTTACATAATTTTCATAGTTTACAAATCATTGTACCTACCTTATTCTAATAAGTAATTCTATATGTGAAAATGGTACCTAGCTGATGTAAACAAAACCTAGGGATACTTAATGCGCAAAAATAATAAAAATCAGGGAATACTGCAGTAAAATGACTCAGAAACTAAACGTCAAAATCAACAGGGTTACTGTCAGTTTGCCACATCAACGAATGCATATTTCGTATATTTTTAAGTACCATCTCCGTAATAGCTTCGTATGTAGTCACCGTGTAGTTTATATTTTAAAGATACGTCAGAACAAAATGAGCAAATAATCTCATAGAACGGCCATATTGTACACCTAAAAAGAGGAGCATTTTGCACAAAAAATTTAAGAGAATTATATTTCAACATGAAGTTATGTAGAAATCTAACAATGATACTTACAAATCACAAATAAACACTAAAGATTGCACTTTTGTTTGAAATAAATACCACACACGAGACAAACACAATCCACACAAGACTCAAGGCAGAAAACCGTTTTCGTTGCAATGGCTCAATCAAACTCACAGAAGTTTCGATTTTTTGCTCTCCTTTCTACGTTTACAGCGCCATCTGTACACAGTGTAAAGAGAAATAGTTTTTTAAACTTGTAGCACTTCTCGTCAGAAAGAGATAGTGTTAAGCAGTTTCTCTCTTAGTGCAACAAAATAAGGTATATATTAATGTTGCCATAATATTGACGCTAGTGCTGTATTTACCGGTAACAGTTGAAAAATAGTGCTATATAGAGCTGTTTTAGATTTTAACCGTAAATGAGTAGTTGTAGTGTCACTCCAATCACTTTAATATTTCTTGTGTTAGATGAAAACATATAACTATATGAAATCTATAATATTATTTTCATTATAGTTTTGGCATAAGGAAAATAATAAATATCGTTTAAATTTATGAAATGTTACTAAAATAAATTTTGTATTTTAAATTACCTTAAGACTGCATTTTTTATTAAGCTATAGGTATTGAAATGGTAAAATATTAAAAAATTCTACAACCGTGATAACAAAATAAATGTAAATTACATTTGCGGCTCTGTATATAAACATCAGCAAAAGGACAAATGGGTCGGCATTACAATTTAATTTAATTTCTATCATATTATTATAAGTCAGTTCATTTATTATTAAACATTTAAGTGTTCTTTTAATATTAAAGGATTATTTTATGCTAATATTTTTCTGCGTTGTATATCTTTATTAATACCAATATTCGGCAATAACTAAGAAAATTTGTTGAATGTCAGAATTGGTCGACAATACCTTCTTCGAAAGTGTATACTTTATTTGGAATTCTAAATCAATATAAAATGGGAACAGTTTATAATAAACCTGACATATTACAATTTCTTTCTTATCACTAAATATTTTTACACACCAAGCACAACTTAATAAAATCATTTCATCATACGTGATACTATAAAAAACCTAGTGAACAGATGAACAGCGATAACGAACCTATCCTACCTTCTCCCAACAAAACAAATGTCCGATTCTTGCGCCCATTTCGTAAGTTCCTCAAACGATAATTTCGATTATAGCATTTAAAAAATATATTATAATGTTAACGGGCTAATGTGAAATGTTAATGGAATACACATTCAAAATACGAATAGTTCATCCAGAAAATCTTCAAGAATTTTAAGGTTTCAAGAATTGTCGATACGTTGACGAAAGGAATCAAGTTTCATAAATAGTAGTGTTTGCTTTTGCTCATGTGCCGTAACATTTTGGAAGTGTAAAAATTAGTGGACCGTTTGTCGTGCCTAAAAAACGTTGTAACTCACGATGACAGTGAATAGTGCTCACCTTTCACCCTAACAAGTGATATAATTTTTGACCACCAATGTGTTGCTCGTTACTCTTTAGACGAGGCACGGATGCTGATTCTCAGGAGCGGTTTGTGCGATGGTGATAGCAAAGAGCAAAAAAGTTAAACCAATAATGAACAACACGATTAAGAAGATGGACAATTGGACATCTGGACCAGACCTACCTAATAACCAAGATGTGGGTGTTCCTCGAGCAGTCTTCATTCCACACTCCAATTCTTTGCCATTCGATGAAAGACGCGTTACTTTGGAACAACCTGTCAAGGTAAAACTCAGCGAATTTTTATTTACAATTCAGAACAGTAGGTTAATGACATGTCACCTACCCACCTAAAGTTACACAATTGTATAAGTGCATATATTTTATGTAGGTAAATCATATTAGTAAATATCTTTAATTGACTGACATTGAGAATGTTCATTAGTTGTTTTCTCATGCTATTTGTCTAAAAAAACATTTTCTTTCAAATTGGTTATTAACTATAAATATGTGATATAGCCATTATCAAATATTCTTTGTTAATATTTAAGATACTATGAATATTGAATTGATATGAATAAAGAAATGAAAATTACTTCAAGTGTCTTCAATAACTGATTAAGAACTCTGTTAACATGTCAGATTTTATCAGACCAGAGTTAAACTCTATGGACGCAAGAAAAGTATGGAGCTAGTATATAGACAAACATGTAAAGATAGTTGAATATCTGTATCAATTTATTGCTGAGATAAGATCATATTTTAGATTAATCCAAATAAAACTGTCTCTTTGATATACTTTATCTAAGTTTTGAAATGAAAGAGTATCTATTAATATACCTAGCAGAATAACTATCTTCTAAATCATGCTCTTTTTATTCAATTATGCATTGAATTTTTTGAAACATGTTATTCAATGATATAAATGAAAATCAATTAATTTTTTTACATCGTAGTTACTAAGTAAGGTGCTGTGCCACATAATTCTTGCATCTTTTGCAGAAGCAATTCATGTGTTTAAAATTTTAAAATATTAATGTTGACTTGTTGATTCTCAAATAAATTTAATAAATTAGTAGACATAGTATAGTTATTTTTATTAGGTATTTTACACCTTAACAGCTTTTTTAGTACTTTTTTAATATCATATCTAGTTGCCAGTTTAATATCATATTTAGATTTTCTAAAAAAATTGCTACAAAAGCTAGTTCATGTTGAACATAAAAAGTTTTTTATTCCGAGTTTGTTATAAATCAAATGAGGTGTTGGTAAATTTTACAAATTAGTCTCTTTAAGTTTATGCTTTAACAAGGGGGGAGGCATCATGTCGAGGTTGTTGGCATAAATCTTGTAAAAATTACAAATTATTTTTTAAAAGCTGTATAACCAGTAGTATCTATTTTATCTTTAGGCTTGTAAGGTTTCTTACTTACACTGACAACAAGCTTACTTTATTAGAGTAGATATTAATTAATTTAGTTTACTTTAATGAATTGGTTTCTCTTAGTTCAAGGTTAAGTTTTGCATCAAATAACATGATCAAAATAATTTAATGCATTGTTTTATGCCACCATATAAATATATTATTAAAAAAGATTTTACTTTTCTATTGATAATCAATTTGATTAAGGTCTATATCTAAAAATTCATTGCTTGTGTTCTAAAGTTGTATGTACTTAAATTAATGTGCTATTATCTAATACTTGCAGTAACCAGGAACTGTACACTCATATCTTTATAAATTATAACTTGTATTATTTTGATGTATAAGCAATATTATTCTCAAAATTAATTAAGTTTGACCTAGTAGTTTTTACATGAGATAGTCATCACATGAACATCCGTCTATACTAAGTTTCATGTTTATTATATTAGTGGGATTTAATTACAAGTTCTAAACCTGTCAAAAAACAAAGAAATACATTTAATAAAGTGAAGGCTATCTACTTTTATTATTTGATGTTATTGTTATTAGAATTTTGACTAAATCTTGAATTAAGAGAAACCATTTCTAGAGTAAAAGCCTTTTTAATTAATAGCTGCTCTGTGCTGAATAGGGGTATTATCTCAATGTAGTAGAAAAGCTATGCATGCTTGAGGAGTATAGATCATACGAGTTAATATAACTTTTGTATAAAATATCTCCCTAAGGAGAACCCTATATTGTACATGGCTTCTGTCCGCATATCTTTTGATGCCTTTCCCTAAAGCATTAAAGTGAAAATACAAATTTATAGAAATGACCAATACTTAATATGATTAATAACTTAAATTTATAATAAAAAGCCTTTATACATTTTTATTTTTAATATGAATTAGCTAAGTAAATGAATAATATGATTACAAACTTGTATAATATCCTTGAAACATAATCTGATTAGTATATATAACAGACCTCATGAAACATTTGATAGTGTCCCTGTATTGTGAGATGTGAGTTTGATCCCCACTCAAAACAAACATTTGTTATGAAAATGTGCATTTTTTATGTGTGGGTTTCATATGTATTTAAGTATTTAATTTGTAATTACTCTATAGTATTGATATCCATAACACAGATTGTTGTATAAGTGCCAACACCATGTCAATCAGAGTTGGCAACTTTTTTACCAAGCTCCATAATAGCATGTCATTAGACAAACATGTAACACAAAATTTTGAAACAATTTTATATATAACACATTCAATTAATTTACTTGAATTTTTATGTGTAACTTGAATAAAGGGAATTATGATTTTCAAAACTTTCAGCCGTTGCTGTTTCTTTGTAAGATGTTTGAAAAAAGAATATTGGTAGTATAAAGGTGTCTAATATATGTGTAAATTATAAAATGTGCTTATGTTAATTCTCATGCATTAACTAGCAATTATTATATTTTTGTTTTTAAAAATAAAATAAAGACCTAAAACTGTCTAAGGTACACTTCTGACTTTAATAAACTTTTTAAATAGTCTATGATATACATTAGCTAGATGTTTATCATTAAAAACATTAAAGAAAAATGGTGTCTATTAATTTTTTTTTACGTTTTGTGATAAATTATTGTAACCAGGAACTTTAGAGTTTTATTCTCATTATAATTCGGCAACGGCTGAATGTTTTGAAAATGATAATTCCATTTATTTAAGTAACACATGAAAATCAAGTAAATGGATTGAATGTGTTATATATAAAACTGTTTCAAAATTTTGTGTTACAATACATGGTGTAAAACTTTTACTGCTACAGTTGAGATCTTATGACATGCTATTATTGAACTTGATTAAAAAAGTTGCCAACTCTGATTGACGTGGTGTTGGCACTTATACAACAATTTGTATTATGGATATCAATACTATAGAGTAATTACAAATTAAATACTTAAATACTCATAAAAACCCATACATAAAAAATGCAAATTATCTTTACAAATGTTTATTTTGGGTGGAGATCAAACTTACAGCTCACATACAGGGACACTGTTAAATGTTTCATGGGGTCTGTTATATATACTAATCAGATTTTGTTTCAAGGATATTTTACAAGTTTGTAATCTTATTATTCATTTTCTTAGCTAACTCATATTAAAACTAAATTTGTATAAAGTCTTTTTATTACAAATTCAAGTTATTAATTAAATTAAGTGTTGGTTATTTCTATAAATTTGTATTTTCAATTTTAATGCTTTAGGGAAGGGCAACAAAAGATATGCAGACAGAAGCCTTGTACAATGTAGGGTTCTCCTTAGGAAGATATTTTATATAAAAGTTATGTTAACTCGTTTGATCTATACTCCTGAAGCACTGAAGCATGCATAGCTTTTCTACTACATTGAGATAATACACCTATAACTGCACAGAGCTGCTATTAATTAAAAATGCTTTCTTGACTAAACTTAGGATAAATTAAAGCTCTAGATTTAACTTGGCTAGTTTTCATAGACTAGTTATACATTAGTAAAACCCGCTTAAGACGATTTTTCAGGGGCCCTACCAAAAACGCGTCTTAAACGAGAAATCGTATTAGCGTGATCATCTTAAACGGGTTCTACTGTATATTAATATTTGGCTAATCAACTTATCTTCTGTGTGTTAAAAAAATAGTTTGCATATAAAAACTGGCTAAGTCAAAACTAGGGTTTCAATTTATCCTTAGTGAAAAGCCTTGTGTTTTAATTTTATTTTATAATGTTGTATGATCTTATATGTATGTTGTATTATCTTATAATTATATTTCAAGATTATCTTCAGAACTTGGCACCCATTTAGATAATAATTATTTTGTAGGAAATGTTGAAAGCATACATTTGAACTTGGCCCCCCTTTTATTCCATTTATGTTTTTGTTGGAATGTCATTGCTTTTTGTACATACATTTTTAATAACATTATTAATACGAATTATAATTTGATAAACAAAGCGATGAGATAACACTGGTCAACAAAATTTAAACTTTTACACAAACAAATCTCGTAAATCAAACGTTTATTTTTTTATAAATTACTTAATAATTTAAGATTTTCTTGAATGTATAGCTTCTGGTTGGTCCCTTTTAATTGTCCAGCAGTAATCCGCTAACATACTTGGGCTCCATTTGCCCTGGTACCGCTTTTCCATACTAGAAATGTCCTGGTGGAACCTCTCGCGTGCTCGTCACTGACAGCCCCTAAATTGTCAGGAAAAACATCCAGGTGCGAGTCTAAAAAATGGATCATGAGTGACATGTTGCAACCCAATGCTTGATATGACAATAAGAGCTCGCTAACCAACTCTCTGTAGCTGTCACTCTTGTGGTTGCCCAAAAAATTTGCAACAACATTTTTAAATGCGTTCCATGCACATTTTTCTAAACCGCTTAATTTTTCTTCAAATGTTGAATCTTTTATTAACTCCCTGATTTGAGGGCCAACAAAAAAACCCTCTTTTATTTTTGCATCACTTATTTTAGGGAATTTTTCTTTTAGGTACAAAAATCCACTCCCACTGCGATGCATTCCCTTCACAATCTTTTTTATTAATCTTAATTTGATATGCAATGGTGGTAAAAGCACACTATTTGGCTCTACAAGGGGTAAATACTTTACATTTTTTTGGCAAGGAACTAACGATGCACGCGTAGGCCATGTTTTTTTTTATATAGTGATTAGTTCAGTCTCGGCTATCCCATTCACATAAAAAGCAGCAAAACTTTGTATAACCCAGCTGGAGTCAAAGTAAAAGTGCAACAACTTTAAGATCACCGCAACTTTTGAAGGAATATGTACTGTAATTTATTTTTAAAGTAAGTTTCATATTTTCATAGATTTCTTTCATATTTAAAGCATGGGCCACAGGTACCGACGGAAGCATATTTCTATTATGCAATAAAACTGCTTTAAGACTTGCCTTCGAAGAATCAATGAATAAACGCCACTGAGAGTGTTCAAAATCTATGTCCAACAATTTCATAATCTCATTTATGTTATTTCAAAACACCAAATCCTGAGAAAAATACGTTCTGAAGTGTTGATCACGGTTTCGAAAATAGCTAACTTTTGTATTATGATGTAGCAAATTCCATTCTTTTAGAGGAGATCCTAATAGTTCCGACTGCTTTTTTGACAAATTTAAATTCCTAACCAAATCATTTACGTCTCCTTGAGTTATCAAATGTGGCTCCTTTTCAATTCCTTCAAACTCAAAGTCATCATCCTCGTCAACACATAGACTTGAAGTAGACGGTTGTGAATGGTCGTACTCAACAGACGTTGTTGCAACTGGTATTAGTTCTGGCATTTTTTTTAAATGGAAGACTGGTCTTATAGCAGAAGATACGTTAGCGTAGATAACTGTGTTTTTTTTCTTGTAATTTATACCCTTTATGTCAGTGAGACAAAAATAGCAATCCGAAACGTGTTCTTGCTGTTCAGTCCATATCATGGGTACAGCAAAAGGCATAGCTCGTGCACCTTTCTTCCAGTCGGTTAAATTTTTCACACACGTTATGCAACAGACATGAGGGGCCCAGAATTTGTCATGATGGGCGACAGAAAAACCAAAACATTGGTGATAACACTCCAGCACAAGATTCGTAAAATTTCGTCGTTGTTTTTTGAATGTAAGTTCTCCGCAGACATAACGAAAAGAGTTAGGGTCATTATTACACTTCCTCGACATGTTCACAGGATTAATAAATCATAAAAAAAATTCAAATTCAACTTGAAATACTTTTGATTGAATGACGATTTACTTGTGAGCGTTTCTGTTAATTTACCGCCGTAGTACTAGTTATGAGTATTACCGTTTCACAACAAATATGAGGCTAACTGACAGATGACAACTGTGATTTAATGATAAGGATAGATTGATAAAACAAAATTAGCTATCAAAGTTCGTGTGGCAAAATCAGTGTTGACCAGTGTAATTGAAATCAATCGACAGAAAGTTTTTGTTGCTATTATAATTTCAAAGGTGCTAGGTTTTAATAAAAAATAGATATTTAGAAATTAAAATTCAAATCGTAAAAATATAATGTTTTCTCATTTTTTCCTTTCTATACACAAAATTACCAAGTTTAGTGCCAAAATTCAGCTTTATATGTCACCTGGAAGTCGGATATAATTTTGATCTATAGGTCAGTAGTCAGTCAGTCAGTGATAATAATGACGATTTTTGGATGTTAATATCTCAATAATCGTAAGAGTTGTATTTATGAAAATTGGAATATTTGTTAAACAAAAATGTTTTAGTAACCAAAGTACCAAACTTTATATGTTTATCTTAAATAGATTTTGAGTTATTAAGGGGTAAAAAGTGTCTCCAAACAATTCGTGTAAAAATACACACACACTGCTGCTGCGTCGCCAGTTCTTTTTTCGGACTTGACTGACACTGCCGCGTGTCTTAATTTATGTTAATAATTTGAAGTTTCAATCTATGTTAATAATTGGAAGTTTCAATCCTTTATGTTTCATCCAGCAATTGTAATAAAAACAAAGTGGTGGTCTTGAGACCTGTTTAATAGTTCCAATTGTGTCGCATCCTATGCATTTATCTGTAAGTCACTTTGTATGCGACTCACTCGCGCTGTCAGGGTGTGTTGAGTGTGGACGTATGTATGAGTCAGCTTGACCCGAGACGCTTCAATTGTGCATTGTCAATTAAATTTTATGAGAGTAAATTATGCTTCAAAAGTAACGTGGGCTAGAAATGGGTGACTAATTATCACTGTTACGTTATTTGAACAGGAAATTGGTGTAGCTATGGACTGTGTATCGCCGGTCAGCTAAATCGCTCATTCAATCACCCTATTGTCAAATATGATCGGTTGTATTAACCGTACGTCGATTAGACGGATAAACAACGACTCAGACTTTATAGACAAACAGAACCGGATATCAAAGTTTTATAGAAGTGTGCAACAAAAACTGCCAGCAGTTAATTAGTTTAGCCCTTATATCATGCTATTAACGAGCTATCAGTAAACGACATGCTTTGAATTTTCGCACACCTAAATGTGAACTGCAACAACTTAAATCTGTAATTTTACGTAGACCTTGCGAAATTAATGTAAATGAATACATTAGGGACCATGATTCACGTACTTAAAAACTATTCAGAACGTCTTCCTGAACCATTTTCAAAGTTGCGGTTAAAATGCAATGTTTGCGGATGCGGATTTGCAAACAGATGCGATATATTCTCTGTATTCTATCATTTTCAGTGTGACACATTAATCGAAAAAATAATAATTATTATAGTGTCGTATTACATTATCAATATAGAAACCAGAATAATAGCATACAGGATGTATAGCTATAGTAGTTGGTAGGTGCAGTGGGAAACGTAACAAACAGTTGTGAGGATTCCATTGACTAGCGGAAGAAATCTTGTACAGTTCACAGATGTAGGCATGTTGCTGGTTGCATAACTCCTTTGTTATTGACTCAAATCACGTTTACATTACATTCATAATTACGCTAATACACGCACAGTAACTATTGAGTCACGTCTGTGCACACCTCCGTTTCCTATGACACGGAGGGTATTTGTTAAATTGTAGCATTAATTATTCCTTCTATTTTTAAAAGTTCCATTCCAGTTTTACATAATGCCAAATGGTATCTATCAAAATGTAAGCTACACATGCGAAAAACAATAGGTACTAATTTTATGATAGTAAATCGCCATTCAAACTTAAGTTTATACCAATCAATTCAAAGTAGAATCTGCAAGTTATTAAATTTTTTGTATATAATGAAACTTTGGTGGCCGACCTAATTAATACTCTAAGGAAAACACGGGAAAAATATAACATTCTTTATAATGTCTAAACTGTGTATTGGCTATTTCTTTAAATTCACCTACGTTTATTATCGACTGCTTGAAAGCAGACTGGTTACGCATACGCATGCTTTTCATTTCTTAGTCAATTAGGTCCAATAATTTCTGTCTCGCTTTGTTTGGTTGATCTCTTTCGACTTGGGTTTAAGACCTTTTCTTTGTTGTAAAATCCTGGCAACAAATGAATAGCTTTGATAGTTTTTAACTAATATGTTTTGTGATTCTTTTAGTTGCGACTAATACTTGACACGTACTAGGATCTATTGGCTATTTGCTATGATTCCTTAATAGGTTAATTGGAATTTCATCATTTGGATCTGTCCGTGTACCGTTCAAATTAGGTAGTGCCAAGGCGATACAACTTGGATGTATTCATCATAATGGCAACCCAATTTTGTTTATTGAAATAGCATTTCGATGTTTCAGTGTAACAATTGGTTTTTGTAATCTTGTCTAGAATCTTATCTACCTGCAATAAGAGTGTTCACCATCTCCGCTAAGATTTATCAGTTTTATCATGCCACCACCATACCTACAACATTTAAGTAGATAGGCGAAGCATATTGTAACTAAATGATAATGTAATAATAATGGACCTTAGTCATTGTAATGCACGCTACCAAAGATTAAGTAAGCTAATCTATCTCGTATTACAGATCGGACGTAACGTCTGCCGTGCAACACCCAGCCCCACAAACACGATATTTGAGTGCAGAGTGCTCTCACGGCATCACGCTACGCTCTATTATGATAAGGGCCACTTCTACCTCGTGGTAAGTATATGGTATAGTTATAAGAACAGAACGGCATTGGAAATGATTGGTTCGACAAGGGTCATTCGTATTAAGTAATTTCGTCCAGTTAATTACATCTTTGATCTACGAGCACTGCATGATCAATTCTTGTAGTCGAGTGATAAGTTTAAAAAAGTTATGATTTTAAACAATATAATAAACTTAACTTTCCACCCGCGACTTTTTCGGCGAGGTCTTTACTTAGTACCTCATCCCTGAGAAACTGCTCAATCATCCCCGAAAGAAGTCTGCGGATTCCTTACAGTAAAATAAAAACCTGATAACTTACGGGACCATGTTATGGATATGAAATAGCCTATGTGATATTACAGTCTATCAAAAATCTCTGCGTCAATCGGTTCTGCTGTTCCCGCGTCAAAGAGTAAATAAAGATAGAAAGAAAATAAATATCTATACAAACTTTCGCGTTAATTGTTAATACGATCTTACACTGTAACTTTCCGTTTATTTAGAAATAAAATAAATGTTAGTATTACTTTCTTGTTAAGTCGAACAATTTCTTGCACGCATTGGATAGTAGATAAACGCTGCCAACGATAACCGGTTGTATGAGATAAGTAGTCATTTAAGATTTGCTGCTATTACCTTTTTTAATAATTAGTTACTTAGTACGTTTAAAATTATCCACCTTTAGTAAGTAAAAAAAAAACACGTAGTAAACTGTTCGCTATGAAGAGACGACGTACTTTCGACGAGAATTCTTCGTTTTACAATATCACAGGGAGTCAACGTATTCTGCATTCGTAATTATTGAAAAAACCTTGGACTCGATATGTAGTAAGGTTCAATAACGTTTTGGCTACAACTCTCACTACTTCCGCCCACGGGCGATTTCTGTGCAGATAGAGCCAGCAAGGTTTACAATAAGAAACTTTAACAAAGCAAATCGATCTTGACTACATATGAGAACATACTTATACTTACTGCCAATTTAGACATGCAGCATTTGTTTTGATTAATTTTAGAAATTTGCTATTAGAATTCTTTTACGATTAAATATTTACTCATTGCCTAATTTTTGACCTCCTCATATTATTTAAATAGTTCATAGACGTTAGGATGTAATGCGAGCATTTCATTGTCTTGTGCCGACTATGTTAACAGTGGTAAGGCGTTGTCGCACAAAGCTTGACATTCTAAGTTTTGTGAATGGCTTAAGGTTTGATTCGGTGGTGTTCATTAGTTTTAAAAGACGCACTTTGTATGTGTGTGTGTTGGCTTTGAGAGTTGTACGATATCTAAAATATTGATGAGGTATGTTGCATTGGCTATGGATATGTAGATCGTCTTTTTCTTAATCTTAATTAATTTATTTTGTAACACGGTGTTTATAAAGATTTTCTTTTTATTTTCCGGACCATTTTTTGCCGGACCATTTATTGTCACAGTTCCCAATTTAAAAAAGTAACCAACAAAATACTATTTGTTTGGATTTCTACCTTTATAATAACTGTAAAAAATGGAACGCTATATAGCTTGTACCAAAGCTATACGCTCCTCGAACATTTAAACGAGAAATATCATCATAAATATTATTATTGAAAGAGTTCGAATTAGTGTTTTAATCAGTGGTTGGTCCGTCCACACGTTATGTAAATTTTGCGAACAGGTTTCAGCACTGTTTGTGCCATCTATGCAAGTATAGATATATTTATAGCACAATTTACCATTTCAGTGTTATCTATATAAGCGATATATCTGTAGCGAAAATGAGTATTTCTTACATGAAAATTTGCAGCAACAATATGTATTAATTAAGTATATAATTTAAAGTAAATAAATTTCATTTGATATTTCGTCATAATTTTTTTTGACTATAACAGTTTAGGAACCCGCCTCTTAAAACATTTTAGAGACTCTTTTTTATTTAGCAAGCCTTTACGATGCTCGAAAAGAATTTCTCGCTCAACAAAAATTCACTTATTTCTTCTGCCATGTATGTTTAAATGAATACTGTAAATTTAATGAAGCTTACTCCAATATATTTTATTCATGATATCAGCAGTAAATAAATAAATCGCAGTTGAATAGTGAACAAATATAGTGTTTGAAGGTATGGTACCTTATTATACAAGTGATATGAATGTCTTGAAATGAATCCTAAGGCATAAATTAACAGTGATTATTATTCATTATATTTATGTCTCGTTTACGTATTTATTATAAAGATTTTTTTGCGATGCATTCTTATTACGTGGTTACAATAATATTATAATCCATTAATATATTTTTCCGTAATGATGTTAAGTGTAAATTAATGCATACGTATACATTTATAAAACCTGCATACATTTATACAATTTTGACTTTATGTAATTATAAGCATTTATCACATATAAATGCTTTTCTAATTAATGACAATAATAATGATCTTTTAAAAGAAAGTCTGTTAACATCGCTTGACTGCTCCTACCGACCTATTCAAATATGACGTTGTTCTCAATAGCATAACTAGTCACGGTTCAGTAGTGGCTTGGTATGCCATTGTTTGGTTGCGAGAACGCACGTTTGTTTGTTTGTTTTCAGGACAACCAGAGCAGCAACGGCACTTTCATCAACAACAACCGGTTGCCGTGTGTGTTATCTAAAGAGCAGGTGCCACACGTGGTGTTCTCCGGTGATATGGTGCAGTTCGGCATACCGGTCGTCGAGAATGCCGGCAATTCGGAGAAGGTGACTTGTTCGTTATTATCTGGACACTGGCCGATTCTATTTGTTTATCTGTATTCCACTAATGAATAATCCGAAAAGTTTGCGGGTACCTTCTAATATTGTTAAATAAGTGTACTAGATGTCAGATTAATACCTCGAATCTAATTAGTGTTAGGTGGCTGTGTGCATCTCCCAGTGCGAATATCGACGGTCATCAATTCGATTATCGTAAGGGACAATGTGTTGGTTTAGAGGAAGAACAAAAAAGAAAAAATACAGTTCCTTTGTTATAACTTTAACACATAAATATAATTGAAATTGAATCCTCTTTTATTTTTAAACTACACTCAACTAAAAAAAATACTTGCTTGCGGAATATGTTCCCACTCCGTAGTAATCACATTATTCAGCTCTCTGATGGTGTGCGGATCCGGTTGTACTGATCTCACGCGTCGTTTAAGAACGTCCCAGACATGCTCTATACGATTGAGGTCGGGACTTCGAGCTGGCCAATCCAAACGACGAATGCCGACTTCTTGCACATACGCTTCCACATCGCCAGACTGGTGGGCGCGAGCGTTGTCGTCTATAAAAATTGGGTCTTTGCCTAAAGCGGCCAATGCGGGTTGTGCATGAGGAATTAGAATTCCGTTATGTATCGAAGTCCAGTCAGTGAGCCGTTTTCAATGAAGACTAACTCTGTACGATCCATTGAATTTATTCCTGCCCAAAATATAACAGGGCCCCCACCATAAGGTGTGATTTCTTCAAAACAAGCCTCTGCAAAGCGTTCTCATCTTCGTAGCACTCACCGACGTCAATCTTCACCGAACAGAGATATCTTTGCTGCATCGGAGAACAATACCCTATTCCAGTATTCTTAAATCCATGACTCACAATTTCGAGCAAACGAACAAAGCCTGGCATCTGTGTGCTGATGGAGTAACTTAGGGAAGCGGTCCGGGCGATGACTATATTGGCCGCGAGAAGCCTCCTCCTGACCATCCATAAACTAATATGCACATTTTTTACTTCTTCGAAGTTGTTATTAAGGTCCACATAAAGATTTGCGATATCTCAATGCGCGACTCACAAGAAAACGAACATCCCGTGGTTGGGTACATGGTTTTCTTCCAGAACCAGGCCTTCTCTTGACGAAACCGGTGTCTTGATACCGCTGCCAGGTCCTTTGAACCGTTGAGCGACTCACACTTAGCCTCTGAGCCACGAAGCATTGACTGCAACCATCTTTGAGCAGCGCAATAATTTTGGTAGCTTTACCACTTTCTCTAACATTATTGAGACAGCTATACAGCAATAAATGAAGCTTTGACAATTAAGAAGATGAAATAAATTTATAAAAATTGCCTAAAAATTATGAAAGCCGATATTATCTTTTGGAACTTTGCACCAAAAATGTTGGGTAAAAAGTGGTTTTCTGTAAAAACGAGCATTAAACGAAAATTTGAATTTAGAACGTACTGTTCCACCCAAATACCACGGCATTTTTAAAACCGGCCAGTAACATGTTTAAATGATTGAAATAATTATGGAACCGTATTTTTTTAAAAAAGGATTAAAATCAAAACAGCCCTGTTTTTTTTTCAAATGAGTGTATTAATAAAAGTTAGAAATAATAGTATACAAATGTTTTTGCCCATATGTCCTTTACGCCAATTGAATTTCTGACCGATTTAATTAATTGTAATACATACAACAGACATTAATACGGTTTACTATTATTTAGAGAGTTTCATAGATATAAGATATACTTATTTTATCAAGTAACATGAATACAAGATTAGTTCAAGTTGTGATCGAAACCACGATCCAGGTTATTAAAAATATTACACAATTACGTTAGTGTGAAAAAATAAAAATGATCGTGCTTACTATTTTACCCATCTTACTGTTCAACTATGAGAGAACAATGTTGAGATTGGCGTGACTAAATCTATACTTGTTCGTTATGTTCACGTTACGTTCTGTCAACAGAATGTTTAATGGAATGTACCTGTTTATATTTGTTCAGATTCATTTTATACAGGTGTCCCAAGAAATGCGTATTGTAGAGGGTTCGATCTGTCTATGTATATAGTTTTGATGTATATTCGTTATGTTTTCTTAAATATAACTACTATTACCCGGCTCTAAAATGCGGTTTCTTGATAGGTTAACATTTTTTGCTCGCTGTTTTAAAATCGGTAACGATTCCATGTCAGGATTTACAAGTTTAGAAGTATTGTATAAGTATTGACTACAAGGTTATTTTTTTTATTCTATGAAAAAATAGAACACGTTGCATTAAAATAGTCTCTAGATAATTAATTCCCTGGTTCTAGAAAATTGTATATGTATGTATGTATAATGTTCTTTCTTGTTTGATTTCAGAATACGTTCCCGCCTGTGGTTGCTCTCTTGAAGCTATATCATCCCGATGGCAAAGAAGCCAAGCGCTCTTATAGCCCCACCATGACGACACCGTTACACCTCAAAGAATTGTATCAGCTTAATAACTTTGTACAGGTAATGTATTATCAACTAACTAACCGGACATACGTTGTCCTGTCTTAACTATATATGAGTATTTAAAAATAAATATGCGACTATAAATTGAGATATAAACTTGTCTTTAGTTAGGGAAGTATTAATGTCGTAAGTCTCAAATTGGATCAAACTGCACAAAGTAAGCGAAAATGTATTGAAATCGGTTCAGTAGTTTAGAAGTTCATCCCGAGCAAATAAGGTGCACGAAATTTTTATATTTAAACATATATGAAGTTTCCTTTCAAGTACGTCTTGACTCTTTAAACATGCTTGATGTCAAAGCAAAATATGTTTAGAGTCAGTCATATTAAGTTTATTGTGATTTCATTCTATTACATATTTATCGAAGAAACTGTTGGAATTACAAGAGCAGTATTTTATAAATAAATACTATTTATACAAATTGCTTTGTAGATAGCATAAAGTTTATCTATTTATTTGCACCGTATGTTTTATAACGTTAAATTGCGAGCGCGACAATTTACATTGTGCATCAAACCAATTAGCATGAAGCAAAAATAAAGAAATCGGCACATATTTTTCGGTGCCTATTTAAGACATGTATGCAATGTATGTAATGTAACACGCGCAACAAACCGTGAGACTGCGCGTCTGTCAAGAGCTGACGTTTCTGCATGCGCGCTAGATAGGTGTCGTAATTTTAGAAGCATCTCTTGCTAAGTTATCTGTGATAGTTTATTGTTTTATTTATAGAATGCATAGATTACTATATAGCTCATCGGCATTGATATATAAAAATAACATTTGATTACGTGCATCATCAATGTTTTAATTATATTTAGAAACAATAATAATTTATAGCTACGTGAACTCGATAAATTCTATATTAGCTACAGATTCCCTCTCTTGTTTAAGTCTGCTAACTGCTAGATGCATAATTTAAATTCTCACCGCAAAAACTGACGCACTCACTTGCGTCAAAGCCAAAGGCTGAGACATCCCTGTTTTGATTAAGCAGATAGTTGGAAAAACCTTTTAAAAGTTAGATAGAAAAATGTCTCAATTTTAAGAGTTCAATTAACTTTTTTGAACCTCCTATCGACTGCAACTGTTACAACTCTCTAATAACACACAAAAAATACATGGGAAAAATATGGTTTAAAGTCCTTGCACGCTTTTTTAAGACTCGTTCATATATTTATACATTAATATACACATATATATATATATATTAATGTATCCTAATATACTTATATATATATATATATAAATATATTAAGGTACGATGTGGCTTTTCGACTCGCCAAGTTCTCGCAACTGTATAATTTTGGTAGGCCCTTTTAATGGTTATTATAGAGCTTACCCTAGATGTGATAAGTTAAGTGAGAGCTCCACTCCAGGTCTGTTCAGATATTTATTTACACTTTTTGTAAGAGCTCCTTTGCATGTTTGAAAGATATATGTAGTCCGGTCTTCTCAAAATGTTAAACTCAATTTTATTAAACGTAATGTAATCCTGACTATATCTTTTAGGATATACATATTTATTACTATTATACATAATATTTACATATTATTTTTATATTTCTAATTTAACACTTAAAATCTTACTTTGACGTATTCAGGAAGCCATACAACGAGAAGCGTCTTTAGAAAACCGCCTTCGCACGCTTCGTGAGTGCGTGGAGCGAACGCGGGCGGAGGCTCAGGCTTCGTGGGAGCTGTTCGTGGGCGAGCAGCAGCTATTGATGCGTGTGCACACGCTCGAGTCCATGTTGTCGGTGGGCAAGCAGCCCGACGCGCACCACATCGCGCAACTGCTCAACGACAAGAGGAACTACCAGGTACGTGTACAGCGCGGGCCCATAGATAATAGTGAAGATGCAATGAGAACATGTTTATATATTTTTTTAATATAGAATTGCTATTCTATTGATGGTCCGTTAGCGTACTCTACGCACATTAGTGCAGTTCCTATACAATTAATTATACATCAAAATTGTCTCCATGAACTACTCGGTATTTACACAGGCATATATGAGGCGCTTTATGAGCAAGGTTGTCGACAAAAAAGTTATTGAAACATTTTACTTATGTATAAATTATCGATTGTTTCAGGAAGTGGCGCAAGA
Source organism: Heortia vitessoides (assembly GCA_020976665.1). Taxonomy (NCBI): domain Eukaryota; kingdom Metazoa; phylum Arthropoda; class Insecta; order Lepidoptera; family Crambidae; genus Heortia; species Heortia vitessoides. The sequence goes on along the minus strand of JACJUM010002525.1, from coordinate 12,400,547 downwards.
AAGCCTCCGGGCGGCGCACGAACAGCGGTTGGCACTGGAGGAGACGCTGGAGCGGCGCAGTCGGGAGGCCTCCACGCTGCACCAGCACAACTGTGCGCTGCGCCTCGCCGCCAGCAACGCGCTCGCCGAGCTACAGGTAACACGCACTCCTCGCACCAGTGAAGGCCTCGCCACAAGAGAGATGCCGAGAGGCTACCGCGCTGCGCCGCACAACTGAAAAAACTTAACTCACCGGTGCCGTGCGTACCGGCAGATTAAAGTTCCAGAACCGACAGATGGCGGTATCTCTATACGATATAGACTAGCTCAAATACTCAGGCTGCGAATGGGCAGCAGCATCCCCGTCGTGAAAACTGCGCTCTGCGATTGCCATCACGCTTGCCCAGCGTGGTAAAATTCCCCCTTTCTTTGGGGGGCCTATGACCAGCAGTAAACTTTCAGTAGTTGTAAGAATGATAATGATATCACCGGTTAATACTTATCACATAAGTATTAACCGGTTTTATACCTGTTATAAACCTGTGTGCTTGGGTTCCGCAGAAGCTGGCAGCGCGATGCGAGCGCAAGATGTGCGCGGCGCGGCTCGCCATCGCCACCGCCGAGGAGCGCGAGCAGGCCGTGCGCAACCACCTGCCTCTCGCTGTGAGTATGCCCACGCTTTGGTAACGGTCCATACAATGACTCCAATTTTCAGACTGAAATTTGAAGTAATAATCCTCCAGATCAAACACATACAATTTTAGCCATATAACCTCATAAAGGTCTCATAAACACGAGACCTTGTAGAAATTTATGAGACCTAATAGTATATTTATGATTTCAAATATTATAGCTGTCAAATTACATTACAAATATGTATGTTGTAATATAATTACAATCTGTGTTAGATTATAATACTATTTTGTTACTCCAATTCACGTACTGCAATCGCTTTCGATTCGACATTTCGTTTATAATTTTTTTTTATAATAAATTCTCACTACTTGTAAGATAAAAAAAACAATGTACATATACATTGACTTAACTCCGTGGTAAGTCTCTTAAAGCACGTGTGTTATAGACATTAGACAACAGAGGAATCACAAATATAATACTTAATTACATATATTTATCGCTCAGACACAGAACAAACGTCATCATATAAATATTTGATCTGGGTGGGAATCGAACCTACGACCCTTGGCGCACGAGATAGGATTACTACCATTTGCATCATCAGGACCGTCAAATTTGTGAATAAAATAGCGACGTAACTGGAAATATTGGCAGTGACACGTTGAGTTTTTGTTACAGTATTCAGTACAAAACGGCGAAGCAAAAATGTTGGTGTTGAGTACGGACAGCAACAAGCTTCAAGAGGCGAAGCGCGGCGGTTCGCTGGAGGACGCGGTGCGGGCGCTGCCCGACTACATCAAGCTACTGCTGCCGCAACCGCTGCTCAATAAGGTATGCGACTACGATCCGAACTTGAAACAAGCTTCGCCCATCTGTTTAATTGATGAAAAGTATCTTATATCAAATTTACACTCTATATTGGTCTCATAAACATCAATATTATAAACGCAATAGTTTGTAAGCATCTATGTTTCACGCCTGCTACAGAACTGGATGAAATTTAGCACAGGATTATTTAGAGCCTGGAGTAACACAAGCTACTTTTTATCTGTAAAACTGGTTTCCCGCGATATCGATGTGGCTTTTTATTTTTTCTATGGAATCGACATGACGACTATTTGACACACAATCTTAGCCGGTCTATGATTAATCAAAACTTGTATTATGGCTAATATAAATCTATATCAATAAAAATGAATAACGATAAGTCAACAACGATTGTTCTTAATGGAATAAAAAATCTTGTGTTTGCAATTGTCAGTTTTGTACAGTACAATCAGCGGGATAAGATAGTGTGTATAGATAAAAAAACTAGATTTTGTATACAGGTCGACAGTTTATAGGCCCATTAACAGGATTAAATCTCACTCGGTAACGTGATAAAAGGGACAATACCAGGGCGGACCTAGTAATAAGTTTAACTATAAAATTTTATTTCAACCGAAAGAAGCTTATAGAATAATCAAACGTTAGGTTGTCTATTTATTCCTGGATTGGCGGATATAAACAAGTAAATTTATATTTTTTATTGATACTATTATTTCCACCATTTGTTTAATAAATAAATCGCATTTCAATATAACACGATGATGGATCGTTATCGTATCTGCCACAGAAAGTCCACTGTTGGACATTGGCCTCCCCAAGATAGGGTGATTTTTGCCTTTCTTGGAACTTCTCGACGAGGATACTGCTGCACATCTCCACCCTGTAGTATATAAGTTATGCTGTTTGAATGGATATACCGCTATCTGTCAGTTCCGGTACTTAAGTCACCTCTTACGACACCTGGTACAAAGGGAGGTACTTTTCTACTCCGCCGGTTTACCCCACGGATCTGAATAATGTTTGTCGATAAAATTTTATCCGAGAGGAAACTTGTGACAAGGGGGTTTGAGTTAAAAATTTCGTATGATAGTCATCCCACCAGTCTGATAAAGGTTGTTGTAATGTGTATCATCTACCATAATGCTCATTTTTCTTTTATTATACTACTCGTGTTTTAATTTTAATGCTTGTTAGACCAGACATTCACAATACACAAAGCGTGGGAATTACTTAGTAAAAAAATAATAATATGTAGGTATGATTTTTAGTAAAATAATAATATGAGATATATAAAATTACATCTAAAGATCTTCCATCATAATATTTACAAGACGTTTTTATGACTTTAGAGAATGCAGCGTTCGGATTAACCGGTAATGAAACAGTATTTTTTAGCTAATTTAAAAAAGAAGAATAAGATAACGTCACGGCACACTAAATCTAAGCTATAGATACAATTGTGTGGTGTCGAATATCTTGTTTGGAAATGTAGCGCTGTGAGTTAATATTACTTTTGGTTCTTAAAAAAATTACATTAAATAGGCTACTAACAGGCGATTTAATTTTATCCTGCATTGTTCCATGGTTTGTTTCATACACATTATTTTTAAATAGCCATTAAAAATAATCAATGCGTGAAGTCGAAAGTTTCCGACGAATGACCCTGAAACTCAGTCTGTCACTTATAGTGAAGTATCCTAAGCAAACCTAGAGTTGCACTTGAGATAGACGTCATACAAAGTTCGTCTGCATTGGTACCCCCCTAACAACTATTTCTTTCGCTATATAACAAATGTTCGCATTGCTGTGTTCTGGTTTGTAGGGTAAGAAAGTCAGTGACATTACTGGGTAATATGACACAATATCACATGGTTAGCAACGCGTTAGTGATATTCTTGTGATTTTACAAGCGTCTCTAGTCTATCTAGTCTCGATCAAATCTACAGAATATGTTTATGTTCTCGTAAACAAAATTATTATTTCTCTCAAGTTTACAAGTCACATCAGTTAATTACCTTAGGGGTTTTATGCATATAAAATGTTGAATTTTAATTCAAAACTAAAATGTATTTTAATTTTAACTTAAAATTTAGTATTTTGCATGTGATGTAATGCATATGATTATTACCTATTTATTCTTTGGAGGTTTTTCAAACTATTAAAAGTTTGAGATTTGAGTGTTTGCAGATAATTTAGCAACAACATTGAAGAGATGGCGCTGAATGCTCAGCGCAAAATAATTGGAAAAAATCGACGTTTATACTAAGGTATCGATAGCCCAACAGTACTGCACGCCCCCGGTATGGGTAAGATGCAGGTTCTACTGCCGCCTGAAACCTTAGTCAAGTTGATTTTTATTATTATATATAATCTCTCACTTCAGTTCATTGTCGACTACTTCTTCCTTCTTCTGTCAAAGTTAATTGACCGCGATTCAAAGGTATACAGTAGATGCACGCTTGTTTTATTAAATGGGACTTATCCTTATAAGTTTATCAAACGTTATTAAATGATTCACCAAATTTCATGTTGGGATTTGAAATCGTATACGATGATTCCACGATATCATTTTCGACGCAGAAACAGTGGTTTCGTCATTCCGGGGTAAAAAATGAGAGAAATTGGAACAAATGGCGTGTATTTTTACCAATTGCCTTAAATTTATATTTAGATTACTATTAAACAAAATTCTAGAACATTTGAAATCAGATTATGTGAATTCAGCACTAAAATTGTTTACAAAAGGATAAAAAATTGTGTTTCAAACAATTGAGCCACGATTTGATTCAAAGCGATATCGTACCATCTTCCTCATCATAATTATCCCTATTATTAAGGGAAATAGGGAGAATTAAGTTGAGCAAGATGGTACGATATATACTATCATTAGTATCTATAAGGATTTGTTTTCACTAGTGGTGACCTGAAAGAAATGAACTTCTAAGCGAACGAAGTCGTGTGAAAGTTTTTTATATAGCTCATCTATGAGGATCTCTTGTTATTCTGAAGAAATCTATGTCGCTTTGTGATAGTTAAGCTGCGTTTGAAATCGTGCTTTATTCAGAGAAAAATAAAAAGCCACAACTATCCCAGAAACATTATTTTGGAATAAAAGGAAGCCATGTCTTATTCAAGATTTAGGGTTCTGAGGGGTATAAAAAATCCATTATTTTCTTAGTTATTGTGTAATTTGTCTAGTGAAGGCTGGCATTTAAAAATTCTTGTCGTGGTCTAAACTTACAATGATAAAATGAAACAATAAAATACTTGAATAGGAACTAGTAAAGTTTTAAAAAAAGAATACTTTCTATTCCAATTCAGCATAAATATATTAGATTAGAAGATCCATCTTTTTTGCAATTTGACACATAGTAAAAAACTAGTGGTAAAAAAAAATCATGTGATTATTGCTTAGACCCCTCCTCTACGTGATATTGGCTGAAACTCGGCTCGACACGACAAATTCCATACAAATGTAATCCTGCTGATTAGAGAAATGCTGCCATTAAAGATTTACCAGACATACATCCAGCCATCATTTTGCGATTATTATAATAGAATTGTTTGTGCTGTGATTGTTTTTATCCATGTGGAAGATTCGTAGAGTGAGCAAAAAATGATTAGGCATATTAGTTGTCTATTCGCCTGCATATCTTTGTAACTAATGTCTAACTAGTCATATATTTACGTTAAAAAAGCATTTGTTTTTTCATATTAATTTTTGCCGTTTATAATAAATCGGTTCTCAGTATCGATTTCTACTACATGCTGAATGAATCATAAAATGGAATTATCGTGACTGTAACACATTTATTAATAAATGAGCGATATATCATCTTAACATCGATCATTTACGTTTATTCCTTCTTACCGCGGTGTTAATGGGGCGTGTATTTCTGTGCTCTAGTTTATGTAATAGTTATTGTAATTGTTTTATGACTACATTACCCAGTCTCTGTGAAGGTTTTTCATCGATGCTTTACGTGGTAAATTACAATTATTCGATTGTTTATCATACTTATAAAAGACTAGGCGACTGGGATCTACAATCACATCGAATTTTGATTACAATTTCATGCATTACATTTTGTTTTTGTAAAATCCAAATTTCTTCTTCCGTCGTCTGGCTAATTTATAGCCTAAATTTACCCTTAAAGCTTTTTATGGTTTCCAGCTTTGCTATTATATAATAATAATATTCTTTATTATACACATAAATTTCCTGATGAACATAATAATATGTTAAATAGTATAATCTGCGTCATTCTCGTCTGTGCTATCAGGCAATAAAAAATAGGATATCCATGTTATATATGAAACAGAAAATAGGCAGTTAGGTGTATTAAGTACATTATATACAATATAGTTGTTTTTTTCAAATCTAGGTACTATATAATGTTGAATAAATATATACTAATCAATACAATACTTCAGTAGAATAAATCTTCTTTGCAATACAAACTAATCAACATGATAACGCATATGATACTTTTGATGAGGACTAAAGAATGCGAAGAGCATACATATTTTTTTTCTATTTTATTAATATATAGTTTATTTCCTAGTGTACTATTTTTATGTTATGTTAGCAACCTGATTTACAATTTCAGCTTCCTGTGAATGTCAGGCCCGTGAAAATAGATCTAGTTGCGGAGATTAGCCGGGAAGACAACGTCTCATACATTGATCCAACTCTGAAATATGTTGCCACTTGTAGGAACTTGTATTACGGACACCAGACAACTGAGAAATAACAAATATAATACTTAAGTACATGTTTAACACCTGGACACGGAACAAACACAAATGTGGGTCAGGATCGAACCCAATACTAGTTAATTAGGGTCACTAATATCTGTATCTTCGGGCCTGGCAATATGTCGTTCTCTAACTCCTAACCTAACAACATTTGACAAAAAACCAAAAAAGTCGATCATTTTGTGAAACAATAACCCTATGTGTCTAGGTATTAATTCCAGACTTCACAATAACAAGTGTGCCATTATTGCCGATCAACGTATATTATGACTCAATTTCTACAGAAAAGCGAACAACGCATTTAATATTTTGCAATGTGAAAATAAGTGAAACAATTTGGAGTGATTTATTGAACAATTTTCATATTATAGATATATTTGTATATTATGTACGAAAACATAATTTTAGCCAAACAAATTTTTCGTCTCAGGTGGGTATCAAAGTAGTATCAGCAGACGGCAAATCGGCGAAAGAATTCGACCTAATACTGAAAATGAACAACATCTACAACTCCGAGGCTATAGGTGAGTGAACTCGTTTTTTACGCGCTATTAATATTCTTACATTGGCTTTAAGCAACACATTTAGTGGCACATTCAATATTCATTTTTATTTGCAAGGGTATAAAGCTTATTTTGGGTTGAACGTTTGATTTTGGTGGACAGAGAAGCAACAGGCGGAAGAAGGCGGCGTCGGAGGTAGCGGCGAGGAAAAGGCGGCGGAGCCTGACTTATGCACGGACGATGAGAAACAATCGCGTTTGAATCATGGTATGATTTATATGAAACCTTACATCCTTTGTGGTGGTTTCCTTTATGAAAATATAACTTTCTTTATTTTAATAAAGAATTAAATTTGGGTTGCATTCATTTATTTTATGAATGTAAATGAAGCAACTCTATACGATTCTCTAGCCATAGAATTTTAGTGACAAAAGCGAAACTTGTAGGATAAAAATGTAAAGTGGTTCTAGTTTTGTATGAAATCCTTGTAAAATAAAGGAAATTATTATGTGTTCGGAAGACGACTCAGTCTAATGTTCATACAGAAGTCTTATTTTATCTTGTCTTCACCTAAATAAAACAATTTATTTCTTAACCTCGTAGTATATATGTTTAAAATCAGCAGTATATAGAGAACAATCCTTATTTCAATTACAGATTTACTCATAGTTTATATCGCTGTTACGAAATTGAAATAAGTTATGTAGTCATTGATTACATGATGTTATTTGTTCAGTGTCGGTTATTATATATCTTACTTGTGTAAATATTTTTTTATAAACTGTCATATATAGCATGATCATTTTGAGGGAGGCCTCACCAGGGATGGGGTAAATGGAATAAGTTAGTTCTGTAGAATTCTTGTTTTGTCGTAAGATGTAAGTCGAAATAATACAACGAAAAAATACACAACTATATTTTCTGCATAAAGTTATACCCATAAATTAGTGATGGTAAGTGTCACCGCAGCCTATAGACGCTCGTACTGTCACAAGGATATCACTAGCGCGTTGCCAACATTGTGACTTGAAGATACTATGTCACATTACTTAATAATTTGACTGCTTCAAACTGGAACACAGCAATGCGAACACTGCTACTTAGCGGTAGAAATAGGTGAGAGTGAGGTACTAATGCTTACGACCTTTGTATCAGGTCTACGTCTTTCGATGGTAGAAGTGTTAGTATAGAGAGAAAACAGTAGTTGTTGACTCAGCAGCGATTTGACCTTCGTTCGCAGACGGGCACGAGGACAGCCCGAGTCCGCTGGACGGCGAACTGCGGCCCGACAACAACGCCAACTCTACCTACAGCGAGCACGCCAATAAGGAGGACTCGCCGGTAACTATTGACTCTCGCTTCGAGTATCTTTTTGTACATTTTTATAAATTTTATAAATGTGTAGTCTTTTATTAACTTATAGACATGCATATTAATATTGTACTGATACTAAAGCACTGAATTTGATTAATAAATCGTATTTATATTCTATGATTCATTTATATTTTTATCACCGTATTATTTCTGAAAATTTGACGTATTAGCCATAAATAAATATAAACTATAAAATTTCAAATAATTTATTCAGAGTAAAGCGGGCGTGGAATATGCGAACATCCTTCGCGTGATGGCGGGTCTGAACGAAGAGATCAAAGTGCTCCGCGATCGGCTCGCGGCTACGGCGGCGGAGAACGAACAGCTGCGCGGCGTGCGCGACGAACTGCTCGCGGCGCAGGTGGAAGTGCGCAGCGACCCGCCCGTCGTCGAGCCGGAGGTCGCCGCCGCCTACCGCGCGCGCATCGCTGACCTGCAGGTCTGTGGGCCTTCGGGCGACCGCTCCCGTCCATTAACGAATCGGTGTACGCCGCACATCGCTGACCTGCGGTGTGCAAAAAGGGATTTTATCGTGACGCATACAATACGCGTATAGACATTATTAAATATGATCACAACATCTATGCTGTAGCCAGTCGGGCGATCGGCAAAAACTCGTTTAGTAGTCCAATATCCGCCATTTCTCGTTCATTACATTCATGCCCGTTTGCGGGGTTAAAGGTATTCATTAAAAGCAGGAACCGAAATGTCACTCAAACGTTTCAGGCTCAGCTCACGCGCTCCACGGTGGCGGAGGAAGCTAACCTGGCGGAAATCCAGCGGCTGGCGGCCAGTGAGGCGGACATGCAGGCGGAGCTGGCGTTCCGGCCCACGCGCGCCGACATCGACGACCTCACCGCGGTCGTGGGCCAGCTGCGCGCCGACTTGCTCGCGCGAGACTCGCGCCTGCAGGCGCGCGCCGACGTCGCCGATAAGGCCGTCGAGACCTCGCCCTCGCCCTCGCTCGAGGACCTGCGCGCCGCCGACGAGAGCCTCGACGCGAAAAAGATCTCCGCCGATATCGACGAGATGTTCCACCTCGACTACGACGATGACGACGATGACGAAAGTGACTCCGCCGTCACCGAGATCGTCAAGGACGGCGGCGACGGCGGGGACGGCGGGGATGCGGACGCGCTCGACGCGACCGCCGAGTTCGTCCGCCTCGACGACGAGAAGAGGCTGCAGGTGACGCTGCAGAACGGCTCGCTGCACGCGCTCGAGGAGGAGCTGGTGCGCGCCAAGGAGCGCTGGGCCGAGGTGTCGGAGGAGCGCGCGCGCCTGGCGGCCGAGCTGGCGCGCCTGCGGGACAAGCCGGCGCTGCGCCTGGCCGCGCCGCACGCGCTGGCGCTGCTCGTGCCGCTGCTGGCCGCCTGCCTGTACTACGTACTGCTGCCCTACCTCTCCTGATTGACGGCCACCTGGGACCCGCCCGGGTACGCGTAACCCCGACGCCCGCCCGCGGCGGTCTCGCGCGGTCGGTCCTCTCTCGAAAACTTTCCGCCCCTCTCTCTCGACTTTCCGCGAGTGCGAACCCGCGCCTCGATTTGTTCGTTCTCGCGCGCCCGCTCCTCCGCCGCCCGGGGGCCCGTATGCGTGTTTAGAGTAATTTAGAATTGTATTGTGCGATAGACGTTCGGTTCGGTGGTCGCTTCCGGGCGGGGCGCGCCGGTTGACGTCGGACGACGCCGGGCGCCGGAGCCGGTGTCGAAGTGCCATGTTAGAGGGCGGCGCCGCGACGCCGCAAGCGGTCGGTGCACGTTGTTATCGCATGTATATATCCCTAGTGTTGATTCTGTAAAAAGTGTCGGTATCGTATTTGATAGATATAAATTGATTGTTGATATCTGCCATAATAAATAAATGTAAATTTTATATTAAGGCCTAACGACTGTCCTAAGTTATAAAATTTATTGTTGTACGAGATTTATCGAAATTTTCAGCCGAGCGGTGCGATGACCTCGACCCGTTCCTTTGAATATCTTGGACATCGACTCTCGGTAGTGTGTTCATCTATACTATACTTCCTATACGTACGGGGTTGTCTGCCGATCGCGGATCATGACAGAGCGACCGCACTTTACTGCTTCCGGGAGCTACACATATCAGGGCGTAGGTTACGTGTGTGGGCATTTACTCGAACGAACTTGCAGTAACTCTTCGATATGTTTGCATTTTTCTAGTCTTTAGAATCGAGGTGACTCGGTCGCATGATGTGCGCTCCTATGCGTTTCACTTTTTAAAAATGTATTTACACAATGAGCCGTTTTTTACCGCGACGATCTGTTTCGTGTACGCCATTTAATGTGCATCTGACATTTCATATTTTTGACTAGTGTTTTATTTTTGTTCTCTATAGATGTTACTCGCCGGTTAGAATAGGCGTTTTGTTATGCATGCAAGTTTGCAGTTTGGTTTAGTTATTTTGAGTGCCACATAAGAATGTTCGGGGGTATTAATTTTTTTTTTAAGTATGCGTATCATCCATTAGGTGTTATCGCAAATGGTATAATATGGCAGTTTTGATTTGACACTCTGTGGTCTTCCACAAGCCTTTAGATGTCGGTGGGCCCTTGATCGCTTAGCTCTGTGATGTGAAGGTCAATAGATAATTTTGTAATAAACTTGTATAACTAACGACTTATTATAATGTCTCTAGAATTATTATAACTTTACCACGTTGAAGTCCACTGTCTATAAATATTTATTATTTTATTGTTGCACTGATTTTTGTTATGTTCGATGTTTTATTTTGTGTTTATAAACCATCTTATTGTAAATAGATCGTACCTTATACTCGTTCGTATGTTTAGTTTCAGCTGTCGAAGAATTTATGTTGTATTTTATGAAGTAAAAAATAATATTACATTCTATGTGGATGTACTGATAAATTTATTGGAAATAATATTGATTTGTTTAAACACTTGATTTTTTCTTTAAACACCTGAACATCTCGAGTTATTGTAATGAAATATTTAGACATTGTTTTGTCGCCCGCAATTCGAGTCGGCGGTAAATGAAAAACAAATTGAGTAAGGAATTGCGTCGGTATGACGCAGGCACGAAATAATAGGCTGACTAACGAGATACGTAATCAGTGCTCACCGACTACGGTCCGTGCTATTTTTATCTGCGCGCCGCGAGAACGAGCGTCGGACACGATTTGGCTGATTTATTGGGATGCAATGGTGGCTGCCTGACACAAGGCTGCACTCGGGACCCGGGACTTGATTTTGGTAATTAAATTAAACGAATTGCATTTGAAATATGTTATTCCTATATAGAAATAACGTATTTGAATTAACGTATACATCGTAACTCGTGTATATATATATAGCTGCCCCCGCGAACTTCGTTCCGCCTTAGAGGGGATACCTAAATTTTCTAAGTTTCCGCGCAATTCTTTATTTTTTTTCTGTCATAAGAACCTTCTCCTTCCCTCGGTTCTAAGCTACATCTCTACAAACTTTAAGCTAAATTAGTTCAGCCGTTCTTGAGTTATAAGTGTAGTAACTAACACGACTTTCTCTTATATATAGATAGCCGGTACCCGCGACTTTGTCTGCGTACTTTTAATTTGAATATTAGATATTAGATAGGATTAGGATTAAAGGAACGGTATAGATTTGGATATAGCATTGAGTGGCAGAAAGTACTCAGGAAAATGTATTGGTCCCTTGTGTCCAAGAGACACAATGACCTAATGGATCGAAAAAAGTACCTAAATCTTTGTAGCGCAAATTTCTCTAATCGCATGCGTCCGACAACGTCGTCTGCCCTCACGTATCTGCCCGTTCGGGTAGGCATAGTTATGTAGATTCGTGCGCTCCCCCACCACACGACAGCGCCGTTGCCGGCCGCCACACTTCGGCGAATGTGCGCGACGACGACCGACGACCAATGACAGCGGCGGTGAAGCAGAGTATTCGTTAGAAGGATTTTTTACTTCAAAGCCAATTTTTTTTTAACTTGATACACCCAAAACTTCTAAATATCATGTTCCTAGGTTCAGTGCTTAAGATTTTGTATACAAAAAGTTTGGTTTCGTAGTTCCCGTTCCGAATCAGTTCCGTTCCGTTCGAATTTCGGAATTCCGTTTGTAGAAAAACTCTGCACATCCTAAGAGACCTACGTACCAAGTCTCATGGTTTTATCTTAAAAATGACGAACACCCATACAAACTTTTAACCCCTATTTCACCCCCACACTGGTAAAAAAGTGCAAATGCTAAAACAAACGATTTTTGTATCTTATTTAGTGCTTAAATACAAAATGTAATGTTTTTATCTTCAAAAATTACGAACTTCATACAAACTTTCAACCTTTATTTCATCCCCTCACAGTTCGAAATTTCAAAAACGCTAGAACAAATGTTTTATTATTTCTTATCAAGTGCTTAAATATAAAGTTTCATGGTTTTATCTTTTAAAATTAAGAAATCCCATACAAACTTCCATCCCCCTTTTCAACCCCTTACCACCCCTATTTTGCAATAAAAATGTAGCCTATGTTCTATCTCAGGGTCTAAAGATTGTCTGTGCCAAATCGGTTGAGAGGTTTAAGCGGGAAAGCGTAACAGACAGACAGACAGACAGAGTCACTTTCGCATTTATAATATTAGTAAGGATATATATTTATAATAAACACGCTACGATTTCTTATGTCTGTCTTCCAGTTCCAAGTAACTTTTTAACAGCAGACGTTTAAGAAAGTTTAGAGAACGTCGCACAAAACGAAATCTTGAAAAGTATATTATAACAGATCTAAATAGATGAAATTATATATTCGGTATATATATAATCCAATATATAAAATTTTCGTGTCACAGTGTTAGTTACCATACTCTTCCGATTCTTATAAAATGTTATATGCATATTCTGTAGGTATGTGATATGATATACCTATAAAATATATATAGGCTATGTAATAGATCGTACTTGATTCTCAAGCTACTATCTATTTTTCATACCCCCAAGCGATAAAGGTTATCCAACCCTAACATTATTTTTTTTATAATGTGGCATTAAAAATACATACAAGCCTACATTTTCACCTTTCCATTACCAACCTCTATTTTTAACAGTTGCTTTCATAATTTAATCATTTATATGGCAGAACAACGTTTGCCGGGATAGCTAGCAGGCTGTAAATTCGCTAAATCGTCTCTGGACATACCGCAAGCAACAAGTCTACGCGAATAAAAAATTATGGTGTTAGTACTTCAGAATTTATAAGCAAGTATTTTCCAAAACACCAGCAAATTTTTGTTATGACTTTTAATTTTAAAATTACCTACATTAAAAATACATAGGTGGTATCGAAAAAAATCATGTAAATATTGACATTGTGTAATAATAATTAAAATAACTATAATAATAAAAATATACTCTTTATTGTGCAGATAAAATTATAAATTACCTACGTGTAATGCAATGTCTTTCAACTTATAGATCACGACCTCCATGAAGGTCATCGAGTGTTTCTCGAGAGGTCGCCGTCGCAAACCAGGCAAAAGCAAACGGCTGAAATCTATAATGCTATAACACAAATACATTGTAATGCCGTGAGTTTATCTTTAAGTTAGCTTCCTTAATACCATTTCAAAAAACTTATAATAAGAAAGTCGGAATACTTAACTATAACTTGAGTATATGTAGGTAATTAAAATAAAATTATACCTATATTGGGTACCCAATTCAGTACAAAGATCTTCTGCGTTGGTACATCACTCTCACCTATTTCTACCGCCACATAGCAACGTTTGGAATGTTCCGGTTTAAAGGGTAAGAGGCATAGTACTGGGTAATGTGACATAATATCTTGTGATAATACGTATGTCTATAAGCCGCGATGACAGTAACCATGACATGAATCGTATGCTTGTTGTTGATTTACGTCAGATAAAAAATAAAGCTAAAGAATTAAAGATTACTTTCCGAAATGAATATCACACCATTTGCGTGAACGAGTTTACGTAATTGATACATACGGCCTTGTCCACGGCATAGCCACACCATTTTTTTTTAAATGGGCGTGCCTATTTGTTTGTCACCACCATGAACAATTAGATCGTTCAAGTATTCTTTAATCGAAGTCATAAAGAGCCCCTTCTGTTTCGTTTATTGTGAAAATATGTGTGACGTCATTTTCACGTCATACACAGACATCGTCAATAAATACCTAAGAATAAAATTGGAGTGTCTTTAGTACTTAAATAATTACTTTGTACTAATGCATGTATGGATATAGCAAGGAGTGACTTAGGCTATATCACATCACGCCAGGACAAATAGGAGAGGAGGATCTATGTCAATCAAAAATGTGGCACAAAAGCGTGAATGGTTAAAGTACGCAAAAAACATGTAAGAACGCGGACGAAGTCACGGGTATCTACAGTAAGTGCCAAACAAAACAACACGTCTAACTTTTAATTATTTTCATATTGATTTATTGTAATTACTTGAAAATGTTAAATCGAAGTACATATTATCTATCAGTATTTCTAATATCTGTAAGCACTCTGCAATGCCCAATCATAAGCATAATTAAAAAATATCCTGAGTAAAGTTTTGTTATTTATTTTGTACTAAATATAGTGAATTAAGTTACCTACTTAGATACTATTCTTATTATATTATTTTCTTAATATCACATCGATAGTGTTGGAACAATTCTGGCCAATGATGATGATAAATATTATATACTCCTCTTCTATCTTGGTGATTAGCATATCTATAATATTAATAATGTACCTTCGTGTCCTTGGTAAAAATATTTTAAAACTTAGGTACATAACGAAGTTGCTGCACCTAAATAAAATAATGTATAATACGCAGGTACTTTAAAATGATTTGAACAATTGTAAGTAAATATATTTGTATAAGATAATCGTTATATATTGCACCTAAATTAACAGTGCTTTTTTATTATTCAATTATTCGGACATATGCCGAGCATACATGTCTACCCTTATGGAACGGAAAAGTCTATCAATATCGGTGTTGAAACCAAGATTGCTTAATAATGCTAGTTTGTTGTGTTTGTTGTTGACCATTTGTTTTTGACTTATAAACGTATATCAATTTATATACGTCAGCAGATAAAAAATTAAAAACACAGCTTTAAATAATTTTTTTATTTAGTAATATCGAACTTAACACAATTAGTATGAATATACTTGGTATAGTGATATAACTTTTCAAATTCAAATTCAATTGGGAAGTGTTTAGGCTGTAGGACGTCGGAATAAAGAAGCTTCTTGTCAGTAAGAGAAATAGATCTTATTATGATTATAGAGATTAGTAAGTCTTTATTAAACACATTATAATATTAACCAGACCATCTAAATATACATAATCGAATGAGGTAAAATAGACTGGGTTATAGTCAAGTCAAAAAATTTACTATAGCATAGACTAGGCACACACCGGGGCCAATAAATATTAACCCTTAATTGAGCTTGACAAATGACTGTCCGTTGGTTTGTACTACAAGGAACTAATGATTAACATTTTATAGACATTACTCTCACTTTGATTAGAATCTTCACCTATACACTTCTGTGCTGGCACGTAGTGTAGAATTGATAGTTACATCTGCGTTAACTAAATTTTATTTAAGAAATCTAGGCAAAATAAACAATAAAAAAAAATTCTTTCGTCGTTTTCGTAAATTTATTAGGCCTGCTTAGTGTTGCTATGATACCTTATGCTATCCCAGTGTTAGCGTCGTTACGCATATCTAAACACTAAGAATAAAATTAAACTCCACGAAGTTGATTGTCGAATCATTGATCCTTCCGCTCATGAGAATACTTCTATAATATTATATAAGTACCTACTATAGCTATAAGAAAATGTTAAACAATTTTAATTAATTTGTCAGTATTTTATAATATCAATAAAATAATAATGAAAACGTTCTATATGGTGAATTATTATATAATTATGTATGTGCAAATTATCGTATTAAACTTCAGGACGGCGAACTTTAATCATGGGCTCTGATTTACCTTGAGGTATTGAGGATTTGAAAGTGAGAATGACGAATTGCTATTGGGCTGTCCATTTAGTCCGATGTTTCTTTTTATTTTTGTAGCTTTGTTTCGACTTTCGACACGAGAATCGATTCTCAATTTAATAATAATCATATATTTTTTAACATTATACAAGGTTATTATAGCCTAATAGCCACGTGGACAATGAAAGGAACCAAATAAATCAACTGGGGCTCAACAGAATGAAATAATAAGAGTTAAACTTGAACCAAAATACAGATCTAATTTATTACGCAAAGCAAATCTAAGTTTAATGCGTGGCAGTCACAAGTACTTCCTGGTAAGGCAGCCGGGCTGTTTTACAGACAGGCAAAAACTGTATAATCATCAAGAGATACCTATTTCCTAGATGTTTTGCTCTTAAAGTAAAAACTTATTTTTTAAGTAGCGACCTCCCTCTTGGTTATCTGAAGATACTCTTTTGCTGATGGATATATCACTATGAAAGTAGTTACCGACCAACTAATCTCGGGAACCTGCGGCTTCTGAAGTGTTAAGCACTGCACCGTCAAGCTCCATGTAATGTACTAGCATCGCCCCGCGGGTTCATCCGCATAGTTCCCGGGCACGTAGGCATACAAATGTGAAATATAAAAAATGATATTACTTGCTGATAATGAAATTATGAATATTCTCATCACCAACGTACAAATCTTGTTCACATTGTTCCAT
Organism: Heortia vitessoides; assembly: GCA_020976665.1. Taxonomy (NCBI): domain Eukaryota; kingdom Metazoa; phylum Arthropoda; class Insecta; order Lepidoptera; family Crambidae; genus Heortia; species Heortia vitessoides. Next base: position 12,383,741 of record JACJUM010002525.1, on the reverse strand, counting down.
TTTAGGTCGGAATCTCAACTGTTGAAAATATAAAATTGCCTAGATTACTCGCGGATGTAGCTTTATAAAAGTGTAATATTTCTTATAAACGTCGAGTAGTTTTTTTGTTTATTTGAACCGTAACAAACAAACAAGAAATCAAATCTTTCGTATTAATAATTACTTAAATTAAATTAGTTGAGATGAAATAACTTTTTGATGATTTTACACTAACGTCTGCATTTTTAATTTTTATACTTGTAACTTCTTGGAGGAGCGTTGCCGTCGTCAGGTATTTGTTTTAAAGGGCGACTGAAAAAAATAACATACATGTATTTTCAGTTTTCAATATAAAAATGTTTTGTTAATCTTTGCCTTGGGGTTACTTGGGGTTCAATTATGCCTCTTTGAGTATTTTGCTTACTGAATGGCTGCTGCGCACGTATATAAATCGAAATATTACTTATTCAGAATTACAGTGTTTTTTTTACAAAAAGTTTTATATATGAGTATAATATTAATCTCTTATAAATATTACTTCAAGTTTTAGAAAACTATTATTTTACCATTATCTATTCGCAGTTAAGGCTTCTTGTTTTCACTTTCACACTTTTGTTATATGTAACATTTTAGTACACCGTTGATAAAGCTTCGACGCTCTTATAGAGTATCGCACGAATATCAATATAGACGGGGAATTTAGTAATCTTTAATACTTCGGGTCATTGGTATAAGATATGACGATAAAACACACAACACAATGTATATAGGCAAAAAAAAAATTCTCAACTAGGTCAGTGGGGTAGTCAAAATTTTGTGGTTTATTTTAAGTAGGTTAATTTTTTAAAATTAAAGTATACCTGTAGGACAATGTACTTTTCATGGACAAGATGTGCTCTCGGTGACGTTGTTACAATCATGACGTCGTCTGAAAATAAACAGGCATTTCGAACTTTCTAGTAATGTAAACTACTTAATAGACAATCTCAGTCGGGAAGCTTCACTTTGCTATTGGCACCATACAGCTTGGTGTTAGGGAAAAATCGCCTGAAATGTATAATCTCGTGTCCCCGGACTATTTGCAGCAGTGGAAGTCCTACGACTCATATGATAAACCAATTTATAACTGCCAGACTTAAGACTTGCACACCGAACCCATTTAGTTGAATATTTTGTAATATTTAAGGACTATTTTGAAGACATATTGTATGGTATTTTTAAATTGAGGTAAATAAATTTACTTTTTGAAAAGCATTATTGAAAAGAGCGCCATGTTAAATATAATGCGAATATGTTTGTAATTCTTTCTAAAGCGGAAACTTTGACCACATTCTCAAATTTTCATTTACATATGTCGACAGCAAACTCTACAGACTGGGCACTGTGTTTTTTTTAGGTAATTGGTTACATACTCCAAAAGGGTATAAGCGGTTACCGATTCACCGTATACAAATGTCGCAAAAAATTGCAACCGATTTTGATCTTCATGTCTAATATATAAGTTTAATACCAGGTTAGATAATTTGACAGATTGCTCCTTGTGTGTAAGAGTACCTAAATGTTTATCCGCAAAATTAAAATGGATAAATTTTAGATAATAGACAAAGTCAAGACTTCTTTTGCAATATGATATATTGCAAAAGAAGCCTTGACTTTGTCTGCGTACAAACAAACAATATCCCGTTAACCCTGTTCCCTTAAGTCTCTCACATGTAAAGTACCTCCCTGTATACATGAATTTGGATATTTCCATACACAGTTTGTATGGATTCCCGATCTTGTTAGTCCCTTAAAACTGACAATTTTAAACACAGCAAAAAATATATGTAAATCCAATTTAAGTGTAGTCGTTAAGAGCGTTCGTGCGTTTATATTAATTCAGTATAATTGATATCTTAAATATATGTACATTAAACGTTGTATTACGTAATTTCTCTTCTATTTCGTTTAAACCACAAAAAAGTCAGCTACTGCTGCCAGGATATTTAATGTCACGAAATAACTGCTTTTTAATGCTAAGTTATCACAAATATATGATCTGCGTGATGCTAAGCACCATCATAGCCATATATATATACATATATATATATATATATATATATATACTAGTGACCATATATACTAACATTGTGACTTGTATCTATCCTTCTTTGTACCGATATACAGCTGCTCGAACACTGCTGTTTGACATTAGTAGTCAAGACTGAAGTACCGATTTAAGCGACATTTTGCTCTAGAACGATTTATCTCTAGAAGTTATGTTTATATTTTTTCATTTTTTTCTGAAGAATTAGGGATTAAGCTAGTTTTAGTTAACTAAATCGTTCTCTGTTTTTTATCTGGCTACTAAGATTTCAACTTTATATTCTTAAGGTAAGGACACCAATGTAATATATCGATAGAAAATTAATATATTTCTTTGGTTTTAAATTTTTGTCCTGCACAGAATAGATCTTCAAGCAATGCAACTCAGTTTAGAAGCTTAATTTATTTATTTAGACCAACCAATATTTGTTCACAATATCATATAAAACACATCTATATTAAATCAATACACGCTAATTGCAACTTATACTTTAAGGTTAGCTCCGCATGCAATGAGAGCCAACAAATAAGGACCATAACTCATACATAGTTCAAGTTGCCTATCATATTTGGTCTGCAGGCAACTGAGTATATTTCTATAAAATTTAGCATAAAATGTGTCATGGTGTTAGTCAACCGAATTACACCGAATTTCAGGGCCTTAGTAAGTCTGGGAACGGGACAGTTACAACACTATCTTCTTAAAGGAGGACACAAAGGAGTGATGCAACCTTTGAATATTGTATACCTTGATTTGAATATTACCTATATAGCGTTTGAACTTTTTAATATATGGCAGCGTACAATCTTTTATAATATGTTAATGTGTCAGCAGATAAAATTAAAGATATTTTTATCAGATTGCACTTAATGCTAGACTAATATTATTATATGATAAAATCAAATTCGAGCGCCAGCACAAGATGTCGCTGATTATCTATGCCTGTGTTCTTCTCACTCGTTCTTTGACGAGATTTTCACGAGCAAAATTGCTTAACACGATTCGTGAGATTGGAACGGTACATGTACACTTGGCTTATATGTATTAAGGCAATATCATCATTACTTTGATATTTATGTATATTACAATCATAATATAATAATAATTTCGTACAGGACATAGCTCTACAACAGCTCTACTAAATATCCTTGATGATGTAAGAGTTGGAATAGAATACTCCCGCCTAACGGTCTTAATTTGATTGATTTCTGCAGCACCTTCAACTCTATCAATCACGAAGTTCTCCTATCTATTCTCTTACTTCTTCTTCACTTTCCTTCGGGGGTTTCCGATTCAGCTCGCGAATGGTTCGCATCGTACCTTCGAGAACGTCAGCAAGCAGTATATATATATATTTAAGTCCCGTTAATAGGTGTCTGACACTTGACACTCCCCGGTCCCTTTGCCCTTGACTTTTGGAAATTACAAACACTACACATCACATTGCAGCACTGCACACAAACAACATTACATTGTTGTATCAATATAAAAAATATATACATATTTGAAGTAAAGTGAACTTTTTTATCATTTACGCGTTCACTACTCATATTAAAATATTTTTTTTATTGTTTTACATATATTTACAATCCTATTGGTAAATGAACTAAATAAATATCTACAAACCAAACGTCTTTGAGTAGCGATCTCATAAACAAACTTTACTATTAACTTGCGGCCCGCCTTGAGTTTGTCCAGGTCAATACCTGGATAATTCTGTTAACTTGTTCGCGTTCGGTGGCGAGTTTTGGTGTAGTAACTAGTAAAAAATTACAAAGACGTGCCATACACAGTATAATTAATTTGAAACGATACTATTACTTTTTTTCCCTTCGTTAAAACTTTTTGCGTTCTTTAAGGAAAATACGAAAAAATATAGCCGAACCTTGGTTAAGCCGTACTCGAGTTTTGCATTTAGCAACAATCTTTTTTACTTATATAGATAGATATACCTATTATTGTTGGTTAGATTAGAAATGGACCCTCTATATTAAATCATTACTTTAGCCATATACTTAAGAGTAAAAGTTAAATATTATAAATACACATTAATATTGATAATACCTAAATATGACTACAATATATTTAATTTAAAATCTACCGCTACATACGTGCTTAAACTTTAGATCATTTTCTTAATCCAATCAAGATAAAATCATCCACCGTTGACTTATATATATTTATATGTATTAAAATATCCTTATATATTACGAACCGAGCTCACCTGTTTCCATTTACGTAAAAAGCCGCGGATTAAGCGGACTTGTTGAGCGGTCATTTTCGATGATGGCGACGTCAAGGATCTCTCTTGCCCTTTACCAAGAAAAACTAGCTATTTTAGAAGATGGAGGAGAAAAGTACTAGTAAAGTATAAAAATATTTTAAGACGTAGATAACAACATGATTATTTCAGCGAACTCGAATTGAGATTCAACTATTAGAAATTGATGTATCGATACAACGTCGATATTCCATAAATGAATATGTCTTAGAAGATGTCCCCGACGGTTTGTAATTATAGAAATATCTGCAACTACTATCTAGAAATAAGTGCAAAGTAAAATAAACTTATATATTCGTTATTTGCACGACAACGAATTGTAATGGCAAAAAAAACCTAAACGTTCTTTGTAAGTTCTTGAAGTTCGTAAAAGTGAAAGTGTCTTTTGTCCGGCTGTTCTTTTTACTTTTTTCAGACAAGAAAGTATTATATATTTTGTAGGATACATTAAGACATTGTATATGACGCGCATAAATATGACTAGCACACAAAAACTAGAAAAAACAGGTGCGAAATCCGGACCCTGCCCTCCACGGCCCTCCAGGGTCATTCTCCGAGTGACTCACCAATGATTATACATCAGAACACGTTAAAACAAGTCTGTTTCTGCTTGATACATCTATTAAACAATTATGAGAATAATACACAAAACGAATACTTTAAACATATACTTATCTGATATAATAATAAATCACAAACAACAACCGGTCCGGAAATCTCTATCTGGGTGGTCTATGTCCAGCAGTGATGGCGAATTAAATCAACTGTGTCAACAACGTTTATGATCAAACATAAAGCTTTAATTTTATTTACAGCTACAGAATAAAATAAAATAATATATATTCACCGTGTTATTGAATAAACCATTCTCAGTATAATTTTTAGGTTATAAGTCCGCCGTTAGAAGAAAATTCGATGAATTGCGACTCCTTGTCCTGAAGTCGTTTAATTATTTAAAAATAATACTGCATAAATACCCCTCATACACTCTACTAATAATAATGAATTAAGAAACCTCTATATAACTCTATAAACAATTTTGAACTCAATACAAATCCGTCTTATCATATACATATTTTTTGTACAATTTTGCAACGTGAAATAAACAGTTTTCGACGTAAACTCCTGTCTGATCCATTTTATTACAGTCTTCATGTCTTGATAAGCCGGCAAAATTCGTGGTAAATACGTATAAGCGATACAAACGGACGAAGATCCCACCGACCCGTGTTTGTCGGCCGAACTGGGAAGTTCGTCCGGGCGTAGCACTTGATACTGTTCTTCTTTCTTCTTTTGCTTTTCTTCTTAAACAAGTCAACTTCTTTTATATACACCAATCGTTATACAAAATTATGCAACAGGGTAGCTGTAAAAAATATATTAAGAAAGAAATTTTAACAATTAAGTCAATAAATGTGAATGACATATCATTAGATGTAAATCATGATTATATGTAAGCAGCATTAATTATGGTTAAAATATAGTATACTGCTAAATAAAGTATAAAAAAGAAATATCAATATAGTAGCCAAAGAGAAATAATAAAGTAATAATTTTCACCTGTAACACACCGTGGATGCTAATGAATGTAGATTCAGCGGAATAGGTGTTCGGTTGGCTGACTTCTGACGACCTTCGGGTGGCGAGCGAGCGCGCGAGGAGCGAGGAGCGAGGAGCGCGGCGCCGAGCGTCGTCGGTGAACGAACTCACCTTGACAAATGCACCATTTGGCATTGTTCGCGGGAAAACCGGCGGCCTTGCGCGAGCGCCGCGCGCGCCGGCCAATCGCGAGCCTTCGCGCCATAGCCTGCGACTTTTGGCGGGAACCGCTCCGCCCGATTCGGTCGAGACGCCTGCGCGGCGCCACCGTCGCCGACACACACATTTCAGCGTGACGATTACGTCTGACGACCTTTCCTTTAGCCTTGTTTGATTGTTAATAAATACGGGCATGCGGGCCCGACTCGGTTTTAGTAAGCAAAAACTGTGACTTAACACTTGAGCTATGCGATACTTTGGCTTGTTCTCGGCATGAATGTAATTATAGACTGAGTTAGGAGCTATAATATTTTTTTTGAACTACTTAAATATTATTCTCATCTCTTTGTCAGATGAACTTTGCATTAAATCTTGTTTTAATGTTTAAATTCTATTTGGTTTTCCAAAGATAAAATGTGATTAACCGCATACACAACAATTATTAAATATAAAAAAGAATAAAAAATGTGTATAACAGAAACCGTTTAAAACAGTAAAAAATCCCCAGTTGTTTCAGGTGGCTCGGAGCTCTATGAACTATTTTTATACAAAATACAAGCATCTAGATTACAAATATAAGACTGACTTATGTGGCTTTAACTTACCAACAAAACATTACTAATTATTCTTTGTGCTATCCTCCATAATATGGCCATATTTCCACATATTTCTCAATTACCTGAGCGAGACTATTAAAGAGGCAGTGGCGACGAGCATGAAATATCGGCGAGTGTGGGAGCTGGTGCGGGCGCATGCTGCCACGTCAAAACTGCATGCAGGTGCAGCGCCACCGATTAATAACACATACCTCATTTAGAAACATTTTGACTTGAGAATTTGATGTCTGTATAATTACTTAAGGTTAAAATTCTGCTTGCATTAAACGATTCAAATTATAATCCTTTGTAACTAAATATTGAACAATGATACTTTAACTCGGCAATTGATAGTGCAAGTAGTTGCTAAATCTATCAATTTGTAGTTTATAAAAATAATTATAAATCATTACGCATCAACTATAAATGTAATACCTTCGTAGGTCAATATGCTACGACGTAGCAAATCTGCTACGATGTTCTATTAATATACTCGTATGTCTATATTTTATAAACTAACCACTATACATGATATTCTAATAGCAAATAGGTTTAATTATTTCAAATTTTTCTACCTAACCTGGTCGTTTAATATGTTGGTTATGACTAATGAAAGGGGCGTTTTATTTAGTTTAGTGTGGAAAAAAGGTCTTTCGCAAGGTCAAAAAGCTCATTCGAATCACCACATTAGTTTAACCGGCATTATCACTGTCTGTGTATTCATTTTTATGCAGTTTTTTGCTGGTGTGCATTAATCAAATTGCCGTCGTTTCGAGCAGCGGTCCTCGCCTGATATGGTGAGGTGCACATCCCATTTGTGAGATTTATAATATCCTCTTTTGACGATTAGGTCCCTAATTAATGTAATCATCTTGGAAATCGTATTAATGGTCGGAAGGTGGGTTTCCATTATGATGTTGCGAAAATAATCCTTCAGAATTTTATTTATGAAGCTGTTTGTGGCGGATGTATTGAATTCGACTGGCCAGCGAGTTTATTTAAACTTCATTTAGTAAGTTATATAGTTTTAACCGATTTGTGTTGCAAGTTTGAACATATGTATCGTCATTCAAATCTTTTTATAAGTTGTCAAACATTATTTCGATGCGTATTAGTAAATTATAATTTATACATTCAGCTCTATCTACTTTTTTTCCCATTCATACTTTAATTATTATTGACTACACTAGCTTACATTTAACAATGTGCGCAGTATTAAACAAAGTTTTCTTCATCGAATATGTTTGTCATAAACTGCTTTATTATAAATAAGATCTATAAGCAAGTTTGTTGTACCGGTTTATTAATAATAACACGATCAGGTGTCAAAAGTTCTCAAACTTTAAAAATGACTCACAATCTATTATTATTTGCTAGTCCAGAGAACCTGCTTAGCTACTTTCGCTGGAGGTCGTTATATCTCGTGCTTAAATAAACAAGCATTATAAATATGTTGAGGTTATAAATTATACTGTCGTTGATAAACTAGTTTATTTTATACTTAGCCGTTTGTTGTCTTAAAGTCGGTTATTATAAGATTTATTGTAAGAAGGATTGTTCTCAAACTTGTGATTTATACATTTTTGTAAATTTAAATATTGCTTTATGAAGAAGAGTGCGCGTATGTTACATTTTATGCAAATATAGGTGTAATTTTAGAATATAATCTAAGAAATCACCAGTAAGAAACCACCAATCATCCACCATGCGTGAATCGTATGTTTGAGAATTTCATTAACAATAGACAGATAGACTAACAAACCGCTGTAAGCAAACCGAACACTGGATATTAAGAAAAGGCGTAATCAAAATGTTATTATCGAAAATGTTATAAAATTTTGAGTAAATTGTCCGTTGTCACTTGCACGGGTGTTCAAAAGAGTGCGCCGGCGCAGGACGTGAGTCAGGTGTCGTTCACCCGAGGCTGCGCGTCATCACAATGGCTAGTCCGCCATTTTACCTCTACACCGCTTTTTATCGCATCTCGCTGTGGCTCAAATCTTGACTTGAGATGACCTGTGGCTACGTGTCCGCCGCATTGGAAAGCAGTTTTTACAAGGCGGTAAACAGCGTTTGAGTGACTTGTTAAGTTTGATATATTTATCCAACTTGATAAGTTATAAGTTTATAAACTCAATCATATCATCATTATAATTATCATTTTAATATTTAAAATAAATAGGTATTTTATCGGCGACCATTGATAATAGATTCAAACCGTATATACGCGACATTACGTCTAATTATTGCGATACGATGCACGGAATGTTCTAGATCAATTAATATTATAGACTAATTTAAACTACTGGTGCTTGCTATATAGATGGACTGATTGATTTATTTAATGAACGCGTAATAGTGTAACTCGTAAAACGTAATAAAGTAAACGCTCCAATAAAGAACAAAGAATCAGTAACGGATGTGAAAATAACAGATCTTGTATATAGAGAAAAGCATATTTTATATCATGGCTGGTGCCATGAATTATGATAAATGCAAAAGTTATAGAGTTGTCAGTTGCATGTCTTATGATGTCAGTAGATGCACGAAATATAACATATTAGTAAAAAAAATTATATTGTTAGTAAGAATAAAGATAACATTCGTGCTTTTTACTTTATTGACTAGTTTAACTGTGAACATTGGACGACCATGACTTAACTTCTATGACACTTTAGCCAAGTTATATTACGTAATATATTCCAATGTTCAGTATAGAGTTACCAGTTGCAATAATGGACAATATCTAAATTTGATAATATCTTAATAGTACATATGTAAGGTCTAATACATTTTAAGGTTTTATAAAGTAAGGTAAATAACAATTTTACCACTATCTGAAGTCAATAACACTCTTCTTAGTTGAAATTATTCCTACACAAAACACAATAGTGTCAATAAAAACCAACAGTTATCTTTTCATTTTTACTAATAATGTGTTTGAATTTTTTAACGAAATAACTTATTAGCTCTCTAGCACAAGGTTTCTAACCTCTGCTCTGGGTGAGATGGTGTCCGTAGGTAACTCCTATTATAGTAGCAAATTCTCCATCACACCATAATTTATTATTGATATTTTTTAATTATGATCTTTACTTAAAATAAAATTTATATGGTTACTATGAGGTTAATGTACCTTTTACTGTATAAGTTTATGTGTATATAAATAATTCATCTGTATATGTGGCTGGACTAAAGTTGAAATTATTTATGTGATTCAATTAATCCAGATGATTTAGATTTAGAATTAGATCGGACGGTGGCCCCACGATTCCAGGAGAACAACGCCTGCCGGATGCGAACTTAAATATGTTGGGATTTGGATCGTACAATCGTGTCGGAATATGTTCTATTTTGAAAATCAAAAACAAATGAATTTTATAACAAAACGTTTTTATGAGTATGGTATCTTTTTGTCATTTCTAAGCTTATATGTTTTTTTAAATACAACTAGATATTTTGACTTTCTTCTAGATTCGACTTTTTTGCTTCTTTGTTTAAAAGTGTACTAAAATTTTTGAGTAATTGATCTCGCTGGTGGTTACCAATATAAAGATTCTTATTTATAAATAAAAAGGGCGAATCTGGGCCCTTAACTTCTCGTTAAAACCATTTCGGATGGGTGGTTTTGTTTGAACAAGAGATTTTATTAGCGACAGACACGTAGAGCCTCGCTCAAAATTATTATTAATATTAATTAAGTGTTCATCCGGCGCTAACTATGTTTTACCGCAGTGTAATCGAGCAATGATAGCAAGGTACTGAAAGCTGGCCGTCATGTTGAATGAATAGTTCCTTAATTGGTTTAATATATGTATTTAAATTGATGATTATTTTCTTGTTACCTCACGGGGCACCTAATAGGGTACAGGCAGGGTTGAACAGAAACTGCGTGCTGCCTCCGTATGTACGTCCGTCAGGTGGTACGCAACTGAGAACCGGAACCGACAGCATCCTCAATTATAGACGAAGATTAGTTGTAGTTTGGGTGTAAACGGTCTTATTGGACATTACTTTAGAAGTTTTATATCCAGCAGTGGAAATCCCAAGGTTGCTAAACCGAACATATAACGAATTTTCAATATTAGATATGTTTAACTGTCTAGGTAAATAATCGTGTCTGCAGATCTTAAGTATTTCATTTAATGATAAAGTCAATAAAATTGGTATTCGTTTAGAATACTAAACCACAAATTAAACAATTGAGAGCCTTCTTGGAATAACTCTTTTTATAACGTTAGTCCAATGACCTGCATTTACAATAGGGAATGTCCTTCCGTCCATACGTTTAGTCAATAATTATTCAGAACGCGTGCTGTATTGTGACTGAATTAGTCTTCTAAGTAAATCATTTCGCTGGAAATTGAATTCTTATTTTCAATGTCAGTCTTCCTATTAGTTCCCATCTGTATTTATAATATGTGTAAAAATTAAATATATTTTCTGGTAGTCAAGAGGTCTAATATAATATTACTTTTTAAATAGTTCTTCCAATACCATTTTATATATTAATAAAATCTTAGTTGCTTAGCTACCATATTCTTTTATTTGGCGAGATTTCTTTAAAATATACTTACACAGAGACGTTAAGTTTTAACGTACACATTCATATTTTGACATCCGTATATATCTCGTGGTTATCTGTAAATAAAGAGAAAATAAGTTAAAAATCTTTTTAGTAATCAGAATTTAGATTTCATCATCAAAACAGGCGTAAAATACCCACATTTTCACAAGCGTGGTGGCAAACGCATAGGGTAGCTTCAGGACGGGAATGCTGCTGCCCATCCCCGCCCTGTTGTTAAATACAACAGGGCGGGGATGGGCAGCTATGAGCTACACTGATTGAGATACCTACCTCTTACGACACCTGGTACAGTGGCAAGAAGTCCTAATCTATTTAAAAAAATAAATTAATTAAGGGTTAAAAAATCTTATAAACAAATGAACCAAGAGACGATTGAAGATATTAAAAAGAAATCCGGCCTTGAATCCGAATTCGCACAAGTAAACTTGTAAATTCTATATGATTTGGTAGGTAATGCCAAATTTAAGTTCATTTAAATTCCAAATCGTTGCGGGCGGCGCCACCGGTTATGGAGAACTCTTTCACTTTTTTTTTCATCTATGCAGCAATATTAACTTCGTTATAATAAAAGAGAGCTAATATCTTTAACCTAATAATTTATCATAAATCAAACAGCCGAACATATATCAAAGTACTACATTCATCTATCTATTGTCACTTTGTGCAATAATTCAATTGAAAATTCATTATTGAAATTGGGACTTAATCAAAATAGTTAATTTTCCTTCTAAATGGTAAGTGAGTAATTACCCGGTATTCGCGGAACGGGCGATATTAAGTCAAGTGTGAACCGCGCGTTGCTCAATATCGGGTGATGTCACCTCTTACTCGAACCTGATGCGATTGCCCCGACGGTTGAGGAAAAAGCATTCCGCTTTATTTAATACACACTTTGCGTACCAGTATAACGTTAGTGGGGATGTGCAAATAATATTATTGGTTTGTGTATTAAAAATTTTTAATATTTAGCTAAAATAAAATCCATTATACTTTAGTAAGTAGAAAAACCACCAATTAAAAGCAAATTATAACGATATTTTCATATATTTTTGAACCATATTTCGAATTACTTTAAAATTAATTGAGTTCGCTTTTTTAAGTATAGAGATCGCTAGTTTAAATGGATGGTGGTGCTTCAGCTGTCAACTTATTACTTTACATATTTTATTAATTACTGACATCATTATGTGTTTTCCTTTTGATATATTACACATGTTTCTTTCTTCGATTTCATTATATTTAAATATAATATGCTACTATTATTGATCTATATATTTCAATAGTATACTTAATAGTGTTTTTATTGCCTTGTCGCTCAAGCGATCTCATTTAGGCAACTTTTGGAATATATAAAACGTAAGGATGTAGTTTGCTTCTAAAATAGCATATATAATAGATAGTTCCTGTGCTTGCTTTCAAGCCTAGTACATGAACCAATCATGTACTAGGCCTAAGGTAATTAACCCGCTAAAGATGTATTGAGACACTGAGAAAGAAGAAACGGTTGCTTACTATTGATAATATGCTGTTATTCAAATATTTTTTAGATTGACAGGGATTACCTCTTTAACTTTAGTCTTATTCAGTTGATATTTAAATAAAACGGATCTCTTTATGAATTAATTTAATTCGCGAATATATTTAGACACAACTTGCTTATATTTCAACATAATTTAAGAAGTAGTTATCGGTCTCAGGGTTCTTCAAGCCACTCTTCACGATATCATTGAGACAACACGCCTCCACTGATATCAGTCGCTAGGCACTCCGTCTTTTACTTACATTCGGTAAACCAGGTTAGTAGGAAAGAGACAGAAGTATTCGAGTTTCGAATAATGTAATAATAATAGGCACTGGGGCCATAACGTGTCAATGCCATGTCACAGTCAGCTGACTATATTTTGGAACAACAGTACTGTAAAATGATAGGTAACACTTGAGTAAATTAAATGTTTTAGGCGTTTTATATACAAAAAATTTAATGTAAATACAAATATCAATAATTTTAATACTATATAAACTTCAATACTAGTTGTGCTCGCGACGTCCGCGTGTAATAGTGACTATGGGCAGCATATTCTCCTCAAAACATATATTTTCGCCCGTTTTTGCCACATTAATGCTCGGCTCCTATTAGTCGTAACGTGATGTTATATAGCCTAAATTACTCCTTCCTAATTTATCTTTCTGCTATCTATCATCAAAATCGGTTTAACCGTTACAGAGATTACCTCAAATAAAAAGACATAAAAATTTAAAAAATATATAGTTATTTGTACCGTGTATAGATACCATATGCATTTAATAAAAGGCAGTTACTTTAATATTACAAACACTCTGCCATTTTATTTATGTGTATTGAAATATTTTAAGATCTATATATTTTCAACAGCAAAAGATATCTCTTTGTTTTGGATAAACGATTGATGGCGTCGAATAATTATGTTCTAATCGTATATTACTAATACCGTTTCCAACTATCACAAATCCTAAACCGCCTGTCTAAAAGATAATACGTATCACGATATAGATATATAGTTATCACCAGTTATCGGCTCGGTGACGTCCGTTGACACCCAGATAAGAGCCCGTCAGCTGTTCAACAGGTCCAAACGGCATTCCTCAGGGAACGCCGCGCGCGCTCGGCGGTAAAAAATATAATTACTGCTTGCTCAGCTGATGCCAGTATGCCATGCTGGTGGTGTAATCAATTTAAATTCTACTTGGAAATACGTGGGTCTTATGTAAGACAACAATTTATATATTTATGTCAGAATAAATACTAATTAGTATTTGTTTGATCAAACGTTGGTATTTGTTGTGTGTTTTGTTGCCAACATCGACATGGGATATCAAATACATTATAATGTAACGACGCGTGTTTCGTTTTGTATATTCGTATTACAAATATTGTATTACTATGTAAATATCAATAAAATTTGTTTGTTTTTATAAAATTATTACAACAGTATTTGTTTTTTTTTGCTCGGAAGTCTGTAACATGTTGTATATTGTCTATAGAGTAATATAAAACCATTTTGTGTTATAAGAAGTGCGTTCTCATGTATGTATTTTTTTGAGGTCGTTAGGAGATTCGTTCGACACGTGACATTGGTAAGTACAACGTGATAAGAAATGCGTTTGTAGGCTTGTTTACGGTTTTGTAATATACATATACATCAAGACTAGATTGTAATCATATCTTGTGTATTGAATCGTCGTTACCTACTTTATAATGTTATACTTTTCTATAGGCCCACAATTTCTTTGCATTACTGTCTTATATAGCTTGCCATAGCTTAACTTGACATGGGACAAATGAATTAGACATGATAGTAGAATATATGAAACGAAAGTTTTATTTTTATGTGTAGATAATATACTGTACTACTCCACCGGGATATATAATAAAATTGTATCCAGTTGATCCCGTTACCGCGAGTTTAATACATTAGTAGCATTGGATACTTATTCAATTACCTTTTAGCGAAATCTGTTCGAACGTTATAGCACTCATAGATAATAATAACTCTTTGTCATAATTAATATCATAAAAATAATTAAGTCAAGTAATGTAAAATAAAAGTATTGCGACCTAAATTATTCTATCTTTCAAGTTGGATCAAACTGTACGCAGTGACGAAAATTTGATTCAAATCGGTTCAGTAGTTTAGGAGTTCATCCCGTACAAAAAAAGTGACACACATCACACGATAAAAAATTTTGAGGTGTATGATTCATCAATTTCTAATTTTGGGATGGTAGATGGTAAATCGAGAATGTAAAGGCATGTCAGTATATTTATTAGCATAGAAAAGACACTATTTGAAATTCATATATTGGTTTCTATGCAAATACGGACAATTTTGTAGCCTTTTATTTGTGAATTTGTTATTAACTTATTAATTTGTTAAATTGTTTTAATATTTGTTTTCTAATTCGTTCAGAATGTATATTAAGAGGTAAATAGTCATAATAACTTTGGCTTCATTAATTAGAATAGAAGAATGCAACATTGTTCTTGACGCCAAGACAAGTTGCTTACATCACTTGTGTTACGGACATCAGACAGCAAAGGACTCACAAATATAATACGTAAATACATATTTAACAACCAGATATAGAACAATCAAAAATATTCCTCGTATAAATGTTTGTCCTGGATGTGAATCGAACCCACGACACATGATCATTACCATCTGCGCCATCAGGCCATTCAAATTATATAAATACGAAAGCGTGTCTACCTGTCTGTTTACTTATACATGTATTTTAACTCTTTACTACTATTTTGTACAGCCAGTGTCACAATTTTGATGATATTCTTGTTCTTGTGAGCTTAAAGCTTGTGAGCCGAAAACAAATTTCAGAAGTTCCTCAAGGACAAGTACATTAGGGAAGCAGTCGCCAGGGGAAAGCTAGTTCTGCAATATTTATAAAGCAAATCAACACGTGAAATCAAGTGCTAATTAAAATAAATACAGAAATAAGTCGAATTGAAAGATTTGTTGCCGCTACAGGCAAGTGCAACATAGTAGATGTTTAACGACCACCCAAGCCTAGTTGATGTATTTTTACAGCAGTGTCACGGAGTGTAGTTGGCGCCCCGAGACATTCCTGCAAGTAATTCGGGATCTCAATGCTACTCTATTATCGTCGTCGGCTTGCTTGTTTATGTTGCTCTAGTGAAAGCGTTCGTGTGCTTTTTATTATCTCACGTACGAAATATGGCTGTTATTTTTATAACTGTGACAATGCGTAAAATGATATCTGAGATGATATCTAACCGAAAATTTATCTACATATATAAAAGGCTCGCGAGGCAACTTTCGCAAAGATCGGTGTTTGGATATGTTTGCGAGATTGTTTATCATGAGTATATGAATTCCTTAAATGTACAGATATTTTTTTTTATTTCTAATATTAATATTATAGTTAATGTACAACTATTTAATATTATAGTTAATGTTATATTAAATAGTAGGTCTTGTTGATGGTCCCTCCACTATACAAACGGAGTTTTTTCATTGGATTATTTTTAATAAGAACTTTTTAACTGATTACAACTTATTTAACGTTTCATATATTATGTTTACGTTCCTTCCACCTTACGGCAGTTGTTTTCATGTGTGACGAAGATAAAATGGCGGTAGAATAGAGTAGTGTAATTGAAAAAATAGTGATTCTTTTTATTGAAAGAAATAGTAATAACAAAGAAAAATTGCTCCGGAAACAAAACCGAGTTAAACAAGTCCACTACTTACTTGTTCACGTATTAATTAATAATTAAAGGGCATTACGTATTTGAGGTGGTGATTGTATGCTTAATATTTAATGTACTAATTAAAGAATTCTTGCCTGTCCGTCACAGTTCGTTAACTAATTAGATAGCGCGTCGCGGCACTGCCCACTTTTACAATTTTACTAAATCAAAATAGTTAATCTCAAATGTTCTTGAATGTACAAGTTGAATGGCGTCACCGGTAGAGCAGAATACTATTACCCACTGTACCAGGTGTCAAATGAAGAGACCGAAGCATCGGAATCGATAATTTACAGTATATCCATCCATCCATCAAAAATGTAGCTCAATTGTGGGAGGGCGAGAATGGGCTGCAGCATTCCCGTTGTAAAGCTACGCTTAACGATTGCCACAACGGCCAACTAGCGCGGCAATTATGGGCAAAGATGGCAGTACTGCTAATAATAATGAGTTGTTTCAATATAAAGCATGAACTTTATCAACACCTTCAGTTTGTTATAACTTTTTGTAAAGTAATAATGGAATTATTGCTATGGTTAACAATTATAGTGAAGCCTATCAATGGCAGTTATTTGCCCAAGTCAAGCCCTAATAAAGTGCTATAACTAATTTAAATACTAATTACATATATTTCTAAATTATTTAAAATTTTACATTCGTTAGCGGAACACGTAAATCACATTTAATACTTTAGTGAATCTAATACCGAATTACACTCTACATTGCGGGATAGAGTCGAACTAGCGCAACCAATTAACTCGACCTGAGCGATAATAAATTTAAATGAGAACGCTCATTACTACTTTTTGTTTTAATTAAATAACTAGTAGATACTGTCTGTAGCTTCTTCATAGTTTCATTATCACTTTTATAATGAATGTTAAAATTGTTACTATGTAGTCCGATTACACAAGAAACGTATTTTTTAAAGAAATTTTTACCCCGTAATCCTTTAAAAAACCCATCGCAGAATATGAAAATATTTATGGCCTTTAAAAAAACGTAAAATTTGATGTAAAAGTAAGGTACCAATGCAGACAATCCCTACTAATATTATAAATGCGAAAGTAACTCTGTCTGTCTGTCTGTCTGTCTGTCTGTTACGCTTTCCCGGTTAAACCTCTCAACCGATTTTGATGAAATCTGGCATAGACAATCTTTAGACCTTAAGAAAGGACATAGGCTATTTTTGAACTCGAAATAAGGGTTGTAAGGGGTTGCAAGGGGGGATGAAAAGTTGTTTGCATGGATCGCTATTTTTAGAGCTAGAAACATAAAACTTATTTTTCAGGCCATTGATTCGATATAAATAAACGTGACATTCAAAGTTTATATAATTTGAAGTAAATAGGTATGGTACCCAAAAAACTATTCCACGCGGACGAAGTCGCGGGCACAGCTAGTCTTTATATAAGGTAATAATTTACCTCTTGTGAAGCTTGCAACATTCCTATAAAGGGACTATGGTGGTTTTCAAATTAGGCCTAAAGAAAAATGGATGTGAGTTGACAAATAAAATTATAACGCCATTCCTTGACGTCAATAAAACTAAACCAATACGAGACATTTGTACGGTTTGCCTGTTCAGGTTGGTAAATATTATTGCAGTCGTTTTAAATAGGTATCCTGAGGTTGACATAAAATTTATGTGACATAAGAATACTACTTTTCTGTCTTCGTAAATATCTATGCACCAGGAAGAGCAGAAAATTTAATTATTAACAATATGCGTGTTTTTCAAACATAACAAGAAAACCCTTCGATAGTGGCATAGACCCATTACAGAACTCCGTCACGTCGGAATCGTAAAGGCATTAACATAAACAGCCTTGGATAAGCGCGAGGACAGTTCTAAGCGTCCGAATCGCGTATCAGTTTGTATGAATTATGTTTCGTAATGACATAATCGAATTCTGCCTGTTGGAGCGGAGCCAGCGTTTTCCGGAAGGCCTAATATACAAATGTGATAAACATTTTTCCACATTCTACGTTCTATTAATACTAGTGACAGAGTGACGAGTGCTGTGACGCGGGGTGACGTCCCGCGCTCCCACGTCAGCTCTGTTGAATCACGCGCCTTCATCCGCCGCCGCCTGCTGCCACCGCCCGCGCGGGCGCACTATTTTGGTTGTTATAGTTTTCAAAACTCTGGGTATAAACGTAGGTAATATCTCAAAAATATAGTTAATATCCTCGACATTTATTTTGTGATGTCCTATAGCTGGCAACAAAACTTTGGACTTGACATATTTCATGACAAACAGGATAGTTTTAATATATATATTAGTGTAATCCAAAGAAAATAGTAAGGACTTAATATATTTTTTTTATTATTGTAACTAATAATTACTGACTTTTAATTATATCGATTATTTGTTTATGTAATTCAAAATGTAAGTATATTACATTTTATCGATTTATTTTTATAAATGCCGTGAAATATCTGCTTGTAAGTACAAAAATAACTTTTATAGTTTATTATGCAGCATAAATGCAGTCGACCTTTGTCTGAGGTGAGTGTGCCTAGGTTAATTTGCTGCTCTTAAGGTAAATATACAAGTCAATTTGATTTTTTCCGATATGTTTAATGCTAATTCAGATAATTTACAGGAAATAAGTTTGTAATCTGTTTACTCGTTTGCAACAGACATATAGAGAGACGCGACTTTGTCTTAAAATTGTAAGATGAATGCGGATTATGAACGCAGCAAAAAGAGTAAAAGGAAGGTTAAGTAATTGAAAAAAGAAAATATTAGTAAATGATGAAGATAATCAGTACTAATAGCGTAGTCACTTTAGTGGCTCCAATTATTTACAGTATAATTATAGTGACAGGATTGTGAGCAAACACGTGTCGGGTCGGGGAGGTGTAATTAGCTGAACACCATTCATCAACACTTATTGCCGTAAATTGTTATTGAATTAACGCTTTGTAATACATATTTAAATAGTGCTTAACTTTTTTGTAAATTAATATGACGCGTCTTTTAGTATAATCGTTGTTCAAATCGGCTTGTTGGAAATTGCTACCGTCGAATTCTGAATTAAGTACATATCATTACGTTAGTCGTAGGACGCTCACTGTTTGGCATAGTCCTCACCAAAGTGGGTGTTTTGTTCGCTGTGAGGTACCGACAGGGTAGAATAGTACTTCCCCCTGTACCAGGTGTCGTAAGGGGCGACTGAGGACAGATAGACTGAGGCGGTATATATATAAAAAGTGTTTTTCGCGTGAATACCGCCGCGCACAGTAATAACCGCAGGACGTAGCTTTACATGGGATGCTGCTGGCCATCCCCGCGCTGTTGCATTTAAGCTCTATCGTTTCGGATGGGTATACCCCCATCTGCAGATCTGGTACCTTAATAAACCGGGTTGACCTGTGGTTTATTAGGAATAACATAGACATAACGTAATTGCTATAATGGCTAATCCTAATTAGAGTTTATTGTCACTATACACTATATATAAATGTAAAAAAATCATTTTTTTTCAAAGATACAGAAAATAGATTGTATGTCTCAACCGAATAAAAATACATGAATAAGTATGGGTAAATATCAATAAATACTTTATCATTGCCGATTCATGCGCCATTTATGTGGCGGGATGGCAGGCGAGTTTTTACAGTGATTCGCCATGTTATTGCCACGGACATCGGCACCTCACGCGATGATGACCCTTTATTAATGGTCGTGCGATACGCCAGGCTTCACCAGACTGTAACAAATGCCAGCACTCAACAGCTTCATTTCACCCTTCGCTTAAGTATTATTAATATTTGCGCTTGTGTTAGAAAATTACTGGAAATTATAAAATATTTCTTTATAGAATTCCCACTTAATATGAACTTGTATTTTTTAGAAATGTACATTTAAATTTTAATATTAGTAGTTTTATTTGAAAATATTGTATGAACCTATAAATATTATTTATTAACAAATGTACAGGATTGACATCGGCACTATGTATCCAGAGGGCGGTTAAACTAGTAAGTACTAAGTCTAAATTAATAATTATTTAATAGGTATATGGCATAATGAAAATATTTAATAATAAATAAAATTTACGTTCTGTTACTGAAGAATATAATGAGTTATCGTTCTCTAAATGAACTGCAGTAAGTATTTCATTATAATATCTCGAAAAATAAAAACCATTCTTAAAAATAAAATCAGGTTATTAAAAGGCTATATCAAATTTCAAAATAATTGCATCAGTATAATATTTAAAGTGATAAAATAAAGGACGAAAGCCCGGCGATAAAACTTATCTACCATGACACAATTAACAAGAACAAAGAACCGGTATCTAAACTATCAAATTTAATTATTGTGAAGAAAATAGAGGCTATCATTGATTCTAATGAACAGATGCACCCTGGTATCGCAGGGCGGCTTGGCGTGGCGCTGCGATTGCGAGCAAATATCGATGAGTGCATTTATCAGATAATCTACTTGTACCTTAATTTATTTGATTTTAACGCTGGTCTGTAGCTTTAGTCTCTCGTTGTTTTTCAGTCAAACTACTATATCCAGATATTATTGTTTTACTTTTGTAAATGCTGTATATAATAGCAACAAGCAATAAGTCAAGACAAAGTTAATTTCTAGTTGTTATAATATTAATTAAATACAACAAATAAAAGGTGACTGATAGGGTTAAGTAGTCATCGTAACGGATGAGCCCAGTTATGTGGCATTGGCATCTATTATATCTTTAAAAAAAGGTTATTTATGTTGTTTTTAAGAAAATTGGTTGCAAGGAAGCTTCAATAAATATGTAGTTTAATTTCAAATGCTACATACATATATGCATCGTTTATGAAAGTAAAATGTCAGTAACCCATAAATGTTATTTATTAAAAAGATATGGACGCGCATATTAAATTATTGATGAAAACACAAGATGTATATGACGAAGCAATCACTGCACTATCACCGTCGGCACTTGGCGCCGGAGTTTGTGGTATTTTTCCTATATCGATAAATTACCATTTTTATTTTCTTTTATGTTCATATAAATATTTTATTCAAAAATATACTTCGTTTTAGTTTTCCATCTTTTAAAATTATGCATTTATAAATATTAATAACTATTCGCTCTCTTTAGGCTCTGTTGATATTTTTCTAACAATAGAGCATTTTTCTGTCATGCAATTTTAGTATTTTTAATTTTATAATTTATGACTTTCAACACGATATTTTATTTCAAGCATTCATTGCAACTTATTAATAACAAGTTATCTAATTTATCTTGGTATATACAAGCAAGTATCGACTTGTAGCTATAGTCGGCAAGGGAGTACGTAGGTAACTGGCAGAAGGCAAACATGGTCAGAGGCTGGCCTGGCGTCGGCGGGGCTCGCGTGACTCATTCCTGTTGCTAACTCGGCTTGCTTTTGGCCTATACGCTCTACATTTTCTACAGATATCATTTACTGAAGATAGTCACTTAATGCCGACAAAAAGAGTTGAGCAATGAGTTAATATTGTAATCAAATATTATTTCGTATATTTAAATTGATCGATTACGTCGTCCTGAATAGGACTATTTCGAATATATGATATATAAAATTCATCAGAAGATTTCATACATTATATCTATTTTATTTACTCACAAAATTTGGTTGGACTTCAAGCTAACTTACAGTTGACTCATAAATGCAGTTCATATTTCATGCATCGGAAATTATATAAGACAGTTCTTTTTAAATAATTAAAGTATAACCAACACAAAAATAATATTTAAAAACTTTCTTTAAAAATTTGTTCGCAACAAATAATTATATAGGGTTACAAATATGTATAAATGTATTACAAATGCCGAATAAACGCACTGTTTAATTTTGAGGATGCACATAGGAGATATTTTTTTAAATTATTCTTTATGAATACTTATTCCTAACTATTCTAGGCAAATATCACCAGTAGCAATGAATAAATATAAATGCAAATAGTTAAAAGTAAAAAATACAGTTGGCCGAGTCATCGGAGGATTTACACCACGACAGGTTCCGACATGTCTCCGGGCGATTGCCCTCTGAAACTCCTGCCGATAACCTTCACATGGCGTAAATGTATAATTATTTATTTTCTTTATTTCCTGCTATTTGTACGGTAATACGTTGTGTAAGGCTTTTGCATTACTTAGCCAAATTTACTTAATTAATAAATATAAAGTAAAAACACAGAATCTTCTTTTTACTCTATATCATTACATATTTTTACATCAGCTTATCGATGTTAAAAATTGTTCAATTGTATTAAATTGAGTTGTAAATGTAATACAACATTAACAAAACTATTAATTGAATTAATAGATTCATTTAAGTAGTCCATCAATGGATTAAATTAAATTAATTTGAATGTTCCATATTCGATGGCAGTATCATTCTTTGTTTATTCGAATTTAATGTGACCATCTAGTATTTACCTGTTAGCAAATTTTTTGAAATTAGTCAGTAATTCGTCGTTATCAGTAGCGGAGTCGCTGGGTTCAGCGGTCGGCGGCGGCGCGCGCGCAGGCGTCGGCGTGACGTCACGGCATGATAGATACTTTATCGTGTTTCTACATATGCCGCCGATTGTTTTTGAAAGGTCGTGCATCTGGCCAACTGGCCCTAACAATCGTAATTCAGCCCAGATAAACTACCTAACCCTTTTGACAATCTAGGAAAAATACTTAGGACTTATATCGCAAGTGCTTTTCATTATGGCTATATATATATATATATTTATGTAACACATTCGTAAATATTCTACTGATAAGTTCAAACTTGATTACAATAGTTGATCACTTGTTAGCAGTTCAGTAGGTATATCGTGAATAGTTTATCAAACTATATACTTTCCTATTTGCATGAATAATCGATTCCTTGTTACTCGACAAGTGACGACCTCATGAGAGTCAAATTACTTCTCGTATTCGCCACGCTATTTGAATTGTAAAAAAGCCGCTTTTTAATATTTGACACATTGTTGTCGTCAGCCGTATGGGCTTATCGAATAATGTGGTAGAATCACGTGCGACGGAAGTCCGATTACGTCAGAGGAAGCGCTAATTTTTAATGGTTTTAAGACAGAGATAAAAAGAAGCGGAAATCCCCGTCGGTCTGTCAATGCGGCGACAATGTCCTGCTATTTGTGTTAAACGAGCGATTTATTTCAGTCGGTCGCGGCGTGAACGTCCGCGGCGGAATTTCGGCCGAGAGGAATCCGATGCCGTTAGGTCGCGGCGGTAGGAGCCGAAGCAGCGGCCGGCGCGGGCGGCGGTGGCGGCGCGAGCGCACCAGACTCTGTTGCTGGGCGCCGCTCGCCACTCACGACACGCGACCGCGGCCCGCCGCGCCACCACGCTGCCGCGCCGACACCCCCTCTATGACAATCGCACTGTGCAAAAGGAAAATTCGAGACGCCGCTGACTCATTACCCCGCCGCTATTTTTTAATCAAACGCACACTAACTACATTTTTGCACCACCAAATAAATCGTGTAAACCTACCTCACGGATCATCCAAACGCATTCGCCAATGGTGAGCAGGCTTAGCCGGTTCACTCACTGCATTGTGCACAGTAATATCCGATCGTAAATCACACTAAAACGATGTTGAATGAAGCGCGAGTGCGCGCGCGCAGACGTGCG